>CM023943.1:12999260-13167314 GCA_013407115.1 Glycine latifolia
ACACCCTTGCCCCGTAACACTTAAACCCTAGGTGTGTACCCCCGTACCTAGACCCTAATCCACCCATGCCCCTAAACCCTTACGCCGTAACACTTAAACCCTAGCTGTGTTCCCCCTGACCTAACCCCTAATCCACACATGCGCCATAAACCCTAGGTGTGTCCATCAAAACATAACCCCTATTCACCCTGTAAACCCTAAACCCTAAGCCGGACCACTTAAACCCTGATCACCCCATAAACCCTAATCACAATTTCAACACTAAATCTAAACCCTACAATGTAAACATATACATTATGAACCTAACAACTATGTCGCTAACAACTTTAAATAATATGCAACATTGTTTAGGGTTTAGAACTTACTTCTTTCAAGCGCTAATCTTCACAAAATATCCTATCCCAAGCTGTAGATCCTGAAGCACAACAACTTCTACACAGAACCCTAATTACTTGTCGGCCGCGCTTCGAATTCGGCAGGGCTTCGCTTCAGAGAAATCAACACCCACTTTCTAGAGAGAAGGCAGAGCTATTTCTAGAGAGAAGGCGCAATCCTTAAATGAGGGGCAAGTGGGCCAATATATAGGGCTATGAGACCCTAACACGCCTGGCTAGGGCGTGTTTAAACACGCCTAGCTTGGGCGTGTTTAAACACGCCTAGCCTGGGCGTGTTTAAACACGCCTAGCCTGGGCGTGTTAGGCAGCCCCATATCCCTAAATATTGGCCCATTTGCCCCTTTTGTCTAAATAAAAATTAAATTTATATTATTTATATTATTCTGTCGGTAAGTTACCAATTAGGTTTTGGTCTCCTGAGGGCTTAAATAAATGTTTATAAAAATACTTAGGTACTCACATTTAAATTTATGTCTTTGTGAGAATCTTTATTTATTACTTTTTATTAATCTCATTAATTTTGATCTATATAACACTCCTATAAAACTTTGGGCAAAATGACATAATAATAAGGTTCTCACATTTTAATTTATGTCTTTGTGAGAACTTTTGTTTATTACTTTTTTTTTAATCTCATTAACTTCGATCTATATAACACTCCTATAAAACTTTAGGTAAAATGTCATTTTAGAACCTGGAAGTTTAATCCACTATCACTTAGGTTAATGAAAATATTAAAATTTCAAAATTTTCTAAAAGTACAATTTGTTTGTCACCTTAATTAGTCTCATTGTCAAAAGACTTTCAATAAAGTTAATGCTCGCTAATACATGTTATTTGCCTATGTGACAATTGATGATGCACACATATAAATGGTAATGTACTCGTGGATGATATGTGACAATTTAGTTATACTCATTTTAATCCTTGACTAGACTATCACATGTATACCGTCAATTATCACGTATACATAAGATTGTCATGTATCACGTAAACGTCAATTATATTTTCATAAATCATTTGTAAATTTTAATACTTTTGGAGACTTAAGTGACCACTTATTATGCTTTTAGATATCAAAGTGAGTGTTTATCCTAAAAAAATTTAATGACACAAAAGTTTTAGAATTTTTATGACAGTTTCAAACAAACCTATTTATAATATCCAAATTTAAAATGATGTTTATTTCTTTTAACAAGATTTAATCTATAATGGTCCTTATAATAATTATTTTTAGACTGAAAATATCCCTAATTTAAAGAAAAGAAAGAATTTATTTACAAATAATTAAAAAAAGAAAAGTATTAATTACATTTATAAAAGATAATTTTGTTATTACCATTTAAATTACTTTTTTTCTTAATTTTAATGAATTAAATAATTATATCTCATATATAAGTAACAAAGTAAGTATCTTATAACAATAATTTTGGTAACAATATTAACAAAATGTACTTCTAGGGACATTTTGAAATTTCAAATTAATAATTAAACCTTAACTTTTGATTTAACCACATTATGTTTACTTAATTAGTCTGCTCCTCGTCATAGTCAGAAGGTGAAGAAGTCAAAGTAAATGGTAAAAAACAATTCTATTTCTTGAATATTAGTTTCAATGTTGAAAGATGTGTGGAGGGTGTTGTAAAACCCTGAAATTTTGAATTGCAGAGTTGGACGTTTTATGTGTGTGTTAGGTTGCTTGATTATTTGATTTATTTTGGTAATTGCTATTTGTTGTGTTTCTGCCTTGGTATGCGTGTTTGATGATTGATATGTTAAGTCTACTCTGCTGGTCTGTGGTTGCTGACCGTGCACGTAAAGTGGACATGTCTTGTCAGCTGGGTATATATAGGCATCAGAGTACGCAGCGGAAGCGTGTTACTTTTTCTTCTTCTTTGTGTCTTTCTCTCCTTTCTCTTTCTCAAGCTTACCCACACCCTGAAACCACTCCCTTCAACCGCTCTGAACCACCAAGGACCACCGTAGCTTGTCACGGAACCCCTACATTAAGAGGAACCTCGTGACCGGAGTGGAAGCTTTAGACCGCTCTTCATAAAGTTCGAAGAGAACGGAGCTCGACCCTTTGCTTCTCAGCTTTTGCGAGGACGCTGCGTTCGAACAAGCTTCCGTTTAAGAAGATCATGTTACAACACCGCTGGACTGTGCGAGAAGGACTCTGGGTTAGGTAAGGGGGAGTTTATTATGTTAATAATAACCTTACATACCATAGTTGAGGGCTAGGGAGTCCAACTATGAAGTTATCTGCATGTCCCTGTTGTGTGTTATTTTTCCAGAAAAACTATGCCTTGTAATGAATGGGATGTGATATGTTTATGTTTGTTGATGTTCTTGTGTGAAGAATTTGATGGTGTTCTCGTGGGAGAGTTGATGTTGTAAGAACTCCCTGTGTATGCGTGTGAAGTCGGTATTTTTGATGCTGTAAATTCCAAAAACACCTTTAGTAGTGTGTTGTGGAGGTGCCGGTTACCGGGTTTGGGTATGCCAGGAAGAACTTGTTATGTAGTATATATATATGCGGGGACGTGACTTTTAATAGTCCTTTGTTGGCGGATGTCAATATCCCGGGTTCCTTACCCGAGGTTGTTCTTTAGAGTTGTTGAGCTCATTTCCTTTCCTTTAGAGATACCGGGTTCCTTACCCGAGATTGTTTATCTTTCCCTTTAGAGCTGTTGAGCTCAAGTCCTTTCTTTGAGAGCTATCAGGTTCCTTACTCGGATGAGCTCGTTTCCTTTCTTTGAGAGAGAGCTATCGGGTTTCCTTCTCGGTTGAGCTTGTGTCCTTTCTTTGAGAAAACCTACCTTGTACCACTCGGCATTCGTAAACCGGATGACCTTCTGCAATTTCATGGTATTAATATAACCAAAAGCCTTACCTATTGTATCAAGTAAGTGTTGTATGTTTTAATTGATTACAACCGCTTATGTAATCGATTGCATTGTGTTGGGTCCGCCCTTGTCCGACCATGTCCACCCTTGTCCAATCTTGTTCGACCTTGTCCGACCTCATCCGACCTTGTTTGGGTTCTTACCTCATAACCATAAAGTTATTATACCTAAGTGCCAACCCGAACACCCAATACTTTACGCTGGCTCCCTAGTCTATGTTGTGTTACTATTGATGTGTAATGAACATGTATGATAATGTTGGAATAGTATAGGTTGGTTTATGAGATAATGACTTGTGCATTGATACCATGGGGGGTGCATGAAGAGTTACCCCAGCCAGGAAGGATTTGTTCCTGGACTAGGTCATGCATTGATGGTGCCCATTGGTATCGAATGCGAGTAGATATACATAGATACCCACGAGGGTGTATGAAGAGTTACCCTAGCCAGGAAGAATTTGTTCCTGGACCGGGTCATACATTGATGGTGTCGTGGTGATATGCTATGTATAGATACAAGAGATGCTGGGACTGAGTGGTTAACCTTGCAAGGACCATGGTCAGTACATCGATGAGCCCATGTTGGGGCGGCCCGTGATTGGGGGCGGTATGTATGTACATGGGGGGTACATGACAGGTCACCCTTGTGAGGAAGTATTTGGCCGGGTCATGCATTGATGGTGCCCATGGGACATACTACATTTGCACGACGGAAATAGGATCATTGGCTGTAGGGTACCAGGATACTGGGGGACCACATCTGTTTGAAACTCCTTCTGACACCCATGGCTGATCACCACTGGGGGGAGTGGCTTGTGCACGACAGAGTGACCATGACAAGCTACTGCATCATCTGACCACCGAGATGGACTATTTCTGGGATGGTACCACATTGCATGCTGAGAGATGAGTCAGGAGCATGCATCATGCTAGGCATTATAAGCTGACTTGTGGAATGCTTTTAGATGACTGTTCATGTGAGTTGTGTGATGAAATGCTTGGATATGGTGGTGATATTGTCACGTTTGGATTGCCTTCCTTAATTGATGTTATCTGTTGCTTGTTGTTTTACATGATAAACTCACCTTTGCTTTGTTGTACCGTGTGGTTTGGTACCTGTGATGATCACGAACCGTGTTTGTGTGAGCAGACGGGCAACATTAGGTGACTTGGAGGGAAGTATCATTTTGGTTGGAGCCGTCGAGTTGTCAGGATGACGATGGGTCAGATCCCGAACAATAGTTGTGTCTTAATGGTTCTTCGTCGTTTGATCTCTTGTTTCTTTTGAAAAACTTATACATTCAGACATGGATAATTGTAATTACAACTAAAATTATGCCTTTCATATGTACTTGTATTACAATGTATTATATACTCGTGTATTCATGTTTTGCTTCGTGGTTATGATCATGTGCTTGCGGAGAAAATTTTTATTGTCATTTTCATAATCAAATTAAAGAGATCCTCAATTAAAACAAGTTTTGTCGTGTTTAAGAGTTAGTGATACAGTAGCGACGAGGCGGGTCGTTATAGGTGTGGTGTGAAACAGAGCGATGGTGCATCGAGATGCATGTGGTTTGCGGTAATAGAATGGAGCGGAACAGAGATAGACGAAAGGTAGGAAGTATGAAGTCCATTACTGTTATCTGTTGTTTGTTTCGTTGTCTGCTTCGAAGCATACAACAGGGTTTGCTCGGGTTACCCCAACATAAGGCACAACCATAATTTCATTTCTTTTGTTCATTATTTTGACATTTTCTTTTCATGTTATTTATTTATTTTTGTTTTGATAATTAATTGCCAACTTGACCCCTCTTATGAGCTGATAATTGCATGCTCTGCCACTTTTATGGGCCCACATGTACCATGATATTGATGAATAATAAGCATGAGCTGCACGAGTTGGCGTAACTTGACAAATCCCATAAATGCAACTCGAAACAATTTATAAATTTTGATTTATTTTGATAAAAAAATTGGACTAGATTGATTCAATGAATTACATTATATTAAACTATATATTCCATATTAACAAGTTATATATATATATATTTCATTCTGACAATGGACAAGGAGTTCTTGACTCATCTGGATGGGTCGGGCCTTGGTGGGGATTTGTCAATCATTAAAGTCCTTCTCATAAGGAAGATCAACAATATGTTGTTTCCTTTGCCAAAAGGCGTTTGGAAGGTCAACACAGATGGAACTTTGGATATGGTTAGACAAAGACTTGATTTTGTTGAGAACAACAGATTGATTAAGCAAATCATCAATTTTGTTATAAGAAATTTCTTCCTTAAGATAATTAATTTGATTTTGCTTTAAAAGGATTGGGTTCAAATTTCTAACAATAGGATTTTTTAGAAAACTGAAAGTAATGGATTTATTCAAATAAGTAGTAGAAATACCCTTATCAGAAATGGTTATAGGAAAAATAGATTTAATAAAAGGTATTCCCAAAATAACAACATTTTTAAGATTTTTGACAAGGAGGAAAGCAGTTTTTACTTTTAATTCATCCTTTTCAATAAAAATGTTTGAAAGTTTAAAGTTAACCCGAAGCTTAGACCTACTAGCAGTGCTAAGTCGTAAAGGCTAGATCTGGTTTAAAATTTACTTATCTGAACTATTATCCAGACAGAATGATTTCAGTTTCCTTTAATGTCTTTTGTAAATGTTTTAAGTACTTTTATGTCTTAACTGGTTAGCATGATAAGCGGAGAAAGTTTAGATCTGGTGTTGCTGGGGTAGTAAGTCCCGCTGAGATAAGGGTAGTAAATCCTACAAATTATTGGAATGCAAGATCTGAAAATTTTGTCTGAAATTCATTGGCTTTAGTTAAGAGATAAAAAAAAATAAAAAAAAAGTCTGGAATATAGCTCAGTAGGTAAATTTTAACCCAGATCTATCTTTATATTTTTATAGAACCAAATGATGACAATGATATCAGGGGATTAATCAGATGACAATGATATCAGGGGACTAATTTTATGATCTTTTCTCCATGTCTCTTTTTCGCACCTTCTCATCTCGCCTTTCTTTCAAATCTTCTCAACCCTCTTCTTCTTCTTTCAACCCTTCCCAAGCAGAAAATGCTTTAATGAAATCTAACCTCTATATATATCTATATAAACCAACTCATATTATTTCATTCAAGAATTGATTTACAATGCAAGTAGAATATAACGTATTAATGTAAGTTGGTTGAGTAAAGAAAGAAATTCACATAAAATGGTGGGAGTGGAATTGTGTTTAAATTTCTTAAATAAGATTTTTTTTATCATTTTGATATTGATGTAAATTTTTTATTAATTTTATTGATAATTAATCTTTATTAAAATTACATTTCTTTTATTTAGAAGACTTAAATTTGATATATTACTTAAGAAAATAAATAGTCACACTTATAATATAGTAAAAAAATATTTATTCTATTGCTAAAGTTTTAAAAACACAAATTTTTTTTGGTATTGATTTTCTTTAAAATTAACATAGTATATAGTTTTAAATATGAGAAAATTAAATAAAAAGTTATTATATAAAATCTATTAAATTTATCTAGTGGCTAGTTCTTAAAGTTATTTAATATATTTTTCATTTAAAAAATATTGAATATTCATGTGTTAAGCCTAGGGATGCTAAAAAAATATATTTTTTTAAAATAACTATAACTAGTTATATAAAAGTAGGTATACAATTATAATCAATTTTATAGTTATAGGTATTTCAAATAACTTATTTTTATTTAAAAATAGTTATAGTTATAAAATTATAACTAGTTTTATAGAAATGTATATTTCAAATAACTTATTTTAATTGATTTTAGATATAACTGCTATATAATTAGTTTATTCATAACTAGTCATATATCTTTTTTAGGGTTACATACCCATATTTTAAAAACAATAGCGAGTTATATAAAATTATAGGGTAAATAATAATTTTCGTTCCTGAATGTGTAAAACGCTGACAAATTCATCCCAGAAAGATGAAAATTCAAATTTTGGTCCCTGAAAGTGAAAAAAGTGTGACAAATCTATCCATTCGTTAACTTTCGTCTGTTACCGTTAATTGAAAGAGCCTACGTGACACATTTAGAAATGAATTTGTCAGCGCTATACACATCCAGGGACGAATTTGTCAGCTCTCTACCCAAAATATAATTTAATCTTCATATTCTCCCTTTTCTAATTATTGCAAGAATAAAATTATAATAAACACTTAAAAATTAGGAAAGAAAGAATAAGTTAAAACAAACATAATAATAAGTATAATATTGATTAATAAGCATAATTTGTTTATTACTCTTAAATTTCTATTGTAACAACATTAGATAATGACAAAATTAAGTTGTGTCTCATTTTTTTTGTAAGGATTAATGTAATGATTGTGCATTTTAATTTGTTTGTTTGTTTTAACTTAAGTTTGCTTTCCTAATTTTTAAGTTTTATTATAATTTTATGCTTACAATGATTAAAAAAGGAAGAATATGAATATTAAATTATATTTTGGGTAAATAACTGACAAATTCGTCCCTGAATGTGTAGAGCGCTGACAAATTCATTTCTAAACGTGTCACGTAGGGTCTTTCAATTAACTGTAATGGACGAAAGTTAACGAAGGGATAAATTTGTCGCACTTTTTTCACTTTCAGAGACAAAAATTTGAATTTCCATATTTCGGGGACAAATTTGTCAGCGCTCTACACATTCAGGGACGAAAATGACTATTTATCCAAAATTATATCATATTTGAAAAACTAATTATGGTTATAGTTATAATACCCACTAATAATCTAGTTATTTATTAGATATGTTATAGTTATGTAAATACTCAAATCTTGAACCCTTAATGTAGCCACAATTAGAGAGAGAAAAAGATAAGAAAGATAAATGTATATGTGCAAGAGATGTGGAACCCTTTTGTTTAAACTTAAAATAAGAATTTGTGATTAAAAAAAAACATTTTTTTAAGAAGCATATATAATTTTCTTCTTAAATAAAAGAAGTAAGAAAATAATGTTTTTTTAAGCAAAAATAATTTAAACAAACACACAAAAATAAAGTTGCTTATTTTATTTTAAAAAATGTTTCTTAACAAATAAGGTTAAACAAATGGGTTCGTGATGCAACAAGAAGAGAAATTTATACAAAGATTAGTCTAACTCTTAAGGATCATAATTGTATCTCATAAGGATGCAATTTGAATCTTGTTGTTGATGTAAAGATCTTATTGGTGAGTATTTTATAAGTGTTGTGAGTCTTGAGACTTATCTTGACCTTGATGATTTTTTTTAATAAATAAATATTTTGGGATGGGAATGTGCGTATTAAAATGACCATGTATAACTAGCTAATTTAAATTAAAATAATAAAGTTTCTAAAATGTGTTTTGAGCATTAAGTGGTTATGTTTTTGTCTCAATTTAGGCCTTGTGCTCGTAGTCCAACGATGGTAAGAAAATTGACTATGTTAAAAACCTAAACCTAAGGTTTCATTTGGTTTTCTTTGAAAATTTACGTGTTGTCATTTTAGAGCCAATGGCGTAAACTTCACAAGGAATGTTGTTCTTACCATGATCAAAGGATTAGAGAATTTTCCATCAAACCCTCTTATTATGGTTTCATCTTTTTGAGATTTGATTAATTTCAAAATCTATAATTTAGAATAAATGAAAGGGTAAGGGCGAATGGGTTATCTTGCTCGTGGTTGTGACAATAGTGGCAGGTAAAGGGGTTATCTACCCCAATTTTGTTATGTTTGGATGAATTGTGTGAGGGAAAACACTTTTCCCTAACCCTTGTTATAATCTTTGTGTTTAATTTCAAACAAGATGATAATCAACTTTATTGGATTATTACAACTCTATATATTATTCTTATTCTCAACAAAGTTTGTAGCTAAGCAAGAAAAAAATGTGACTTCATGTTATAAGAATCCTAATGAGCACAAGTGATGTCAATTGCTTAAACCATATATATGTATGTGAGTGCGTATTATAATGTGTTCGACGATGGGTGTGACTAGACACTATTAAGATGAGTGACCTAGCTTGTGAAATCCGAGAATGAGCTCAAGTGGTGTCTTGTCAATGAGGGACCTAGCCAATGAGAGGTGAGAATGAGACTCACGAATCAAGAAGAGTAAGTCCAGAGGAACTTGTATGTGTGCACTATGTATTGGCATGCATCATAACATTGAGATGGTTTGTGTGGAGAGGAAGGTAAACATGAATCTGGATGGTGGAGGTCCATGAAAGGCTTAGCTTGGACCTTGAGGATATGCTAAGTCTAGGTGTGGAAACCCCATTGGCTCATGCTGATCCCATGAGTCATGGCATACTTTGAAAGTTAGGGTCACTGTAACTAATCGCTAGAGGACATCATCCTAGTGAGAGGATGTTATTTCAAAGGCATCAGTACTGATGATGCTTCTTATGGTTAACATTTGACCCTAGGCTTCTTCTAGTGTTAGTTTGGTATCACATGCATATGGAGTATAAATGAGAGACATTACATTACATGTGTATTTGATTATAATATAATTGTTGATAATTATGTATGAAGAAGTGTTATATGTTGTGCATTTCTCTACCTATCGCTATGGTTGCATTGTGAGAATATAGTGAGACGTATCTCACATCCCTATTTTTGTGTGTTTATTGGATATTTTCTGTTTGCAGGTAATTTCCGGTAGGATCCTAATGAGGAGGCATTTTCCATGATTACGCTTTTAGTTGGAATGTGCCATGCTCTGATAGACGTGACATCAGATGTTTTATGCCTTTTAAACTTTAGACTTATCTATATTGTTTTAGATATTTAAAAATCTATGAGTGTTTTTATTAAAGATTGTATGACATTTTGAGTGTCAAACATTTTTTTTAGTTAAAGTATTTGTGAGATTTAAGTTGATATGTAAAATGAGCGTATGATATTTGTTGCATAAAAGTTTTTAAAAAACCATATTTCTTCTTTTTTGCAATGTTTATTTATTAAATGAAAATATGGGTAAAGGGTGTGCACTACCTTACTAGAGTGACATGCTATCTAGAGATGACATGTGACTCGAAAGTGATGTGCGATGCAATGAGGGTCTTGTCAGACTTTTTTAGAAGTAGTGGAGGTGTGACAACTAGCAAATGGTGAATTATGTCGTAGTAGAGCTTTTGCCTTCTATTTTAAGGTTTGAAAGTGAACTAAAGTGTGAAAAACATAAATGACAAACTAATTTGTATAAGATTTTTCAATTTTTAAATTAAATTATTTTAATTAAAAACTTATTATTAATGTTAATAACTATATATATTTATATATTATAATTTAATATATATGTGTGTGTGTGTATAATATTTTATAAACAAGGCAGCCTATTAAGCATAATAGGTTTTTTTAAGTCTAAAGTTTGACCTTTTTAATTAAAAATACTTTTTAAGAGCTTAAGCCTGACCCTTTAATAACATGTGTTAGATCGTGAGTCCTTGATAGGTTGTTTGACCTATTGCCACCCTCTATTTATAATTGGATTTGGTAAGCTCTAACAAGACTTTTACATCAAGTTTGGATATATGGTTTTCTATTTCCTTTAGTTTTGGGATTTTAAAATAGTAGAGTTAATTCCTTTATTTTTTTTTTGAGGATTTGTAAGGTCACGTGTAAGCCAATACATCTTATTAGTTAATAAAGTAATTTATGATTTTAAGTTACCATGAATTATGTATGTTGAACTCTTTATCATGTGAAAATGAAGTGGTTGAGACACAATATTTGGGGATACTACTTGATTGAATTTCTCACTCAGCTGAAGACATTTTTTATATATACAGACCAAGGGTCAATAAGTACATAAAAAGAGAAAATGAGTAAGCAATAGACTACTAATAAAGCACACAAAATACATATTGCAGAATATTAATCTAACACTCCTCTCAAGTTGGAGCATATAAATCAAGTGCATCAAGCTTGGAACAAATAAACTGAATTGTTGGCCCTCTTAATGACTTTGTTAGGATGTCTAAAAGTTGATCATTTGAGCTGATAGATTCAGTAATGATCTTGGAGAACACTTTTTTCTCGACTGAAATGACAATTAATCTTTATATGTTTAGTCCTCTTATGAAAAACTGGATTAAAAGCAATGTGAATACCTTGGTTGTCATAACATAGCTTCATTTGCAGAATTTCATAGAACTTTAACTCTTGAAGAAGTTGTTTGATCCAGACAAGTTCACAGGTAGCCATGGCCATGGCCCAAACTCTGCTTCAACATTTGAGCGAGCAACAACACTTTGTTTCTTGCTTTTCCAGGAAACAACATTTCCTCCAATTCATATGCAATAACATGAAGTAAAATGTTTATCAATTAGGAATGTTGCCCATTTTGGATCACAATACCCAAAAACTTGGACATTTCCTTTATCTTCGTACAATAATCCTTAACCTAGAGTCCATTTAATGTACCTGAGGATGCAAACCTCTGCATTCCAATGATCAACCTAAAGACCTTTCATGAACTGACTTACTACTCCAACTGCACAAGATAAGTTAGGTCTAGTAATTGTAAGGTAGATGAGCTTACCAACTAACCTTTGATATGTCTCTGGGTTGGACTAAGGTTCACCATGGTCTATCATGAATTTCTAATTAGGATCCATGGGACTGTCAATAGGTCTACAGTTTGTCATGTTTGTCTTCTCTAAGATATCTAGAGCCTATTTCCTTTGTGAGATCACAATACCATATGGGGATTCGGAAACCTCAATACCAATAAATTATTTTAAACTACCAAGATCTTTAGTTTGAAAATGACTGAATAAATGGCTTTTCAGTTGAGAAATTTTAGCAAGATCATTTCTTGTAATGACAATATCATCAACATAGACAACCAAATAAACACATTTACCAAGAGATGTGTGACAATAAAAAACTAAATGGTCTAATTCATCCTGTTTCATCCCAAAATTCTGCACAACTTGACTGAACTTTCCAAACCAAGCCCTTGGAGACTATTTGAGTCTATAGAGAGATAGATTAAGTTTGCAAACTAGACCAAACTCCCCCTAAGCAACAAACCTAGGAGGTTGCTTTATGTAAATGTTCTCTTGCAGTTCACCATGAATAAGGACATTTTTAATGTATAAATAATGAAGAGTCTAGTGACAAATAGTAGCCATGGCAAGGAAAAGACGAACATTAGTGATCTTCAGCACATGAGAAAAGGTATCCCTATAATCAAGGCCATATATATGAGTGTAGTCTTTGGCTACCAAGTGGGCCTTAAGATGATCAACTTCACCATTCAGGACAACTTTAATAGTATAGACCCATCTACAGTCAACTATTTTTTTCCCAGGAGGAAGAGGAACTAACTCCCATGTACCACTATTTTTAAGAGCTTGCATTTAAACAATCACGGCTTGTCACCATCCAGGGTGAGCAAGTGCTTCATAAACATTCTTGGGAACAATAATGGAAAACAAGGAGGAAAAAAAGGAGAAGTATGAAGGAGACAAAAGGTGATAACTTAAATAATTAGGATAAGGGTTTCTAATAGATCAAATACCTTTCCTAAGAGAAATGGGCCAATCCAAGTCTTCATCATGAGGAGGTGATGAATGAGAAAAATGTGATGTAGGGGAAGCCAATGGAGAAGGACATGAACTAGAAGAATCTTCATCTAATGTTGGACCAATTCCCTATGTCCTATGTTGGCATGTCATAGAAGGAGCTAAAGATAGTTGAACTAGACTGTTGGTTGGAGTGTGAGACCAATTTTCTTCTTGGTGGGAAGTCTCAGAGGTAGGAGACACAATTAGATTGGAGGATGGGACAGGTAAGACCTGTTGGATAGAGTTGAAATCTTGCATGGATGATGAGAAGAATGAGGTATCTTCAAAAAAGGTAACATCAGAAGACATGTAGTACCTTCTAGTATTTGGAGAATAACACCTATATGCTTTTTGAAGACGATAATCCCAAGAAAAAACACACTTGATTGTGCTTGCAGAGAGCTTGTCCAAACCTGGAGTAACGTTATGGAAAAAACAAGTGCAACCAAATAGACGAGGAGAAACATGATATAAAGGTTCATTTGGAGAGATAATGGAAATGAGAATTTTATTATCAAGTGTGGAAGAAGGCATTTTGTTTATTAGAAAACAAGTAGTGGAAACTGTTTCACCCCAATGATGAACAAGAACATTTGCATTGAGTAATAAGGTGCATATAGTCTCAACTAGATGTCTATTTTTCCTTTATGTTATTCCATTTTTTGTGGTGTATGGGGACAAGTAGATTGATGTAAAATTTCCTGTGAGGATAAAAGGAAGAGAAAGCAAAAGAAAATTATTCTTTGGCACTGTCACTCCAGAGGACAATAATTATTTTACCAAATTGGTGCTTGATTTCATTGAAGAAGGATACAAAGATAGGTAAAACTTCATATCTATCTTTCATCAAATAAACCCAAATACACCAAGAATACTCATCAATAAAGGTGACAAAATATCTAAACTTGAAGGATGTTACACGATTTGGACCCCAAATATCTGAATGAATAGTGAAAAAGGAGAATTGCATGATTCACATTCTAACACTTGTAGTTTATCAAGACTAGGAACCATTTTCTTTAACTTTGGCAAATTTGGATGACCTAGGCAATCATGAATAAGTTTGGGAGATGGGGTTACCAAACATAACACAGAGGAATTAGTTTCTAGATAATAGAGTCCTATTGATTCATGTCCTACTCGAATTGTTCGTCTTGTACCAAGTTCCTGTATAACAAAGGAATCAACACAAAATGTTACAAAAGGATTTAGAGACTCAGTTAATTGACTTAGAGATTAGATTAATGGGACAATTAGGAACAAAAATAATTTACTGTAAGTTCAAGGAAGAAGATAGTGGAATTTGACCTACACCTTTGGAATCTACCTTGAAGTGAGGTGAGGAAATTTTTGGGAAGACATAGAGGTAAACAAATAGGCATTACTAGAAATATGGTTAAAAGCACTTGAATCAATCACCCATGGACATTGACTGTCCACATATTGAGCAAAACAAGCAATTGAATATTAGAGGTTGAAGATGATTAAGTTTGGTTGTTGGAATTCAAACGAAGATATTCAAGATACTCAACTTCAGATAATGTATGTTTAGAAATTCTTGCCTTGGAGACATTTGTTGATTTCTAAGGGAAGCCATCCGAGTTGTAACAAGATACTTGAGTATGATTTTTCCTCTTACAATATGAACACCAAGGGTGGCCACTTCCACTACTTACTAATTTTCTAGAAGAAGTAATATATGAAGAAAACAAGACCAAAACTAACTAGGACCATGATGAAAACCTAGGATGAAACCTTTGAAAGAACTAACCCATTACTCGAATGTGGGCAATAGAACAAGCAAAGGTCTGGAATGGGTTTAGGAAGCACTGACAAATAGTTTTGTGGTGGTCTGGTGACTTTCAGATCACTGGAGACTGGTGCGTGAACAACACGCGCTTGATCGGGGTGAGTTGTGCTATGAAGTCACACTAGATCTAGGTTTCGTCAATGAAAAAACTTGTGACAGACGGTGGCACTGATAGTGGAGATCGATGGCAGACAGTGGCATCGACGACAGACAGTTGACAGAAGGGCAGAGCAGGATCAACCTGCTTTGATACTAAGTTTAGACACAATATTTAGGGATAATACTTGACTGAGTTTCTCACTCATATAAAGACATTTTATATATATACAGACCAATGGTTGAAAGTACAAAAATGGAGAAAAAGAGTAAACAATACACTAATAATAAATCACACAAAATACATATTGCAAAATATTAATCTAACATAAATTTTACATTACTTTTATATTCCATGAAAAAAATATATCTTACTTAGCACTAAATATTCAATAATTAGCTTTGGGGCAAATGACAGTGGTGGTGGTCATCACCACCTAAGTGAATTTTTAAGTGGAGTTTTAAATCTCAACCCTCTATTTGAATTTAAGGTTTAGGATTGATCATCCTTTCTGCCATGGCGAATTGACAAACAAAATTATCCCTAAGAACAATTCCAGATTAGTTGTGGCATGATTCCTCTTTGACATAGCGAATCATAGAAACAAAAAGGTTCCAAGAGTGAAAAGGTGAGCTTATTGCAACAAGTTGTCAATTCACTATAGAGAGTACACTCCTGCTGATGTATGGCTGGACCTCCATCACCTGTACTCACCCCTACAAATTTACAAATGTAGAAACTAGAAAAATATACCTGGGATGAATCATAGTTAGCTATGTTCCCTTGGGTGTGTTGCTCCTCAATGCATAAGACCTACACATGTAACAAGCTAAACAACTCAAGGAACATGTTAGATTGTTAGTTAACCATACAGAATCAAAGAAAGAGTGAAATTCAATGAATATTCACAAGTATCAATGTAAAGAATGAATGAATTATAGAATTAAATTGAAATTAAAACCAGCTAACATATAAGAAAATTGCCAATTGCCTAATTGTTGAAACATAAGTCCTCGACAATGGCACCAATTTCTTGCTGGCTACTCTTGAGATAGGCAAGTGAGCCTAGTCTAATTGTAGAAAGAAACAATAAGTGTTTGAATTATCGTATCCACAAAGACTATGTGTAACATAAAGGAAATCAATAACTAGTTTTAGAAGCATTAGTTGCAGCAAGTTGTCAATTAGCTATAGCGAATGTCTCAAGTTTTAATTTTTGAAAAGAAGAATTTCATTGTAGCTAATTAAGAATTTGTTATGGTGAAAAAAAAGTTGTTTTTGACTTTTTGAAAGAAATTTTGGAGTGAATCTGAATTCAAAAGAAGAAAAGCGTTGTTGAGATGAAATCTTTAGAATTCTTCATGTGAAATTTGTTCCTAATCAATCTCTTAATTCAATGTAACTAAGATTCAAACTAAAATGACAAATCTTAATTCCTTAGTGATTAATCCTCGAGTTCAAAATAGAATCCCTAATTTCTTAGGTGATTTGACCTAAAATTTAGAGTTTGATTAGTTAATCTCTACAATGCAAGCACTTGATTTCATTCCTTAAACCAAATTATTGCACCATCTCAATTCAAATGTAGGTTTTGAACTTGTTTCCACACAATCCAAATCCCTAAAAGCGAAGTTGATCACTACCAACATGCATCTATGCATAGAATTGAAATAGGATGACATTAACTAAGAGAATTGATAGGAGAATAGATAATTACATACTTGAAATCTACTTCTTTCACTCAACAACTCTAAATTTAGCTCGTTTGGATCATGAAGGATCCAAATGGATCCTACAAAAGAGTCATAATTGAAGAAAAGAGAAAGGGAGAAAGAGAGTTTGAAATTCTATTTTTGAATTTTACAAATGAACCAAAAGTCCTTTACAAGGATGTTATTTGCTCATATATAGAACTTAGATTATATTATTTTTTTGCAACAAAGGATTTTTGTTGTAGTGAGAATACAATTCACTACAATGAACTTACAATGTAATCAAAGGACTTATGCACTTGATCTGCATGCTTATAATCCTTGCCCGTTGGGTTGAGAGATTGACTCACTATGGCGAGTTTTTGATAAATTCAAGGTCTCCAGCTTGGAGATTCATTGTGGCAAGGTGTAGCTTCGCTGTAGCAAATCTTCACCGTCTCCACTTGATCAATTATCCTCTTTTGATGTGGTGAGATCAGGTTTGCAGCTCCTCCTTCCTTGAAGCACAAAATCATCTCTTGTAACATTCAAAATTATCACAAAAACATTAAAAACTATCTTTTGGTTTCTAAAATGAGTTTATACAATTTGTTGACCAAAAAACAACTGTTAACACAAATCCTAAAGAAAAACTAGAGTTGTTCTAGTCAAAGAGAACAGAAATGTCCAACAAGAATGTTGGGTAATTGATGTAGGATCAGACTCTCCCTCTCTGAAGATGCCTATGGAGATGAAGCACCTCCAGGAAGAATATCACAGCAAAGGGAAAACACAACACGAGTGGCGTGCAATGTGTGTTGTGTGAAAGGAAAAGAGAGAGTCAGAATTGTGTGTACCTTTCTCCATGAGGAATACTCTATCTATAGGATATTGACCTGGACCCTGGTGGAGTGGTGGTTGAAGCCCATTATCTTTGATTAAGATATTCGGATTATCTAAATAAATGATCAGTAGCGGTTGTGATTATATCTTCTGTTATATCTTCTATCTTTTGATGGTTGAGAAGTTTGAATATTTGAATTTCATAAATGGACCTATCTTTTATCCGTAACAGATGCCCCACAGCCCGGTTATCTAGCACTCTGGATGACCGGGATGTATCAGTAGATAGGTCCGTGCTATGTTGAATCTAGAAACTCCGTGTAGAGGTGAGTTACTATTACTTGTGTAAATACAATGAATATCTAATCTAATAAACCAAGAGGGGAGGGGTGAATTGGTTTATAAAACTTTTTGACTTTTCTTGCAAATTCAAACTCAGCGGAAGATAAACAATGGATCGTATCTTTAAACCAAACACTTTTAATAAGCAATATTCTCTTTTCCAATCACTTAACTCTTATGCTGAAACAAAATCAGAATTGATTCACAATCCAATACCACAAGCAATTGAATGTAATGTAAATCAAAACACAATTACACACAAATTTATACTGGTTCACCTCTAACCACTTGAGGCTACATCCAGTTGTCTTCTAATCTAAACCAGATTAGAGTTCCACTAACAAGATTCAGTTCTTTACAAGCAATCAACCAAGTCTCTTTCACCCACCCTAGGCAAAATTCTAAATCTAACACTAAGATTTATCTAAAGACTTTAGAACCTGAGCACACCACTCAGTTCTACCCACTAGAAACACTATCTAGTAATGCTTTAAAGAATTCTAACTTGTTACATGGATAGTTTCAACACAAACTAAACAATACAAATAAAATCTCCCAAATAATAAAACTAAAGATTCAGGAAGGACATCACCTTAATCCTTTTGCAGCAGAAAAAGGATTATACGAAATTTAAAACCTGTGATGTTGAATGAACATGCAGTCTTGAATGATCTTGCAACAGATTAATGCATGAATGTTCACTAAGAAACTCCTTCTTTTACTCTAGCTTCATGATTCTCTATTTGAAGAACAACCCAATTGAAAAAGACTCTTTCTTCACATTAAAGCACTCAGAGAATGTTAATACACTTTTGTAATGAAAGCTCTCGAATTATGTAACTCTCAGATTGTGAGTCAATGCATGCTATTTATAAAAAAACAGATTTAACAGACTGTAATCGATTATTTCGTCACTGTAATCGATTATTTTAACTAATGTAATCGATTAATTCGACTATTTAATCGATTAAAGTGTTCGTAGTAGTTCTGGAAAATAAGCATGATCAATGTAATCGATTATTTCATGATTTAATCGATTATTCCAGTGAGCTTCCCTTTCTGCCTCTAGCCTATTTAATCGATTACGATTACTTGGTAATCGATTAAATCACCTTCTATACTACACAGGATTATGCAGAATGCTTATGTAATCGATTATTAACCTATGTAATCGATTATTACAGTCTTAAAACATTTTATGCATATTTGAAACTCATCAATGCATTTCTAACTCAATGCATATGGTTATTACTTTATACCTAAGCATGAATGCATGTTGATTTAGTTTTATTAGTAGCTGCAAAGGGATTTTTTGGGTTATTCCTTTTAATGAACCACACTAAACAAACAAAATAAAAATTACAAAGCATGAATCAAATATCAAAATTCTTCTTCTTGAGATTCTTCAATCACTTGAATCTAACAACTTGCCCCATGCCGAGATAATCAGCCCAGCTCATGAAGCTTGTTTAAGACGTTTCCAACCACTGCCGAGCTATCTCTTGTCTTTTCAATGGTAACTTGAACGGTTATGGTCATCGGGAAATGAAGCGTCTTCATCCTCATAACTGACACGTATCCCGATCATTTAATGCGGTCATTTCTTTGCATGCTTTAATCATTTTCTTTTTGCAAGACTGACACACTCTCTGTTGCACATCTCTTCATGTCTGCTAATTACTGATCCAAATTTCGTAGCCATAATTGACCCGAGTTCCATTAAAAAGCCAAGCTTCATCTTGTCCATTTATTTGAACTACCGAGATATATATAATTTTATGAACGTCCATGATGGAAGTTTTACAGTCGTGATCGATAATCCCAGCTTCAAAACCGGTTTGTCGAGGCTTTGTTTAGAGAGACAAAAGGTGGTCTTTTTAGTTTCTCTTGACAACACTTCTGCTTGCATCATTTAATGCGCCGCTTCCATTCCCCATGCCTTCATCATGAGTTTTGAATTTTCTTCCTATTCTGCCCCATGTGTAGCGTGGAAAAGGTCATTTATACCCTTAGTGATTGATCATATCTTGGAGGCTACGTTTCTAAGACGTTTCGTGAGCAGTTTTTTGGTGGTTATTTGCTTTTTAATTTCCTTAGACCTCCCCATTCGTCTTCATTCTTCCTCCTTCGCATTTCTGTGTCCATTCTCTGTCAAATCCTCTCTACTCCAACACCCTCTGCAGTTCCAAATCTCTCAAAGCTTTCAGGTATTTACTGCTTTCCTGTATTCGATTGCGTTGTATTCAATTTCTTGCATTCACTTTCTATTCTTCCCTTCACATTTCTTCTTTTCTTATGAGTTTTCTACTTCCTTAGATTAGGTATTTTGTTCTAGACTCTTTTTCTTCCCCCTCTTTCTTTTCTATATTATAATGGAACTTACTCCAGAGGAGGAAGCATTTGTTCGTAAGAATGTTCCCCCCCAAATCTGCATTCTGGTTTTGGGGTATCCCTCTTTCTGATGAAGAAAAGAAAAAGGATCTGTTAAAGGCCCCTTCCGGGGGTTCGGGGGTTCCAAAAAGGTCTCAACCTAATCTTCCTTTCACTCGTAGACGTAAAGGCATTCGCATAGGTTCAGATTACAGTAGGATGAGTCCATCAAAAATTTTAGCTGATAGGACTCTTGAACAGGCTTCTTCTGTCAAATCTGGGTTTACACATTCTTTGAATAATTTTCGCTCTTCTAGGAATAAGAAATCTTCTAGAAATGTGTCTGAACGTCTAAGTCCTTCCCCAGCCACTAGTACCAATTCTCCACTTATTGTCAACCCGGACTCTTTAGAACCTACCTGTGAAGTTCATTTTGAGCCCTGCTCGAAGTGTATGGATGACTTTCACTATTACGTCCATATTGGACAATATGAGCGAACTGGTGAGATCCTCGAGTCATGTCATCACAATCCGGTCCGAAAGGCCATTCCTGTGATGGCTAGGGTTTCTCGGTCATCATTGCCGGATGCCGAGGCCATAATGCCGACTTCCTCTTGCATTAATCCGGCGCCAGCCATTCCTTCAACTCTTCATCTTTTAGCTACACCTCCAGGTATTCTCTACTAATTTATTCTTTTTATTTTGTCGTAGGTTGTTATGGATACTCCATTCGTGGAAATGGTTGACGAGTCTCAATCGGCAGGATCCTAACCCGACAACCCTTCTCCCCTTCTCGTCACCAAATTTCCTCGGGTGACGTATGAAGTACTTCGTACTTCTTCTATCTTGACCCCAGGGAACATAGCAGCACTCCCCATAGGTAACCAGGACGGATTTCTATCCGACCCCCTGACCCGGACGAGCCCATCTGCTCATGTGCCGGGGAAGGTGAGCCTAATTATTTTTTCTTCTGTAAAGATGTAGTTACTCGTTTAGGAATCTGATTTCCTCTATCGGATTTTGAGATGGAGCTTTTAAATTATCTTCATTTGGCCCATTCCCAATTACATCCTAATAGTTGGGCTTTTGTGAAATCCTATGAAGATTTGTGTGTGGAATTATATATTCCTTGCACTGTTACTCTTTTCTTCTACTTCTTTAATGTTCATACCGGCCGTACTGGCCGAGAACCTTCAACTCGGAAGGGGTGGACTTCTCTTCGAAGCCGCCCTGGCCATCATCTGTTTTCTATCTTTACTGATTCTTTTAAAAATTTCAAAAACAATTTCTTCAAAGTTGCAGCCGAAACCGGCAAGCAACCATTTTTCCTCCAGGGTCCAGAATCACCCGGTGTTGAGTGGAAATTTTCGCTCTACTAGACCCAGGACCATACCAATCCTCCTGTGTCTTATCGGGTTGACGAGTCTAACCTTTCCGACATAGAGGCGTCGGCTCTCGTTCAAATTAATATGTACCGGGAAGCTCAAGGTTTTATTAACTTTACAAAAAACTTCATACTTTACCTCTTTTCAGGCTATTAATTTTATTATTTGCCTTGCAGCTGCCGAGATGGAAGATCCCGCTGCCAACCTCGCACCTCATCCTTCAAGGAAAGCGACTGGCAGCCGTCGCCAATACATCGAAAGAATGCCGGCGGAAAGTATCAAGAAACGCCGGGGTGATGCGGTGGCCATCAGTGGCCCTCAAAAGACAATGGAAACGGGTGAGACTACTTCTACGATCGGGCACGGGACTACATCTTTGGCCATGCACGGGAATCAGGAAATCCATGTTGATCCCGTCCCGATTCTCATAGAGGACATAGCAGCCGAACCTACCATTAACGTTGCTTCTATTGCCGCCATTACTGCTGCTCCTTCTGCCGCCCCAACTGATTCTTCATTAACGCTGGGATGTCTTTGGGAAAAGGGAGTTGAAGACCTTTTCCCATTTACCAAGACTCCCAAGCGTTTCTCGGACTCGAGTCCTTTTTCCGATGATGATCTTCACGAGCTCGACCAACTCCATCTTCAAGCTTTTAAGTGCGCTACTCTGGTGCCAAGCCTAGTGTCCTTGAAATCTCGGCACATCAAAATTAAAGATGACAACAGGAAGCTAATGGAGGAGCTCGTTACTTCCCGCAGAGATTTGGCAACCGCGAATGAGGGACTTACTTCCCTTCGTGCTGAATTTCAAGCGGTGAAGAAGGATGCTGACTTCTTCAAAGTTTCTTCTGATGCTGCCTTGGCCGAAGCTAGCAAAGCTCAGGATGAAGCTTCTTCATTGGCTCGAAATCTTGCTGACTTGAGGGTTCTTTATGAGAAGTCTCAACAAGAGGCAACGCTTGCCAAGAAGGATGCGGCCGAGCTTCAAGAGATGCTAGGAACGGTTGCAGAAGATGCTTTTTCAAATGCGATAGAACAAATTCAGCATTTGAACCAAGGAACAACACTGAACCTGGAAGGGACTCATTGCCGAGCTTATATTGAAAATGGTGAGCTGATCCCATACATTCCCCCAGAGTTTATTTCCCCGGCTGAAGGTCCAGTAATGGCTGTTGGCGAGCAGATATGATCGTGAAGGGCCGGAATGCCGGTTTGACTTGTAATATATAATGGCTCGAAACAATGTTATTTCTGTCTCCGAGTATTTCGAATAATTTCTATTTTTAATGCATTTTACTATTCTCATATCTGCTTTATTTTCTCCGACTTGGATATACTTGCATGTTCGAATATTAATTTGGCTCCAATGGCCAAGTATTATCTTACCCGAATCACTAGTTGGGATTTGAATATCGTATTTGGAATCATATTCCAGTCCTAGCAACTGTTAATGCATTTCATAACATTAATCAATGGATGTAATTCTTTCGTTCTAGCCAATCATTCATCCATGAGTAAATGATTACGTCGGCTTGATCAAGGCCGAGCTAACACATAACAACGATAGGCCCACATAACTTGTGCACAATGTATATATAATTTCCTTATAACAACGATTTTATTAATATTCTTCGAAGATTACATAAATTTCATGATCTCAATGAAAGATTTGCACGGGCATCACATTCCCGACTTACATAGTCAATTAATGAGAAACACATGAAAGCATAATTCATGATCTCCATGAAAGATTTGCCTGGATCCCGGTTCACCAAATCGATTAAGGAGAAACACATGAAACCACAATCCATGATTCCCATGAAAGATTCAAAATCAATTAAGGGAAAACACATGGGTGGAAAAACATCAATCCATGATCCCGATGAAAGATTTGACATCAATTAAGGGGAAACACATGTAGGAAAACATCAATCCATGATCCCAATGAAAGATTCGACATCAATTAAGGGGAAACACATGGATTTCATCACAGCTCCGAGCTTTTAGCTGTAATACATCTTTAACTTGTCGGCATTCCATGTGCGCTTGACATGTTTGCCTTCAAGAGTTTCTAGTGTGTATGCTCCTTGCTCCATATTTTGAGTAACTCGGTACGGTCCTTCCCAATTGGCTGCTAATTTCCCATCCCGGGCATTCTTATTGCCAATGTCTGCTCGCCGTAATACGAGATCACCCTTTGCGAAGGACCTCGGCTTAACCTTTTTGTTAAATTTTCGGGCCGACATATGCTTCATATACAAGTCTCGGGGATGCGCCATGTTGCGGACTTCTTCTATCAAATCCAACTCGGCGGCCAATGCTACATTATTATCTTCCCCCGCCTGAGACATACGTTGCCTTCTCCATGATGATTGGCCGATTTCAACAGGTATCATGGCTTCGTAACCGTACGTCATTCTAAACGGAGTCTCTTGACTGGCTGTTTGGGCCGTGGTTCTATACGCCCATAAAACATAATAAAGTTGTTCAACCCAGTTTGGGCCGGCTTTTTGCATTCGTTTTTTCAATCCATCTTGGATAACTTTGTTTGCTGCTTTTGCTTGGCCATTCGATTGTGGATGCTCCACCGATGAGAAGTGATGTTTGATATGGAATCCTACCATCATTTCCTGGAAATTCTTGTCAGTGAATTGTGTCCCGTTATCGGTGACGATTTCTGCTGGAATTCCAAATCTTGCTATTATGCTACGCTCAAAGAATTTCCGAACTCGGGCCGAGGTGATATTGGCTAAGGGCTCAGCCTATCCATTTGGTAAAGTAGTCAACAGCTACTATTAACCATTTCATTTGACCTTTTGTCGCCTTAAATGGTCCTAAAAGGTCCATTCCCCATTTATAGAAAAGCCATGGTGCCGTGATTGAAACTAACTCGGATGGAGGAGTCCACAATATCTTCGCATGCTTTTGACAACTGTCACATTTCTTTACATGCTCCGTTGCGTCTGCCTTCATCGTCGGCCAAAAGTATCCGGCACGAAGAGCTTTTAATGCTAAAGCCCTCGCACCCATATACTAGCCATTAATACCCTCATGTATTTCAGTGAGTACGTACTCAGCTTGGTCCGAGCTTAGGCATAACATCATTGGGGTGTGGAGGCCTCAGCGGTACAATTCGCCATCGACTATTGCATACATAGAAGCATCTCGAATTAATTTTTTCGCTTCTATTTCTTCTTCTGGTATTATCCCTTGTTCTAAATAGTTGATGATAGGCCTCCTCCAATCCTCATCCATTAAGATTACCATGATACATGCAGGTTGGGCGAGTTCCTATTGAATAACTGTTCTATGGTTACCTGTTCCTTTGGTACTTGCCAGTTTTGATAGTATGTCAGCTCGGGCATTTTCTTCCCGCGGGATATGGGCAACGATGACTTCATCAAACTCTGCTATTATCTCCTTTACTTTAGCAAGATATTTAGCCAATAAAGGTCCCTTGGTTAGGTACCTCCCTTCAACCTGTGTTGAAACAAGTTATGAATCAGTGAAGACATTGGCTCTCAAAGCTCCCTGTTCTCTAACCTGTTTTAGCCTGACAATCAATGCTTCATATTCCGCTTGATTATTAGATGTCGGAAAATTAAGTTGCAGCGATTGTTCGAGTGATACGCCCTCAGGATTCTCAACAATAATTCCAGCTCCACTTCCTTTGGAATTGGATGAGCCATCAACATATAATTTCCACACTGAATTTTCCTATTGGGTAGAAGATGCCGGGGTCAATTCGACAATGAAGTCAGCTAAAGCTTGAGACTTGATGGCATGCCAGGCTTCATATTTGATATCGAACTCTGATAATTGGATGGCCCAATTCATCATTCTTTCAGCCAAATCTGGCTTGTGTAATACTTGGCGAATGGGTTGATTTGTCCTGAAAATGATGGTATGGCTTTGGAAATAAGGACGGAGCCTTTTTGCCGTTGTGAGTAGAGTGAAAGCCACTTTTTCGAGCTTCTGGTATCGCAACTCTGAGTTTTTGAGGGCTCGGCTCACAAAATAAATCGGCGACTGAGACTTGCCCTCCTCTCTGACTAATACGGCGCTTATGGCTTCCTCTCCGACCGCGAGGTACAAGATAAGTGTTTCTTCGGGATCTGGTTTCGAAAGTACTGGGGGCAAGGCCAGAAACCTTTTGATCTCCTGAAAAGCCTTTTCACATGCTGGGTTCCATCCTACATTAGCTTCCTTTTTCAATAATTTGAAGAAGGAAAGGGCCTTCTCCGCGGATTTTGGGAGAAACCGCGTTAAGGCAGCCATTATTCCCGTTAGCTGTTGAACTTCTCGCTTATTAGTGGAAAATTGCATGTCGAGGATCGCCTTGCATTTGTCTGGGTTTGCTTCTATTCCCCGGTGAGTCAGCATGAATCCTAAAAACTTCCCGGCCTTAACTCCGAAGGCATATTTCAACGGATTTAAGTGTATGCTGTGCTGCCTTAGTTTGTGGAAAGTTTCTTATAGATCCCGGATATGACTTCCATTTGCTACTGTCTTCGTGATCATGTCATCGATGTAGACCTCGATATTGCGCCCGATCTGATCAGTGAAAACTTTGTTCATCATCCGTTGATAAGTCACTCCTGCATTTTTTAATCCAAAGGGCATGACGTCATAGCAATAATTCACTTCGACACCTCAGAATGCCGTTTTCTCCTGATCATCCGGGTACATGGGTATCTGATTATATCCAGAGTAAGTGTCCATGAATGATAACAATTGGAAACCAACGGAGTTATCTACGAGTTGATCGATGTTCGGCATCGGGTATGAGTCCTTGGGACAAAATTTATTCAAGTCTGTGTAGTCAACACAAGCTCGCCATTTCCCATTGGACTTTTTCACCATCACTACATTGGACAGCCACGTGGTATACTGTATTTCTCTGATGAATCCGGCTTCTAACAACTCCTTAATATGCTTCTCCAAAGCTTGCCTTCTGTCTGGATCGAGCTTTCTATTCTTCTATGCTACTGGCTTGGATCCGGGGTACATAGCTAATTTATGGCAACAGAAGGTCGGCTAGATTCCGGGAATCTCAGAAGCTTTCCAAGCAAACACATCCTGGTTCTTCCGTAAGCATTGAATTAACTTATCTTTGGTTTCTGGATCATTTTGTTTGCCTATTTTCGTAATCTGCTCCGGGAAGCTTCCGATCTGAATGTCTTCCAACTCGTCTACTGGTTCCGGTCTCCATTCTTCGATATCCCGCATATCTAGCTCCACCAGGTTGACCGGCTTTTGGGATAAATGTTTCTCAAATTGTTGCTCTACTGGATCTCCTTGCCTTATCCGAGGTGGGGAGGAATGGCCGCCTTCAATTTCCCTGATTGTATTATAATAGCACTGTCTGGATTCCTTTTGATCACCGCATATTGTGATGAATCGACCGAGGTGTCTGACCATCTTCATCTTCTGATGTTTAGTGGACATCAATATGTCCTATTTATGAAGTGTTGGTCTACCCAAGATGATGTTATACGGTGAAGTGAACTCGGCAACAGTAAATGTGACCCTTTGTGACTTAAAACCTTCATTTGTTCCCAATGTGAGTTGAAGATCAATGGAGCCTTTAAGACCAGTGCCTCCACCATTAAAACCTATTAACATGGTTTTTCATGGTTTCAAGTCATCTTCTTTCAGGTTCATCTTTTTGAATGCACTCAGGTTGATGATATCGGCCGAGCTACCATTATCAACAAATATTCTTCTAACTCAGAAATTTGCTACGGTCCCCGTTATGACGAGACTGTCCTTATGGCCGGGTACCACCCCTCTCATGTCTTCCTCGGTAAAATAAATTAGCGGGGGCGTGGCTTTCTTACTGCTTTCCTTGAATCTTGGCTGAGCTCTCACCGACATGACTTCTTTGAGATACTTCCTTCGCTGATTAGCAGTATCGCCTCCACCTCCCATACCCCCCGAAATGACATTACATTCGAATTCGGGCTCTGGGAAATCATCATCCTTCTTGCTCCTCTTTTCATCTCGATTTTTATTATCCTGTTGGCTTCTCCTTTTGCCTTGTTGCCCTTGGGTCCGGATAACATATTGTCGCAGTTTGCCTTCACGAATAAATTTCTCTATTGCATCGCGGAGCTCCCAACATTGATCAGTCGTATGACTTGGTCCATTGTGAAAGTCGCAGTATCGGGAATAATCTAATCCTTCCTTTTTCAATATTGGACGAGGACGATCTACCTTCCTCATGTCCGTAAAAGCAACTTCTTTCCATATCTGAGCTCAAGAAGTAGTCAATGGAGCATACTTATCAAATTTCCATTCATACTTTCTGGACCTGAAGCCAGGGTCAGAAGCATTTCGTGGAGGTCAGCCAGTTCCAAAGTTCGCAGGATGTCGGCCGGTATGTGCATTCTCCTGACGACGGTTCCTTGGTGACGAGGCTTTCCTATTCTCCTTGGGAGCTGAGTTAGCGATTTCCATTTGCTCCAATTCTAAGTACTTCTTGGACCACATTCTGAACTCCATTAAAGATTTCATAGGGTCTTTGTAAATTGATTTGGCAAGGCGAGATGTTCCGTTGAGCCCGGCTGAGATGAGATGTACGTGCACTCTTTCTTCCAAACCTTGTACTTGTAAGGCGGCTTCCTTGAATCGATCCAGATAACTTCGCAAAGTTTCTCCGGGCTGCTGACGTATTTTACCCAGAGCGAACTCGGACTTGGGCTGTTTCTTACTCGTCGCAAAATTCAACAAGAACTTCTGCCCAAAATCTTCAAAATTTTGGATAGAACGTGGCGGCAAAGTATGAAACCAGGTTTGGGCGGCTCTAGTTAAAGTGGTCACGAAAATTCGTGAGATTATCGGCTCGTCTATGCCACGAACGCACATTTGCATGTCGAACTTGTCAATGTGCACCTGAGGATCCTGACTCCCATCATATTTGGATAGGAATGATCCGTCAAAATCCTCCAAAAATTGAGCATCTACGATTTCATCGACGAACGGGCTATTATTTTGCTGACCTCGGCGATACTTCCTCCGGTAAGTGTTATCTTCTCGTCTGGGCCGGCGTACGAGTTCTGTTGCAGGGCTTTCAACTGCAGTATGTTCTGGAATAGCGGTTGAGGAAGTGCGGGGTCTGCTATTACGTGGCTGGGAACGAGATAGTCCCTCTTGGGAACGAGATAGTCCCCCTGGCTCGGATTGATTGACCGGCTCCCTATTCGCAGCCTCGACAGTGGGAGCCGAGGTCGTCAGACCGCGTCTTCTCGCTGTTGTACGAGGTTGTCCAACATGTTCCCTCACTGGGTTCTCTATATCTCGAATCTGATGTTCGATATGCTGAAGGCGGTGATTTTCATCTTATCGGCGTTTGGTACTGCGTTCTTCCAATTGTGTTATCAGGTTCTAGACATCATCTTGGCGTTGAAGCTCATAACGTTTCTCCAAATTTCCATCCGAGATAAAAGTGAATTTAAAGCATTATGAATGAGACGCTGCGTGGTCTCTGGTTCCTCCGCTTCAAGTGATGGTGGATTGGCAGGCAGGCGCGATGTTGGTATAGCTGGGGATGAGGCGGTATTAGAAACCGCATCTTCTGCTACCATGTTCTCCTGATTCGTGTATCTGGGTGGTTCGTCACGTCTTTCAATGTGGTGGCTTCTTGTGTTAACCATTGTGATTTGATGGGAATCGAACACATGGTCGTGGGTTCGATTCCCACAGACGGCGCCACTGTTCTAGTCAAAGAGAACAGAAATGTCCAACAAGAATGTTGGGTAATTGATGTAGGATCAGACTCTCCCTCTCTGAAGATGCCTATGGAGACGAAGCACCTCCAGGAAGAATATCACAGCAAAGGGAAAACACAACACGAGTGGCGTGCAATGTGTGCTGTGTGAAAGGAAAAGAGAGAGTCAGAATTGTGTGTACCTTTCTCCATGAGGAATACTCTATTTATAAGATACTGACCTGGACCCTGGTGGAGTGGTGGTTGAAGCCCATTGTCTTTGATTAAGATATTCGGATTATCTAAATAAATGATAAGTAGCGGCTGTGATTATATCTTCTGTTATATCTTCTATCTTTTGATGATTGAGAAGTTTGAATATTGGAATTTCATAAATGGACCTATCTTTTATCCGTAACAAGAGTAATTTCTCACAAAACAAGGTGTGAAAAACATTTATCATAGGTAATGAAGGTGTGTTCATGCTATGGGGAGAGTCATAGTCACTTTCCATTTCTTAAAATAGCAATTACATGGAAGGGAAAAAAATGGTCTATGGGGAGAGTCATAGTCACTAAAAGGCATAAGAAAAAAAAATGGCGCTGACCATTTGAAAGGTAGAAGCAAAACAAAAAATGGCTTAACCACTTGAAAGGCATAAACAAAATGACTTAACCACCTAAAAAGGTAGAAGCAAGAAGGCTTAACTATCATGAATGATTTCGAATGGAGGACATGATGTGATCCTCATTATATAACCACCAAGAAGTTATGACTTCAAGGAGATGAGCTATTTGGTAATTGGCAAAGGCTAAATTTAATGGATAGATTGGAAGCAATGGTAGGTAACCATTAGGAAACAAAAAAAAAAAGGATCAATTTGGCTGTTAAGCCTGACTCTCTAATACCATATTGAAAGGATGAAATAATTAGGATCTTATTCACTATTATTTGTGAGTGTACAAGATATATATATAGTGCAAAGAAATAACAAACTCAAAATTATCTACTAAATTATCTATAACTCGAATTTAAACTATAACAACTTGCAACTAATTACTATGTCATATCACTAGTATAACATAAAAACCTATAAACATGAGTCTTAAAGTTTTGTGTTATTATCATAACCGATCCGGATTCTACTATTGGCCTAGTTATGCAGTTGACCTGGTCAAAATCGGTCGGGTTCTTTTTTTTTTTTGAATTTTGGATTATTATCAATAGTTATTTTGGATTTTGAAGTATTAATAAACTTTTCTTACTCAAATAATATTAGTTATATACTTATATATAATAAATACATATAATTTTAAAATTTTAATATATACTTGGTCAAATCGGTGCAATTACTAACTTATCGTTTGGACCACTGACCCACTGATCTACTACCTCGACCGGGTCAATGACCAAACTGATTTTAATAACACTTGCTTAAACCTCTCGATTGCACAACAATTAATATACGTATAAAAATTTGTTTAAAATATTTTCTCTTCGTACATAGATTAAGATGAAAAAGTATATATCTATAACAATTATAACAAAAAAAATATAAAGCAAAATCACGCATGAGAAATTAAACCATGCTATAAATTCATTAATTATATCATACTTGCTTTCACTACGTCATAACATGAGAAAAAAGAAGTGACCTTATCGAAAACGTATATTTCTAGGAATATTGATATACAAACTTGTTTTTTTTACGTGGAGACCAAATGAAAAACAATTTAAAAATAAGTTATATGTAAATAGATCATATTTGGATCTTAGATTGGAAAATTAGACCTAATTCAACATTTTTCCACCCGTTATTATTTTCAAAATTTTTATAAGTTTTATTTGGATAATGTTTTTTTATAAATACTTATAAAAATAAGAAAAAATAAATTAAAAATTCTTATTAACTAAAATTAACTCATAAAAGAAGTAAAATAAGTTTTTTAGACAATGATTTTAGCTTCTCCAAAAAGATGATTTTAACTTTTGCACAAGTGAATTTTAGTGTAAATAATTTTTTTTTAATTTTCTTCTTCTATAAAGGCATATAATTTTTTTATCCAAACAAGACTGTATGAATTTAATCTTAGGTAATTTGAGGTCTATAAAATAATTAACAATAAAATTTATCTTGGAACTTTATGTATGAATATTCATTCGTACTTATATTTTCTAATTTTAATTAAGAGGATGCTAAACAAAGTAGTTGTGTTAATGCGATATATATAAATTTTAGAAGAAGAAAAAAAAGTAGAAAACGATGCACAAAAGTTATGTTGACCAAAATGTTGGGGAAGGGGGAGAATAATAAAAGTTGAGAGTAGAGGATATAATCAAATGTTTTTAAAGTAGCTCTAGGGAGGGATTATAATAATTGATTAAGGGAGTGCACATGAGAATTTGGGTAGCGTTGATCTAAGGATAGAAAAAGTCTACCTAGTATTCTAAGATGCCATTGAATCGGAATATTCTTCACTCATAAGAGTTGACCTAATTTTGGTAGTGAGACTGAGATCATATGGCAAGCGTTGTTGGAGAATATGCACATAGATGCCACTTGCTGAGTTTTCCAAGTCCTTTTCTCTATTGTTAGTTTGTTACTGATCATCATGTCTTTTTCTCTCAATTTAAAAGAATTGGATTTGATTTCTTCTTCCTCGTGATCAAAGAAGCCTTCATACTTTGCATCCTTTAAACTAATGAATTAATTATGTGATAATAATAATAACAATAATCAATTGATGAAAAAAAATTAAGAAAACATGAAATCTAACAAAGTCGTCGAAAGTTTTTATTTATTTGTTCATATTTTACATAACATAAAAATTGAAAAGATCAATATGCATGGTACGAATTTGTTTTTACGGAATGAACTAAAGACGACTTGACACCCACAATTTAGTTTCATTTCAGTTATTACATTTAAAATGTTAATCACACTCGTGTATATTGTCATTAAAGACCTAATAGACCACAAACAATTTATAACAACTTTCATAGAAATAGTTTGTAAAATATAACATTACTTTTATCAATATTAATTCTTTATTCATATTGATTAGTCTTATATTAAATATAAAATTTTTTTGTATTTTATTTGAATTTCCTTCATGGATTTAGATATTTGTTTTATCCGTACTAATCGAACTCGGGTAAGTGATTTACAATAATTCGCACATATTGTTCAACATGCTGAAATATATTAAAACACCATGTTGTATACCCAATTTGAACATTTTTTTAATTAATTCTAATAAAAATTCTTACTTAGGAAAAATGATATTTCAATAACTTGTACTCATCTTAAATTAAAAAATTAGTACTTTAAAAAAAATTACTTGTAGTATCCCAACCAACGAAACTACATGTTAAAAATAAAGAATTATTAACAAATAAATATTAAAAATGTTATTATATTTAATTTGGTAAAAATAAAAGGTTTTAATAATTAAATTTTTTCCTAGCTCAACCAAATAAAAAGTATATTAAAAGAGTTGGCTGGTGGAACCAAGCTTGTTTGATCACTCTATCACCATTAATTAAACTCATTAAAATAGTATTCATCTCATAAATAACTTCTAATTTTCAATGAAGTATAGTGTTAGATTTGGACGGTCCAATATGATATATTTGGACAAGCAAAAACACTTATAATTTTGATGATAATAAATATATAAATTTTTGATGGACTAATGATTTATGTAAAGTGAAACAAAATATAATGATATAAAACTCATATGGTAAAAATCTTTATTCTTATGCTTTTACAAGTTATATACATAGGCAAATAAAACTTGTTTTATTAACTATATTACTCAGCATCCAATGCAATGCTATTAAACAAATATCCAATGATTTGTGAAAATTAGTTCTTATTTACTAAGTGTCTTTACGCGTTCAAAAGGATATAACTAACTTACACAATGATTTATATTAAGTTAACGTACAAACAATTTGCCTGCACATGAAAGCATCTCGAGGATGATTCACTCATAGAACATTCTTATAGTTGAATTTTTCCTCTTGATGCATGATTGTGAAATTATTCTAACATTTGAATTTCAGGTGTACAAAGACAGAGACAAATAAAATATCAACAACAAAATCAGTCGCTCAAGTAGTGGAACATAGAGTAGCAAAATGCATTGTCCCTTTGTCTGATGCCTCTCTCTTAAACAAGTTGTCGCGTAGCAGAAGAGACAAGTTGTTGATAACATAATTATTTGAGGAAGACCCAAATCCCATAACAGATTGTTTTCTGAAACATATAAAAGCAACCTCAAGAAGCAACTCAAAGCATGAGAATTCATTCATATCATACAAGTGTGTTGAGGCTCTGTCAAAAAGTATTGGATGCTCAAATCGACAGAACTTAGAAAGTTTCATCCTTTGCTTAGCAAAGTTATTGGTTGTATTCAGACTTAATTGTATATTCTCTCTTTGATAAATTTGATTCTTACATTCAATCAAACTGTTGTTTGAAAAGACAAGAGTGACTTAGTGATTAAAGAAAACTTGAGTGTTCTTAATCTCAGGGGAAATTAAGGGCAAGCCAAGAGTGCCATAGAGAATACTTGTTGTATAACCAAGAGTGATAGAGTAAAAAATCGTTTGTAATAAGTTGTGATTAGTGGGAACCCTTTATAGTCTGTGAAGAAGAACTGAACATAGTTCTTGTTGAGTGAACTAGTATAAACATTGTGCTTTTACTTTAACTTGTCATAACTTGATCATTCTCTTTAATCTTATCTCTAGATGCACAAGTTTTTTTATCTAAACTCTCTTTGTGAAAATCCATTTTGTAAAGACAAATATCACAAGAAAGGAGATTAAGTTGTGATTTTAGAAAATTTTAAAGCCTTTTTGTGAGCAAACAAAGTTATTGTCTGAATGAAAACTTTATAAGACAAATAACATATTTTCAAAAAAAGTGTTCAAACAATGAAATTAGATTTTGTAAAACAAAAAAGTTTTTCAAATAACAAAATCAAATTCAAACCCTAGGTCAGTTAAAGAAGATGATGAATAAACAAAGATCATACACATGAAATTATACTGGTTCGTTTCTACCATTGAGACTACATTTAGTTCTTACACTTTTATCTCTAACTTTTTTTTGGGGGCAAGTTTTATCTTCAATAAATTAATTTGATGCATTTTAACCTAAACTTATAAGAAATTAGTAAATTTTATCCCCTATCATTTATCCATTAATAAACACATAAGTTGGAGGTAAAATTTGTCAAATAAATAAATAGTTAGGGGTAAAATTGCAAAATAAAAAATAAAAAATTGGTGTAAAATTTGCCAAGAAAATAAAAAATTGGGGATAAAAAATGGAATTATGTAAGGAGTAAATTGACAAAGGATAAAATTCACAATTTTGTTAAAAGTTGGAGAAAAAAATATGACAAATTAATTTGTTAAAGGTAAAATTCATCAAAAATTTTAAAAATTGAGAATAAAAAATACAAATTAAGTCAATCAAAAACCGTGATCAAACTTAAAGTTGAGTTAGAAATCATATAATAATGTTTTTATAGTGAACTTAGATTCTGTTAATTTAAATTCATCTATGCTGATATTGATTAATTTAACTTAATTTGTCTAATTAGAACAAGATTATGGAATCATTTGTGAAAAGGATAACTTTATTACTATGATAAATGGTTAATTTATCTAAATGATATGGGAAAACCTCACAAGATGATCAGCAGATAAAATTCTCATATATGTGGGGTCATGAAATTCATAAAACAATTTTTTTTAATAGGTTAAATAAGTCGAAACTCCAATAATGATTTTTTTTCCTGAAAAAGAAGGGATTGCATTCGATTATTTACTTGAAAGATTATCATTAAAAAATGTTTATTTACTTAAAATATAAATTTGTTGATGATCGGAATATGTCTTATGAATATTTATATGAATTAATTGTAAACAAACGTCTCCCTAGCTTATATATATTATCCTTTCCCTAAATCTGAATTTTGACTTTGTTGGAGATATTATTCTTGACTGAAAGAAAGCTTCAAGGAAGTGATTTCTACATTTGGCTTCCTAAGGAAGAAGTGAAGAGCAACCTTTTTTTTTTCTCGTTTATTTTAATGGGTCCAAGTAATGTTTCTAGTAATTTGCTCTTCCAATTTATAATCATGGCTTGGAGCTTAAGGGTGCATACATAAACTACACTAGTGGTGTGGATAAGCATTCTTTACCAAGATTGGTATCACAAAAAAGCTTTTCGGTAGAGAATATAGACAAGGCAAAGACAATGGCACAAAACCAATCACAATTTAGTTATGTGTGTGGTCGTCTGTACTTGTGCATAATTAGGCCTAAAGTAGTATAGTTTATGCAAAACCTTATTATTTGACACATGTCTTTCTTTCTTTCTTACAATGATAATCAAATAAGGCTATTCTTTGAAGTAGTGACCAATCAGAACTGTTTTTTTACCATGTGCCTTTTGGTTTGTTGCAAGAGTCACACCTTTCCATTTTTTTAACTGCTAAATGAAAAATTATGTGTGGTTATCGTCACTTTGATTGCAAGATGTGGGGGATTAAACTAAAAGAATGTGTCAGATTGATCACCCGCTGGTATGATTTAACATGAATTATTTTATGTACATCAACAAAATAAATCAATTAACTAAAGAAATAATTATTACCCTTTATAAGATCAATTATCATCTGAGACGGATTTTACTCTTTTAAAGTGAAAAGCTTTATAAAATGAAAAAGTAATGACTTATTTATCATTAGTTTGAAGTGGGTTAAATTAATGAGATATTTTACAGTAGATAAGTTATTATTTTTTCACTTCGCAAAGCTTTTCACTTTTAAAAACAGTTGGTTCGAAGTCCCAGGTAAAATACAATCAATTCGTTAGTCAATAATAATGGTTGGAGATCTAGTAATAACATATTTAAAATAAAATATATAAATGAAAGATAAAATTTATTTCATAAATTAACTTTTAGAGTTGACTTAGATCTAAATCTAAATTTTATAATGATATAGAAATTATATATGATATAAAAATTTATAATATTTATAATTTTATTCAATCAATTGAGTTAAACTTCTTTAATGATACAGTAGAATTTATCTTAACAATTGTTATATTTATTGAACCACCCATTATCATATATTACTAGATTTTATGTATATGTCTAACTTTACGTTTAAGATGTCCAATTTTTAATATAAAAAGAGATATGCTAAAGATTATATATATATAATAATGGTATGGGCAAATCAGAAGATAAAAGTGAAAAATAATTTTTACTTTAAAATAATGTATGGAATTGAGTTGAATCTAAACTAAAATTTTTAAGAATAATAATTAAGAAATGAATGAACTAAAAGGATTAAATTAACAAATTGTTTAGAGAATAATGTGATAAATGGGAGCTCCTTGCCAATGATGATTTTGATAGGTTTTCATATGGTTGCCCCGCTCTATAGTTTTTTTTATTCTTTCTAAGGGACATGCTTGCTGATTCTCCCATCCCCTCCACCACCCTTCAAATCAGGAATGCTTTTTATTTCAACTTTATAAACGTCACCACAGACTAAAGACAACGAAGCTTTAAACTCTAGTTTAATTACTGTGCAATAATATTGCACTTTGGTTGCAGGTGTGCGTATGTGAGAGAAAAAGAGACAGTACTATGATTGGTGGGGTTTTATATGCAGACACCATGTGGAAACCAACATGGTTTGGTTGGTGTTCCTTTGGCTACCCTTGGCCTGCACAAACAATAGATTTCATTCGAGTTAAACTAATATTTATTCCAATTTCATTTTATAATGTTTGAATGCAATCTTTTTAATTAATCCCAGCTATCATATCTACCATTTATTCAATCAATTAATGAGCATCAGCTTAATTGATAGAATCGAAAAATGTCAAGAAGAAAAATGTCTTGGATTTCATCATGTTAGTTTATTATTGCTAGATGGCTTATAATTCTGTTTCCAAGTTTTGCTTAAATTTTATGTTATACCATAGCCGTAATTAAAATGGTCTGCGTTCCTCCTTCTAATTTTTTTTCTAAAATAAAAAATATAATCTATTAATTACTTTACGTTGGAACATGATTTTAAAAAAATGCTTAAGATATCTTTTGTCTTAATATATCTATCGCCTTCGGAATTTTGTTTCATTTTAATTCATCTGTCATTCAAAAGAAGTTAAGGCAATATGAGTTTTTTTATTTATTTTGTTTTTATATTTAATTAAATGAAATGAAAGAAAGATAGTGATTGAATAGGAGTAAAGTTTTTAATATTTTAATAAAATATAATATACTCAATTGCAAATTGTATTTTACTATATTGAGGTTATTTTTAGTAAAATATTTTTACTTATTGTTTCTTCAACTAGTATCTTTAAGACACTCAATAATTAAACCCTTAATTTATGGTGAAGGCTAATTAAACTCTATTTTATTATAAAAACAAATTGACAACAATGCTTTTTAGCAAATTGATCTCGAGTGATTCCCTTCTCTATATTCATCTTTATTTAATTGCTAACGTGGGGATGAGTACTATAAACTTATATTTATTAGGGAACATGAGGAGGAGGGGCAATTTGACATAATTTATGTTAGTTGGATGCCTTTATTTTCAAAGCCACCGATTAAATAAGCATTGTGGTGCGGGAACTTGGGATGCATGTGAGGACAATCATAGGAAAATGGGAAGAAATTTTTTAGGTTTGATGGTGGTGGAGGGTACCCGTCCATTGATTCTATGCTTGCAAATGTTTGGTCACAAGTAAAAAAATATGAAGGCTAAGTGGAGGCTTTGGTCCCCAACCCCAAGTTGTTCCCACCCTGACTTTACTTTTGACCTTATTTTTAAGCCTTTTCTTTGTCCTTGCAACTTATTATCAAGCCAGATTTGCCTAAACAGATGTGGGTTTCTTACTTGTCAACACAAGAATCTAGACAAACCTCAATTTTTCTACCCCCCCCCCCCGCGGTAACTGGTTGGTCCCTTTCCATGCGAAATTGAAAACAACATTTCTGTAAGCACATTAATCAATCCATGGCCAATTGCACCGGACTAGTGATTAGTGTGATCTCTCTCTCTCTCTCTATATAAAAAATACAAATTCAGATTAATCATGCCTGTGATATGTAGTTATTGGTGATCCAAGAGATTCTTTCGCACGCAGAAAAATGAATATGAACTCTCCCACTAAATAGATTATTCCCCACATACAGACATAGCAAAACTTAATACTATTATTTCAGTCCTATATGTTATACACTCAATACAAATGTAATAATTTTTACAATATTGAATATGTAATATACATGAAATAAACAATAAATCTGATAAATGAATCAATTAAGCAAAAGTACAAATGTTATTAGTAATCCTTATTCTAACACCGTAATTTTCTTGATGTGTGATTAAGTGATTTGAATTAAATTATGAGAGGAATTAAATTTATTTAATATCCTTTAAAAATATGAATTTGATTGAGCATTTTTAGTTTAATATTTTTCTACTCTTCTTAGCTTATTTAACTTCTCTTGGACTTTTATTTTCTCACTCTAACTCATTTTTTTGTCTTAAGCAAACAATTGGACTTAATTGATAATTGTTGCTTATTTTCAGATTTTTTTGCTTACTTGATCTATCTTCATTGTGCTGGACCTAAAGAATTCTACAGAACTTCAAATGGAGCATATGAGTAATCATTGGAAAGATATGGAAAAGAGCTACAATATTGTCAGAGATAAGATGAGACCAATTCTATCATTTTGAGAATCATTTTAGTCTTGAAAGTCATAACCTCTGTCTGCACGTGAGTTTTGGACTACTAGTTGGGTTTTGATTTGTGCAATTAGCATAATTAGTTAGATTAGATGAGTTTAATCAAGACTCATCATTTCCTACTGATTCAGTCACTATATGTTAGTGTAATTAGTTAGTTAGGGGGATTTTTACTTCATTTGGTACAAACAAAATTTTTAGTTCTTTTTACAAGTTTTCAGAATTAAAATTTTTCTCTCTTTTTCTCTCAACTGTTCTTCAGTTTTGTTCTTCATTTTATTTTTGTTCTTCTATTTTCTTGCACTAATCTTGTGGCTCTTTCATTGATGATGGTCATGGAAGGCTAAACAATCAATCAATCCAATGATCCAGTCCAAGCAAGAAGAATTTGAGTTTTTGTTTGATATTTCAATTTCAATATGAATGTTCATTTTCTTTTTCAATCATCTCTTTGTTTTTCATGATTATGAATGTGTTTAGGATTGGAAATGGATTAGGTTATGGATTCATTTCCTAATCTCTAATTTTAATCACAGATTGTTTGAATGATATTTCAATTAGGTTTGTTGTTTCAATTAATTTAGGAGTTAATTCGGTTGAACTGTTTCTAATGACATTGAATGAACTTTCATAATAATATAATTATCTGATAACTATAATAATTTGCATTGCTTAGTTTGGTGAATTAGATTGATATTCTTTAATCTGTTTTACAATATCTTTTGTCAAGTCTTTTAGTTTCTACATTTTTTCTTCAATTTTAGTTTGTGTTTTCGCAATTTTTGTCCATTCCCTGCAATCTGTTTGATTAAAATTCCCCTGTTGTTTATCAGTAAATTGAAGTTGGAACCAAATTGATCGTATCTCTAAGTCGACCTAGGTTAATCTTGTGCTACAAAATTAGCGTAGTTTTATTTGTTTTGAAGCGATGCGACATTAGTTATCAATTACGTGAATATCTTATGTTGCCTATGTGAGAGATGGGTTAAGTATGTATTGGGCCTTTTGTGTTGCACTCGAGGAGAGTCGTGGAGAAGGAGTATGGTTAGTAAAATGCTATGGAAAATCCCCAAAATCCCTAAAATCCTTCATTTTCCTATAACAAAAAAAATAAGAAAACCATCCTCTCCAAGTGAGGTTCTTGCTCACTTTCACAAAAGATTGTTCATCTTCTCCCTATAGGCTTTGGAGACCATTATAGTGAGTAATTTTAGTTCTTTCTCCACTTTATATTCCTATTAGATGACTCGGCCAAAGAGAGGCTTAGAACTTAAGAATGTAGGTTGGGGTTTTGCTTTGAGGTGTTTTGTGCTTTGTAGTTTGAGTTGTTGGTGGATTAAGGCAAGGCTCACTCCTTTGCCTCAAAGTTTCTACCTTTCTTTTTTCTCCCTAAGAACCTAAGTTTTAGACTACAAGACGTATCGTCCTATAATTATGTTTTATTTGGTTGATGTAAGATTTGATACATATTATGTTATTTTCTGAATTTCTTTAAATATAAACTTTAATTGAAAACTTTTTTTTAATACATAGGTATAATTTTAGAAAAGTTTTAAGAAAAAATCATTTGAAAAAAATAGAGAGGGAAATTAGAATATAAATTGTGAAAGACTAACAAAGGATTAGAGAGGTAAAATTAGGCTATGCATTGCGAGATATTATCGAGGGACTAGAGAGGGAAAATTATAGGGGATTAGCTAGTGATTGACATGGGATAATTGCAAGAGATTAGCGAGGGAATATTACACAATGTCTTAACGAGGGATATCAAGCAGTAGATTAGCGAGGGAATTGCTAGGATTTAGTGACAAAAGGCAAAGTGATTTTCTTCATCGCATATTAGCTACTTGAATTTAAAAAATGATTATTCCCTTGTAAATCCCTTGCAAATACCATTAGCGAGGGATTATCAAGAGAATAACCCCTCGCTAACCTGTAATTTTTTGTGTAGTGGTAAGGGGTGCTCACTTGGTATTTTATGTTTTTATATAATTGATAATGAATTGTGTTTGATTCATGAAATGATGTTCTTGATGAGTTTTGAGGTTTTGAGCTTGAATGTGTGATTTTGAGTGTATGGTAATTAATGAAGTAAAGTTATAATTTTTGGAATGAAGTTGATGTTGTGAATGTATTTTTGATGTTGAAAACTGTTTAAAAACATTAAATGAATCTACTTTAATTTGAAAAATTAAAACTAATAAAAGTAGATGAACTAGTTCACATAGTTTTGCAAAATTTCTTGGGCGGGTTTTTGTATTCGTGATAACGACTGTCGAATCACTACAAAACAAATAAAACTAAGATAATTTTGTAGGACAAGATTAACCTAGGTCGACTCAGAGATACAGTGCAATTTGGTTTCTGACTTAATCCACTTATAAATAGCAAATAGGGTTTATCAAACAGTTTGCAGACAGTGAACAAAAATTGCAGAAGCACAAACAAGAATCGAAGAAAGATGCAAAAACTCACATAATTGATAAAAAATGTTGTAAAAAAAATTCAAGAATATCAATCCAATTCACCAAATCAAGCAATGCAAATTATCATAGTTCTCAGATAATAATCATATTGTGAAGGGTTCATTCAATATCATTAGAAGCAGTTCAATCAAATTAACTCCTAAATCAATTGAAATCACAAACCGGATTGAAATATCATCCAAACAATCTATCATTAAAATTCAAAATTAGGAAATAAATCTATAATCTAATTTTTTCAATCCTAAACATATTCATAATCATGAAAATCGAAAAGAGGATTGAAGAAGAACATGAATATCCACACAGAAATTAGAATACCAAACTAGAACTCAAATTCTCCTTGCTTGGACTAGATCCTTGGATTGATTTATTATTTAGCCTTTCATGATCATCATCAGTGGAAGATCCACAAAATTTGTGTAAGAAAATAGAAGAACAAAGATGAAAGGAAGAAGAAAAATAAAGAACAATGAAGAACCGTTGAGAGAAAAAGAGAGAAAAAATTTAAATTCTAAAAACTTGCACAAGAAGCTATAAATTATTTTTTGGTGTCTAGATACGCTATTATATAGTGACTGGACAGAATGAAGGGATGGGTTCTGATTAGGTCCATCTAAACTAACTTATTATGCTAATTACATAAATCAAAACCCAAACTCCTAGCCCAAAACTCAAGTGTAGAGATTCTGACTTTCAAGCTTAATTTGACCCTTAAACCAACATAATTAGCCCAAGCCTATTTCTGACAAAATTGTATCTCTTTTTCTTAGCTTTCCAGGTTATATTCACATGCTCTATTTGGATTTCTGTAGAATCCTCTAGGTCCTGCATAAGGAAGATAGGTCAAGTAAGTACAAAATCTGAAAATAAGCAACAATTATCAATTAAGCTCAATTATTTTCCTAAGACGAAAAATGAGTTAAAGTGAGAAAATAAGAATCCAAGAGAAGTCAAATAAACTAATAAGGACATAAAAATACTAAATTAAAAATGCTCAATCAATTCGCTTGGAAGATTTTCAGCATAGAGCAAAGTTGCTATCTGTCACAAATTAATTGGGCAGATTTTTGTGTTCGTTGGACGGATTTGAAACAGAGAACAAGGTCTCTCTCCGTCATGAATTGCTTGGTCTAAAATTGAATTTGTTGTGTGAATTTTGAAAATTTGAAATTTGTTTGGCTAAATGAAAATTTCATTGGGCTAATTTTAAAATCCTTGAGCGAACTTCAATTTTGTTGGCCAAATCTACCTTTGAAAGTTAGGTTGCTACTGGATTAATTTTGTTGAGTGAATCTATGATCCATTTGGTGATATTCCCCTACAACACCTCCCATTTTGATATTTTAAATGATTTTAATTTTTATAATTGAACATGATAATGTGTCTATGAGTTGTTGATATATGTTTACATGTATAAGGGGTCAACGATTCAAACTAATATTTGTTAAAGATTGCATGATGGGCCTAAATGTCAATCCTCATAGGTGGATGTGAATCTCAGGAGGTGTTGGTGTGTTAATTGTTGATTCTTATAGGTGGATGTGTATCTTATGAGGTGTTGGTATGTTGATAAATGTTGTTGAATAACTTGTCTAAAAACAATGATTATATGTACATTCATAGATTGTTGCATATAAGTAAGCATGTAAGTTGAGGGTATCGGGTGGGACCTTCAACTAAGTGTTGGATGAATTCATGGTGACTTATCTTCCTTGTGCAGGACCTAGAGGATTCTACAGAACTCCAAATGTAGCATATGAATAGTCACTAGAAATATAAGGAAAATAACTACAATTTTGTCAGGGATAAGTGTTGGCCACTTCTGTCAGTTTGAGGGTCAAATTATGCTTGGAAGTGAGAACCTCTCATTTGAGTTTTGGGCTACAAGTTTGGATTTTGATTGGTGTAATTAACATAATTAGTTAGTTTGGATGGGCCTAATCAGAGCCCATCCTTCATTCTATTCAGTCACTATATATTAGTGTAGCAAAGAGTTACTTGGAGGGGAAAAAATAGAATTTCTAGCTTCTTGTGCAAATTTTCAGAATTAATTTTTTTTTCTCTTTTTCTCTCAATTATTCTTCATTGTTCTTCATTTTTCTTCTTCCTTTCATCTCTATTCTTCTATTTTCTTACACAAATTTTGTGACTCTTCCACTGATGATGATTATGGATGGCTAAACAATCAATCAATCCAAGGATCCAATCTAAGTAAGGAGAATTTGAGTTTTGGTTTGGTATTTTAATTTCTGTGTGAATGTTCATCTGCTTCTTCAATCCTCTTTTCGATTTTCATGATTATGAATATGTTTAGGATTGAAAATGGATTAGGTTATGGATTTATTACTTAATTTCAAATTTTAATCACAGATTGTTTGGATGATATTTCAATCTAGTTTGTGATTTCAATTGATTTAGGAGTTAATTGGATTGAACTACTTCTAATGATATTTAATGAACCTTCATAATTTGATAATTATCTGAGAACTATGATAATTTGCATTACTTGGTTTGGTGAATCGAATTGATATTCTGGATTTTGTTTTACAACATCTTTTATCAATTTTGTTAGTTTCTGCATTTTTCTTCAATTCTTGTTTGTGTTTTTGCAATTTTTATTTACCATCTGCAAACTGTTTGATAAAATCCCTCTGTTGTTTATAAGTGGATTAAATCATGAACCAAATTGGACTGTATCTCTAAGTCGACCTAGGTTAATCTTGTGCAACAAAATTATCTTAGTTTTATTTGTTTTGTAGCAATTCAATAGTCGTTATCAACTAATACTGAATGAGCCTATAGAATATATGAGCAAGTGAACTCTAATAGATGTTAAGGATGATGCAAGCCTTGTTGTGGTAAGTACCCATGGCGATTTATTTCTAATAAAACCTCCATTCTTCCATAAGATCAATCAAGGGATTCATTGAACAAATGGATGTTTATTCTATGTAAAGGTAACAGGCCTATGATGATTGCTAGATGGTAAAAATCTCCATAAAGTGAGTCTGCATTTCATTGCATGGCCATCATTGTTAATGCGTGGTTGCATTGAATTGTTGGATCATGATGGTGGTACTTGGTTGTTCAATTTTAATGGTAAGACATGTGGCTTACCTTTGCATTGTGATATATGTGGTTATTATTGTTTCTCAAACGTTGTGTTTGTGGAATTAGATTATTAGGTGAGGTGAACCTTTCTTTTTGGGATCTTTGAAGAGGACATAAATGGATGTGACCGATGGGTGGAGGGGGTGACAAAAAAATGAGGGATTAGAGTTTTTAGATTAGGAAATAGCAAAGGAAGATGGCCAAGAAAATAGGACTTTGGGGTGTTGAGAGGGTGGAGTCGGGTAGAAGATGGTGACAAAAAAAATGATGGGTTGAAGTTTTTAAATGTGGGAGTGAAGCAAAAGGAAGGTGGCAAAAAAAGAAGAAGTTTGAGGTCTTGAGATGGGTAAGTAGGGTAGAGGACGATGATATAGATAAAAGAAGGGTTGGAATTTTAAAATGAAGGAGCGGGGCATAAAAGAATAGTATGAAATTAAGATTTTAGATAGGATTTAAATAACACTAATGATTGAATGAAAATAAGGCTAACAAACATGGAATGTAAGATAAGCATTAACAATGTCAACGATCTTAAGTGATATTTTATTACTATCGAAAATGTCTTTCCAAAATAACATATCTATTGTAGAAATGTATTTTGAGAACTATGTATCATAATTCTGGAATACATTTCTAGAATAGGTATATTTGTTATTCCAAGAATACATTTTTGGAAAGCAAAAGGAGTTCCAAGGGAAGTACTCCTTTAAGGAAAAATGCTATAATGGGCAATTAAGATGTAAAAAGGGATGGTTTATTTTGAATATATCATGTATGCAATTGCTATTCACACCATCATTTTTTCTAAGTACATCCCCATACCTCAATTTGTATCTCCAAATATGTTCTAGAATACCTATTTCATAAGCCAAAAATAAAAAGTTTTGTATTACAGAATAGGTGTTCTATATCACACTTCTGGATTTACAAGTGTATTATGGAATAAGTATTACATAATGCACTTGAAAATCTCCAAATGTGTTTTGCTGGCATAACTCCTACTCTGCAAAAGCAACACACACACACCAAAAGAGACCAAAAGCTGAATAATCACTTACCATTGTCAGCGTCGCACTTAGAGGGTGACTAAGGGAAGTGTGTCGCATGACTGGGAAAAGTACGTCGCGTGATTGGGGAAGCAACAACTTTGTGTGGGATTACTGACTAAGGGAAGTGGGTTTGATACAGTTCTGATTATGGATCACTTAATGACAGGTGAAAGGCGCCACTTTCACTGCCTTTTCATTGTTTTGTTTTCTTTGTTCCATTTGTTTCTGTTTGATCTGCCTAGTCAATTGTTTTTTGTTTTCCTGATTTTGTTCCTGCGATCTTTTGTCTCTTGTCTCTATATTTTTGCGTTCTGGGTATATTATAAAAAAAGCTTCTATCTCATTGTTCTAATTTTACAATCACATATCAAAATTAAAAAAAAAATCAGGTGAGTGAATCTTAAATCCTAATTTTCACCGAGTTAGAATTTTTTTTTTTGGCCAAAATATTGGAATTTAATCAAGGCTTCCTTGTTTAATTACAAGCATTTTGATATATTATAGACCTTAATCGAACATTTTAATCAAAAGTTATGATCATTTGAAGTTTATAGGTTTAATTAGCATTTTTTTTTTGTTTTCCTATGTGCTTCATTACCAATTGTGGGTCTGTTGGATTGTTCTTGATACATCCAATCTAATTTTGTCCAAAAACTCAAGAGGATACTAGATGGTAAAAGGAAAGAGTGCAATACATCTATTTTAAAAGCAATATTGAGTGCAGAAACACAAGTGAAATACATTTGTTTTAAAAGTCATATTGAATGTAGAAACACGAGTGCAACCATTCGATTCAGTGTCAATGCATGAGTAGAGTGGTGAGGATCATTTATGTTAACCTTAACAAATTTTATTTGTTTTTAATAAATATGGCAGGCACAGGTGGTGATGGCCTTCCTCATTTGGATGGAACTTAGAGGCTGTTACTTGATGCTATTACTAAATAGATACAATAAATGAGACAAAATAATGAGGAGCTCTATGGTAGGATTGAAGGAATAGAAAATCAAATGAATAATGATGTTGGAGGTCCTAATGTTGATAGGAGGTGGCAGGCCAGGTGAGGGAGATGAAATGAAGAAGGAGGATCAAGACATAATAAAGTTGAACGAGTCAGACTAATTGTTCCTCCATTTAAAGGTAGAAGTGATCCATACCCATATTTGGAGTGAGAACTGAAGATTGAACATGTGTTTTCTTGCCATGACTACACTAAGGAGTAGAAGGTCAAATTGGTAGTAGCTGAATTCTTTGACTATGCCTTCATCTGGTGGAATAAATATCAGAGCGAAAGACTGAGAGATAGGGAACTAGAGGTTGATAGTTAGGCTAAAATGAGGAGAGTTATGAGTGTTGAAGAGTACTATAAGGAAATGAAAGGGGCACTGATTAGATCCAAAATAGATGTAGATAATGAGGCAACAATGGCTCGTTTTCTAAATGTACCGAACCATGATATTAGAGATGTCGTGGAGTTGCAAGAGTATATCGAGTTAGAAGATCTATTGCACAAGGCAATGTAGGTTGAATAAAAACTCAAGAGGAAGGGAGCTGCAAGGAAGAATTCTTCTAGTTCTCACTATCCGAACTGGAGGAATAGGCCCAAGAGGGAGGGCGGATCTTCAACTAATCCAACAGTGACTTTTCCATATGGGAAATCATTAATAAAGCCTAATACATCATCTTCAAGCACTAGAACTAGATACATCAAATGTTTCAAATGCTTAGGTAGAGGACACATTGCATCTGAATGTCCAACTAGAAGGACAATGCTCGTGAAGGAAGATGGGGAACTCACCAGTGAATCTTCAACAAGTGAAGGACAACAAGACAGAGATGGAAGAGGAAGCGTTAGAGGGTGATTTACTAATGGTCAGGAGGTTGCTTTGAAGCTAAATGCAGCCCTTAAAGCAGACCCAAAGAGAAAATATTTTCCACACCAGGTTTTCAATCAATGGGAAGTTGTGCTCTTTGATAGTTGATGGTGGAAGATGCACTAATGTGGCCAATTCCAAATTGATGTTCAAATTAAACTTGGAGACAGCCAAATCCTAGGCCATACAAACTTCAATGGCTTAGTGAAGATGGAAATATGACGATGAGCCAACAGTTTGAGATGTACCTTTCAATTAGAAGATACAATGATAGGGTGTTGTGTGATGTGGTTCCAATGGAGGCAAGCTATATCCTCTTAGGAGGCCATGTCAGTATGACACAAAAGCAATACATGATGGATTAACAAAAAAAAATTATTTTAGGCACAATGAGCAGAAAATTGTTCTCAAACTATTATCTCCTAGAGAGGTGTGTGGGAACTAAATAAAATTAAGAGAAAAGATAGTGCAAGAGAAATAAGAGAAGGGTGAAACCCAAAAAAACGCAGAAAGAAGAAGAATGATACACTTGTAGGAAGGAGTGAAACACTTGAGAGAAAATGAGTTGTTTAGCAAAAGAGAGTGAGGTGAGAATGATGTTGTTTGCTGAGAAACCACTTTACTTGTTGTACTGTAAAAACAATATTTTGGTTGTTGATAACTCAAATAAAATTGCTACCTATGCTACTGTTGAATTTCTTTTGCAGAAATATAAGGATGTGTTTTCAAAGGAGGTTCCAAATGGATTGCCACCTTTAAGGGAAATTGAGCATCACATTGATCTCATTCATGAAGCTTCATTGACCAATCGGCCTACATATAGAAGGAATACCTAAGAGGCCAAAGAGATTCAAAGGAAAGTTGAAGAATAAATAAGCAAAGGATGAGTGCAAGAAAGCATGAGCCTATGTGCTATTCTGGTGATTTTGGTACCTAAAAAGGATGGAACTTGGAGGATGGGCACTGATTGTAGGGCTATCAATAACATCAAGGTCAAGTATAGACACCCTATCCCCAAGTTAGATGATTTTTAGGATGAGTTGCATGGTGCTTGCATATTTTCTAAGGTTGACTTGAAAAGTGGGTACCATCAAATCAGGATGAGGGAAGATGATGAATGAATATTATATTTGAAACTAAGTATGGTTTATGTGAGTGGTTGGTGATGTCTTTTGGGCTAATTAATGCCCAAGCACTTTTATGAGGTTGATGAATCATGTCTTAAAGGAATTTTTGGGCAAGTTTGTTGTGGTGTATTTTGATGATATTTTGATTTATAGCACTGATCTTGATTTGCATATTGAACATTTGAGTGCTATAATGATTGTACTTAGGGAAGAAAAATTATTTGCTAATCTTGAAAAATGTACCTTTTTCACCGATCTTGTTGTATTTCTAGGATTTGTTGTTAGTGCTAAGGGGGTACAGATGGATGAGGAAAAGGTTAGTGTCATCCAAGAGTGGCCTATGCCTAAGACTTTGAGTGAAGTAAGGAACTTTCATGGGTTACCCAGTTTCTACAGGAGGTTTGTTAGGGACTTTAGTACCTTGGTTGCACCTTTTAATGAGATAGTTAAAAAGCATGTTGGATTTAAATGGGGTGAAAAACAAGAGAAGACGTTTGCTAAACTTAAGTGTAAATTAACTAATGCCCTCATTCTTGCATTACCAAAATTTTCAAAATCTTTTGACATTGAATGTGATGCATCTAATGTGGGGCTGTTTTGATGCAAAAATATCATCCAATTGCTTATTGTAGTAAGAAGTTAAATGGGGTTGCCCTAAACTATCCCACTTATGATAAGGAATTGTGTGCCTTGGTGTGTGCTTCGAAAACTTGGCAGCATTATCTTTTGCCAAAGGAATTTGTAATTCACAATGATCATGAATCCCTCAAATACTTGAAAGGACAAGGTAAGTTAAACAAAAGACATGCCAAATGGGTTGAGTTCCTAGAACAGTTCCTATATGCATAAAACATAAAAAGGCGAAAGGGAACATTGTTATTGATGCATTATCTAGAAGGCATGCATTGTTATCCACTCTTGAAACTAAATTATTTAGACTTGAGCCTTTGAAACAAATGTATTTGGATGAAACTTAAATTTTCAGAAAAATACTTGTGTATTGTGATAGTATCCTATAGGTTTCAAGTTGAGCCCGATCAGACTTATCAGAAGTTGTCCATCACCCTTGTGGTGTCTTTCTTTGGGCTTATCTTCCATTTATGGATGTGGCGCCTTCCACCTGTCATCAAGTGATCCGTAACCATAACCATATTAGGGTTGTCGAAAGGGGATTGCCAACTAAGGTGATGAAGTGTAGAAAGTAAACGCCTACATTGTGGAATTGCTTATTGAGAGAAACAAAAGAGTTGACCCAAATTTATCCAAGATTTTACTAACCAAAATTCACTAATCATTGAATGTTAGCCACCTCACCTAGTCAAGCTCTTAGTTTATAAAGTCAATATTTAATTGGATGGAAAATTAGTTAATTTATGCTTTAACTTATGGATCAAACCATTTTCTTCTCTGGGCCATGGTATTTCAATCTTTTCACATTCTCTAAATAGATGGACCAAGAAGGAATGAGTACCACTCCTTCATTCTTTACTAATCTCTCTCATCATAATGGATCAGTTTATTTGAACTCGAAAAAGTAATTGTAATTTTTTTAAAATAAACATTTTTGAAAAGAAAATGTAAAATTTACTTAAAATAAACAAAAATAGTTAAAATAACATAAAAAATTAGAAAAAAATTTATTTTATTAAAAAATAATTTTTTGATGAATGAATTTAAACAAATCAATCTAATATTAAAGTATGAAAAGAAGATAATCTTATATTCTTTAATTTTAAGTTCTAATAAAAGTTCTCTTGTGGATTTTAATTTTATTGTAATATTATATTCTTTATAATATCTAGAATTGGTTAGTCTATTACTCTAAGTTCTAATAAAAGTTCTACTGTGTTATATTCTTTATAGTATCTTGAATTGGTTAGTCTATTACTCTATTCTGACTAGATTTTTTTTCCTAAGTTCAGGATTCATTGTCAACTATTTCATGGGAGGTGGAAAACAAATCCTTAACAGGAACTATGAATGGTGTTCTGTCTCTGTATGCTCAAGTGGATATTTATTTGCAAAATCATCCTTACACACCAAGTACTAATTGATACCTATAGTGAGAAGTATAAGTATCATAGATAATATTATATGATAAAAAATATGAACAAAATAATAAGTGTTAATTAATGAATATATATATATATATATATATATATATAAAGTGCTTAAATATTATTATTATTTATTTTCCCTCTAGCATATCGAGGACAAGAAGTATAACAGGCTTTGTTTCCTTAACTGTCCTGAAGGTAACTACCCTTTTGGATCGGTTGAAGAGTTGAATTGGGTACTAAAGAAATATTATTAGTCAATTGCTTCCTCCACCTTAAAATTTTCTTTTTACACTTTTTTAACCATTTAGAAAGGCTAATCCAAAATATAATTTTACATTCCATTCTAAATTAATTGTGCAGGACAAAACTACCATATTATTATGGGTAACATATTGTGGGGTGTTTCTTCCTTCACTCCACAAACAATTCGAAAATACAAATTCAAAACCGACAAACACTTCCTTTGTATTCCAAAAAGTTCAATCTAAATTTTGAAAGGGACTTTCCAATACAAAGGAAATATAATGTGATTTTTATGGAGTGCAAGAAAATTTAGGCCCATATTGTGCTATCTTTTCCCCTTAGTCCTTACCAATGACAATGGTTAAAATGTATTTTCTTCAATTTTTTACATGCAAATGTTAATTGTTAGTTCTTGTTAGAATGTTAGTGGGAAGGATTCAAACCCATTATCTCTTCCTCTCCCTTTCTCCTTTAACCATCAAGCCAGGCATATAACTCCAAATATCTTATATTTTTACATGATTCATTTTTTGGATTTTACTAGTTATTGTTAATTATTATTAGGCTTAATGTCACTTTTGGTCTATTATGTTTCGTAGTTGTTTTCTTTTGCTACATTAAGTTTTAAAAGTCTTATTCTAGTCCTTTATGTTTTTTCAAATGTATCATTTTGGTCATTTTTAATTTTTTTTTTTTTAGAAATGTCAATCTTCTATTAACTTCTAAATTTTAAAATAACTAATTTAACATAGTAACAACTATAGAGAGCCCTCAAAAAGGTAAAAAGATAGGGAAATTTTTCGCGATTAGGACATGATCTTAATTAAATTTTGTAAACAAGGAACTTCTTATTTTAAAGAATGATTGGTGAATTAATTTTAGACACATAAGAATTGATGTAATTTACACAACAAAAGATAAATAAGGATTCAAGCATATCTAGTAACTAGTAACAACTTATGATATTCAAGTGGAACATAGTAAGGTTAGCAAAATGCCAAAGCCTTTAGATAACTCAAAATCTTGGATATCTGATTGAAGATCATACAAAGTAGGATATATCTATATAAGAGAGAATATGGTAAGAGAAAGTCCAAGTACAACATAATTTACTATTTGTGGGTACTAAAAAATCAACTATACAAATTTGGGAGATATAAGTCTTTCAAAAAGAAGGGATGTGAATACTCGCTATATAAGTCACAAATATTTACAACAAGGAAGATGATAAGTCTAGAGCAATGGGCTCCCACAGATAGACTATACATCTTCTACATAAAGGTATTGTTGATGTTGATGTACTTGGTTTCCAAAACACATAATGCAGTAACGAAATTAGGAATTCAAGCTTTACATCTTCTACACTTAAAATGTAAACAAATTCACAGAAAATATTACATGCTCATATGCATCTAAAAATCCAAATTTCCATATTTTACGCTAGTGATTAACATACAACCTAATCAATTTATTGAGGCCCCGTTCGGGGTGGTTGTGAGTTTGCGGTTTTCAGTTTTTTTCATACAATTTAAAAACTGAAACATTGTTGGCTAAAATGGTTGAGTTGAATTTTTTCTTCTTTTCAAAACAAATTTCAACTTATGTCAAAAACAATAAAAATAGTTTTGTGGGTTTTAGTTGTTGGTTTATCCTAACCCCCACTTCTCACTCAATTGCTCTCTCCCTCACTTTGTTATTCATCTCTCCTTCGTCGTGGTGACTGGCAACACCACTACCAAACTTGTCTCTGCCATTTCCCCAATCCTCAACCTCACTACTAGAACACGTGCAACACCCCCTGCATCCATTGTATGCCCTTCTGCACCTCTCAATCGGTCTCGAAGGCGGGGAGGAGGTCGGGGTCAGCCTTAGAGTGGACGAGGGAGTTGCGGACCTGCAAATCGATGATGAGGCAGTTCTGCTTGACCCTGGAGATGTCAGTGGTTTCGTCGATTGTTAGAGGGGAGAAGCATTCACGGATTAGGGAATTGATTAAGGGTGCATACTCATGGTAGAGGCCGAGGCGATTGGCGAATGTCGAGGGTGTCAAATTACGAGGGGATAGGCGTCGAGGGAAGGTGGAACGGCTGGTATACTTGATGTTGGGGTTTCTTGAAGGAAGATGAATTGAGGACGGCGCAGATGGATTTCACGAAGTAGCGATAGTGAGGAACTTACAACAACTTCTAAAATTTCAAAATTAAAATTAAAACTGAAACTCAACTCTTAAAACTCAAACTGGATTTAGTTTTTAATAATTTCAAAATTGGAAACACAAAACCACCCCGAACGAGGCCTATAAGATACTCAAAAGCAGTTTTCAGCTTAAATACTCAAGGTAGTTACTGGTTTAAATTCAGAAACTCAGAATCCACAAGCCATTTGATATACACATTAAATGTATATGCCAATTTGTACTCACATACCAATCACATTCCCACACACATCCTCTTTTACCACCACATGGTTAGTTTACTTTGAGCAGCAATTAACATAATTTAAGCATATAATCATCTCATAACACCATTCACAATTTAATCACAATAGAATTCTATCACAAATGATATAATTATGCATAACAATACCAAAACAAAATATGCTCTTTGACCGATTCAATCAATTTCTTTTAGTTGGGGTTTCCCGGATAGTGAGGGAGCAAAATCGTTCCCTCGACACCACAATTAATCATTAATACAACATTGGCAGCGATTAGACGCCCATTATGGCAGCGAGTTGTAATTCAACTATTCGGCATTAAAACCCCAAAAGTGTTAGGAGCGGGGAACTCCTAACCCTCTCTGTATGCCAAAACTAATAGAGGACTATCTAAGGATCATAAAGTTCTAGAAGCACTCCATGAATTGAAGGGTCCAATGACAAGGTCTAAAGCCAAGCTTCTTCAAGAAAATACGACCAAGAGAATAATGATTGAACTAGTTAACAAAGGCAAGAATGAAAGAAGACACAAGAAGAGCTGAATTGGAGCACTTTGAAGATTATTGGCAAGCTTGCTTAGCACAATGCCTTGGCTTGCTTAGTGCACCTGTCGCGCTTAGCCCAATTCCTTTTTTTAAGGCTTAGCAAGCGTGGCTCGCTTAGCCCAATTCCTTGACATAGAGTTTTTTAGGCTTAGCGCACCTGTCGCGCTCAACCCAATTCCTTGGCAAATAGTTTTTTAGGCTTAGCGCGCAATGGCTCGCTCAGCGCACCACCCCAGTGAGGACTTTTACAATTTTGTTTATTTTTGTAATGGGCTTTAATATAACAAAAAATAGGCCTAACCTTACATTTTTAAGAGATTATTAGAGGCTTAGCTCTATAAGTACTCAGACTATGCTATTTTTGGACAACTTTTGATTAATGAAATTAAGCATTTGCTTGAATTGAGAGCTTAGTCTCTTCTTGGTTCTTGACTGAAACCAATTTGATTCTTATGAAGGAAGCTTTCCTTTGTGGGGAATCCTCCTCCAACTTATCGCTCTGTTAGAGATTGTGGCGTCATTCATCATCATTTCTTAATCTTCTCCATTTTTTCTGTTTAAGTTTTCAAACAACAATTTATGGAGTCTTGAAGTTTGCAATCCGAAAATGATCCAATCCAAGCATTCATGTCTTGGTAGTCATCATGTGGTAATCAGAGCTTGAATCCGGAGAGCATTTCGTAAAGATTTCTATCTATCTTAGGTGCAGTTTTCATTTTTTTTCCAGAAAATGAAAATTTGAAATTTCATGATTCTTGCTTGTTTGTTGTTTCATTGTGTGTTCTTGTGTGATTTTTGAGTTTATCTTGTAGTTGCCTTTAATTCCCTTATCTTTTTGTTGAATTCGGAGTTGTTTTGAATATGAGTTGTTCTTTATATTCTTCATGAAACTCATAACACTGCTGGAAATTTTCTGAGTTTGGTCCATAACAATTCTGTCTAGAGAGCATTTGGGGCATTTGTGCAAATATCAAAAGTTTTTGGTCCTAAAAGAGAAAATACGAAGGACCAAAAGGCTATTATTAAAAGTATTTGGGGTCAGAATGAAAATATCAAAAAATATGAGGACCCAAGATTAAAAAAAAGTTTAGACAAAATTTTAACAGCCCTCTCTCTTAGTGTGTGTTTACTGTTTCTTTATAGCGTTGTCTTTTTGCATAATTACAGTGAGTTATTTTAGCCTAAAAAAATTATCTTCATGATTGTCTTTCTTTGACTTTCCTTTTGAGTTGTGCTTTTATTGCTTGTCTTCTAAATTTTCAAGGTTTTGTCTTAGAGTTTTCTTTCTTCCTTGATCTCTTAGATTGAGTTTGGATTTGTTTCATCTTTCACTTTGGATATTCATTGAATTAGAATCTTTGGTTGATTTCAAGAGTTGAAGAAGAGTCAAAGAGTGGAAAAACAAAAAAGTGAACCTTATAGAAAAAGTCTTACAAGTGTGAAACACGAGTGTTGAAGAGTGTAAACACTTAGTGAGTGGTAAGGTCCATTATTGTTTTGTTTTACTAACCTTTTTCTTGTAGCAATGGTGTCCGATAGCAATAGTGATCCACCTTCACCTAGAATCGCTAAACTAATGGCTTCTATGACTAAGCAAATGAATAAGTTGCAAAGAAATGTTGAAAGGAGGATGAACGATAGATTTTATGACATACAAAGAAGTACTCAAGAGTTAAGTGGAAGAATGAAGGACATGAAGAGAATGAGACATCATCAGTCACCTCATTCTTCTCAAGGGAATGATGATAGCTATGAGGATTCTAGAAGGCATAGGCATAGGAGGAATAGGGATGGAATGAAAGATGTGAAATTCAAAATTACCAAGTTCCTAGGTACCAATGACCTAGAAGCTTACCTTGATTGGGAGTTAAAAGTTTATCAAGTTTTCGATTGTCACAATTTTAGTGAAGAAAAGAAAATGAAGTTGGCTAGCTTAGAATTTAAGGGGTATGCCATGGCTTGGTGGACTCAAGTGCAAATGGAAATAGGAAGATTGAGGAGACATCGACCGAACAGATGATTGATAATGAAAAGAATCATGAGGGAGAGATTTTTCCCACCTCAATAGATAAGGGATTTGCATAAGAAATTACAAAGACTCTATCAAGGAAGTAAATGTGTTGATAACTATTACAAGGAGATGGAGATTTCTTTGATAAGGGCAAACATTAAGGAGACTAATGAGGCTACAATGGTTAGATTTTTGAATGGCTTGAATAGGGACATTCAAGATGTTGTAGAGCTTCGAACTTACAACATCATGGATGAACTTATACATAGGGTTATGAAAGTGGAGCAACAATTGAAGAGAAAACAAGCCTACAAGAAGTCTTTATATGGTCATGTATCTTGGAAGGATAAGGACACTTCCAAGAATGAGGGTTTTTCTTCCCAACATATTGAACGAAAGTCTTTAAGAGGTAATACTACTTCTCCTACTCAAATTCCTTCCAATAAATCTAGTTCCATTAAATATTTTAAGTGTTTGGGTAAGGGTCATATTGCATCCCAATGTCCAAAGAAAAGGACTATGATTGTGTTGGAGAATGGAGATGTGGATAGTGAGTCATCTAGGAGTTCTCATAGTTCCTCTAGTGAAGGTGATGATGATTGTTTTCTTCAACCGAAAGAGGGAGATCTTTTGATGGTAAGACAACTCATGGGAAGCTTATGCAAGGATCAGGATGATACACAAAGAGAAAACATTTTTCATTCTAGATGCTTGGTGAATGGAAATGTTTGTTCTCTAATCATTGATGGAGGAAGTTGCACCAATGTTGCAAGCACTAGATGGGTAGAGATGCTTGGTTTACAAACTGCCCCTCACCCTAAACCTTATAAACAATGGTTGAGTGACAATGGTGAGTTGGTGGTGGATAAGCAAATGTTGCTTACATTCTCTATTGGTAAATATATTGATGAAATGCTTTGTGATATAGTTCCCATGGAAGTTGGTCATGTGTTGCTTGGTAGACCTTGGCAATATGATAGAGATGTTGTACACAATGAGGTCACCAATCGTTACTCTTTCCTTCATAAAGGTAAAAAGGTAGTTCTCTCACCTTTGTCTCCAAGTGAGGTGTTTGAGGGTCAAATAAAAATGAGATTGAAAAAAGAAAAAGAAAAGAAAATCAAAGAAGAAAAGAGTCCTTTGAAAGAGAAAATCCAAAAAGAAAAAGATGGCAAAAAGAGTGAAAAGAGAGAACAAAAATAAAAGAGACAAAAAAAGTGAAAAAAAATTAGAAACAAAAGAAAGTTTGTTCATCAAACCTAAGGAGGTCAAAAAAGTGATGCTAGCTAGACAAAAAATGTAGTTACTCTTTCCAAATTACATGTGTTTGTCTTCTAGTACCCTTGAGTTGCCTCAAGGTTTTAATACACTTTTAAAGGAGTTTGAGGATGTCTTTCCACAAGACACACCCGATGGCTTGCCTCCTTTAAGAGGAATTGAGCATCAAATTGATCTTGTTTTGGGAGCTTCACTTCCTAATAGGGCTGCCTATAGGAGTAATCCTGAAAAGATAAAGGAGATTCAAAAGCAAGTTGAAGGGTTGATGCAAAAAGGATGGGTGAAGGAAAGCTTGAGCCCATGAGCAATGCCGGTCATCCTAGTCCCCAAGAAATATGGCAAATGGAGGATGTGTACAGATTGTAGACCCATTAACAACATCACCGTGAGGTATAGACATCCTATTCCTAGACTTGATGATATGTTGGATGAACTTCATGGTTCTTGTGTTTTCTCCAAAATAGATTTGAAAAGTGGTTACCATCAAATTAGAATGAGAGAAGATGATGATGAATGGAAAATCGCTTTCAAAACTAAGTTTGAACTTTATGAGTGGTTAGTGTACCGACTTGCCTCGTCGCTACGATATCACTAACTCTTAATCATGCAAATTCAGATTTTAATGAAAATCCCCTTAATTTGATTATGAAAATGGTAGTAAATTTTTCGCAATAATACAATCATCGTACACACAATACAATTACAATAATTGAATACATATTTATACATATACTAAATTAGTACTCATCATGCATATGTTTATAACTTAATTTAGTTTTACATATATTTACACATCAAAATATACATGTTTACAAAAAGAATCAAGGGACTAACTATGAAAGAGTTGATTGACAAAACACAACTCTTTCCAAAAGAAATTTCAATGTCATCACATCGGCTTGGTGGCTCCAACAAAAAGAAGATCTCCCTCCAATATCACCTACTGTTGCTCATCTGCTCACACGAATGAGGGTTTGTGATCATCACAGGTACCAACCACACGGTACAACAAATGCAATGGTGAGTTTATTATATAAAACCAACATGTATCAAATAACAACACTTGGAAAGAAAACAACATTAACAACCACTATCATTACCAAAAGTCCATCAGTCCAATACACACTTGACAAACCCATCATTCCATTAACACATTCAACAAAAACAATCATCCAATGCATTCCACAACTCAAACAATCATGTTCAGAATGATGTATGCATCTGACTCATCACTCAGCATGCAATGTGGTACCATCCTCATGGAAATAGCCTCTCTCAAGAAAATGATGCAGTAGCTCGTCAAGGTCACCCTGTCGTGCACTGATCGCTCCCTCCCCATGGTGATCAGCCTTGAGTCACAAGGGAGTTCCAAACAGAATGATGCCCCCTAATACCCCCGTACTTACTGCCACCATTCTATTTCCATCCATGAAATATGAAGTATGAATATGGGCACCATCAATGCAATGACCATGGATAGATAGGGACCGGAATTTTAACAATCCCTTTCTCTATTGGGATGCTTAAAATTCATAAACCCTCCCTCACAAGGTTATCCAGTCAGGCACCCCCATGTACATACACAACATCACCGATACACTGACCATGGATAGATAGGGACCGGAATTTTAAACAATCTCATTCTCTCTTAGGATGCTTAAAATTCGTAAACTCACCCTCGTAAGGTTATCCAACCGGTCAATGTACCCCACATGGACATACACAATATACAACCATAGGCACCATCTTACATATTAAACTCATCTCATTTCAACATCAACAACCAATTCATCATCATCTCATTTAAACATCATAAACCACATCATCATTATATCATTTATACATCATCAAACACATCATCATTATCTCATTCAATCATCACCAACACATCAATAACATCTCATTTCAACATTATCAATGACATCAATACCACCTCATCCATCCACAATCCATATTACCATGAGACTAGTATTTTAGGAAAATTCTAAATTAAAGAGGAGGACTGAAATATAGAAAACACACTCTTATGCCCATTTAAAAATTTAATAAAGAATTAAATAGGAAAACGTATTATAAAATTTTGGACAGAGTCTCCTCTGTAATTAAGACTTTTCCCAAAAATCCAATCAATTACAATAACAACATCACTCACAGTTTTATCCATTAATAATAAATTCATCGCATCCCATTAGTTAAAAACACGATTTTTCTTGAAAACGAGCACAAAATAGGAACAAGCATACATCAATCATAAATACATTGCATCCCATTAGTGAAAAACACAGTTTTTCTTGAAAACCAACACACAATAGGGATAGGTAGTTATCTTCATAGTTGGACTCCCTAGCCCCCAACTATGGTATCAAAACTATAACCAAATAATAAACTCATCTTACTTAACTAGGAGTTCTCCGGTTAAAACCTCACAGTGTTGTTTTGGAGATCCTTCAATACGTGTGTTTTTGTCCAAACGTAGAGATCTATATACCAAATTGAAGACAATTTAATATAGATTTCCAAGGTAAGATCAATATTAACATTTGGGTCAAATACCCACTCAAATCAAAAAGGGGCTAAAAGGGTGTTTTTGGAGTTTACATCAAAAGACATCATTTTGAAATTTTGATCACACCAATGTAACCGGGGTTCAACAAGGATCACAGAAATGACATCAATTTCATAAAAAGGAGACTTTTACAACACCTCATTTTCAAAGGGTTTTTCAAAGAAAGTGTAAAACTCCCAACAACGGTACCCAAAACACAAGAGACACTATTAGAAGCTTAAACTAGCTAGGAGAAGACAAAAGAAACCAAGGTTACATCAAAGAAACCAAGAAAGAAGGATTTGGAAGCTCCGTTCTCTATCAAAACTTTGACAAGAGTTTCGAAGATTCCGCTCCGATTAAAGTGTTCCTCTTTGTGCGGTTGTCCAACAGCAAGTGGCGGTGCCTCGTGGAGGTCTTCGGTGGCTGTGGGTGGTGGATGAGGAAGAAGGAAGTCATTTTGGTGATTTGGAGGATGCTGGACATATTTAACGCCAACTTCACTCGCCCAGGCAAGCCAAAAAGCCTTCAGAAATTCGCCTGGGCAAGCTGACCAAATTTTAAAATATTTGTTTCTGTGAAAAATTATCATCTCACTCTAAATAGGTTATTTTTCCAATCCCAACGGTCAAACGTTTTATATTTTTGTTATAAACCAACCTTAAAAATTTTAAGATGATCCAACGGTTAACCAATTGATAATTATGATTTTACTAAAATTGGTTTCGGGTCAAACTCGAAATCACTCAATTACAACGTAGCTCGAACAAACTCCACATACTTGATATCTACACCAAGAAATGTCACATGAATAATTCACATAAAATTTCAACTAATCCTAATTAATAAAGAAATCAAATAATACAAGGAATACATCACACACACACACACACACACACACACACACACACACACACATATATATATATATATATATATATATATATTAAGTTATCAAAATTTCAGGGTGTTACAGTTAGCCATGCCTTTTGCCTTAACTGATGTACCAAGCACTTTCATCGACTCATGAACCATGTTTTGAGGCACTTTATTGGAAAATTTGTGGTTGTTTACTTTGATGATATCGTGATTTATAGTTTAACAATGGATGACCACTTATACCATGTTAGGAGTGTCTTAGAAGTGCTTAGACATGAAAACTTGTTTGCTAATAGGGATAAATGCATATTTTGCACTAATCAAGTAGTGTTTTTAGGTTTTTTTGTGAGTGCTAAGGGAATCCAAGTGGATGATGAGAAAATTAAGACTATTAAAGATTGGCCAACACCAAAAAATGCGAGTGATGTGAGGAGTTTTCATGGGTTGGCTAGTTTTTATAGAAGATTTGTTAAAGAATTTAGCACCATAGCATCTCCATTGAATGACATTGTTAAGTAAAATGTGGTATTTAAGTGGGAAAGTGAACAAGAGAATGCATTCAATGAATTGAAGGAAAAGTTGACAAATGCACTCATTCTTGCTCTTCCAAATTTTTCAAAATCTTTTGAAATTGAATATGATGCATCCAATGTTGGCATAGGTGTTGTTTTGTTACAAGAAGGTCACCCAATTGCTTATTTTAGTGAAAAAAAATTAAGGGTGCTATTTTGAATTATTCCACCTATGACAAGGAACTCTATGCACTTATTAGAGCTTTGCAAACTTGGCAACACTATCTCCTTCCTAAGGAGTTTGTGATTCATAGTAATCATGAGTCACTCAAACATTTGAAAAACCAAGGAAAAATTAATAAGAGACATGCCAAATGGGTAGAGTTCTTGGAACAATTTCCTTATGTGAATAAACACAAACAAGGCAATAATGTTGTGGCCGATGCATTTTCAAGGAGATATGCTTTAATCTCCATGCTTGAAACCAAGATGTTTGGATTTGATCACATAAAGGACTTGTATGCTTAAGACCATGACTTCTCTAAATTGTTTGAGTTGTGTGAAAAGGGGTCTCACCAAGGTTTCTTTAGGTATGACGAATACTTGTTTAAAAATAAAAAATGTGTTTTTCTCAAAGTTCTTTGCGTGAACTCATGATTTGTGAAGCTCATAAAGGGGGGTTAATGAGACATTTTGGGGTAGAAAAGACTTTAAACATATTGCATGAACATTTCTTTTGGCCTAAAATGAAACATGATGTCATCAAATTTTGTTCTAATTGCACTGTGTGTCACAAGGCCAAGTCCAAAGTCATGCATCATGGTTTATATACTCTATTGCGAATTCATACCTCACCTTGGACCAATATTTCTATGGATTTTGTACTTTGTCTTCCAAGGTCCAAGAGAGACAAGGATTCGATTTTTGTGGTTGTTGATAGTTTTTCCAAGATGGCACATTTCATTCCATGTCACAAAGTGGACGATGCTTGTCATGTGGTGAATCTTTTCTTTAAAGAAGTAGTGCATCTTCATGGATTACCTAGGAGCATTGTGTCGGATATGGATTCCAAGTTTTTGAGTCGCTTTTGGAAAACTTTGTGGGGAAAACTTGGAACCAAGCTTCTTTTCTTGACCACGTGTCATCCTCAAACCGATGGGCAAACCGAGGTAGTCAATCGAACACTCTCACAAATCGTAAGGTGTTTCATCAAAAGTAACTTGAAAAACTTGGAAGAATGGTTACCCCATGTTGAATTTGCTTATAATAGGACAACCAACTCTACTACTTCTTTTTCTCTTTCTGAGGTTGTTTAAGGTTTTAATCATTTATCTCCTATTGTTTTAATTCTCTTACCTAATGATTCTTCTATTTTAAGTAAGAATGGGCTTTCTAGAGCCACTTTTGTTAGGGATCTCCATGAAAAGGTGCAGAATCAAATTGCGAAGATGGAGCAATATAAATGACACCCCAACAAAGGGAAAAAGGCCATGGTATTTGAACTCAGAGATTGGGTGTGGATACATCTAAGGAAGGATAAGTTTCCTTCCCAAAAGAAATCTAAACTCCAACCTAGGAGTGATGGACCTTTCAAGGTCCTTGAAAGGATTAATGACAATGCCTACAAGATTGACTTCCCAAGTGAGTATGGGGTGACTTCTAGTTTTAATATCGTTGATCTTTCTTCTTGTGATATAGGTGTTTTGAATGCAAATCCGAGGACGGATTCTTTTCTAGAAGAATGGTATGATAGAGGACTATCCAAGGATCATGAAGTTCTAGCTCTCCATGAATTGAAAGGTCTAATGACAAGGTCCAAAGCCAAGCTTCTTCAAGAAGAGATGACCAAGAGATTCATGGTTGGATTAGTTAACAAGGGCAAGAATGAAAGAAGACACAATGAGCTGAATTGGATCACCTTGAAGATTATTGGCAAGCTTGCTTAGCGTGATGCCTTGGCTCGCTTAGCACACCTGTCGCACTTAGCCCAATTCCTTTTTTTTATGCTTAGCGCGAATGGCTCGCTTAGCCCAATTCCTTGGCAGAGAGTTTTTTAGGCTTAGCGTCTGTTGCTCGTTTAGCGCGCCTGTCACCCTCAGCCCAATTCCTTGGCAAAGAGTTTTTTGGGCTTAGCGAGCAATGGATCGTTCAGGCGCCACCCCTGCGAGGACTTTTACAATTTTTTTATTTTTGTAATGGGCTTTAATATTACCAAAAATTGGCCTAAACTTACTTTTTAGGAGATTATTATAGACTTAGCTCTATAAGTACTCAGCTATGCTATTTTTGGACAACTTTTGATTAATGAAATTAAACATTTGCTTGAATTGAGAGCTTAGTCTCTTCTTGGTTCTTGACTATAACCAATTCAATTCTTATGAAGGAAGCTTTCCTTTGTGGCGAATCCTCCTCCGACTTATCAATCCGTTATGGATCATGGCGTCATTCATCTTCATTTCTTAATCTTCTCCATTTTTTCTGTTAATTTTTTAAACAACAATTCATGGAGTCTTGAAGTTTGCAATCCAGAAAATGATCCAATCTAAGCATTCATGTCTTCGTAGTCATAAAAAAACGTACAATCCCCTTACCTAAAAGTTTTTCGGGGATCTCCAAGATTACTCTAAGATGTTTTCTTTCATGCGTAGAGCTTCCCCCTAACCTTTAATCAACACAAAACACTCTATGTAAACAAAAGGACAAATGATAACCGTCAATTTAAAGAGAACCATCAAAATTGAAATTTCCCAATTAGGGGATTTGAATTTATCAAATTAATTTGGAGTTAAGAATGGATTCAGAACCTTAAAAGAAACTTGAGTTTGGTCCCATAATGTTTTGGTCGTGGTTCTATTTTTATGGAGAGGCAGGGCAATACACTTTCTTTTTCTTTTTGCAAATGAAAAACCATATGCATGTACATGGATGGAGGTTCGAGTAAAGGAAAGGAAAAACATCAAGCATGTGAGTCCAAAGAGCCTTGTGGAAGCTTATGTGGGTGAATTAATGAGATGGTGATGACACGTGGTTTAAGTTGTGGGAGACATAAGGCTTAAAGAAGGAAATGTTTTATTATAGAGGTTAGAGAAAAAAAAAATAAGGAGAAGGGTGATATGTATGCAAGATTGAATTAGGAATTTAGGGTACAATAATGAAATTGGTAAAGATTGAATTGAATAAAAAGAGTAAGATGTAATTTAAGATACAATGAGATGTTCGCAATTTAATTTGAATACAAAGGTAGAAATTTATAATATTAGGAATATCTATAGCAATTATTTTTAGAGAAAGGAATTAATAGAGCAATCAAAGGAATTGTTATCATAACATTTTATAGCTGGAAATTTAATTTGGGTATACTAAGGGAATGAGAATTAAATTTAGATCTTATTGAGATTGCACAATGATCTCAATATAATTATTTTAGGTATGGATCATTTTAGGAGATAGAAAGTGTGCTCTTTAATTGACCACTTTGACTCTAAAAAAATGAGTCTCAAAGTGTTTAATCTTCATCATAGATATCAGTGATTACTAGAGGTACTTGTAACACAAACGCTAACTGCTTTCTATTCATAAAAATTATTATACTATTCGCTAGCTAATAATATCAATAATAATTATACTATTATAAAAAAAATCAAATAATTTTCTATAAACACCTCAGGCAATTAGTCATACACTTAAATACACTACAACAATTTATAAGCTAACACCTCAAAATAGGATGTTACACTCACTAAAAAATTAATTTAAACATAATGATAGGTTTTAGCCTCCACTTTAATAATTTTAAATTATAAAAAAATACCCAACTCATTCCCAAAAATTCCTAATACTCAAACCTAATTTCAAAAACCAATTACCAATTCAGATTACAATCACACAATACACAAATCGTGAGCAATGTGTGACTATCAAACCCATCATCCATCACATTTCACAACATGTACATGCCAACATCGTTCAATTTCATTTCCTTATTTTCATTCTTTTCTCACTCCCTGCAACCGTGCGCAAAGATTTTTTTTTCCCATGGAACCCTTTTCCAATTCAACTTCCACCACTGTCACTTACACCCACCACAATGACCACACCAATTCCCTATTTGAGCCCTATACTGCAAGATTGTCGTTGTTGACTCAAAGTCGATCGGCTGCAACGGTTGATCCAACAGCAAGACACAATAGATGCCATGCGCACCAACTGCCTCACAAAGCTGCGAATGAACAAGGCACTTGGAGGAAGTCACTGTCGACGCCACTCAAATCCGCAACCTTCATCCACCAAACAAAATCATCATGCCATCCGCAACCCACCACCTCCAACCCAAACGCACCACCACGCCTAAACTATGCATCCCCAGTAGCATGATGGCGGACTGTGTCAACGTCGTGTCCCTCAATGATGACGTCAAACTTCAAATTTGAAACGTTGGGTCTTGCTTCAGTGCAATTTCCCAAATCTTCATGCTCCGATGGTAAACAGAATGACAACGACAAATCTAAAGGCAAAGAGTGGTGTTTTTTTTTTTTGTTCTCAGATCTTCTCTTTAGTGGGGATTAGGAGGGAGACAGGAGAGAGGGTCTTGTTGGTTTGGTTTTATTCTAAATCTAAGTCGAGTTCTATGCTGCATAATGTCGATTGTTACTATATTAAAAATACATGGTGGCGGTTTTTAGTTGTGATTATGTTAAATTAATTATTTAAAAGTTTAAAATTTAATAAAATACTAATATTTTTAATGAAAAATTGAAAAAATGATCAAAATAATACATTTAAAAAAGATAAAAGACCATAATAAAATTTTTAAAACTTAATATACTAAAGTAAAATAATAATAAAACATAATAGAAAAAAAGTTACATGTCTTATTATAAGATTTGCCACATTGAATTAGTATATGTTACAATGTAATGCATGAAGAACAATCATTCTATCCTGGCTTGTTGTTGCTTAGCTCTTTTCAACTAGATTATGATTTCTCCAATTTTCTTGATCTTTTGCAATATTTCAAGGAAACATTTATACAAAAGTTTAATCTGGGTTTACAGAGAATTTGTTGGTTGGCTAACATACGACAAAATTAAAATGTGGGGTTTACAAAGATGACTTTTCATTAATTAAAATATAAAATATAAAAAATAAATTTATGCAAAATTAAATATTGGTCTAATACTTCAGTTTGTTTTTAAAATAAAAAGATCAAAATCGTGAGAGAAAAAAAATAAGAAAACCAAATTGAGGATTAAGAATTATATGAGAATAAAATTATAATTTAACTTATTTATTAATGTTAATAGTAATATTAGTTTGTTAAGAATAGCTCTATAAACAGAGCACTTAGGTATTGTCATGCATCTTTTATTCAATCAATTACAGAATGCTTTTCCATGGCATTCCCATTTTCTATTTTGAATTCAATGGTGTATGCTTGGTGTCACTTGCATTTCTCTTCAAAACATTTCATCTGATATTCTGATAATTATATCTAAATCACTTGAAGACGTGCTTAAAACTCGATGTGGTGGTATGCTTGTTGCATCTTGTGTCTCGAAACTTATCTAACACATACAAGATCTTTATATTAAACTTTTATTACATGTAATAAATAAAAAAACTTTTATTACATTTCCCTTAATATGCAGTTTTATTTTGTATTTGACTAGCAAATATATATTATGGACATGCATGTCTGATAGTATTTTGAATTTCTTTAATATAAAAAAAATACTACATCTGTGGGTAATTAATTTTTCAGATATGGAAGATAAATAACTGATTGAAGTACTTCAAGTACTTGCAAACACCTTGATTTAACCCATAGTATGCAAAATCCCTTGAAACCATTTTGATTGTGTGCCCAAATATAATTTGACATAATGATGCTTTTGATTTACCATAAGAGTAAATCCCTAACACAATACAAGTATTAGGGGGAAAAATTGTATTTAACCCATATACAAATTGACTAGTTTTGTTGAATGATCTTTTCAAATGAGCCAACAAATTAAACCATATCCGATAATTACCAAATTTATTAAGCCACTATATGCCACGCTGACACGAGGAGTCGAGGATATCCATGGGTAGCAAAAATTACAAGAGTTTTATTTAGAGGAAGTAACTTTTTACTTTTCAAGAGCTTTCCAAAAAAAACTACAAAAATTGAGTAATTATTTTCTTTAACTAAGATGAACTAAACACATTTTTAAATTTATATTTAACATACATTAAAGTCTCATAGCATATGCTTAGGACTATCCATACCCCAATTCAGTAAAAACTAAAAAGGACTATCCAAAAGCCAACTCTATAGGATAGCTATTACAAATGTTTGGTTATACAAAAATAAATTAATAAAACAAAAGGTTGTTTTGAGAGAGACAAATTATCCACTCTATGGATTTTATAATCTAATTCAATGCAACGATTGATATACAAAAAACCATCAATCACCAATCCCTAACACATGCCACTAAAGAACTTAATCAGCATAATTTTTTTCAGTCATTTAACAATGCTAACCGTGTCTGTTGATGGAGCTCATTTACAATCTACTTTTTGTCTCCGAAGCAAGTCAAGCTTGAGCAAGTTGGTGAACTACAAGACATATCATTCAAGATCCATTAGGGCAATGAGTATCTGTAGACTGGTGCACAGAAATCATGTCAAGTAACAAATTCCTTAACAATCTTTTTGTAGAATGCATTAGCTCTAAACAAAAAGGCTACACATGGATCATGTTAGAGTGCTAAAAAGCTACTCTACTTCTACTCCTAATTAAAGACTAAAGAAAAGCTATAAAGAAAAGATAAAATAACCACTTTGATTTTTCATTGATAATTTCTTACCCAATGCATACCTTATCAAATAGGGATTTACAAATAATATCAACCATACAAGTGATTCAATCCAGTATATTTTAGGAAAATAAAATAAAACTAAAAAAAATAATTATGTATGCCATTGTTTGGAGGATCCACGTTATGCGCAGGTAAGAAAGAGGGATATTTTACGCAATCTTATCCTTGCATATACAAAGAGACTATTTTCGAATTCGATCTCATGATCAACAAGTCACTAAATATTAAAAAAATAATATTAAAATTATCTACTCTTAAAAAACACCCTATTTGGGCCTAGAAAGGCCCACCCTAACAGATTAGATGCATGCACAAACACACCTGAGATGTCTTGAGTTCTAGCTCATCCCACTCCAAGTAAGGATTGCTTCCTTCCACTATCCCTGTCCCAGCATATATAAAAGCACCAAGATCCTACAACCAAAACATGACAACGTAATGATCGACGGTAAATAAACAGCATGAGCAAGTTTGTATGTGGTAACTTTTAAAGATTCAAATGCGACTTTTGATATTAATAATGAAACGGCTAAAATCTGATCGTTAATAAATATCTAGATTTTGTGATTGCTTCCTAATAAAAAAATTTCTTCACTTTTGTTCCTTGATAAAACAAAAAAATTATTTTTGATTTTTGAGACTTTTTTAGTCCCTATAAATTCACAAACTTTGTGTTTGTTCTCTAGTATTTTTTTTATTAGTTCCCTTGAAGAATACTAATAATAAATTAAAAATTATCAAGGAGTAAAAACAAAATTTACTAATTTATCAAGGACTAAAAAAATCTCAAAACAAAATTATTATTTTATTAGAGACTCAATGCAAAGAAATAGTTTATAAGAGAGCAAACTCAATATTTGGATATTTATTAGAGATTGAAAATATATCTTACCCTAATGAAATTTATGAATTTCATGGGAATATTTCATAGGTTTCTTTCCCACAATTTTACCAGAGGGACAAAGGGGGTTTGTTCAAAGCTAGCATATATTTAATTTCAACAAAAGAGGAAAAAACTCTCTTCATATGTGCAAACTGCTCTTGAAACTCAAGGGAAGAAACCTATTCTGAAAGTGGTATTCTTTTGTCCCCAAGATGCATATTAATATTAATGCAGATTGCAGGGATATATAAAGTAAATCAAATGCTTTTCCTGCTACAGTGTTACTTGAACTGTATAGGAAAAAATGTGTTTTTAACTCCTATACTTTCAGTCGAATGTGATCAAGATCCCTATACTTTCATATCAATAAATTTGGTCTTTAAACTTTAAAATTCATGTGGATTCAGTCCCTTCCTTTCAAGAATGCATGCTGTTTTTAAAGTTAAGAGGGGCTAAATGCGTAAATCCACATGTTTTTTTTTAAAGATTGTGGAACAAATTCATCAATATGAAAATACAGGAACTTTAACCATGTTTGACTGAAAGTAATAGGGACTAAAACCACATTTTTTCCAGCAATATAATCATCACCCCCTTGATTTATATCAGATGCTAGAAACATGAATAATTTTGGACTATAATCAAAATCTTCAGAAAATCTCATTCTATTCAAACTGAATGCGTCATCTAAAAATCTCCAAATTGTTGAGCTAACCTTTTCCACCAATGCTGACCTGATGCCAACCGCAAACTCGCTCTCTCCTCCTCCAAACCAACCAACAGGTCCAGCATACATCCCTCGATCAAATACTTCTGCACATTGTCTTTGAAAGTAAGTAAAATTTATCCAAAGGAATAGGAGTCATAGTTGTGTTGTAAACAGGATTTGAAACATCAAAGAGATAGTTTAATTCTTTTTATTGCTAGTGTGTTGTAAATTGAAGTTTGCCAACCATGTCAATATCTCAAAATGATTAAATTACAGCAAAATTCAAACAGCTCTCCACAAAATTAGATGGTGATATTGTAACATATCTCATACACAGGATAGCAGCCCATTTCCTTTTTTTTTCTTCCCCCCTTTTCTCCTCTTGTATACATATGTTAAAGGTCAATCAGACCATCAATGGCTTGGCAGATCTATTTGTATATATGCTACTAACTAGTGATTTGAAGAAATTTCATCATAGGAAGAAAATTTCACCTTTTTTATACAATCAAAACATGTATCTGGAAAATAAATCAACATACAACATCCCATCAATATCACATTAATTGTATTGACTTTTTTTTTGTCTTAACCCTCTGGTTCATCAGGGGAAATGGACCCTAACTAATCTGGAGTTCGGCTGGGAAATAAGTAAAGTCTGGTCAAGAATTGGTTCCACCAATAAATGAACTCGGGTAGTACCTGAACGATTCAACCTTAACTTCAGTTCATTAACCACTTGTACTTAATCACTTGATTTAATTGCATCAACTTAAGTACACTAATATAATTTTTGCAGTCATGAAATTCACAAAAATCTAGTATGGAAGGTTTTCAACAGGTACTTGTAGAAGAAAAGAATAATAAAATGAATCCCGGAGGTAAAATGAATCAAATTTCACACAAGTTAAAATTAACTTAACGCACCTCAACTTTTTTAAAAGATTTTTCATTTAATTTCTCCATATACATATATAAACTTGATAGAGCTTGGACTTAGCATTTAGACCTTAGATAAGTGTTGATAATAGCATCTTTAAACTAAAACGCTCTTATAGGCTAGAAACTAACCAAAATTAGGTCTGAATCAGTATATATAACATAATATAAGGTCTCATATCTGGTTCCATCACACTAAGCCCGAATAACATATTCCAATTCCACTAAATTTCCAGTCCTTGCATGGACTTTCATGTCTTAGTGCAATGTTCCTCTCATTTTCTACATCCCACTAAAGAATATGACTTTATTAAAGTTATTTGACTTCCTTTATTTCCAAAATAAAAATCTAAATGCTCAGGCTAAAAATCCTTTAATGAATGTACCTGTTTCTGCAATTAAAAGTTGTGCCTCTTCTGTTGGAAACCCACAAACTGCTGGACTCGGGTGAAGAGATGACAAAATTTCAAACTAAAACATCAAAAAGGAAAAAAACAATAAACAACCTAATTATATGGTGAGTATTTAATAAATTCTTCAATTTGTCAGGAACTGAAAGTTAGAAATTCATAAGGAAAGTCCAATGAAACTTAAGCATTGGTACTGAAATTATATTATGCATGTTTACCTCATCTTCTTCACTTCTTAACCTGCCAGATAATTGAGAATATAAATGTTGAATCCTGGGGAGTTTTCTTATCATTTTCTCTGGCTTGATTACAACCTTTTCACATACTTCCTGATAGAAAGCATGAGATAAAAGGTTTATACTCATGATAAAGTTGTTCTAAACAGAATATATGCAAATGCAAAAGTAATATGCAAAATGAAACAACATATTTGAGTGAGACATCATACAGTTTAGACTTCCAATCTATATTTCTTTGGTCATATGGAAGATAACTTAGCTTCAATGTTTTAATTAGAGAAACTAATACAATTAATCCACCCCTTGTTCTCTGACAGAAAGTGGCTAAAGATATGAGCAGATTCTAAAAGTTCACATTATACAAGCAATCATCATAATCATTTAACTAAAACCGAATCTCCTCCTTCCGACTGTTGCCCTCATTGACTTATGAATATCTAATGGCTTAAGGAAATATTCATTTAGAAACAAAATTAGTCATGCAGAGGGAAGTATCTTCTAAACAGATAACCAATCCATGCTAATAATTAAACTTACAAGAATAAACTTACCTCTAATTTTCTTCTTATGGTTTCTCTCGCTATAGTAAACTCAATGTCATCCTTTGGACTGTAATGATATGACAGAAACTTAAACAACAAAAACTGAGGAGCTAGACATAAATGTACATAGTGGAAATGCCAGGCATCAGGGAAAGTAATAAAGCAACAGTTTTGATCACAGCTCTAACTAACAAGTCATACCTGGTAAGTAAGTCAAGTTCGATTTGAAGATCTAGTGCTTGTGATGCTCCTCTAGCACGGGTTCCAGCCAAAGCCTCACTAGTAATGTGGAGACATTTTCTGTGAAATAGTTGCTCTGGCTATTCATCAAGTTCATAAAAATTAAAATGGAAACAGGAGAAAAATTTATCATTGCTGATTCAATTCAGTAAACAATTCTTGAAAAGGTTATCCACCTATTGGCTTATAAAAAAAATTAAGGTGTTAAACTATATGTGCGAAATGTACTCACTACATACAAAGTTACTTGTATTTTTATGCGAAATTCATTTTGTGGGCATATTAAGGAATGTTCAGCACAAAATCATGACATAACATGTAACGATATATTGGTAAGAATATATATAAAACCATCCCAGTGCACACTTACAGTGTTTCCAATAAATGCTGGTGCATTTGGTGGTTGAAGTACAAACTGGTAAGCATTTTCACCTTCAACCTGTAATAGTTTTGATTGGGACATAAGAAAATTTGCTACTACATATTATGAAGCAAACACTGTTCAATTTGCTAGGAACAAAACAGAAAAGAAGAGTCTAATACCTTTAAGCAAGATAACCATGCAAGAGGATCAATATCAGCAGTAGGCACCACTCTAGTGCTACGAGCAAGCACAACCTAAGTTTCCGAGATGGAATAAGAAACTGAGCTTTCAAATGGACAATTCAAACACAAGTTATGATACAAAAGCAGAAAAGAAAAACATGGAAGAAAAAACCAATAGACAGAAGAAATGTGTATGAAATATTGGTTACCTTGGTTAGTAAGGAATCATTTCGCCCTATCATCTGCAAAGCTCTATTAACAGCAAGATCCCAGTCTACTTTACTAGGAATGTTATGGCTGCTTGATATTAAGGTTGGAGGAGTTTGTTTTGGAAGCTTCACAATGGAAGAAGAAACCTGCACCACAAAGATATCTGGTTAGAACAAAATATTCTGCTTAATAACTTAAAGGGCAAAACTTACATGCTGTTACTTAGAGCATCTTTAGTGCTAGATCTTGAGCAAAGATCTTAAGTTCAAGATCTGATCTTTACTAGATCTCCCAATAAAGGAAGTGGAGAGATCTCCAACATGGAGGATGGGTTCTTGTACAAGATCCCTCAAGATCTGCACATTATTCAAAAAAGAATAAATTTTCTTCATTTTTCTCTCTCCCTAAGATCTCAATTTGAGATCTACCATTAAAGGAAAAAATTAGAGAGATCTTGAGAGATCTTTAATCCTATGTGGTACATAGGATCCACCAAAAAGTGGTCTAAGATCCCAATTTAAGATCTACCACTAAAGATGCTCTTAGATACTTTCAGTATTGTTTTCCAATCAAAATCGGCATAGTAAAGATTTGTATTAAAAACCAACATGGGTTCCTAAGGTGACACTTCAATTTTGATGGGAGAACAATACCAAAAGACTCTGAGGAACAGTGTCTAAGTTTTGTCCTAACTGAAAAGACACAATCTAATAGGCCTCACTTTGCAAAGTGTTTCTTGGAGTGCATTGATTGCATTTTCCCATGACCAAGAAAGATCATTATCCCAAGCAATAGTTATGGTAAGCATTGATCCTCCTTCAAGCTCAATGAACTCAACCTGTCAATTTTTTTTGGCTTGGTATCTCTAGCTGCTGATGCTATAAATATTAACACAAACATGGAATAGCAAATTAGTGTTTGGAAAGAAAACAATGTATGCACCTGAGGAATCATGAAGTAGAAAGAACCAAAAGCCAGCCACTCTGATGACACCTTAGCTTTTGCATTGAAACGGATAGCTCCATATGCACGGATTAAAGGGCATCTCTCAGAAAGAAACCTTGAAAGTGAAATGTTTTTCGAAAATCAAAAACTAAGAGAATTATGAGCTTCTAAACATCACAGTTGATGGAAGGAATTTTGTACAGTAAAACTGCAGATTAGGAAGTGTGCAGATCAAGGTCATGAAATTGCAATTCAAATCATAATCTTCCAGATAATTTTTTTAATTTTGAATCATAAATCACATAGAATTGTAAAATTCAGAAACATACAAAAAAATAATTTGAAATATACCATATTAATGATTCATAATGTTTAATATAATAATTTATCTTCTGTCAAAAAAATATAATCATTTAACTAGAAAATGACCATAAGCCTCACAAAAGAAAAGTCGTAAGTCATAATTGTTTGAAGCCTCTAATTCAAAAGACGGAAAATAGAACAACAGTTCAACGCATAAAATGAGTTGGTGATATGTGAAACCTGTTATAGAAGAATGAAAAGCAAGCATTTGATTCAAATGACGTGAATGACTAAGGGTAGATTTGGGTGTGTGGAAGAGAAAAAAATGAAAAAGAATTAAAAAGAAATATTTGAATTAAAGTAAAGAGAAAAAGGTGTGGAATAACACGTAATTTTGAAAATTTCTCTTTTTTTCTCCTATTTCTTAATTGTCAACACACAATAATAAGATGTATTTAGTGTTGCTAAACTTGTGTAACCTCTCAATTTCTTTGATAAGAAATAGTGTTGCTAAATAACAAGAAAAAATAATGAAGAATGTTTAATAGTATGATTCATTTTGGTGATCTAGGGCATGTTTGATAGAATTACCTGAAAAGTTAGTTAAAAACTGAAAAAATTAACTGATAATTGATAGTTGGAAGCTAAAAAGTTAGCTTATAAAATTATAAATGTTTGATAAAATCAATTATTGTAGCTAAAAAATATAAAATGACAGAAAATAATAAAATTATGATTTATTAAAAAGGATAATCAGAAAATTGGATAAATACATTGTGAATAAAAATGAAAAAAATATAAAAAGTTAAAAGTTAATATTTTTAAAAGCTGCCAACAGAAAATGTATTTACTGAAAAGTCAAACAAGTTTTCCACCTAAAAAAACCAAAAACTAACTAAAACACATTTTGAAACATAACCTTAGAATTGTACTAATTCACTCATATATACTACTCCCTCGGTTCAAAAATATAAGTCGTTTAAAGTTACTGCACAAGCAATAAGAAAAATAATTAATTTGTTGAATTTCATAAAAAATATCAACGATTTTTCTAATACATCCTTCTTATCTCAAATAAAATAGTGCTCCTACTCATTTACTCCCATTATACAAAATTCTCATTAATAATAACAAATTTCAATATAAATTTAATGGACCAAGACCTTTTTACTTCATCTAAACTTCATTGTATCCTGAGCTACTTTTGGAAAAGCAAGTAATTTGTGAAATTAATCATGATATAAATACTTGAGTAAATACCAGTAACTTAGGAAAAAGAGTTCACTAGAATTAAAAAGATTATTATATTAATGTATAAAATATTAATTGAAGGTAATTTTAAGATTAAAATATTTAAAATAATATTGATTTTGTTAAATCACTTATATTATGAAATCGAGGAGGAAGTAAGAATTTAAAGCCATTTACGATTCATCACATGATGCAAATTATTAGCTAATCAAATCATATCCAATCTTTTCAAGCCCACCAAACCGGTGCTTGACAATTTATTGCCAATGCCTTGACAGAGCAGATTGAGCAGAATGCATCACCAAGTCTAGTCATCCCCTTGATAATAAATTGTCAAAGTCAAATTTTCGTTGGCAGAAGAACCATTTTTTAAATGTAGTAAATTGCAGAGTAATGTTAATTGCAGAAATTCAGTAACGTGCAACTCCTGTGCACCATTCGTTTTAATGAATGAAAAGATAGAGATAGAGAAATAAATGGTCGTGACTGACTGGTGACTGGTTTTTTTGACAATCTTACTAGTAAATACTAATTGATATTTTATTCTTGTATTAACATATGAAAAAAAATATTTCAAATTATCCATTCCTTTTACAAAATGATCTTTCGTTTCTTTCTTCACTAAATCGTTTCTCGTCTAAGACCAAATCGTTTCTCGTCTAAGAGTAGTTAATGTTTGAAGAAAGTATATTATAATTAAATAGTAACTAACCCGTGCGGCGCGTTACTCCGTTACTCTCCACGTTATTTTTTTTTTCTGTTTTGTTTTAGTAGAAAAATTTTGCACTTATTAAAAAGGATGTAATTAGTAAATTAATGTTCAATTACTATTTTGCTTCTGTTTTCAGTAATATATAATGTTCAGTTTTATAATTTCATAGGAGAATTATTAAATAGAAGAATTATTAAATAGATATAGATTAAGGATATTATAGGAAAAAATAATGCTTTCAGGCAATTGGAGAAAGATCTTATAAAAAAAAAAGATAAACAATAAAATGAAAATAGTTGTATACATTAAAACGGAGGTAGTAAAATATATTTTAAGTACTTCAATTTTCAATTAAATTGATTTTAATCTCAATATTAAAAATGATTATATTAAACTTAATATATTTTATAACTGGTTTTTTTTATGAAACTTAAGATATTACGATGGAGGAAAAAATTCACCAACGGTTAAAAAAATTTGAGGATTAAAAAAGATTGTTCATATGATTTTTATATAATTATTATAAAAATTAATAAAATAATTATCCATGATAATTTATGATTAAATAACTGTAATTCAATCTTTTTAAGTTTTAACCATTGTAGTAACATATCTTTTACTCCTATCTTCCCTAACCCTAATTATAAGACTTTTGTTTTTAGAAATTTGTATATATCTTATTATAACATTCATTTCTAATTTTTAGATACATTAATTATTTTTTCCTAAGTATCCTTATTTAATTACTCTCTCTTTATTCATTAATAAGAAGCAATTAAATAAAATAAAATAAATAAGAAAAAGTATAATTTTAAAATAATAGTACAAATAATTAAAATTTTAATATAATTAATAAAATTAACTACTCTTCTTAATTAACCTGAAGTTGAAAAAATCTTTTAATTGGAAAGGGAAGAGTAACATCTTAATTTTTTGCAAGGATCCAAAATCAATTACCTTCTTATAGATATCCAATCCCAGTAGGAAAATGGATGTGGCTGGGAAAAGAAAACAGCTGAACCCACCCCAGCAACACTGACCAACTTTTCTTCACCATTAATGCAGCAGGGAATACTACTGCACTGTTTCCTTCCAAAGAAGAAGCAGCGAGGAAGCAGAAGATGGTTCTGCGAGTGGAGCCAATCAATGGCTTCAACTTGCTCTTCAATTGGAACCTGCACCCTTACAATGCCCGAAGAGGTACCGAACGGAGCCTCCGATTTAAGATCCGAAATGGCCATGTTGAGGCTGTACATAGCCATTGCAGGTGATGCAACTGGTGCCAAGGTTCTGGTTTCTATGGTCCCAGCAGGGTTGTTCCTTGTTCTTGCATGTTGGTCTTGTCCCTCTCTACAACCGTTCATTGAAAGGTAGCATCTATGATGCACGGGTCTCTAAACAAAGAAAAAAATAAGACATAAACATAGGATTAATTAATCAGTTTTAGTGTGTTGTTACAAGATATCTTGTGTTGCTAAGACGGTTATTTTTAATATAGATTATTTGCTTATAAACAAAAATGTGTGATTTTTCATTGAAAACACAGCATTCCAATGGTATCAATGACATTAAAGTGAATTAGCCAAATTTTTCTTACAAGATTAATAATCAACAAAAGTCCATGGATATTCTATATCAATAACATAATTAAAAATAAAAAACAGCATCCCAACCACATAAGTTTCTCAAAACATAAAAAGCAAACATAGGTAACATTTGTATCGGAATATAATTTCACACTTAATGACATTCTAAGAAATTTTATAACTAAAAAAGTTATGGAGAACGAAGACGGTGGTAAAAAAATTATAATAACTTGTACATTATTGTTCAATCCACTGATCTGAACCTCTTCACTCAAAATATTATTTTTGAGTAAATTCAAAAGGGAGTTTGAATATTTTTCTTAAAAATAACTTTTCACCTTTCGGTCAGAAATCATTTTCTCACCCCTTTATCGAGAGAGCAGAAATGAAATTAAACATAATATTACTAATTTATCCGTAATCAACCGTACTCAATAATAAATTTTCAAAACTCATAACACATAAAAATATCACATTCCTTAAGTTTACATTTCTGGAAATAAACTTTTAATACGTGGAAGAAACAACTCTAAAGATTCATTTTTTTTTAGTGTTGTCATAAGACATGTGTGTTTGGGTTGTGGAGTACAAAGTTTTCCAAATCCCCCATTTGAATAATAATATGGCAAAAAGAAAGTATATTGCATTTTTACACTCCAATCCAAATTCTAAAAACAAAGATAAGAAACATAGGTAAGAGATTATAGTAGTTTGGTTCATTACATGATAGTGGAGTAAGTACATGGATTGCTGTCCCTTGGAACCAAGAGGTACGAGGATGTTGCTGCATTTTTTGGTGTCAGAGAAATGAGTAAGCCACTTGTGAACCGTGGCCATTGCCATGAATGAGTTTATGAGTGAGGGAGCATGAGAGAGAGAGAGAGGGAGTGAGTTTAAAAGAGAAGGAAGAAAAAATGGTGGCTTGTACTGTGGAAACAAAAGTGAAGGGGATAGGATTCATAGGAAGGAAATAATGATGATATGGTTTGGTGGGGATGGATTGGTTTGTAGTATAGATTGCCTAACTTGATTTCCTTTGGACTGTAGTGTGTGACACTGGATACAGGAACTTCCCCCCTTATTAGCTGCTCAAGTAGGAGAAAAGAAATATAATTGACATTTTTGGCTGATTTGTTTTAATTTTTAAAAAAATTAAAATAAGTACTTTAAAAATGTTTTTTAACAGATAAATAGAATTTATTTCCCAAAATAAGTAAAATAACAATATTTTTTAAAACAAAAGTAGTTTTTAAGAAAATAAAAAAATTGTTAATTTTATTAAAATAAGTGTTTTTTAAGAAAATAAGTCTAAATAAATTCACCTTTTATTTTCTTGTTTTGTTTAAGAAACTACACAATTTTTCTCTTGCAATATTTAAATTTCTAAAATACATTTTTAGTTGATTATTATTGAATTATAATTGGTTTGATCTTTTATTTTTTAAAAAAACAAATTAGTTATTTATATTTTTAAATTGAATTAAAATAGTCATTTCAAAACCATTATCATTTTACGATTTAAGACATAAAATGTATCATGGAATTTAATTGATGCTCGAATAAAAAAGAGCGATAAACATAAAATCGTGTAAAAAGTGAATCTCTTGAAAAAAAAAACTAATATTAATTTTTTTTTAATTTTTAATTGCTAGTTAGATCCACTTATCACGCTATTGTCAACAAATTTATAGACTTTTATTGTTAGAACATCAGTTGGGTTCCATAATTTTATGTAGGTGAATTGTAACTCCTAAATTTTGAGTCCTATAAATAAATCGTGAAGAAACCTGTTTTAAGATCAAGCTATTTTATTATATTAAATTAATTTATTAGAGATTAGGTATTATTTTTGTTGTTAATATTATTGTTGTTATTATTATTTTCATTATTATCCTTATTATCGTTGATAATATCATTACATTGTTGCATTATTATTATTGTTGTTAGTGCTAAAAATGAGTATTTAGATTGGGTTCTTATAATTATAACACTTGAAAATTGTTTAAGTCTAGTCTTAGTTTTATGATAAAAATTCTAGATAAATTGTGTCATATCATGAATTATATTTGTTCATGTGAGATGTATTACCATTTTGGCATTGAAAAGCTTGCCAAAAAAGTTATTTATCTTTACACCTTAGAAATTAAAATTGACTATTATCTTGCATTGTGTTTAGTAGAAAGATGTGAAAATGATTGAAAGTGTGAGAAATACAAATGGATGAAAGAGAGTTGTTAGATAAGTAAGAAAAGAAAAGAAAAAAAAAAGAATTTAATGGTTAACCAATTTTCCATTTTATTATCCCAACACAATTTTAAATATTTCGTTGTCTTTTGTAATATGAAAGTTTTTTGTATATATTAAAGGCGTATAATCGACTATACCATTTGTATAAATAATTATATCTCTTATTTAATATTTTTATTCAATTGAAGGCATATAATCGATCATGCAAATGATAGAATTGATCACATATTTTGTGTTTATGTTAGATACTCTTCAAAATCATGGTAAAACATGATGAGGTGAGTCAAACTTGATTTTGATATTGTATGTTTGAATCATCCTCAAAATCATGGAAGATCATGATAAGGTGGGAAAAAATCATGATAGAATTGAAGTGCAAGTGGGAGTAGATTCTGTTACTTCCAAAATCAATTCTAGTTAGATTTTAACTAATTTACCCTCACATCAATACCCTGATGCATATATTTATTATTGATTTATAGATTTAAAATATAATAAAAGTTGTCTAAATAAAAATATATAATTAAAAGTTTTGGTATATTTATTTAATTTTAGTTACATTTTATCTAATTTACACTCACTCTCGTGCCTTTAATAGTGTGATAAATCATATTAAAATAAAAGAAAATATTGTTTATCCTATTTTGTGGCACATATTGTCTTAATTTTAAAAACTATTTATAAAAAAACACTCTCTTACAACCCATTTAGGTACTCTCAAAATCAATTTTAATTCAGAGTATTCAAACAACATTCTCTTAAAAATTTACTTTTCTAATACTTATCCAAATAAAAATTAGGTTATTTCATTATCAATTCAGACCATAATTAATTATCTAAAACTAGTTTCATTCATAATCAACTTTGTTATTGTCTACCAAACACACACATAATCAATTATGTATTTAGCATAATTGATTATATATGTTTCACATTTGCAACTTGTTTTGATGCTTCAATGGACACAGGATGCCACAAGTTTTAGGAGGAGCTTCGAAGTTAATTTGACAATAAGAAAATTTTATTCCTCCAATGTTGGTGTTACTTTTCAATTCACAGTATTTCATCTCTTTTTGTGATAAAAGATAAACTGTGTGAGGCTCACCAATTTTTTAAAACCTTTCAACTTACTCCACTCATTACAAATTACTCTCACTTTTATCTTTCATTCATTTTCGCTGCATTTCAGCCTTTCCCCTCTTTCATCCACTGGTTCCAAACACAACATTGGAGAAAATCAACCGTAAAACATGTCATTTCATCATGAAAAATACTTTAAATTTCAAGTTAGGCAAAATAACTTCATTCACTTCATCATATTGATAGGGATCTGATGACCAAGCAACATATACCTTTTGCAGCATTAATCCTTTATAAATCAAGAAATTTATGAGCATTTTCAATATAAATGAAATTATGTTTTAAGCAACATCTACAAGATTGGTTACAGTTACATGATACTTTATATATCTTGTAAATATCTAGATATTTTAGAAGTTATGTTGGAAAAGGGTCTAGCTCGCACCACAAACCCAGATACATTTCTAATAATGTTTGAAAAGCTGAACTGGAACCACTTATTTATGTATTCATTGTTTTAGTCAGAACCAGAGCAATCAACTAATATGCGCGTGTTTGGAGACGAGGTCTAGGGTGTGGGAGTAGAACTCATTTCGTAACTTACGAAACGAATCTTGGCCATTGGATCGCGATCATCAGATTATTTTGTAAGTTGGATACCGGTTCTGCACGGTTGCCAAAAAATTGTGTGACCGGTCCCACACGGTCTGTGACCCACTGATTTGGAGTGTGAAGACCGTATTACCCCTTAAATGGATGTTTTTCGTGTATGAGCGAGTCACCGAAATATTGTGGATTGTTGTTTGTGGAAAGTAAGCGTCCTACGTCCGTCGTCTTTGTGGGTATTTTGGGCGCCTCAGCCACCATTTTTCCCATTATAGTGGTGGTGGAGGAAGAGTAGGGTCGAAAATATACGAAAACAAAAAAAATGAAAAGGTCAGTCACTATGCATGAGGGGTTTTTTATTGCGAAATCCATGTGATGATTTGGATCCAACGGCCATCAGCACCTTCACATGGTTGACATTGGGAATGAGACGCATACTGTGAAAGGCACAGACAACAGCAGAGAGCAGGGCTGGTGAAGAAGGTATATCGGTGCCGACAATAGGAAGTTGTTGATCATAAACAAGACGGCCAACAATTTGAGGTAATGAATGGCAAGTTTATATTTGCGCTAAAGGCACTATTTGTAAGGAAATGATTGATAATGTTTATGTATGTGCATATGAATGGGAAGTTCAACATGGTTTTCAGTGTATTTGTTGTGTATTGTAATTGTTATTATGTTTGATTTCAGAGTTTAGGTGAGTTTTGCAGACATAATGTTGGAATCTGATGTTAGTGGTAGCATAGATACATCAATGTTTGGGTATTACCATATTTATGGAAATGTAGAAGATGAACATAATACAGCAGCGGAGCTTAAAGATGACCAATATGATGAACAGCTTCATGAGTCAAGTGACCAAGAAGCAGAGTGTTTTGAGTATGAAGATGACGAGGAGATTGAATCTGAAAACATGGGTGTAGGTAATATTTCATATTTATGTGAACAGGATGTCATAATTATAAATAGCATGGTTGATATTAGGATGTATGAAATGCATTCAATTAGCATAGAAGATGTTGCGAAATTGAGTTTTCGTGATTTGGAAACAGCATATAAATTTTATTGCTGGTATGCTAGAATTGTTGGGTTCTATGTGCGAAAGGATCACATTGTAAAAAATAGAAGTGGGAAAATAGTGCAGCAGACGTATGTTTGTTTACGGGCTGATTTTAGAGCTGAAAAAAAATATGAGGTTGGGTACACGAAAATGACGATCAAATAATGTAACAAGGTGTGGTTGTATGGCGATGTGTCGTGTGCATGTTGATGTGCAGAGTTGCATATGGTATGTTACAGTATGGAATTTTGCTCATAATCATGGTCTTTTGGAAAGTGTACATTGTAGTTTGTTACCTATGCACTGAAAAATGGTAGAGAGTGATATGATGCAGATTTACAATTTTAGAAAGGTTGGTATTACACCACCTTAGATTTATGCGTCATTTGCAAACGTTGCTGGTGGTTATCATAAGGTAGGCTTTATAAGGAAGGATATTTATAATCAAAAAGCGAGGATGAGGGAGCAGAAACCATCCGATGTTGCTGGTGCATTAAAATACCTAAGTAAATTATGTGAAAATGATCCAATTATGGTTGTGTCTTACACTGTTGATGAAAGTGAAAGGCTGCAACATTTATTTTGGAGTGATGCCAAGAGTCAAATGAATTACAAGGTGTTTGGTGATGTTGTTGCATTTGATGCAACCTATAAAAAAAATAAGTACCTATGTCCATTTGTTGTTTTTTCTGGTGTCAACCACCATAACCATACCATAATGTTTGTTGCTGCTGTGGTTATGAATGAGACGGAGAACACATATGTGTGGGTGTTGGAGCAGTTCCTAGAAGCCATGAATGGGAAAGCTCCTTCTTCGGTAATTACTGATGCAGATATAACTATGAAGAATGCCATCAAGAGAGTGTTCCCGAATGCCCATCATAGGTTATGTGCATGGCATTTGATGCGGAATGCAACTAGCCATGTATGCGACAAAGGTGTGTTAAAATGCTTGAAGACTTTTATGCTTAGTGATTTTAAAGTCGTTGAATTTGAAGAAAGATGAAGGGACATGGTTTGTAAAAATGAGTTGGAAGATAACAATTGGATCACAAAATTGTATGGCAAGAGGAAAATGTGGTCCCCTGCTCATATTAGAGGCAATTTTTTTGCAGGCATCTGTACGACATCTCATTGTGAAGCATTCCATAGTCATGTTGCAAAATATGTGAATGTGAAGTCCAATTTGACTGACTTTGTTGAACAATTTCAAGGATGCCTGACATATTTTCATCATCGGGAAGTTGTGGCAGATTTTTTTTCTAATTATGGCAATGTTGTTTTGGAGACTAATCTTCAGTCCCTTGAAAGATCTGCTGGTGCAGTCCTTATGAAGGAGATATTTTATCTTCTTAGGCCCACTATTGCATAGTTAGGCTAAGGGTGGTTGATTGCAAGGAGATGACAATGTTTAGTATTTACACAATTGTTAAGTACCGCAATGAATGTAGTTGGCGTGTTTCTTATTGCCCATCATCATATGAATTCAATTGTTCCTGCTTAAGAATGGAATCCATGGGTCTTCCATGTGATCATATTGTATGTGTTTTACTATGTTTAAATATTACAAAGTTCCCTAAGTCCTTGCTTGCTGATAGATGGTCAAAGTCTGCAAAGGAACCAATAAAAGGAAAATACCCAGATGGATCATTGTATTGGGAATCAGAAGATATTGGCAGATATGCAACATTGCTCCAGTTATCTAAACAAGTTTGTGAGGCTACTTATTGTGTGGAAGAAGACTATGATAATAATGTTGTTTTGTTTTCAAACCACCTAAAGACATTGAAGTTTCAGAACAATAACATAGGTTTGGATAATGGAACACAAGTTGAAGCCATGATTAATAATGCATTTGATAGTGTTTTGGATCCTGTTGTTATACGTGGAAAGGGATGCCATGAATCCATCAATGATCAATGTAATAGGTGTAAAAGGATACATACATGTGGGATTTGTGGAGCGGTTGGTCACAATAGGCGCAAGTGCAATGCTGCCACCCAAAATGGACAATAGTCAAATGGTGCTTATGATATTCGTTCAGGTCAAGAACCATGTACTGCTCTTGAACGTGCCAACGAATATAATTATCATTTGGTATGTAGTTGCATTTTTTTCCTGACCTTGTTATTTGTAAATTGTTGTAGCTTGTTCATTACATAATGAAGTACTTAAAAACAAAACATATACTTTGTTGTAGTTCACGCAAAATCCAGTGTCATTTATTCCTTCAAGCAACCAGGCACATATTTGATTAAGGTCTGTGGCTTTTATAATTTAAAAGTCTTTAGTGTTTACTTAACCATTTGTTGCAATAATAATATTATTACATAACCCATGACAGGAGGTCGAGCACGAATTGTTGTGGGTCTTAAAATGCATAAACTATGCAGTAGTAGTTGATATTTATGTAAGCGTACTTATGTTGCCTTAAATGGTTGGTTGTATTTTTGTGTTGCATGTGTTATCTGAAGTACGTGTAGTTGGCATGAATGGCTGGTGTTTATTTGAAAGTAACTTGTCTTAAAATCATATTAGATGAATTGTCGTTACAAAGTTGTGTATGTTTGGTTTATTTTTGTTAACAACGGTGATTGAAATGTAATGCCATTATTGGGACTGACCTCATGCCAGTGTTTAGTAATGTATTTATAAATAGTGATTATAAGTGCATGGCAATATTGCTTGTTTGTCGTATACTCTGATTTGTAGGGCTAAAGGGAGGTGCACAATTGATGAGCTGTCTGAATACCATATACGCTAAATTTTTAAAAATATAAGGCTTGCTATGCAAAAATATTTAATGTATGTCATATGGGATTTTTGGGTGTCAAATAGGCCTTTGGTAACCTTAGCAACAGGGAGAATTGGCAATGTCAGTCTAGCCAATAAGCCATGGGACGTTTGGTTTCATTCATAATAATATAATGAGTGAGGTCAGTTAATAAATGTACCTCTGCAAAAATTTAGCTATTTTAGCCCAATGTTAAGTGTAAAAATTTAATCCAGTCAAATAATTGGTAGAACACAAGCCATACATTACAAGCCTATAAAGTCCTTTTGATCTTTTGATGCATGTGTATTTCAAGTTGAATGAATTAGAGTCTTGTCAAATTTTGGATGTGCTAGTTACATGTGGTGTTTGAGTGTAAACATAAACCCATACACATTAGAAGAGGTTGAGTGTTGCTCTTTGAAAGAGATTCCTATCACCTTGGTTCATTCTTAATTTTAACTTGACTACTTTTTCACTTTGCAATTTATGATCATGTGTCCATGGATTGTTTGAAACCTTAATATCATTCTTCCATTTTTCATCTTTCTCACTTTTGTGCATTGTTAGGATCCATTGAAAAATGTTTGTGCCTTGTTCTTACCTTTCTTTTAGTTTGTGGTTTACTTAATGTAGCAAAATAAAAACTAACAGAATTGATAAAAGGTATTCTAAAACAGATTAAAAAAAGCATCAATCCAATTCACCAAACCAAGCAATACGAATTATCATAGTTCTTAGATAATGATTTTGTTGTGAAAGTTCATTCAATTTCATTAGAAAAAGTTCAATCGAATTAACCCCTAAATTAATCGAAACCACAAACCTAATTGAAAAATCATCCAAATAATCTGTGATTAAAATTTGGAATTAGGAAATAAATCCATAACCTACTTCGCTTTCAATCATAAACACATTCATAATCATGAAAATTGAATAGAGATTGAAGAAGAAAGTGAACATTCACACAGAATTTGAAATACCAAACCAGAACTCAAGTTCTCTTTGCTTGGGCTTGGATCCTTGGATTGATTGATTGTTTAGCCTTCCATGATCATCATCAATGAAAGCCCCATGAAATGAGTGCACGAAAATGGAAGAATAGAAATGAAAATGAAGAACAATGAAGAACAGTTGAGAGAAAATAAGATAAAGAGTTTTAATTCTAAAAACTTATAAAAGTCACTACAAAATGTGTTTGTGCTAAACTGAAGTGTGTCCATCCAAATAAATAAAATCACTTAAATATAGTGACTGAGTCAGTAGGAAAAGATAGGCCACAATAAAGTCCAACTAATCTAGCTAATTACTAATTACACCAATTTCGCAGCCCAAAATTCAAGTGCAATGATTCTAACTTTCAAGCCTAAAATGACACTCAAAATGATAGAATTGATCTTGGTTTATCTCTGACAAACTTATAGATATTTTCCTTATCTTTCCAAGGACTATTCATATGTGCCATTTGGAGTTCTGTAGAGCTCTCTAGGTCTTGTGCAAGGAAGATAGGTCAAGTAAGCAAAAACTTCGAAAATAAGCAACAATTATCAATTAAGCCCACTTGTTTGCCTAAGGCAAAAAATGAATTAGAATGGGAAAATAAAAGTCCAAGAGACGTCAAATAAGCTAAGAAGAATAGAAAAATATTAAATTAAAATTACTCAATCAGTGTTGTATTGGGCGCTGCACTAGGGCTATTGATGAAGCCCAAGTATTATATATCATGGACAATTTTTGGCTGTTAATGTCCTTGAATAATGGTTGTTTTAATTTGTTGATACTGCTTGTGTCAAGATTATAATGATTATAATCCTTGTTATTATCAACGCTGCAACTGAATAATTGGTATATCAAAATCTATTTTTTCCGCAACGCGAAGTGCTATTTTTTTTGAACAATATATGCGCTTGTAATTATTAAATAATAAAACCATGATGAATAATTCCTAGAAATCTATTATGTTTTAATAAAGATGGCAAATCCGATCGGAGATTTTGCAATTATACACACACCAAAATGAGGCAAATACTTTTTATCATTCATGATCTGTGCTTCATCGTACTTTTAAATGTTCAATACATTAATTAACCAAAATATGAGTGACAAAAATTGGAGCTCTATACAAAAAACAATTACAAATCATCAGTACACCATGGATATTGTCAAAAAGCAAAAAAATTGTAACACATTGTTGTCAATGATTCCTGACCAGAAAATTGTGCCAATTGATGTTTGCGGAGCTTACAAGGATGCTCTTGTTGTCATTGTGTAGACCCAATAGCAATTTCATTGCTACTTTCATTCTTACATGCTTGTCATTAAGCTAATAATGAATCAGAGAAAATATTTGTTAATGAATCATTTTATTCATGTGGTGTTAAATAACTGTTATAATTGTGTTGTTGTCTTACCACGTCGTACAATATAGACAAAAAAGACTCTTCCATTTGCATCCACTCTAGGACCCATAGAGTTGAATTTTCACTGCATTTTTTTTTCATTAAGTAGTCATCATCAAGACCAAAACCACTATTTTCAATTTATAGTAATTATCATAATTTGTATTGGTGTGGAGATTGGTTACCTAGATCCATAGTTTGGGATCCTCCTAGGTTGCACAATGTCCAAATTATCCATATCTTCTACCCCCGGGCTAATGTAAGCGGTGTCAAACTTAGTAGCCAATACACATGACATGATTTGACCCTGCCATTACAAAACTAACAATAGTAAGTCAATCATCTTTTATGCAAAAGAATGTGTATAACAACATGAAATACCATGGTCCGAATAACTTGTCTTCGATCCTCCAATGAGTCAACTGTCATGTGTGAATCCAAGTGATAGAACTTGTTATCATCGATGCTTATAACCAGTAGATACCAATGGTTGCATTGATCATAAATTGGTATGTAAATCTGAAATATTTTCAATACATTGGGACCATTATCATTGATACCTTTTGACGATGTGTCAATATACAACAACATATAGGAAAACAACCTACATGATTAAGACATGCATATGAAGGCATGAAATCCTTCCCATAATAGTCTAGTATTTTTTCAACTGTAGTTCCCAAAAGTACATCAGCCTATTGATTGTGGTATTCATTATTTACAATAAATGTGAAGGTCACAATGTTTACCTATAAGACAATTACTAGTTAATAATAATAAATGCAAAGTAACACAATAAGTCATACAGCAAATGCCGATGGAAGACACCAGACTGTGTTGTTTGGTCCATTCAGTTGTAAGTATGTAATTTTTAATGCCAGAACAACAGAATCTGGAAATAGTCATGAAATGAACGTCATAGGAGAACAATTAAAAAGGTTGACAACATTTTCAGATGCAAGCCATGAACAAATACTAATTTTGAATTGTACCTCATGCGCCACTGTCTTATTTGGACACAAACTTTCGAAATGCCGTCAAGTTCCAAAGTTGTTTCCAATGCGAAACAATATTTCGTTTCCACTGCCATTTACAGTGGAGCATTCATTTGTATTATTCTCATGCAATTGTTAAAAACCAACATATAACTCATTCTATTAAAAAAACAGCTACCAATTATAGTACTTAAAACATTTCATCACTAACAAATGCGTTAAGTTACTTACGAAGGGTCTAACTTGGGGTTGAAAATATATGCACAAACATGTGCCTCTAACATTGTTAGATTCATGTCGGCAGTTGGCTTAAAGATACAATACATACCCTAGGAAAGCACAATGTTCAGTCCAAAATTTAAATTTAGATTGGAACAATAGCATATACTGGGTTGTATTTCACTTACCTTAGGGAGTAGTTCTCCATTACCCTTGTTTGCAATTGTTTTTTCCCTTGCCCTTTCTAAAGCAACACTTGTCCTAACGGTGATGTCTGGATTATGGTTTTCCTTAATTTTTGATTTATCAACATGAAACATAAATGGTTGACTCTCAGTCTTTATTTTTTTGAACTTTGTGGCAGTTGAGGTATGAGTAGAGTTATACTGCTTCCGACATGTTACTGCCAAATCAGTCGCTATTATCCCCTGCATTTGGAAGTCAGCACGATATTAGTTACACAACAATTACATGAATCGAACATCAACTAATGGATTTGTCTTACTTACCTTGAACTGAACACCCCTGTTATAATTGCTCATGAAAGGTTTTTCTTTCCATGTTTCTTCAGATCCTGTGTAGGTGTCGCTTGCCTCCCAGTGGCAAGATGGTGTTGGTCATTTAATTAGGTTTTTTTTGTCCCGCAAATACTTGCCTGTGCCAAAAGTTGGACATTTAATTATCCCATCAGCCTCCTCATCTTCCAGGATAATAATGGTTTCAATGTTTTTCATATGTGATGAATAACCATGTCCAAAAGTTGGAGTAGAATTTTTGAAAACATTGTTTTTTGGAGTGCGTTTTGCATTGACCAAGTCAACCATTTTACCCAAAGGGGACGTATTGTGGCTTCCACACATAGGGACATGGTCTCCTATATTGTTTGGAGAACCACATGTAGGAGCATCAGATAGGTTCAAAATAGCATTGACAACAGCCTTAATACTGTCTTCCAGGCCATCCACTCTCTTCCGAACATATGTATGGAAGACCTACGTAAACATATAATAATGTAGTTCTTATGTGATATCATTTTAGACGTCGAAATGTATATGTAAATAAATTGTGTATGAAAAATGACCTTCAGTGTTTCATCTATGGAGTGAAGTTTTTCGATTAAATCGATGACCTCCGTTGACTTCTTTGCTTTACCGGTAGTGATGCAAGTTCCTTCCATTGACGGTTCGACCTGTGAAACATAAACTACCAAGTTTTTCAATAATTTAAACTTACAATTAGGCGAACGAAAAAATGGTAATATTGTAGTAAAGGATAAATGTTGATGCATGACTTTCCTCCGAAGCTGCCGGGGTTTTGGCACCGTCGATATGTGTGTCGCCTGTTTCATCTCCACCAACTTCGCCAAACCTGTTAAGAAGTAACAGTGTCAGTTACAGGGAAAATGGTAATATGGAAGGTGAAAGTTGGGTGTGCAGGTAAACATTTAACCTAGAAAAGTTAGACACCTTTTCGATGCCAATGTCCATGCTGGATATTATGGTAATATTTACCAACAACGCGAAGTGGTCAGTAATTGCACCTCCATAAATATGTAAATGTTTATTGGCGGAGACATGAAAGGTTTTCAATTTTGGTACAAGTACACGTTACCAGAGTAAAGGCACATCGCAATAAATGTGGGTTTGCGAACTAACGCGACTAACCACAAAGGCGCTTTTGTTTACCAAGAGTCACCTATCCCAACCACTACACGTTATCCCAAGCGACATGGATGTAATCGACACAAACGACGTGACCGTTCCACCCATTGAACCGCCTGAACTTTATTTGTTTTTCACTTAATTTTAGCAAAATACTATTCATTTGGCTTGTTTCATTGGAAACAATTTTGTCACTTAGTGGCTGTAAATGACGCGTCAACATAACTGCTGGCACCGTATTGGCCAATTAACACAGGCCCAAATTTACATTTATGGCATTCGTTGTTTATAGTAGTTGGGGCTTATTGGGCCGTTGTTGTCAACCGAAATGGCCCAAAATCTTTCCTGTTCATGTATAAACCGTGGTTGACGACGTTAACAAGAATTGCAATCAAATAGAAAGAAATAATTCGCTGGCTCTATTACGGAGCCTGTATTGCCAATGTCGGTGTAGACAAAACACTAGTTACGCAAACCCAGAGTCCTCCCTGAACCGCAAGTGGATTTCATCAACAACTGATCCTCGGAACACGAAACAACACTCTTATAATGCATGGTTAATCAGTCATAGTTATTCCGTCCAGTTGTTGCAGAGTTTTTTTTTTTTTTCGGTCAAACCTTGCCCAGGTTTCACGGCAAGTTCCATAACTAGGTTATTTTAATTTTTGGTATTTTATAAATTGTTGATTTTCAGTCGTAATGATGTTTAATGTTGTCTGTGTTCATTAGCGCCAATGGATGAAGAAGAAGTCCGTCTGAGGAAAATGGCCATTTGGATGATGAATACGAAGAAAAATATCCACAATGCGTTAACATCGTCAACGTTGTCAACCAGGTGATATTTTATGCAAATTATGATTTCCACAGTATACGACCAAGTCTGTAACGAACAGTTTTTAATTGTGTTGTATATATACATGTAGCCATATGCAGAGATAGCTAGAAGCTTTGCACTGCAATGGAAAGATGATTTGGAAGATTATTGGCTTATGGTATACGTTACTGGCAAAGTACATACCCTCCAGTATAACAAATCGGTCGACAAGCCTGAAATTTGCGGGGGATGGACAGCCCTAAGAGAGTATTACGGTCTACAACATAATCACCAAATCACGTTGACATACTATGGGTTGTCTGTCTTCTTCATCACGGTTTACAAAACTCCTTCTCAAACACAAGAATTTCCTAAATGGCTTAGTTTGTTTAAAAGCAACCCAAACTCAATCGTATTTCGCATGATGCTGACCAAACACAAGGTGTCTTGCAGTTCCGTTGTAAGTTCTTACTTTGTATATCTTCTGTGCCGAATTGTACATTTTTTTTGGCTTGCCATACACGTATTTTTAGATCCACTAACTATTAGTAAATTACTTGCTGAAATACTAAATATATTAACATGATCATACACATAGTCTCATTAAAATAATATTTTAATACTATAATAACCTTAATTATAAATAGCACAATGTTGCTGATAAGTAGGTTACAAATTAGAGAAAATATTAATTTTAATAAGTTATTGTATTCAGAAAAATTTAATGCTACAATGTGGTGGGTTTGGATTTTATTGCATGTTAATCCCAGAACAAATTCGCTTTATTAATCTTAAAAGTATATATATTATATAAAATACAATTAATATTATTAATTTCGCATGACAATAATTTTCAAATCTAAAATCGAATAGAAAAAATAAAATCTTTCTTTCCAAATATAAATAAGAAACACTATAAGTATGCATAATAATTCGTACGTTTTGTCAGATTTTTTACTTATATTTAAAAAATCTGTATTTATAACAGTGTTTGGATCAGACACAAAAACTACTCAAAATTGCTTAAATCTAGAATCCAAATTTTAGTAGTTTTTATGAGTGAATTAGTATCAATGTCTTAAATTTTAGTAAATTTTGTAAATTACGGTTATTCAAAAAAATTTATAACAAACACCGTTATAAACACAGTTAATTTTTTAATTTTGTAGCTTAATGTAGCTTGAAAATTATTCAAAAAAGGATTCAAATATAATGAGGTTCACTATTTTTATAAGTTAATGATTTTTGTTTGAAATAAATTATACATAACTATTTGTTCAAAATGTTACATTCAACTCGAAATATAATATGAGTTTTTCTTTTAAAATGTGATTACTAGTGAAAAAAGTATTATACCAAACCTCAAAATTATATTCATAAATTTAGATAATAGATTAAAGTTAATGTTTAATTTAAAATCATTAAGCTAACATTGATATTTTTATACCAATTTAACTTACTAACAGGTTTGTGAACCTTAATTTACTTTGCTAATCGACACAAACGCACGCTGCCCAGTAAATGCACGTCCACATAAGCACAATGGTAATTGGTGGGTATCGAAATGATAAAAATGTTGACCCCAACAGCGTAATTATTACCAACTACGAATAGGCTGTAGGTAATGATATACTTTCCGGCTACACAAAACGATGAATATCAGCCGGCAACTGATGTACTCAGTATTTATTTTGCCGCATCCCGATTGTTTGGTTTTCACACGGGCAATGGAAAATGTAATTGAAATTAATTTCATCATCAGTAAAACCTTCGGGATTCCATAACGCAACCCTCAATACTTAGTCCGATCAACCGAAACGACAAGTGTAACATTTGCCCCGAAATATTTTTGTCAATTGTTGTATTTGGGCCCAAATATTTGTCAATATTTTTAGCCATATTTAAACCAAAAAAACTATTATTGGGCCGTTGACTCCACAAACCATACGCCGTTTCGTTGAAGGTCACACCGCTTCACTGACACTTCCCACTATTTACCAACTTTTCCTATTCATTTGAAGAGTTTTCAAAATTTGTTTACCAACCAACTGTCCAACATCTTACCCCCAACAAAGAATCACTCCTGCCTGAATCGCCACCCCACGATTTTGTAGACACGACAGTTACATTGTCCGGCAACACACTACACAAAACTACTGGTAACCCTTATTGATTCACTGTAAATGATTAATTAATAGTTTGTTCATGTGATCTGTTTGGCGTACGTATATGTTTTTACGGACTTCATTCCAGTGTCGTTAATAATCCATTTTGGTTTTGTTTCTTGTTGGAATAAACAATGTAATTTCACTGTTTGTGTTTTTTGAAAAGTAGCTACCACATGTTGCTATTAACTCTGTCATTCTTTGGGCTGTAATCAGGTACACCAGTGTTAAGTTACATATGTGTTGAACAATACATTAATATAAATGATTGTTGTGTGTTTCATTTCACAACAATGACATTTTGCGTTGATGATGTAGTGAATTATTATTTATATCTGACATACAATTTTTGTCTTTATATATGACCAAATTAGAGCCAATGGATGAACAACAATTCACTATGAAGGACATGGCTATGACGTTGAGCCAGATGAAAAGGAAACCGGCAGATTCATTCAACATAGTTTATGTAGCCGACCAGGTTAGATTTTTACTTCCATTTCAACAATTACAGATAGTTGTTATAACTTGCAGTTTTAAACATTTTTGTATGTACTTGTAGCCATTTGCAGAGGTTAGTAAAACCTTTGCTCTGAACTGGAACGATCATTTAGACGAAACGTGGGATCTAATTGACGCTAATGGCAAACATCATGTCGTTAGTTATAACAAATTCGTCCAACATCCTCAAATTTCTGGGGGCTGGGCGGCCAATGGAGAATATTACAGTCTACAAAACCATCACCAGATATCATTCACCCATTTTGGACTGTCTGTGTTTTTAATAACCGTATACAGAAGTCCTTCTCAGTCGCAAGCATTTCCAAAATGGCATTTTTTGTATAGAATGAACCCAACCTCCACCGTATTCCGCTTCTACCTCACTAAACACAAGGTCTCCTGCAGTAGCGTTGTAAGTAGTTAAACACATATTTAATAAATCGGAATTAATTGTATAATTGTTTTCCATTGACCAACGAATGATAAAAAATTTCTCATTTCAAAATGTGCCAAGCAGCTTTTACTACTTCGTAAGGGACGCACAGTTCACCCACATATACTTTGACGGGATAAGCCGGTGTAAGATTGTGGTCAACCACTGGAGGAAGAGTGCAAAAATTGGAGCTGGGTGGAGGCAATTTGCGAAAGACAAAAATTTAAGGGAGGGTATAACTTTTATAATGAAATTCCCGGATCCAACCATGAACATTGTTCTTTGGTACGTATGTTGAAAGCAGTGTTTAAGTTCATGTCGTCCCACACGTGTTTAATGTGGTTCAGTATTTTATTACTACCAATTACGTTGTTCGTTGACATTTGTATTTTACTTTTTTTACTTACATTTGATATGTTGACATTTACGTTTTTACGATTATTTATATAAATGTCTTGTTGTGATCCCTTTTTTAAGACCCATATCAAATTAGGATATCCCAAATTCAAAAAATATAGATCTAGAATATTTTTTAATATATATTATTATCTATATATACAAATATACATATTAAACAAGTGTCAGAATGGTTATTGCCAAGTGGTATTATCATAGCCTCAAAGATTGTAATTAAACAAATTCTACTTACAAAAAATATGCAAATAAATAAGAATATTATTTACTACATCAAAATATATTTCAAATGTTACAGCTTTGTAGATTTTGTGTGCATTTATTATTTTTTCCTCGAAATGATCCTCAAACTATTATAAACCTAATACCATGGTTAATTTTTATATTAACAAACAAACAAAAAAAGGCCACCAAAACGGATTACATATTTCAAATTAAAAGTTGACAATTAATTATTTAATAACATTGGACGGTCAACATATGACTTATAAACAAATATAATCCCCAAGTTACAGAGTTAACTAATAGAATAAATGTTTATGGAAATGGACGGAGTTTATGATGGATTTTCCTGTATTACTAATAATTTGAGTAAAATAATTAATAAAAATTATAAATAACTTTCTGAAAATTTTAAATCATTATTATATGATTATTTAATATTTGACTTTAATTTTTTTATAATATATTGATAATGTTATTAATATTATACATTAATATATTGTAATTTTTATAATATAAAGGTTTGTTTTATTTACATAATATATTAGTATGGTACTCGTGCATACGCACGGGTGGAGAGTGTATATTGTTTGAGTTTAATAATAAAGTCTATTAAATAATGTAAATAAAGTTTCTATAACGATTGAAAATATTAATAAAAGGACAAAATTGTGGAAATCATAGCATAAAATAAAAGGAGAGCACTACACTCTAGACAATTGTCAAGTAAAATGAAAGCAAATCACTGCACTTTTCTAAACAGTTGTTAAGTAAATAAGAGATGAATTACTATATCACCAGTGGTTTAGAGTCTTTTTGAAAGAAAAAATTTAAATACTATTGGGATTTTGTATTTTTTTAACTGGCTAGTACGATATCCTGCATACACAAGTAATACAACTGGTTATGCGTTAAAGAGATAACGTGTAAAAGGGATGAAAGAAATGATATAATGAGTGTTTAACATTTAAAAGAAAATATTAATTTACTTATCCAAAAGCGGTGCAATTAGCAAGTTTTAATTTGGAAATATTGAAGTACACTTATCAAAAAGAGGGTGCAATTAGCAATTTTAATATCCAATTACCATTTTACCTCTATTTTTGCCAAGTGTCAATCAATGGAAAAGGGAAAAAATGGAATTTCATATGCCTATTGCTTTCATATAGAAAATAGTAAGTAACCCGTGCGGACGCACAGGTTAGTCTGCTACGATCCGCTATGATCCGGGTCGTTATATTTTTTTTTTGTTTTAGTAGGAAAATGTGCACTTATTAAAAATGGGTGCAATTAGAAAATTAATGTCCAATTACCATTTTGTCCCTGGTTTTTGCCAAGTGTCAACAATGTAAGCGGTGTCCAATTTTGTAATTTCATAGGCCTAAAGAATTATTAAATAGAAGATTGATAAATAGATTGAAGACTAATATATAGTAGAATATACTACATTATAATTTTCCATAAAGTGGGCCAGGTTGAAACAACCCAAATTGAACAACAGTAAACACGCCTACTTTTGCTACATTTTCGTAACCAATAATCGAAGTACTGGGTTTTTGAAGACGGTTCCCAAATGAAGACATTGTCGCACGTTTTGTCAGACGACACGAACGCAGTATATACACCACACAATCGACGTCATCATTCAAATAATTAAACGTGCAAAAGTATTGTTGGGTAATTATGCATTTAATGTCAGCCATCGAAGTATTTGGCTGCCTGGTTTCCTAATCACGGTTGTACATAAATTGTTTGTTGATGCTAATTGCTAATTCGTAATTGTTATTGTTAATTAAATCAATGGCTTTTATTTATTTTCTTTGGCAATTATTACCTTATATAATATTTGATATTCTGTAACTCAAAAAAATAATGATAAACATTATGGAAGAAAAATTAAAATAAATAAAATAACACAAACCAAACCAACAAAGTTCAGAGATCATTGTGTTTAACTTGGAAAATTGCCATCAACACAAAACCACCAAAGCAAATAATAATTCAATAACATCGGACGGTACCTACAGGGAATGTTCGCCACTACACTTGGGGTTCTTAGACTCCTTCAAAATTGCCAACTGCATTTAAGCTTCACATTGTCATCTTTCAAGGCTGCGACTTTAGCCTTGAGCTTCTAAACTTTGTAGAAGTTGAAGTCCCTTATTTGCTCTCCTGTACGGTCACACAGTTCTTTCGCCAACAACACAACAACATCTTCTCTGGCAGTATAGTCATCTTTGGCAAACTTTCCCACTGAAATGATGGGGTCTCCCAATGTCCCCATATCCACTGAAGCACAATACCTACTATATTGCACGTTGTTCACAATAATGACATGGTGCAACCTATACACCGGTTGTCCAACTTTCACAATCAAACACAGTTTGCGCAGTAGTTTTTCCATGCACTATTGCGAAATGAACTATGCATACGAAGTATCCACCGCCAAACTAGTAGGCACCGTTGTTGTTCAGTACCCATAAAGATGAAGGGCCACAAACATTGTTAAGTATCGCACATATACATAGTATAACAAAAAACCGGTTCAAACGTTATATTCCACAAAAGAGTATAAACATAAACAAAAGCTGCCTTACAACTAAAATAGAACGCAACAACATCAGACGTAGTACTCACCAATGCATTCACCGTTTTTGGTCATTTTGACATTTGAATGTAGATGGGCTCCTACAAACCCAGGGTCCAAGTCATGGAAAAAATAGTACTCAATATAAGCCTCTTCGGCGTCATCGTAAGAATCATAAGATCCATGAAAGCTTCCACTGAAATGGTTGACCTGCTCTAAAACATCTTTGTAGGTGAAGTATATCCCTGGTTTGCGGTCGACGAAAATGACATGCACTTTGTTATCTCAAATCTCCTGCATAGCGGGTTGCATTCACGGATGAAGTTACTAACTATTGAAACACTGCCAACAACTCAAGTCCTTCAAATGAACTCAAATATGGGATGAGGTTAGGTGAAGGGTCGACTATCATGGAGGTACCACTGACAATAATAATAATAATAATAATAATAATAATAATAATAATAATAATATAATTTATTGTTGTATAGAAAAAATTCTACCAATAGGTTATATGCTGGAGCCCAAATCCATTTCTATGATAGTACCGGACAAAAAGGTTACTAATATTTATGAAATCCATTTTTTTAATTATTATTATTATATTACAATATTATGATTATCTTAACCATTTATAAATATTACATTCAATATACTTCTTATATTACTGGTAGTGTCTTTTTATATATGTATGTATATTATACAATTTTGGAATTGTGGCGATAATTTCCCATCATATAGCTATAAATATTATATTATATAATATTATTAGATTAGATATGATGATTATATTACATTAGATGCACCCAGCACGTTTTTTTATTAAATATACCACTGTCGTTTAAACTGCACAACATCTTCAGTAACATCACGAATGGGGACACGAGCCATGCCACTTTGTCACTAATATGTCCCATTAATTGAAAGACCCCTATCAACAATCACATCGGAGATTATAATGGTAGCTTTGGCTTTGACTTTTGTGACCTGATTTTTTTATACATGATATCAATAATAATTATATAATTTTTTGGTCCTTCAAAAACAGCCTTTATTGTTATTAAACTTTTTACGTATGTGCGGTTTTATACATTTATTTTTGTCATGTAATTATTATTGTCATTTTCATAAATGTCGACCGTTCGCCTGGCCTAAATTATAGTAACTATTATTATTATTATTATTATTATTATTATTATTATTATTATTATATTATTATTATTATTATTATTATTATTATTATTATTAATACACACAAATTATTGTAAATTTCATTAATGAAAGACGAAACACTTGGTGATGCCATATATGCAAAAATTGTGCCTAACTTCATCTATCATTGCAACCACCTATGTCGGACAACGAAGATAATCAAGTGCATGTGGTTTTCGTCGGTCGAAAACTAGGGATTTATTTCACCTCCAAAGAGGCTTTTGAGCAGGTCAACCACTTAAATGGAAGCTTCCACGGTGCCTATGATTCTTATGAAGAAGCCAAAGAGACTTATATGGAGTACTGCCATATGACTGGCTTGGCCCCTGGGTTTGAAGAGCCCACCCTCACGCCAATGTAAACGTCTCCCAAAAGGGAAAACGGATCGGTCAGTTGTGCATATAATGTAACACATGTTTGGTTTAATTTTCTAGCTTTCATTCTGTCATATAATGTTTGTCCCTCTTTGTTTATGTACAGCAACGATGCCTACCAATTTCGCACTCGATACTTTGTCTATGGTGTTCATTTCTCAAGAGTGCATGGAAAAACTACTCAAGAAACTGTGTTTCATTCTAAAAGTTGGACAACCAATGTTTAAGTTGTATGATGTCACTATTGTCAACAGCGTGCAATATCGTAGGTATTGTGTTTCGGTCGAAATCGGGACATTGGGAGACCTCATCGTTTCAGTCAGAAAGTTTGCCAAACATGACTATGATGCCAGACAAGATGCTGCTGTGTTGTTGGCCAAAGAACTGTGTAACCGAACGGGAAAGCAAATAAGGGACTTCAACTTCTACGTTGTTCAGAAGCTTGAGACCAAAGTGGAGGCCTTGAAGGATAACAACGTCAAACTTACAACACAGTTGGACATTTTGAGAGAGGCAACTAATAAGTCCAACTCCTGTACCGACGATCCCGTGTGATGTCCAGTGTCATTGTTTCGAAGGTATTGTAATCTGTTTATGGTAACCTCTTCATTTTGTTTCCAGATTCGGTTCTTCAACTATGGTTGATGTTGTTTTCTGTTAAATTTTATTTGAACTTCGTGGTTGCCCTTTGTTGGTGTTGGAAATTACCCATGGATATTTGTCAATGCCTATTTTTTTGGTTGGAAAAGAATGTTATGTACATTTTATACTTCTTTCAATTATGCGAATTTCCTACTAGAAATCACACTGGATTCTGCCTTAATTTGATGGTGAAAATATGAAACAAATTACACCTTAATTTGACTGGACTGAGTTGCATCGTAAATCCACTCACTGGCCATCACACCAGTAGTGGGGATTACTTCTTAATACCACTTTTCTTTGAGTTATTGTACCCGATTATTTATTTAATTAAATTATAAAATTAAAGTCCAATTAATATATTGCACTTTACTTTCATATTTCTATATTTATTCTACACTTTATTATATAATTTGTTCGTGTGTTTAAAAGGTATATCACGTACAATATAATATTTATATTTTTAAATTGGTAACTTTATAGCAAAATATTTTTTTTTGTCTATTGACATTGACTTTAATTTTTTAATTTACACATTTAATTTGAAAAGTCGCTTTAGTAAACAGTAGAACACTATTGTAAAATTTTCTAAAATTAAGTCAGCACAAATTATACTTTTCATATCATTACTTCTAAAAAAATATAGTTCAATATTTATTTATTATTAATCCCTGACTCTTGGTAGTATCATTGGACCTCCCAATTAATGTTATTCTTCTATGTTTATTTTATCACTCATAAATGACAAAACCGCATTATATTTATATTTTAAATTAAATGCCATTTACAGTGGCTTTGCACCGATGACATCTTCGGCTCATCAACGGACACCAATGGAAGCCACTAATGAAAGCAAGCACGCAATAAATGCATGGCAATATTGCAAAGTCACTGTTGACATGACACACTATTTTGATTTACGTGCTGTAATATCACTAATTATAATTAATGTAATTTGGGTGATATTTGCATAATTAAGAGGCTTAGTATTAATAAAAGAGGATTAACAAAAGGAATGACATTTTGGAATTTGTTTAGGAGTTAGGGTGTGAATAAGAAATTTGCTGAATGCACCACCCTCCTCATTTTAAAACTGTGCATGGCCACCATTTCTCTCATTTCTTCTTCTTCTTCCCACATTTCCATCTCCTTCCTTCACACTCAAGCTCATTTTCTCTCCACTTCTACTTGTTTGGTGGCTGAAAACTCTAATCAAGCAAGAGACAAAGCTCTTCTCCTTGTGCTTTTGTGTCGTTGAGTTCGGTTGTGAGCGATTTGAGGAAAAGAGTGGAGCTAGGAGCTACCCACTTCGTTTGGAACAGCTGGGCCTAAATTGGAAGCTATAGGGAGCTGGTCCACCTTCCATTTTGATCAATTGAACTCTAAGGTTGGTAATCTCCTCCTATTTCTCCTTGATTCTTAAGGTTATGGTTAGGGTTTGGAGTGAGATTGATAAATGTTGAGTATTGGGAGGGTGAGACAGTTTTAAAGCATGATTTGGAGTGTGTAGAAGTTGATTTAAGGTTGAAATGGTATTCCATGCATGAAACATACATGCAGGTTCATGACAGCAAAGAACACCAATCTGGTCAGCCCTGATGTTTTGTGCATAATAGGAGCTATCAGTATCCAAATGGTCTAAAAATGGTGCCATTTGAAAGCTAAGAGATTGAATTAGGTTCTGGAATTTTCCCTGCTATTTTTGGAGGTTCCTAGAATTTATTGTGCAGAGTTATAATAGGCTGTTATAATCTGTTTTTAGCAGATTTTACTGGTGCAGAGGGCAATCTTGAAGAAATTTTATCTCAGTCTAGGATGATCCAAATTGAGTGATTCCAGTGGCTATAGAAATATGTGTATGTTTACTTTATACTTGTAAAATCTCAGGTCATTTGGATGAGTATCCTGGTGCTGGCGGGCGTTTGAAAATGGCTGGTTGGACTGATATGTTGCTGTCAGCACTGATATAGTGCATGACAGTTCTGGTATTTTAATTGTTACAGAGGCTTTGGTTTATGAAATTGGATAGAACCAATCTTTTTTGAAAGATGAGAGATAAATCTAGATGCCTCTAAATTCCCTTGATTTTAGGAGCTTCCTACAGGGATTTATGATTTTTCTAAGGCGGTACAAAATCTACATAATTTAATGCAGAAGATTTTGTTTTCCGTGTGTTTTGGTATAATTAAATGCCTTGTACCGATAGGATGATTGTTGATCCATGCTTGTGTGCCTTTGTATAGGGCGTGACACCGAGGGTGTCAGTGGCGGAGACCACAGTTCAGGGATTTAACAGCAGAGCACGGCTTTGCCAGGTAAGTTCATGGTTCTTGGGAGTGTTTCCCACAGCTTGAGTTCCACCACACTCCGAGGGAGTGATGGTTGCATACATGATTCATATGCATTGAATTGGATGTTACAACTTTCCTCATGATAATATGTATGCTTGTTCTGTGCTTTGTGTTTGGTTGCCTTTCGGATAGATCTTCTGGCCAGTTAGATAGATATAGATCTCCCTAGGAGCAGAGCGCAACTCCTAGTCGGTTTGCTCAAGTAAAGGGTGTATGATCTCTTAAGACCAGAGATAGGTGGTCCTGTCGCAGTTGAAGCCTATTCTCAGATGTGCCGTATACGTGCATCCATGTGTAAAGGGGTAGCTCTCGATGGGATGGCACATGTGTGAGTTCCGGTCTCACACTGGGGACTGAGAGTCTCGATGCTAATGATGATGCATCTTTGGCAGCGTAGTTTCGCAGATACACATTAGAGCTAGAGAATGTTATGTGTTGTTGTGAAGGCCAGGAGGCCTGGATTGTAATGTCTTTGATGATATGTTATCATGGGAGTGAGCCAGGGAGGAGGAGAAGCCTCCAAGAACCCTGAGCTTACTAAGATTATTTCTCACCCCGTGTGTGGGGATTTATTTTGCAGGTGATGCATCTGACAGAGATGATGAGTCCCAGGGCGGAAGGCCCCAGTAGGGACAGACTCTAGTAGCTACTTGGCAGTGTTTTGAGAGCATGGTGGCTCACTTTGTTATGTTTATGATGTATTTTGTACCCCTGCGAGGAAAGATGTGTGTGTACACATATTTTGGATCCTGTATGGATGTGATGTACAGACGCTGTACGTATTGTACCCTCTTGTGAGGATGTGATCTGTGAGATCATGACACTGGGTGCCTATCATTTTGTATAGCCACAGTGGTGGTTTTGATGATGTACAAAAGTTTATACCCATAATGATATATGTGGTTTATGTTTCTCCTGATATATCTGCTGGATATTATTGTTTATATGCCTTTCTTTATGTTATCTGGATCGAAAAGGCTTATTGTGGTGCCTTGGCATTCGTAATAGGTAATTGGTAGTTGGATACTTACCATACATGATGAAACAAGAAATATGGTTTCGAAAATGCTTTCATTTGTTTTATTATTGATTTTAAATTAATTACCGCGCTAATCTAATTAAGTAACTGTTAATACACCGGATGCATACGGGGTGTTACACGTGCGGTAGACATTCAAACCGGCGTATGTTTTCGCAGACTACACGGACGGTCTCTTTCGACGGGACATCTGTTGTGACCATTCTAATAATTAAATTTTAAAATATCTTTACTAACCGTTTATTTTGAATTTTTAACCCATGAAACGTTTGGCTTCCTGATTTTTTTGGCTTCCTGGTTTTCCTTTGGGCGGTTAAAACCATTCATTAAGTGGAGGCCCAACTTCTTAAACAAATGTTCAAACTGTTTTTGTTAACTACATCCCAATACAAAACGCTTGCCTTCTTAAACAAATGTATAAACATTATTAAATATTCAAACTATCCTAATAGACAATTACATTAAACATTTAAAATACAACGATCGTTGATCATAATTTTTAAATTACATAACAATACAATTTATTTTATTCAAATTTTACATTTTATAACAACTTACCTTAACACTATAATTTTCAAAATAATAAATTATTAAATACAGGTTTACATTACAACTAAATGTTAATTATTCAAATATCATCATATTCAAGTCCATTATAAATATAATTAAAATTCCATCAATTTACTACATCAAATATCAATATTATGTGCTATTCTCATATCGTGTCACGACTTCCTACTTTAAAAAATTCCACCTACTACTTCCCATGAATACAAAAAATATTGTAATGTCTAATATATCATACAAAAGTCTTCTAAGACTACACATCAAATACCTTGTTAGAAACCATATCATAAACATTTAAATATAAGAACAGAAAAATAAATAGTCATAAAAATTATCCAATGTATAATTGTTTGTACACTTAAAACATAACTTGTATTTAACCAATGTACCAAAGTACATGATTACTGGTGGGATCAGGGAACTCCATCACAAAATCCACTTGTGGTTTTAATTTTTTTCCCTTGCAAAATATTTCCATCCAGCACTGATTTTAGCATGCCTTGAATTATGGTTGAAGATAATTTTGAATACTTTTGTTTCATCAAACACAATATCTGTGAATCATGTCTACATTAAAAATTTATACATCATACTAGGCAGATCCTACAATACACATTGTCAATTGTTAAATTTTTTATATCGATGCCAATCATTAAAATAATAACTTTAAACAATGAAATCAGTAAAACCTTACCAAATTGCTATTACTGACTTTTGGTTCAGTCAAAAATATGCGAAATATGACGGCGTTAGGGTTTGATTTGTATAGAGAATGCCAATGTGGAAATGTTGGTGGCAGCGAAGGCCTTTTGTAAACAGTCATAAAAAAATAGATTGACAATGTAGGGTTAATGTCACATGATGGTCTCCTTCAAGACCATAGTAGTCTCTTATTTCACTCCATCCATCAACAATTAATGGGTTCTCCAACGACTAGTTGAATTTCACAACATGACGTTTTCCATGGCAATCTATCAAATGTCATGTGTCATCCAAGTATTTTTTTCTAAAAGCTAAAACATAGCTTTTTCGCAGTTCTGCATAAGGCTACATTTGAAGTTTAAAAACATTACTACCAATGTTGGACATGCAAGAAATCAATTAAAACCTAAAATGTACAAAACATAAACAAATGCTAACCATGTCCTTAATATGCATAACACTAGTGATGTATTCAGGTTTTCTCTGACTCAACTTCATTTGTAACGCCATTTCCTTATCAGTTTCTGTTATTCCAGACATTTCTGCTAAATAAACAAACAGCACCCAAAAAAATATGCAAATCATAGACAAACACTAATGCACGACAGCGAGACAACAACTACATCGAACAGGAACATTAAATACTACTTTATCATGTTTCAAAAGACACATTCAACAAAATGGCATGACAACTCTAAAAACACACCAATCACCAAAAAGAAGAAACCTATTCAAACTAACACCAAATTAGCTTAGACTCTACCAGTCTACCAGGGAAATTGGAATGTATAAAACCACAGTTTTTAGCGGATCTTGTCGATAATGCTTATAGGACTTTGTCCACTTTCTATCTTCCAACGAATATTTTATGCTATTATCAATTAATAAATTTGTCATCAAATATCAATCTAATATGTTTTACGACAAATAGCATTTACCAGAATCCCAGAAAGATCAAAATAAATACATCCTATTCATTGAACCCTCTCTTAAATGATTACAAATGTGTTTAGTTTCATTTCATTTACTCCCTGAAACGAACCTTAATCATCAAATGGAACATTTTACTTCACAGCTGTATATTATTATCATAATTCAATTCATTTATTTAGACAACTATATGTATATGCCAACATCCGTATGCTTAAATCCCTTAATTCCCTTAAATTTCAAAACTGTTATTTGTTAGATTCAAGTGTCAGAAGAATCAGAAGACAAGTGTTGTTTTGATATTTGTTTCATGCCCACTCATGTGATGATGGCATTTGTAATTTTTCCTTTTGGTTAAGCTTGGTTCATTAAGGTTAAAATCCAATAATCCTTTGCAGTCATTAAAGAAATCAGACATGCATGCATTCACTCTTAGGATAAGAATCATATTAGTATATGCAATTGATTAGAAATACATTGATAAGTCTAAACTAGCATAAAATGTTTTTCTTACTGATGTAATCAATTACACAAGTCATATAATCGATTACATAAGGCATCTGCATAAATCTGTTTAGCCTATGAACTAGTTTAATCGATTACCAAATAATTGTAATCGATTAAATATGCTATAGAGTACTATGTATACTTCTGGCGTAATCGATTAAAATACATTATAATCGATTACCTCTGCTTGTGATTCATACTTGTATTTCTGGCGTAATCGATTACATGGTCAAATAATCGATTACTTTGTTCGTTCAAGATTTCCAGAAATATCATGAACAACTTAATCGATTAATTAGATGGAATAATCGATTACACATGTTAAAATAATCGATTACATAAACGAAATAATCGATGACAGTCTGTTAAATCTGTTTTTTTATAAATACGCAAGCATTGTCTCAGAAAAATAGAGAGTGATTTCGAGAGCTTTCATTCATACCAAAGTTTTAATAATCTCTGAGTGCTCCAAAGAGTTAAAAAAATCACTTTGATAATGTTGTTCATTAGAGTTAGAATCATCATGCTTGCTTAAGAGAAGAAGTTATTTTTGTGATCATTCATGCATTGAGCTGTATCAAGATCAATCAAGAAAGCATATCATTCATCACCTCAGGTTATAAATTTCGTGTATATCCTTTATGCTGCAAAGGAATATAAGGTGATATCCTTCTTGAACATTAAGCTTTGTTCTTTGTAATTTTTCTTTTGTTTTCTGTAATTTGTGTTGAATTTTTCCATGTAACAGTTGGGTTTCTTTAAAGCATTACTAGAAAGGGTTTTCTAGTGGGTAGAACTGAGAAGGGTTCTCTTGTTCTAGGTCTTTTGATAAATCTAGGGAGTAGATTTAGAGTTTTGCCTAGAGTGGGTAAAAGAGACCTTGTTGATTGCTTGTAAAGAATTAAAATCTGTTAGTGGAACTCTAATCTGGTTTGGATTAGAAGGTAAACTGGATGTAGCCTCAGTGGTTGGAAGTGAACCAGTATAAAATTGTGTGCATTTAAGTTTTGATTTACATTTCATTAATTGCTTGAGATATTAAATTTTGTGTATCAACTCAAACTTTGATTCAATATAAGAGTTAATTGATTGGAGAAGAAAATTGTTTACTAAATTTGTTTTTGATTTAAGATACGATCCAAATTAATTCTTCCGCTGAGTTTTGATTTCCAAGAAAAGTTCAAAAAGGATCAAAAACCAAAAACCAATTCACCCCCCCCCTCTTGGTTTATTGGATTAGGTATTCATTGTATTTTCATTATTGAGTATTGACACTCCATAATTTACACCGAAAACAAAGTGTTTTATTGTATTTGGATGAACATTAATCTCTGAACAACCTAAAAACGCATACTACTCCTAACCATAACACATAACAACAACAGTATTTTATAACAAAGGCAAAAAAACAATTTTGGACAAAGATGACCATCAAAATCGAAACAATCTTACACATTTCCTACAGGAAAAAGAAGTTAACACATCTATTTTCAAATAACAATTTGCTCAGATGCAAGGCTGATCTAAATATACAAATATCATTCCTAACCTGATGTAAACTACTGGAGAAAATGTAATGCATGATTCATATATCCACTTTAAACCTATAGTACTATCATAACCACGGAGTGGAGATATAAGGTTGGTTGGGTGAAAAGTTTGAACAACGGAAGCAGGGAGAGATCGTGGGTTCGAATCCCTCCACTAACAAAAACACTAACATTTAAACACTAACTTTGGCCGATGAAATAAATAAAAAAAAATCATAACCACGAAGTAGCCTTTTGTAACTAACCTTTGTCTGCTGTGTTACTGAGTAACGACAGAGTGGGCGTCGACGGTGGAATGCAGAGCGTCGACGGTCTATGATGTTGCGTCGTCGGTGGATGATGGTGCGTCGTCCGTCGATGAACAGTAGCCAACTTTGATGTTTTATTCTTCCGCCTTTCACGGTCGAACTGCGACGACGGTCGATCAATGATGGTTCATCGTCGGTCGATGATGGTGTGTCGTCCATGGATGAACACCAGCCGCGTTCGATGTTGTCTTATTGCGCTGTTCACGATCGGACTTTGATTCCCAATGTCAACAGTGCCAACTTCGAAATAATTACATATTTAAATCAGTAACAGGGGTAAACATGGAAAAAAAATAATGACTTTTGGTTTGCAAATCAAAAACCGCAAAAAATCATATACCAGTCAGTCACTGTGCAGAACCAGTATCCAATTTCCAAAATAATCTGATGATCGCGATCCAACGGCCAGGATTCATTTTGTAAGTTATGAAACGAGTTCTACTCCCGCACCCTAGACCCCGTCGTGTTTGGAATGGTGTTTGAAACGTACTTATTTTCACTTCACTTCAGATAATGATGATGCGAAAGCTATAGGGAATACCTTATACATTTCCTGTTGGTGCAAGCTAAAGGGAATAACTTCACTTCTGACGCATTTTTTTCAAGTCCATAACGTGTTACTAGGCACGCCTTGAATTCGTCAAGTCATGAACTGAACCAATTATGTTTCAAGTTCAAACTTCAAATACTAACCAATTCAATTATAATTTTGGATGATTCAACCAGAATTTTCGCACATTGAACCAATGCTTTAGATGACTAGTTTTGTCCATAAATTACTTGATTATTAATATTAGAGTGTGTTTGATACATTTATGATCATAGTTGTTAAAATCAGATCAACCGGTTATGCAGTTGATCCAGTCAAAATCGGTCGGTCGACTCGGCCAGGTTCTTTTTTTTTTGGGGGGGGGGGATTTTATTTTGGATTTTTTTAAAAATTTTGGATTATTATCAATAGTTATTTTGGATTTTAGAGTATTAATGAGTTTTTCTTACTCAAATAATGTTAGTTATATACTTATATATAATAGTTCTTACTCAATTACTGACCCACTGGTTGAACCACTGACCAACTGTAACATCCCATACACTGACGAGGACGGGGAGTGATCGCCGGTGCAATGAGGCATAGACAAGGAGTGGCTCCTGGCAGGCTTCCAACGGAAGGGATACATGAATGAATCGAATACACACCCGAACGAGAGGGATCCAGAGGCTGTACAGGTATGGGACTGTACAATTGATGATAACTTAAAAGGAAATAATAGGTACTACCTATACCAATAATGTGCATCTACTTTTCGATAACCCATAACTTAAGAACTCCACAGTTAAGCGTGTTTGACTTGGAGCAATTCTGGAAAACAGTGGCCTAACAATGATCAAACCAGTTTTAATAACTTTGGTTATGATACAAGACAAGGAAAACAACTATTAGAAGTCTAACTTTGAATAAATTAAAATATGTTTTTATCCCTAATAAATACTCAATTTTTGCATGTAATTCCTAATAAATTTTTTTTTGAGTTGAATCCCTAATAAAACAACAATTTTTTTACTGGTCCTTGATATTTTGTTTTAATTTTGATAAATTAGCGAATTTTGTGTTTATTCCCTGAATAAATTGGTGAATTTTATTTTAGTCTCGACTAATTACAAATAAATTTTTTATCAAGGAATAAACACAAAATTTGTTAACTTATCAGAAACTAAAAAAAGTGTCAAGGACAAAAAAAAATGTTGTTTTACTAGCAATTTAACGCAAAAGAAGTTATTAGGAAACAAACACAAAAATCAAATATTTATTAAAGATCAAAAATATATTTAAGCCTTGATTATAAGATTATTACATCTTCCTATTTTATATTTTTAAGGCTTTTTTCAGGCTTTATTACACAATTTTTAATTAAACTAACATGATACTTGTGCCTCCGTAGGTGACTCACCTGGCTTCACATGTTTTTTAGACAAATAAATAACTAAATACATGTTTTATTTATTGATGTCATTGCTATTAAAGGAAACAAATTTTTTTTATATAATAATATAATGTTATATGATAAATTGATCTAATAAAGACATGTGAATGGATCTAGGTATTATTTTTAATTTAGCATGCAAAATTAAAACCAAAAATTAAAATAATTAAAGACTAAAATGTATTTTAATCTTATTTAAATTCATAATCATTTAAAACAAAAAAAAATTGTATAAGTGATGATTGTGAATAGGCATGACAATAGGGCAAGGTGGGGATGAACATGTCATTTCTTGTCCCCGTTCCCACTCAATAGAATTAAGACTAAAAAAAATAAAATTAGTAAAAGATTAAAAGATATTTTAATTGTATTTGTTGGGAAAGAGTTCAAAATTATAATTTCAAATCTCTAGGATATTGTTTATATTTTAAAAAAAATATATATTGTCTTATTTCTAGGATGCTCTTTAGAATTAAAGATATATTCTGTAAATTAAATATTTGTTTCCTCTTTTAAGATTATGATTAGGTTATATATAAAGATTCTTAAGATGAGAAGAATTATCCAACCTGAAGAAGGGGTCACCACCCTAGGTGAAAAAGGGGGGGTCATGTTGAGAGTAGATTTACAAGTTTGTCCAATTTGTCCTAAAAACTTATTGTGAGGTGATCGTGGATTTGGGGATGAGGATCCGAACCACATTAAACAAATTGAGGTTGAGGTTGTGGATGTAGGAGTGAGGACCCAAACCACGTTAAACAAATTTGTGATTATTTTCTATTTCGTTTATGGTGTTATCTCTTGTTCTTCGTTGTGTATTTTTGAGTAATAAAGATATGATTGTGTTTTTTCTCCAACAGTATCCAAATTTGTAATTGTTTAAGACCAAAAAAGCGTATAACGGGTGATTGTGAATATACATGACAATGGAATAAAGCGAGGATGAATATTTTGTTCCTTATCTTCGTCCCCACTCTCGTTCCTGCGCCTGATATATGTCGGATATAAAATTTTGTACCCACCTTCGTCTGTGTTTGGGGTTCGATATATTGTTATGTTCCCATTCTTTTTATGCACTAAAAATGGTTACTACTTAAAAATAATATGTTTGTTAATTTTTCTAATTTTAAAATTAAAATTAATTTTGAATGTCATTAAATGGAATAAGACATGCACTTGTGAAAAATACTATTTTTTTGTAACCATGATATTGGTACGAAGTTGTCCCCATTGAAAACATTGACAAATCTTCATTGGAGATCTTAAGCACACACAAGGTGGGTATTTTCCCTTCTAACACGATTTATTCTATACCCAAGGACTAACGAGGATTTGAACCTGAACCACTTGGTTAAGGAACACATATTGCTACTAGTTGTGTCAATGTTGTTGGTCACTTGTGTGAAATACTCAAGAGAGAACTTTATTGTCCGTAATGATCTCGATCACAATTATTTTTTGTGAATGATATTTGTGATTTCTATCATAAATTAGTTTATATTGAAAATATATTTAATAAATTATTACTAAACATAAAGTCAAAATTATATAAACTATAAATTAATTTAATATAAAAATCTTAATGTTATAATAATATTATATAACCTTAATGTTTGGGCCTATGTGGCACCTTCAATGATGTCGTGGTAGCTGAGAGTTGTCATGTATCATTCACATGATTGTCACATGTTTAAAAGATGACTTCCTAATTTAGTCTATGAACATGACAATTTATTGTCATTTTAGTTCCTATTGTCCATTGACTTATGTCATTTTGATTCCTAAAAGCACTTTCAAATTTTCAATTAAGTCTCATATTGCATGTAAATTATTAACATATGCATATACCATTCCTTCACTTTCATTCTTTATCCTTTATATTTTGTACATTTCTTTTACCAATTTTGTCATTTAAATTATACTATAAATGTTATAAAAAATTATGAATGATTACATAGCAATAGTTTGTGACTAAATTCAAGACATTGTTAACAAGATTATATAAGGTTCCAAACTTATATACAAATAAAGTTATTATCTTATATATTATGAATGTGTAGAATGCTAGATTAATTATTTAATTAATTTATTTTATTGAATAACATTAAGTCATTAACCACGAAAAAAAGTTTTAAAAAATTTGAGAATCACAAAAGGAAGAAAAATGAAAATGTTAGAATCACTTGCATATTCTTTCAATGAAACAAGTATAATACATCTTGTCCTTATTTTTTTCAGTATTTGCAGTTTTCACATTATTATTCATGAATATTACAGGACTTGAGTGGACATGACCCTTTGGTGGATGAATGAGGTGTAAAGGGTGACATAAGATCCATGCAATCATGTGCTCCATGATTGATTATCAAAGTAAAAAAAATCAAGCATCTAATAGAGTGATTTAAGTTCAAGTCTAAAACGACAACAAATTGTTAAATTCAAAGACTAAATTAAAAAATTAACATTTAAACACATAGATAACACGTGATAATCATATGATTGACGTGACAAACATCAACCACTACAACATCACCAGATGTGCCATATAAGTACATACATTAAGATTAACAAAGTGAGCTACCGACAACTAAATTTGATTTTTTCAACTTTCAACGTCCAAATTGTCAACGCCACACACTTTCAAATATCAAAATGAATATTTATCCAAAAAATAATTTTCATTTATATAATTATTTTGGGTTAAAGGTGTTGTTGATGTTGATGTATTTAATAAAAAGAAAGAAAATTGTACCACTAAAACAAAACTGCCTAGTTGACAAAACCATCAACTACAGAATGGTTTCAACCTAATATTCGAAGTTGCTACAATTGCTGTCACTCAAATTATACCTATACAGAACAAAAATGCTGGCAATAACAGCAAAAATCACCTCAACAAAACTTCCTAGCAAATGTTAACCATGAGATTTTCTAGAATACCATTTTCTAAGAGATCAAATTCCCCTGAAATTGTACTTTTCAATTAACTTAACCCACAAGCGTCATAAATGGCGCACATTTGGCAATTGAGTATGCTAATAACTAGAAATGCTTGATAGAAGCATCTTCAATGTTTCATAAGTCATAAAGACAATGCCCACGCCGGGAACAACCTTGTAGTATTCTGGCAGAATTCCTCTGTACAAACCTCGTACCCCTTCAGTTTGAATTATGCGCCCAAATGCCCCAAACAAGCCAGTGTTATAGACACGAGCTCGACCGCCAGCACCTTCTAACTGCATTCTACGCCTTACAAGATCCAAAGGAAATGTTGCTGCATGTTGCAAGAGACATTAAATACAAACTTAGGTGATGCACAGAAAATAAACCATGCCAAAAAGTAGAATAATACTATCTTTATCTAACTAGTTTGATGAAAATGACTTTTTACTTGGCAAACGCAATCATGGAAAGGCATTACTACACACTAGTATAGATTCGTTCAATGAAATCAGTTCTTACACTATTTATAACTAATATTCATGCAAGTTAGCTTACACCACAGGGCTCGTCACATCATGCCACTAGAATTACAACTTTCAACAGAAACTATTCCACAGGAAAATAGTTTTTACCAATTACATGCTATAGTGCTGAAAGAAAAAGAAATTCAGGCATATAATATAATTAACTAGATGCTCTGTTAGGCCCTAAAGACAGGTAACTGAACTGCTATTTGCAACAAATCTTGCAAAATGATTACACTCCAATCGTTTGATTATGACTGGGACAATAAATGGGCCTGCACTTTCAAGTATTTCAAGAGTGATAGCAATTTCAAATTTTAATAAAAATTTGGATTAGTTTTCGCCTATTGAGATGGGTGTTGTTTCACTAGATTGTAACTATGCTATTGTGCAATGTTGATTTATAATGCTTTAACAGTTTCTTTTAGTAGGATTACCTTTGACATCAACGATTTAATTTATCCTAACATAGGAGCAATGATTAGATTTGAATTAGGGATTGACGTTAATGTTTTTCAAAAGCAGAAAGTAACACCACTTAAGCAGAATTTCCGATTTCTTACACCAATCCACTTCCCACCCAACCAATTTGACATTCATATAAATGCTAGCCAATTTCCCAACTTCACAACAGCAATCATATTTACAAGATGGGCCAAAAGCAATTAAATGAGTAACAAATATAAATACAGGTAATATCATAGCTGGCACTGAACATGGATTATTGTAAATGAAAACTTGAGGAATTTATGCTCAATTACTCAGATTAGAGATAGCCATAATCAAGAAGCACACACCTGTTGAGGATGCAATTCCTGAAAGGCTGCCACAAGCAAGACCAACCACAGCTTTAGAATCATCAGGCCTACATTTGAAAGGAATAGAAAAGTATTATTTTCAAAACCATATTTAGTGAGCAATGAGCATAAGATAACATTCAGGATAAACAATTCCTAAATTTTGCACAAGTAAAGAAATTCACCTTTGTGACTGCCATACAGAGCGTAACCACTCATAAACAGCAAAACTAATAGCTATACTGGGCCCAACACCCTGCAACATACAAAATGATTAGGTATGACTAATGTCAATTATAAGAACATAGGGAGATAAAGATAAAAAAGTGAAAATGCATTCTGAACATACCAACAATGTTGCTCCAAGTCCCTTATACAGACCCAAGAAACCTTCATCTCTACAGATGGTACTGAAAGCATGGGAGATGCCCCTGTAGTACATGGTACTTCTCTGCAAAGGAACAAAATACAAGTGTCAGTATACAAGGTAAAAAGTAAACAGAAAATCATGATGAATGGAATTCAACTCAAGCAAAAAATGAACAAAATGTAAAATACAGCCAAGTCACTCATGCATTCAACTAAAGGCTTGAGAAGTATCTCTCTGATGATTCTCAACTCAAAAATTTCTAGTTACCTGTGCTGCAAGTCGTGTTCTCACAAGATCCAAAGGATAGGTGGCAGAAGCAGATGTTATACCAGACAAACCACCACCCACAAAGTGGACAAGGAGGTTTGCACTTGAATTTCCACTAACATTCTCCCCCATCAGTGAATGTAATACCTGCAACACAATAGAGAGTAGAAGAAATTAATTCAAGTTACATAGTAATAGCTGCCATAACTTCTGAAACACTTACAGTATAGAAAGAACACCAAAGATTACATTTTTGTAGCGTTCATAGGCATAGAAGTTGACTGCAGTATATGGGAGACGATGAGCAATAGTCACCATATTGCCTTTCCAAAATGCTCTAAACCCTTCTTCTTTGATAATGCGTGATGCCTCACGCAATATGCTAGGGTTGCTCAATGCTGCCACATCAGAATGCATACCTTGCACCTGTTAAAGATAAGACATGTAGAATAGTCAGATATATACCAGTTAAAAAAATTGCTTCTGAATCAACAAAAGGAATGATGGATCTATACAAAACAAATCAACTAAAACTTCAAGATCAAATGTCATTTAAAAAAAAGTACAAAGATAGATTTATGCAATAAAGATCACCTATGGCATCATTGTAATCACCATGACATCAAGTACCAAGTACCACCCATATATACCAACAAATCATTTAAATTTATTACATAATTTTAAACATCAAAATGCAGTGCAATGAAAGAACAAACATGGATAGGGCCATAGGGGATACAACAACAGGAAAACTGAACCAGGAAGAGGAGTATACAAACATACAATATGTATGTATACATACACACACTAGGAGCACATTTGGTATTTCTTTTTCATAATTATCAATAGTGCAATGTTGCAGTGCAGAGAGGCCGCAACAAAGTTTTGAATAGTGATGCATTCGAATAATAGCTGCAATCACCGCTAAAACAATGGTGCTAGTGAGAGGGTTCTTCGGTTGGCATCTCATTTGTCAAAACTGATTGCTATAACTAATAAATGTGTTTTCTGAGTTCAATTTTCCTTGGTTAAATTGAACTGAGCCCCTACTTTTACCAAAATTTGATTCAGGTCCCTGAATTTTTTTAATTGGGTCCTGAACTCTTTTTTTTTCAATTGGGTCCTTATGTTAATCATCATTATGAAAATTTAACATCAGACACCTAACTTTCTAAAAGTCAATTGTAGTCAATTGTATTTGTAAGGTCAAACATGAATGCAAAAACCCTGAAAACAAAAATCCGCTTGACCAGCTCAGCGGAAACCCACAAATACCACACGGATCAAAAACCACATTCCAAACAAGTTCACAACAGAGTTTTTTTGTTGCTGAACATGGTATTGATACAAAGTACACAAGCGCACACAAGATAAATATTCCTCTTTCAACATAGTTTATTCCATATCCAAAGTCAGGATTCGAACCAGGACCATTTTGTTAAGGGACACAAAGCTTGTGCCAACCGTTGGTGGTGGTTCACTTAAAACAAAATAAAACAAAAACATTCTCCAACAACTAATTAATCAATTAAAACAAAATAATAAACCTGAAAGAGGATAGTGAGGCGCGCAAGGGGAGCAGTGCAGGTTTTGCTAAACGCGCCGGAGATGCCGCCGGCCAGAAGCTGGTGAACCGTCCCGAGCTGGTGGTTGTTCTGCGCCACCAGGAATTTCGCGGCACCACCGTTGTCGGTGTTGAGGGTTCTCTGGCCCCCTTCCACCACCATCCCCACACGCGCTTCCATTCTCACTCGCTAGTCGCTACCCTTAAAATCAAACGAATCACAGCGCTTCAACTACTTCTTCTTAGGGAACAAGTGGCCGTGCTCTGAGTTCTTGCGCCGTCACATCGGAAGAGATTGATGAATTGGGGTGCAAGGAGAAGGAGAAGAACATGGGATGGGAGGGGTTGAATTGGATTGGAGAATGAGGGTTTAGGGTTTTGTGGTGAAAGGGGATAGTGTGAAGGGTGTAGGGAAAAAAAAAAACTGAAAACCCCTTTCGTTTTTGGAAGTGAGTGGTTGTTAACTTGTTGGAAGGGAACAACTAGGGTTTTCTTTTCTTCGTTTTTTTATAAGGTTTTGTTTTTATTTTCTTCATTTTTGTGGTTTGCCTTGTGAGAGTGCGTCGTTTTCGAAGCGTGGCAGGACTTGGGCCTGTGGGATTTGTGAGGTGCGGCTAGTAGCGGAGAAGAAAACCCGGACCTTTTTAGCAACTGGAGGATCTTGGGAGAGATCTTCATTCTCTCTTTTTCCATATTCATCGTTAAAGAGGAAAAATAGATTTTCACATGGAGATCTAAATCTTCTCTACAAACTCTTAAGATCTGCATGAAGTTAAAAAAAATGATTTTTGAAGTGACAGAACGAAAAAAATAAAAAAAATGAAATTAAAAGTTAAAATTAATTACTTAAAATTAATTATATGCTTTATTAATATTCATATATTTTTCCATACTTTATTAATTTAAAATTAATTACTTAATTAATTTAATTTTAAATATTTAAAAAGTGGGGTCCATGTGAGACCCATTAAAATTATCTAAGATCTCAATTTGAGATCTACCAATAAAGGAAAAAATGTCACAGATCTTAAGAGATCTTCAATCCTACGTGGCGCTATAGGGTCCACCAAAAAGGGATTTAAGATCCCAATTTGGAATCTACCACTAAAGATGCTCTTATGAATTTTATTGTTTTAATCCATGGAAAATGGCATTCAGTTGTCCTTCTGAATGAGTTAGTCCATGGAAAACAAAAAATTAAAATCAGTTTAAGTTTTGAGTTTTGATTTATTCTTTATTTTTAATTTTTTAAAATTGTTACAAATTAAAGATAAACAAAATAAGATAACTGTTTTATTTTATCTTACTTTACTATGAAATAATGCTGATGATTGTTCTGTCGTCGAGAACAACAATGTCTAGTTGTATAACTAGTGCTTTAATGTTGGATCAAGAACTCGACAACATATATTAGGGTTAGAGAGAGTATATTATAACTGTGAGCGCACCTCTTATTTATAATGGTGTTACCTCTAAGTTAAATTGTTGTCACTTCTTGATTAGATAAGATATAACCTCCTGATAAGATATTTGTTATATTTGTTACGATCTCCTTTGATGACTGTTCTGCCCTGTTGTTAAGATTTCCCCAATTATTGTTAAGATTCTGAACTAATGAACCTTTAATGTGCTTTATGATAATGGGGTGCTTTATTAGGCCTATTTATTGGGTCCGTAACAATGATAAATGTAGCAGGGTGGGAGTGGTGACAATGAATGTGGTGGCGGTAGTGGTGGTGGTGGGGTTGAAATAATGGCGGCGATGGTGGAATGGTGATGATGATGATAGTAGCAATGAAATGGTGATGGCAATATTTTTAACCCAGGTTGACCTGGTTAGTTGGTATTGCACAACCCCAACATATAGTAGAAACAATTTTCAATTCAGTATAGTAGTGGTGTCCTGATGAGATAGTACAATGAAGGAAAAGACGCAACATGAATGAAAAATAATGAAACTGGTACAAATGAAGTCTAAAGGTGAGACAATGTTGCACGATGAGGGGGACAGTCATAGTGGTGTCACACTTGCACAGGCTCACGGTTGTATGAGACATACTGTGAAGCTTGAAGTCACAGAGGATAAGGCATAGTCACAGTGGTGTCGATACTCGAAGTCTTGAACTTGCACTCACAAAGGTAAGAGGAAGATGAGTAGTGTCGTACATGGGATTAGAATTAGATTTAGGGTACATTTGGTAGAAGAGAAGTTTTTAGTTTCCCGAGAATCATAGGTTGGGAAATTTAGATTCTCATGTGTTGATGCATTTTAAAAAAATAACATTTCTAGGAAATGATGTTTTCAACTAATATTTTTTAATCAATTTCCCATAAAAACTTTGGCATGGGGGAGGTGAGAATCTTACTTTCCCGAATTTTTCTTTTACTACAGTAAAAATGTCATGTTATTCTTTATAAATTATATAATGTGATAAATAATTAAAATAATCGATAAAAATATGCATAACTCTTTTATTTCTGGGAAACATATCTAAAGATTTTCAATGACCAACCAAATGATTCTTAGACGTGAAAAATTTGCTCCTCTATTGAAGTGTTAGAGTTAGACATAAAATTAAAAAAATACATGATTATATTTCACAAAAAATATATATTATATATTAATTACTTAAATAGCATATAATTATATTTAATATATATATATATATGACATGCGCAGGATGGGGAGGGATGAATACTATAGTACCCGTACTTGCATAAATTTACGAGTAAATAGGGCCCCATTCTCATCTTTAATATGAGGGTGATTATCCTCCACGCTTGCAAATATTTTTATAGGTACCCATAAGGTTTGGGTAGACTTTGTCATCCCTAATCATGCGAATTAATTAGTGACACATTGGTTCAACCATTAACCTAATGATTCAATGCTTTGACCATGTCAATCACCGATTCAAATTTTTAAATTAGGGGTGGTGGTGGGTGGAATAGTGGCAATTGTGGTCGAATGATGGTGATGACAACAATAATTCAACTTTTTAAAATGTGTTTTTTAAAATTAAAAATTAGATTCACAAAACTTTTTTTTTGGTAATGAATGTAAAATTATTTTAAAATTGAATTAAAAATTAATTCAACTCCATTTTTATCAAATGCGTTTTATTTTAAAAAAAATAAATTTAAAAATTGAAAATAAAAAATTCACAACCGTCCTGTATAGGACCTGAATTTGCTTGATGATGCTATGGGTTTTCTTTCCTAGAGTTTAGTTTTATTTTGTTTTTTCGTCCTTTTTAACAAAAAAAAAACAAATATGAATTGAATGCTCAGTGAAAATAATAGAGCAAAAATGGTCGAATAACGTTTACTTTAAAAATAAATTCATTTTTTAACAACGTTTACTTAAAAGCGATCATAAGAAATAGTTATATATATCACACAAAGAGAACCATTTTACATAAAAATACATCTAGATTCAGATTATAAAATAAATAATTACATTACATGCAACATGATATATATATATAATATAATTACACAACTTTTTAAACCTATATTCATTAAATATATTTCCAAATAAATAAAGTGAAAATACAATGAATATCTAATCTAATAAACCAAGAGGGGAGGGGTGAATTGGTTTATAAAACTTTTTGACTTTTCTTGAAATTCAAACTCAGCGGAAGATAAACAATGGATCGTATCTTTAAACCAAACACTTTTAATAAGCAATATTCTCTTTTCCAATCACTTAACTCATGTGCTGAAACAAAATCAGAATTGATTCACAACCCAATACCACAAGCAATTGAATGTAATGTAAATCAAAACACAATTACACACAAGTTTATACTGGTTCACCTCTAACCACTTGAGGCTACATCCAGTTGTCTTCTAATCCAAACCAGATTATAGTTCCACTAACAAGATTCTGTTCTTTACAAGCAATCAACCAAGTCTCTTTCACCCACCCTAGGCAAAATTCTAAATCTAACACTAAGATTTATCTAAAGACTTTAGAACCTGAGCACACCACTCAGTTCTACCCACTAGAAACCCTATCTAGATATGCTTTAAAGAATTCTAACTTGTTACATGGACAATTACAACCCAAACAGTAAAATACAGAATTCAATCTCACAAAGAGTTAAGCATAAGGTTCAAGAAGGATATCACCTAAACTTCCACTTGCAGCTGAAAGGATTTCAAACGAAATTGATAACCTGGTGATGAATGCAATGCCTTCTTGAATGATCTTGAAAAAGATTAATGCATGAATGATCACTAATCACTTTCTTCTTCTATGCAACCTTCATGTTTTACACTTCTAAGAACAACAAGACTTTAAAAGACTCTCTTTTATGCTTTTTATCACTCAGAGAACATTAGAACTTTTGTATGTAATGAGTGCTTTCGAAATCTATATCTTATGGTCAGAGTCACTGCATGCCTATTTATAAAAAAAAAACAGATTTAACAGACTGTAATCGATTATTTCGCAAATGTAATCGATTAATTTAACTAATGTAATCGATTAATTCGACCATTTAATCGATTAAAGTGTTCATAGCAGTTCTGGAAAATAAGCATGATCAACTTAATCGATTATCTTACCGTTTAATCGATTATTCCAGTGAGCTTCACTTTTGCCTCTAGCATGTTTAATCGATTACAATCAATTGGTAATCGATTAAATCACCTTCTATACTACACAGAATTAGGCAGAGTGCTTATGTAATCGATTATTTACCTGTGTAATCGATTATTGCAGTCTTAAAACATTTTATGCATATTTAAAACTCATCAATGTATTCTTAATCAAATGCATATGTTATTTCTTTTTACCTAAGCATGAATGCATGTTGGATTGATTTTATTAGTAGCTGCAAATGATTATTTAGGTTATTCCTTTTAATGAACCAAACTTAACAAACAAAATAAAAGTTACAAAGCATGAATCAAATATCAAAACTTGTCTTCTTCAGATTCTTCAATCACTTGAATCTAACATAAAGATATTGTGGAGGAGGCTTTTTATACATCATAATGAAATAAACTTTGCTTAAAAACTATTTAGTTTTGTTTTGGCCCTTCAATTTTTAAATTTAAGTCATTTTAATTTTTTCAACTTTTAAATTTAAGTTATTTTCATCCTTTAGTTTACCCAGGATTTAAAACTACCACGAAGCTGTGTTTTATAATTATTGTGAAAGACTAATTACGTTACTTTTTCAAGTTGATAAGAGTACCAAAATGACTCAAATTTAAAAATTAAAATATCAAAATGAATCTTTTTAAAAGTGAAAAATATAAATGAATCTTAAAAATAAGATATATAAAATATTAAAGAATATATTTTAACTTAAAATGTGTAGGATATTGACTAGGAATCTGGAGGGATTGAATGGATTCAATGGTTTTTTTAAAAAATTGGTGTATTTAATTTTTTTTCACCTCTTCTAAATCTCAAAATCAGTTTTCTAAACAAGTTTATTATACAAGATTTTGAAAGAAACTGGAAGAACATCTCAAGATGCCAACTTTTTTTTAAATATCCCAAGATATAAATTGAATGTGAAAAACATAAACGAATCTTTAAAATAAGATAAAAGATTAACGAATATATTTTAACCTACGACGTCTAGATATTGATTAGGAATTTAGAGGGATGAATAAATTCAATGGTTTTTTCAAAATGCAGTGTATTTAAATTTTCTTTCACCTCTTCTAAATTTCAAAATCAGTTTTTTAAACAAGTTTATTATGCAAGATTTTGAAAGAAACTCGAACAACATAGTAAGATGTGAATTTCTTTTAATATCCCAAGATATGAATTGAATATGAAAACTAGATAATAAACTTTCAATTACAATGATTAGTAAGAATTTATATTGGTTTGATCTTTTAGGACCTACATCCAGAATATTCTATACTACTTTCCCCCTCTTTGAACCCTTCAAGAAATAAGTTCCTATGTGGAATCCTACCACATACAATCTTAGAAACCCTATCTAAAACAAGAACCTAATGAAAAATCACAAAGAATAGGGATTAGAGTACACCTAGTTGTGCAGAAATCCATCACTTAAGCTGAAGAGTGCTCCATAATAATAATGTCATAGCCTTGATCTTTGATAAGAAATCCAAAATGTGTTGTTTGTTGATCAAAACTCTCTTGAGATCTCTCTTCTATCATATGTAAAAGTGGGTTTTCGGAAAGAGAAATATGAAGAGAGTCACAGGGTGACTATTTATAAAAAATTTAAATTGCAACAAGAATAATCGATTATCAAATCAATGTAATTGGTTATTTTGTTCTTCATGCACTTGGGTTTGCATTTGAATGCATTTAATCGATTAATTCGATGTGTAATAGATTAAAGCAACAACTTGAATTCAAACAAAGAACACAACATTTGTATGTAATCAATTAACATTAGGTGTGATCGATTAAAATAGGAGTAAGTTTTCTTTTGCATTCAAGTCTAAGCTTGTTTAATCTATTAACTTGAGGAATAATCGATAAATAATGCTTTACATCACTTCCCAGATCCATTCAAAAATGAATTAACTGGTTACATATCAATGTAATCATTTATAACAGGTTCAATTCGAATTTTACTTAGAATTATCAAGGCACTATGCACTTCAAGACCTATGGTAAGTTTGTAGGCTTAAACATAAGATATATAACTAGGGGTGTGTTTATGGATCAACCCGACCTAGTTAAGGCTCGACACATGAAGCCTGCCTGCATTCCAAATGGGCCAGTTAAGCTTGGTCTGCAAAATAAATAGACTTTTTGTCAAGATTTGTAATTGGTCGGCTAAAGTCTGCAGATAAAACAGACTGGTTTGTGGGCCCAAATAGTAATTTGAAAAAAAAATTAAAAAGTGAAAATGTATAAAATTAAAAGAAACAAATTTGACTTCATTTTTTAAGTTTAAATCTATCACACTAAAATATATCAATATTTTAAACATAACAAATTAACAATAATAACCTAAATTAAATAACAAATTAACAATACTTGCACATTAGGCTTAGACGGGTAGTCCACAAGTCCATGGATAAAACCCATTAGGTTTGTAAGCTTAACGGACGAAACTCAAAAACTCGATATAATTATGCAAATTAAAAAAATGATTATTCGTAAGATCCACGACATTAACGTGTCGATATGCAGACTTGGATGTGTATACTGTCTCACCCCTATATATAACTAATCATACACACATATGCCTAGATTCTAAAACAATCAATAAAATGTGTCTTTCATATAACAAGTTTTGTGACACTTTAAAATCACAATAAAACAATAAAAAAAGATGACTAGGCATCCTCTTCGTGTTGATCGATTCCATTTTTCAACAAAATTCATTATCACATTTATATATTTTAATTGTTCAACTTTCAAATAATTTTTTCAAACCTCTAGCTTATATATTTTTTTCTTTAAAAACGACATTGAAGGATATACATTAGAGTAGAGAAATAAGTTCTGCAATTTTTGCTAGTAATTTCCCTTGTTTTATTTAATTTCTTAGTTTTTTTGTAGTTAAAACAAGCATTTTAAAAAATTATTAATAATTGCACAATTGAGTTAATTATTTTTATGAATATATTACGAGTGTAAGAGAAATTCAGTTGCTAGTTTTATCTATATATACTCATACTTTCGAAATTCAAATTTATTTTTTCAAAATAAAAACTTATTTTTAATTTAATTATTGGCAACTCTCTCTGGACACAAACTATTCATTTCTTGCAATTTATTGTTTGAGGTTTAAGTTTTTTTATTTTGCTAATATAATATCATTTTTATTTTGTGGGGGAAAAACACCCCAATGAGTACACAACTGGAACACTACGGATCGTAGGCCTAGCAAACAAGTCCCTAAGCAGAAGAAAGGAAACAAACAAAAGGAAAGGACTGGAAACATACAACATGGAATGAGCCAAAGCTGCCAAAAAGTCAACTACACCATTACTCTTCCTACACACATGATTCATCCTCACAATCTAATTTCTGTTAAAGAATTGTTGAATCAAATGCACCAACGAGCTATAAGGATGGGAGGACAAGCACCTCTTAGAAATAAGCTCCACTACAACCTTTGAGTCACAATCCAAAAGGACACGCAGATGACCAAGGTTCCAAGACATCTCCAAAGCAAAAAAAAAAATATCTCAAAGCTTAGAGGAAAGAACATTCGTAGAACTTAGATTACACAGGAAACCTGATAACCAAGCACTAGCCCAATTCCTCAACACCCCACCACAGGAAGCATTTGAACCATAAAGTGCCACAAAACCATCAATATTTCACTTAACCCAACCCTCAGGGGGTAGTCGCTAGACCACATTAATCTCCTTATGGCACTTAACCTGAAGGGTGTCAACATGATTATAAACCACTTCATGGGCTTGTAGACAAACCCCTTTAGTTGCATTCAAAACATTAATATGATTCCATGTCGTCCCCAAAAACACAGTCTCATTCCTATCTCTCCAAATTAGGTAGACAATCTCAACGAATCGAATCTTCCAATCAATATTTTCCATAGTCATGTCGCCCGCTTGAAGATTTAGCTAAATCCATCTAACCAAATCTACATCAAAGAATATCTGACTGAAGTGGTTCACTTTTGAAGCTTCCCAAATCAGTTTGACTTCTGAGAAATCCCTTAAAAGGTGAAGCTCAGTCTTAGGCTCAAGCCCACATAACGGACAAACATTACTATCTACCATACCACAAAAGAAGACGATAGTCATTCGTAGGCAAACCCTCTCTCAAAATCTTCCAAATTAAATCCCTAGATCTCAGCCTTTCCGAAATCTTCCAAAGAAGATTCCATAACTGATGGTCGCTATGAAAATTTGGAAAAGCTAGGAGGTCATAACTAAACGAAAGGAATCAACATATGGAACTTCTAGTTTCCCCCCAAATCGGCATACTCTGAAGCATTATGCAACAACCACTAGGAGGGTAACTCCTTTAAAACACAATCTTTCAAAGGTTTCCCTTATTTCAGCCAAATATCATACCAAAACAAAGTGCATTCCCCATTACGCAAAACCCACCTTCCACCTTGGATAACAATCACCTAGGTAGTATGAATAGCCTTCCAAACCTCAGAGCTAGAAGACTTTCTGGTTACTCTAGGGATCAGCTCATTTTCCCAATCATACTTTTCTCTCAGGACCCTAACCCAGAGCGCATTGGGCTTTCCAATAAGGCCCCATCTAATCTTTATAACTATAGCCTTATTAAAAGGACATATATCTTTAAAGCCCATTCCAACCTCCTTTTTGGACTTAACAAAATGCTTCCATGAGATAGAATGAAGCTTCCTCTGCTCTTGGGATGCATCCCAAACAAAATCTCTATTCATGTGCTCCAAACTATCACACACATTCAAAGAAAAGAGGACAAACTACATGGTGTAGGTTGGAAGGGCAGATATCACCACCTTAGCCAGGGTAACACAACCCAAAAAGGATAAACTATTAGAGCGCCAAAAAGGATAGTCTCATTATGCGTTTTATCTAACAGAAAAATGTAGTTATCAATCTTCTTCCTTCCGCACAACAAGGGCACCCCTAAGTATTTCCCCATGTCAGAAGTTAAACAGAAACCTGAGATTACCCCAAGATGAGAAGCCACCTGGTGACTAACATTCCTAAACATCAATAACTTAGTTTTAGGGACAAAAACCTTCTTTCCCGAAGCATCAGAGAAAGTTTGCAAACACCTCATAATTATTCCCATTTGCTCAGAATTAACCTTTACAAAAAAGAGAATATCATAAGCGAAACAAGGTTGCTTCATAGTTGGAGCAACTACATAAGATATTAAAGGTGTGTTTCTCCTTCCGAAGGATATTGGAAAAGTGAAAGTTGCCACATGCTACTATTAGGCTCGAACAATAATCATACAAATAATACATGTCAAAGGCATATAAAGTTTTTCCAACATAAACCCTACCATCTTCGCACAATCACCTGGCTTTTATCTTTTTGATTTAACGATGAAAATTTTATTAAAATGCCTAGAAATTTCTAGCTAGGAAAACTTATATATACAAACAAGCTTTAACTCTTACTGCATTGAAAATAAAAATAGGTGTAACATCAAAAAATGAAGATCCATTCCATATGTAACAACTAACAAGACATGGATTCGGAGGATTTGGGCCCTTCACTAATGAATAGCATGTTTCCTAATGATATTATGAATGACTTTGTGTTGGTTGGTTTCACCCTTGGAGAAAAATTCAAAAAATTAACTCTGAATTGAAATAATTTTAAGTAATTTTTGTATTGGATTCAAAATTTTGTAGTGAATTTTACTTCTAACTTGATTTTATAATAAGACATCCAAACATAAACTACATTACTTCAAAATCAATTTCATTCAAAATTAATTTTACTAACGTCTTCCAAACAGTTTTAACCAAATTATAATAACCGTTATTCAAAAGTTTTACAGCTATTTGAGACTCAAAGTATATCAACCACAATATATTGCAAAAGTCTCTATTCCAAGCCAATTCCACACCATGGAAAAATTCAGCTGCCAAATATAGCAATTCCCCATTTTAGCAGCAAGGCCCATAAGAAACATGCCATTTGCATCTCCCAAAATGCTACCGCATACTGCTTTTGTGCCCCACCTATTTTTGGTTTTTTTATTTTTCTTATATAGCTGCTACACCTACCTTTTTTTTAGAAGCTACACCCACTTGATTAATTGCCCCCTTATTGTCATGTTTAAATCATAAATAGAATAATTAATTGTTCTTAGGTCACCCAATTTTATTTCCTAATAAAATAACTATGAATAACAACATCATCATATATTAGCAAGAACCATCTTAATTAACTTAGTTAAATGACTTTGCTTCCGTTTTCTCTCCCTTTGCTTGTTACTTATAGTAAATGACAGGGATAACTAATTCTTAGTGGTTATATTGTTTTTAGTATGTGATATGATATGAAGTGTGCTTGAAATCCTCAATGCTCCGATAGGTAATTAAGAATACTAGTTTATTGCTAATTGCTTCTCTTGTGCAGTTCTTTACAAGAACTTAGGCTTATGATCCCTTTAGGACTAAAAAATATCCTTCCCACCAAGGAGATTTTTAAGGCTACGATATGAAGCAGCTGGAATTAGGATGGTAGCATAAACTACTTTGAACATGTAAACAATGATTACCTTAAACATATTCTCTAGTTTAATAGCATACACAATGGAAATTCTATGAACTTCTAAATGAAAATTTAAATTTCTTCAAAATTATTTGCATAAACCATTGACAAAGTTTTTTAATTAAGTTACTTTGCCATTCAATTTACTTCTTTGTTTTTCTTTATTTGATACAAAAAGTTGTACTTTAGGATAGTAATGACTAGAAAGTTTGGAACATTTGCACAAGGTTTATATAATAACAATCTTAAATTAAACTACCCTTTTCATAGTGCCCCATTTTAATTTGGGAACACTGACTCCTTTTTTCCATTTGGTGTTGTGCAGTTCACTACCTTAAAAGTAGTTCAGATTTCATGAAAGATTATGAGTGGGTCATGTCTTGTGTTTAAAAAGTGCAACATCAGCTGTGGTTCCTAAGGTCATTGCAAAATAACCATTAGTTGCCTTTCTTTTTCTCCCTAGTGGTGTGCCCTTTCCACAATGGTGGTTACGATGATGTTCCAAGTTGCGGTGCTGTCACTAGCCAGCTATTGTCAGTGGAGCAAAGGATTGTCACAAGGGAAATAGAGTATTAACATAATATGGTGTGTGTGACATAAAATAATATTTTTTTAAGCATTTGGTCAAATATTCAACTTTCAGATTCGTGTATAATATATAATATATATTATAATTTATCATTCCTTAAATGAATTTTAATATATTGAGAAATTAATTTTTTACTCCACATGATTAATGTTCTAAGTTTCGGTGCTGTCAGTAGCCAGCAATTGTCAGTGGAGCAAAGGATTTTCACAAGGGAAATAGAGTATTAACATAATATGGTGTGTGTGACATCAAATATTTTTTTTAAGTATTTGGTCAAATATTCAACTTTCAGATTCGAGTATAATATATAATATATCTTATAATTTATTATATATATATATATATATATATATATATATATATATATATATATATACACACATTTTGTAATTTATCATTCTTTAAATGAATTTTAATATATTGAGAAATTAATTTTTTATTCCACATCATTATTTTTATAAAAAGTGAAATAAAGTGTAGGTAGACATGGGTTTTGATGACAAAGACATGCCTAGGTTTGATTAGCAACATAATGGACATGTCACCACCAATTTGACGTGCCAACTATGCATGTCTATCATTATTAGATATAACTAATATTTTAAGTTATGCATTGTACTATATAGAATAAAGATTTCTATATAATTAAAATTTATAATGACTAATATTTTAATATGTGAAATATATTATTATAAAATTTATAATAAATATATATATATATATATATATATATATATATAATATTTTTATCTACGATGAACAATTTGAATTAAAAATATAAAATTATTTTTAAAAATTGTCCATTTCTTTTTAAAAAAATAATTGAAATTCAATATAAGGTTAAAAATAAAAAGAAGGTGAATTAAAAGACATAAACAACTAAGATAAAAAAAAAGTAGCTTGAAATGATAAGATTTTGGATGATAAAATAAAATTAGAATGAGAGGTTCTGCTAAACATTGTTAATTAGCTTTTCCAACAGAAAATTAATTATTGACAAAATTAATAAATATTTTACACCAACAACATTTCAACCCAAACAAAATATTTTTTCCCCTTGTAAAATAATGTGTAACATACTCATTGAAAAGCCAAAAGAAAAAATATTGAAATATCTAATTTAGTAATTGAATTAGTACAAACATTTACTTTTCTGAGTTATATATATATATATATATATATATATATATATATATATATATTCTAATTTATAATAAAATAGTAGAAAAATGTTTCTTAATCGAAGGATGAACTCAGCATGAATCACAAATAAGTTAATAATTGAAAATTAAGTTTGGAAGTTGACCACATAAGAGTACACTTGACTAAGTGGACCAAAATGAACCGACTCACATAGCCCATATTTTTAACTAGTTAAATGAACCGACCCATTAAACTAGACTCATTTTTAGAGTTCTACATGCAATGATCCACATCACATAATCCAAAAATGTAACCAGCTTAGGGAGATTAACGATCAAGATTTTACGTAATTGATAGAGATTAATTAATTGTAGGCTTTTGCAAAGGGTTTCTCAATTAGTGGACATGAGAACTTGCAAGTTCCTTATATGGAGGAACCACATTTGCAGCATAAAGACACGAAGATATTACTAACATGATGATGACTTGTACAATCATGTTGGACAAGATTTCAAGTATTACAAATTGAAATCCATTTACCTGGTTTGGATGACAATAATAATATATATAAAAAGTATAAAAAAAAACTTACAATCAGCTTAAATAGCCAAAACATTTGGATTTAATCCAAACAATAAGGTCAACAACACAAAGGTGAATTGGATCATCACATCTTCTATAACACAGTATCAATCCCACCCCTTTACAACCTTCATACAAGTGAGCTCAATAAAAAAAGACCAGTTAAAATCCCCCATAACTGGAAAAGGTTCATTCATCATTGCCAGCATAACCACAAAGTGCAACAACATTCCAATCCCTCTTCTAACTTTTGGATAATTCATGAAAGCACAACAGAAACATGGTTAGTATTGTATCACCCCAATCGCATTAAAACTCCATGCAAAGAAGTTGTCGTTATTAGACATTGAAGACCTTCTTCAGCCTACAAAGTCATGCAACAGTTGTCCTCCAATTACATCTCTTCCAAAATGCCTATTTTGTGACTCATAACCACTCATAACATAGCCTTCATTGTTGGTATCAAGAGCAACACCAAATCGCTGCGCCGCATTCAAGGGGAAAGGTTCAGCCAGACCAATACCATGATTCTGATAAAGGCCTAGGGTGAGTGACACACTTTTGCTTGCACTGCCGCCACCCATGCTCACTCCAACACCCCCTCCTCCTAGCTGATTGATTGTGCAGGGCAGATTCAGCTGTTCCTGAGTCCTAACTGGTATGTTACGAAGTTCGTTTATGGTGCGCTTGTAAGGAGCTTCCTGAAATTTATCTGTGGAGGTAGATGGCTTCTCAGAAACAATGGAGTTATCAGAAGGCAAATGATCACTTGGCTTGTTCCTGCAATGCTCTTCCTTCTGCGGATTCTTTGGAGGTTTCCGTGTTTCTAGCATATGTATTTCTTCCACCATTGGCTTCCAGAGCCTTACTCTTGCATTAATGAACCAATTAGACACCTGACACAGATAGAAATTGTCAAACATGAGAAGAACAAACACTTTAATCAATAAGAATGAAATGATTCGGGTACAGTTAATTCTGAGAAATAATCAAAACACAAGCTAATGTTTCTTCAAAATAAGTTAAACCAAACACGCAATGAAGGATGGAACCTTTATCAGTAATATTTACCTGGCTACGAGATAGACCAGTTTGTTTTGCCAACATTAGCTTGTCGGTATCAGTGGGATAACTGAAGAGAAAACAAGTAGCTAAGCAATCAAAACACCATAAACACAAGAAAGGACTTCAAATGTATATAAATGCATAATTTCGGTAAGGGAGTCAAAATCATGATGTCAGGTATATAGCAAATTCGGATTTGATTTCCCCTCTAAAATAAGTAAGGGTAAAACAAGTAATTCCAATTATTGATGAGGAAATCAACTGTTGATATTTCAACAAATTTCATGATTTGTTATGCATTTGCACAAAATATCGATCATTGATTTTCATTTCAACATTACTCTACCCTCGAAAGTGAATTGCTTACTTCAAAGGAGCTAGATCCAACAAGGCATCACTTAAGCGTTGTGATTCATATTAATAAACATTAAATGGCACTTACGGGTGCAGAAAGTGCTCAAACAACCAAGCTCTCAGAACAGTCACAGCGCGCTCAGGGAGTCCTCTTTGAGGCCGCCAAACAGGTTGGTGCTCAAGAAACCCAGGCCTTTGGCCATAAGGGCCTTTATCACTGTTGCCAAACCTTGGAGATTCATCCTTCCTGTTGCTGATGTGAAAATGAGCTTTATTGGCAAACTGAAGTTGATCAGTAATGGCATTCTTCAAGCATCTAAAATGTTTGGACATGGCTTTTATAGCCAAACTTGCATAGGGAGCTGCATTGCTCAGGCCAGAGACATACTCAAATGAAGTTACTACAGCGTGCATCTGCTGATAGTATTGTCTGTACCTCCTGTAAACCTGTTCAAGATAAATGAACAACAATTCTCACAATGAGGACAAATTTCAAGCATCATTGTTGTTAAGGAATTCTTTGAAATTTGCAGCTTCTGTTTAAGCAATAAACTTAGCATTGACATGAAAGCAGAAACGATTACTCATGCTACCATCTGCTAGAGTTGAGAATAGATCTCATTTCAACTAATGGTTAATAGAGACTACTTGATTAACCCACCATATAACAATAAAAGGCTTAAACAAAGAACTAAACATGAAGTCCGTATTGGCAACGGGTACTTTACCGTGTTTGTTTTGTAAAACTATCAACATTTGTAACATAACTAGTTCTAGATTTTTTTTAACTGAATCATGATTTATCAAATGAAAATTGAGAATTGAGAAATGTTGTGTGGCACCAGAAATTCCTCACAGCTGGTGAACACTGTTGCATCCTAGCACCTTTCAAACAGGATACAGCTAAATAACAAATAACATGGCCAACAAGTGGGAAAGTTTTTCTATAACAACGAAATTTAAGTCCATACATCCCAATTGGGTGTTATACTAGCACCAATTAGATAATCTGATATTAGAAATTTCATAAATGAATCTATATTTGGAGAAGAAAATCTCCAAAATTTAGGGTACATGTACCAAATTGCGTTTACCAACATAAATAATATTATTGGTAAAAAGAACTAATATACTCTTCCTGTCTAGGCATAATAGTTATCATCATAAAGGCCCAATTCAAGAATAATGTTCGTCTTGGGGGACAAAGGAGGCATATTACTGAAAATACCAGATGCTAGACTTTGGAAAACAAACAAATGGCATTTAACTGCCCAATCAATTCCTGGTCTAATCGAAGACCAGACTAAAATTTCCCAGCAAGAATGATCAATTTCTCAATAAAAGAACATAGAAAGGTTAATAATCCTTAACAACACCAACTTGGTTTTAAATTGCAGTAGTAGTCATAATTGTGGTGGCTTTGCAATGTAATTGCCAAATTGCAGGCAATGTGAGGTTAACTGAGGGTTGACATCCCAGTGGCCAGCTGCACTCTATGTGTGCTTCGTAGGTAACTCTTTTTGAAACAAGGGCAACCAGGTCTTGTTCCAATGATAAGCATATCCAAGCACTTGAAAACCCTCTCTTACGAACTAGCTATTAAGGGCAGAGAACAAAGTCACTTAAGTACTCCATCAAACATTGCATACTACTCACCATGACTTAGGCACTCCATATAACCAAGTCCCTATGGTCCTAAGTCATTCACATCATTTTGTGGCAATCACATGAGAAGTTCCCCATACTAATTAAATAACATATTTACCTAGACACTCCAACTAGACAAACAAATTAAATGCAAAGTATGTATAAGAAAACTTTACTCAAACCTCACAAACTTGTCAATTTCCTAGCCTTTGCATCCGATAACTTTGAATCTAAAAGACCCAGACACAGGGTGGATGACTTGGAATTTCATGCAACAATTGATAGCAAGAAGTCCTATCTGTTGGCAAGCATGACTCCATAAAATTTATATCAACTTTGCTGGCTGACATATATTCTAAAAATCCATATTTATGAGTTTAATATTGCGGCTAATGCTGCACAAATTACTTGGGATTGCCTGAAGGTTGACCACAGATTCTGAATTTCTAGAGAACTGTAAAAGAATAGACATTTTGTTGTTATCTTAATATCCTTACCATTAGAGAAATAATAGGGAGGAAGCTATGTGCATTACAAATCCAAAGAGCTGCATGTCTCAATTTAGCAGACCCAATCATCCAAATGAGTCATAACATTACAGAAAAAAAGGGAATATTTTTTAAATGTTTGGGAAAACAACTAAAATGAGAAAATAAAAATAAGACTTGGTACAATACAACCTGACTTCATTCTTAACAAATTTCATCCACTTCAAAATGAGATAATATATGCAATCTAATGCTTTCAAAGAAAAAGAAATATTGAACTTTACCACTTCACTATTACATATTATAAATTTATGTTCACGGTCTTGATTTTCACAAATCACTTCAACCTAAATGACTTTTACACCATTTTAATTCTGGCACAAGAATTGATCAAAATTCCTATACCTTTATGTGATCCAGGAAGGAACCAAACCGATCACTAAGCAGGAGCACGTAAAAAATGAGGTGGAAGAAAATAAGGTGAAATTTCACAATAAAAAAAAAAGAAAAAGAAAATAAGGTGAAATACACATTTTGCTTGATGTGGCAGAATAAACATGTTTCTCACACATTTCTTCAAAAACAATTGAACTCTGATTAATGGCTTTCAGTGATAGGTTCAACCAGAGAAAAAACAAAGGCAGTAATCAATGTTTTTTCTTAAAGCCGTTTTATTACCCAACCAAGATCAATTTGAGAAACAATCAAACAACAATGCATAAGATAACATTAAAGCTTAAATTTTTACAACGCCATGGTTAACTAACATATTTCAAACATAGCCTTACAGCTTTATTAAGGCTCATAGTACTTATATGCCTGAAGGTGCTTTGATAGTTTGTTAAGAGATACCTTTGCGGTCTAAGATTAAAATTTATCATATACTTTAGTTTCATCGGCAGGAGAAGAAACATAGTTTTCCATATAAAATTAATAAACATTATTAAAATGATATAAACATATTGCATGTTTCCATACTGAATAAACATCACAAATCATGAATGACACATTTATCATTCCATACATGCAACAGTTTATCATTAATATTGTCCAATCAGAAAAAGTAACACATAAAAAAGTCTAATATCCCAATACAGAATCAATACACCCGCCAAATATGCACCATATCATATGAGAAAACTTTCTTGCAAAAACAATCTATTAACAATAATTTCCAGCAAAAATACTATTGTAGCATTCAGATCTTCAGTAATATGTCAATTAAAATAATAATTAAAAAAAAATTAAGCCAACCTTACATGAAGTTAAAACACCTTGTCATGTAAGTATGTAAGTTTCTTTAACCTTTGAACCCCATGATCATATCAACACACTTTTTCGGAGTATAAATCTTTTCTGATGGATTCCTTCAACAACTTTATGCAAATTATCCCTCCCAAACGGATGATATGGTCACATAATAGAAATCTTTATATAGTTGACAGACACTTCACAAATACAATGCTCATCTTCGTGCATATATTCCCTACCATTAACTTTTCCAAAAGGACAATTGAGTTCACCGAGGCCATCCATCACAGGAAATACAAGAATCTTGATGATGCACATAGAATGTACAGTTAAATGACCATCAATGAAAGCTATAAACTACAATGACAACATGACATAATAAAATAAAAAAAAACATCATATACTACACGCTTACTCAACACAATCAATCAGAATCTAAGCAACCTTCCACTTTGAAGGAATCACTAACCATACATTAATGATAGATAAGACATCACGAGCAAACTTATTGAAAACCTTAAAAATATTAAGAAAAACAAAAACTGCCAAATTTAATTTACTCAAAACCCATTTATCTTCTGGATAAACCAAACTAAAAACAGTAACAAAACTGGACAAAATGACTAACATTCAAATCAACAGGAACATCAAGCATCAAACATGGACAAATAAAAAAAATAAAAAATAAAAAACCTTTAACCAAAATTTTCATGTGACAAAAATAACACAAACCAAGAAGAGAAGAAAAAAAGAAAGATGATATTAAAACATAAACACAAACCTCATCAAGCATAGTTAAGAGCCTTGACTTTTTGCGACCTTGATCACCCCCATGATCCCCTAGTGGATCTTCACTTGAACTCTGTGGAGGAGGAATAGGCTCCATCAACGATGCATCAGCCACAATCTTCTCAGCACAAACCCCACCAACATCACATAACTCTTCCAATAATTGCTGTGCAGGCTTCAAGAACCTCGATCCCTTCAATATTGACGCATAGCCAGTAAATGGCCCCATTGGCACTGTGCACCTCGAAACCTCATTCAAACCAGAACCACCATAAATCACACCAGCACCACCAACCTTATCCCCATAAACCACAGATCCATATCGCTGAAGATTCACACCGTTGTTGTGTGATGACAGAGACAAAGACAAAGGCTCAGGCTTAAACACCATGATCTCACTATTATTGTTGTTGTTGTTGTTGTTGTTGTTGTTATTATTATTATAACCCTGATCAAACTCTCTCAGGTTCTGTGCTTGGTAGAGAAACATGTTGTTGCTGTTGTTGTTGTTAATAACCTGAATTGTGGCTTGGTTCAAATGCAAAGACGATTCAGGATCCAAGTAAGAAACAGAAGAGGAGTTAGAAGAACAACACGAAGAAGAAGAAGAGCCATTGTTCATAACAACTCCTCCTGCTGCTGCTGCAAAACCCATCATCAAATTTGCACGTTGTTCTTCCTTCACACCACAGCCACCCAAGTTGTGTTTTTGGCCGTTGTGGAAGCTCGTCAACAACAAGTCAGAAGATATAAACGAAGAAGGGTCGTACAAAGGAAGCAAAGTCGAGGAGGGCTCAACGAGACCATGTTGTTGGTTCTGTGTCGCCACAACTCTAAGCTTATCTCTTCTGCTTTGTTGTGGCACATGGTAAGCCTCAAAACCCTCAGCCATAGCAAAAACAAAAACAAAAATACACAGAACACAGAAGTAGAAAATGAAGAAGCTCTCTTCAACACAAGTTAGAGAGAGAAGAGTGAAGTGACGCTGAAAAGGGTGGATGGAACCAAAGGGTGTGTGTAATTATGGTGATGTTATTGTGAAGCATGATAGAGAGAGAAAGTGGTTTGGTTTGTTTTTTTTTTTTCTTTCTTTTTTCTATCTATCTATGTTGTTTCCATGTTGATCAGTTAGATAGATACGTGAGAGAGAAAATGGGATTTTTAATGAGAAAATTGAGGTATGGGTTTTGTGTGCTTTTGTGTGTGCGTGGTTTTTTGACAGCAGGCACACTAAATTCCCTTCTTTGGTTCTTTCTTTGTTTCTCTCTCGCTACAGTGAACAACACTGATTCTTTCTTTCTTTCTTCTCCCTTCAAAACAAGGAACAAACAAAGTGCAACCTCATCACCAAGGACGAAGAGCTATAGGGTTTCCAGAAACCAGATGGTCACCGGTTATTCCGGTAACAACTGAAGAAGCAGTAGTAGTAGTGGTATGTAATAATGTTGTATAATGTATGTATTGTGTGTGTGTCTGGTCTGGTCTTTTCTTTCTCGCTGGGTTGCAGGTATTTCTGACACTGGGTTTCTGGGTTTTGTCGTTTTCCAACCTCTTGGTTTATCAGATTTTTTTTTGGTTTACTGGTGTTTAAATGATTAGAAAATATATCTTGATTATTTTGACATTAAATTTTGTGTACTAAATTTTATCATAATTTTGTATCAAAATAATTTAATAACTATTTTTTTATTTTAAAGTTATTTTTAATTAATTAAATTAATCTTATCACCCAAAATTCGTCCAATCATATAGTACTTAGTTTATTTAATTTTTATATGTAGTTTACTGATTTGATGTTATATAATAATGTTATATTTTTCGATGAACTATTTGATAGGCTTAAATATTTTTATTTTTAATAAATATTTAATTTTTATGTTTATTATTAATAAATTTTTATTTTTATGTTGAACTTCTAATAAAATATTATTTTATTTTTGATTTTTAGCATTCATTTTAGTTTTTGATAAATTAATGAATTTTATATTTATTTTTTAATAATTTTTTATTTGTTATTAATCGAAATTAAAATAAAATTAGTTAATTTATTAGGGAGTAAAGATAAAATTCATTAATTTATTAAAGATTAAAATAAAATATAAAGAAAAAAATAAAATTATTATTTTATTAGGGATTCAATACAAAATAATAATTTATTATAAAACAAACACAAAAATCAATTATTTATAAGAAATCAAAACCATATTTAAGTCTTATATGATATTATTTTTTTTATAATTTTTTTAATTACTATAATTAGGACATTTGGCTTTCTAGTGAACTTTAGATATTTTTACAAACTTCAATCATTTAGGTTCATTAAGAGACTGATACTCGATCTAGAACTTAGTCACACTTAAAGTTTATATTCTTCCTCAATAATATATTACCTTTGTCTTTAATTATAAGACATAATTGATTAATTTATGTTTATTAATAAAGTTATTTAATTTAGTTATTAGTGTTAAATTTGTAATATTTTTAAAATTTATCCTTAATTTTATATGAAATCTATTTATCTTGTTCAATCTCCATTAGAGAGAAAAAGAGACAATTTTGAGTATTTTTAATAAAAAATAATTAATACACAAGAAATATCAAATAAAGTTTTATATCAAATTAAAAAGAGCAATTGGAGTTGATTTCTTTTTTTATTTATTGGAGAGTCAAAATAAAATTAAAAATACTAAAATTTGAACTATCTTGATTGGATAAAAAAATTTAATATGTAAAAATCAAAAATAAATATTAATTCATACATTTTATTCAATCAAATGATCTAAGATTCTTGTTAACATGAACTTGATTATTTGATTTAACTAAGTAAATTTTTGGTTTAATAAATTACAAATATCATGCTAATTAATTTTCCCTACATAATAAACGAACCTTGTGCGTTTGTCGTTAAGTAATACATAAGTTAATAAGTTTCCATAAAAAAATTGTAGATATTTGTTAACTCTTGCAATTCAAGTGTTGTGTAGACGTTAAAAACTGCGAGTTTGCATTTCTATTAAAAAAATCTGGTTGGACGTCAATAACACAATTTCTTTCAGTTATGATTTAAGTGCCTCCAGCGATGTATGGACAGTAATGCAAATTAAACACATCTTTAAGATTTCTCAAAATTTGTGTTTCAATTTTCTTAATTAAATTGAAAATTTCCATTAGTTAAATTCATATAACTATGAGACTGTCTTAGAATTATGATCACTGATGGAGTAGATGCATATTTTTTTATTTTAACAAAATAAAAGATGCATATTTTTTATATGCTTGAATATATATTTTTTCTCCGTAAAATATGAATCATAACAGTTATGATTCTAATATAAATATTTCTTATATTAATGGATTCACGAGGCTTAACTAACCATGATTATAGTTTGCAAACTTTCAAAATTCAATTTCTGAAGCATTCTCCTCTTAATTATTAATCGTACACCGTGGGAAGTTGTATTGTTAATAAAAGTAGATTTTTTTTTATAGGCAAATGATAAAAGGATAATTTTTTTACAGGAATATGATAAAAGTAGAGTTTTTATTGTTATCAACTAAAATAGTTTGTTTAAAATTATAAATTCAAATCTCGTTCTATTTTGTTTAAGGTCAAATCTCGTTTTGTTACTATCTCTTATGTTTTATTATTAAAGCAAAGAAGTTCTACATAAATATATAATATATTAATATTATTATTAAAGTAATCTGTATTGATTGCTGTGATATTAATATTCAAAATACATGTCAATCAATAAATATATTATCATAAATTTCTATATTAAATGAGTCACTAAAACAAATTTAAGAGTATTTTACTCAGTTCAATAGTCAAATGAAGACATATTATGAATAAACCGGCAAATGTATAATTAGTCTTTACTATTAAAAATCTGATGTTGAAAAAAATGGATGGAGAATCTAAAGGTAAAATGAAAGTTGCTAATGATATTAATGAATCAAATTTTATACATATTTTACTTAAGAATTTGACAACATTTGATATCTGTTAAAAATAATCTTGTATCTAAATATTTCCTACTTACTTGTTCTTATCATTTCAATTATGGTTAATTATCAATTTAGTCCTTAAATTATTTTAAAATATTTAATTTGGTTTCCAAATTTTTAAAAGATTCAATTTGGTCCTCACATTTTTTAAAATGCATCAATTTAGTCATTTTCATCAAATTGGATTGATGTCAATAACAGTGTGAATGCTAGTGTTTTATATAAGAAGTTTTATGTTGATAAAATTGTTTGTTAAATTCTACAAAGGCTTTAACCTGCCATGTTTTCTAAAGTCAAGGTTTTTAATGCATGATTACTTTGTTATGTTAATTTATTAAATTTGACTAACCGTTGTTATGGTTGAATTGTTAACTTTGTATAAGCAATGTATGTTGATTTTAATTGTGACAATTTGTTTTCTTACGATTGAAATACCTGGAGAGTGTGAATCTAAGATAATTATAAATGTGAAATGTGTTGCTTTACTTGACTCTGTGTGTGCTAATTACAAGATTTGGGCACGAGTCTTGGTGTCGACTAAGACCATGTTTTAGTAGGCATAATATGTCTCGAATTGCACATTTGTGTGGTGAATGCAGGGACTTGGGCACAAATCTTGGTGTTGTCTAGACCCTTGTTCTAATGGACATTATGTATCTTGAACGATGTGCAATATTTTGTGATTAGTTCGTAGGGGCTCGGGCACGAGTATCTGTGTGCTAGGATGTTTTCTTTGAGAGAGAGTAATGTGCTTGAGAGATGTGCAAGCAAACACAAACTCATTGTGGAATGCTAAGATATTCTTCAAGAGAGTCATATGTGGGTCATGCTATAAGTTGTGAGATCTCTTTAGACGATAGTCAATTGTAGGTTTTGTACCATGAGGTGTGGATGTCATCTATTTTTTTGGTTATGATGTTAAGTCTGGATGATCTATTGGGCTTGGTTCACCTTTCGTCGACATTCTATACTTGTACAACCGAACCCCACGATGACAATAATGTAAACACTTAGTGAAGAGTGTGTTGAAGAGTAAGTCCTTGGAGTTAGGATGGCCTTACAAAGTGATACTTAGGGTGTGCTCACTTAGTTTTTGTTCCTTGGGATATGGTGCTGATTTGTGGTAGCGTTTTTCACAATGCCGACTTGGCAATCCCAACAAATGTGAGGCATAATCGGCCGGTGAAAGCTTTTCATCATACCATGGCATAAAGTGTACTTGCGACAGTCATTCAAACTAAAAATGTTGCAAGATCACTGACTTTTGAGAGTTCTAACGACTACTGGGCAGTGTGACATGTATGTTGAGATAATGAAAAGTGACACCTTAAGATGCATGTGAGATCCGGTAGTTGATCACAACGCAATGGTTGTTAGTCTTGTTTGTTTTTACTTGTGTTTTGGTCTTTATGTGTTTTGGCTAATGAAGTGAAAAAACTCACCCCTTACATTTCATTTTAGGGTCGAATGGTAGCACTTGTGGAGGTTATAGAGATCTCATTTTCTCTAGCCTTATTGGCCTCATCTTCGTCACCACCCTCGTCTAACACACCTTCAAAGGGTCCTTGGGCTCTCATTACCGTCCCGGATGTCACCCCATCTTTGGCTTTGTTAGAGGTGCTAGAGTACTTACTCGGGCCACCGTATGTCAAGAACGATGCGCCTCAGTATGTGCTAGATCCACCTTATGGAAGGGTTTCAAAGCATACCATAATTGCACCTCTCTCTAGTACCCATCTTGGGAGATTAGGAGGCGACGAAGGATACTTTTGATCATGCTTTGGAGGATAGCGCAGCAGTAACAATGACAGTTAGTGGAGAGCTTCCCCAGGGAGGAACAAGATGACTCATTGTGGAAAGCAATAATAAGGATCTTGATGAGGATTTGTGAGAGGTTTCCTCATGGAAGTCCCAATGTTAGGGCTCTTCTAACTATCGACCTCTTGTCTCACCCTTTTTTGTACTATTTCTTCCCTAAGTTTGGGTTAATGGTGACTGTTTTGGGACTAGGTGTTTTTTTTCTTTTGCATATGTATGGGTAGATCTAGGTTCTAGATATTTTGTTTGTACTTGTAGGCATCAACTTTTTATTATGTGTATTTTGGAACATATCCACTATTTGATGTATCTAACGGTTTCAAACTCAATACTTATTGTAATTGAGCATCACTATTATATATATTTCAATAATTGAAGTTTATACCACTTCTCTTTCTCTTTATTCAAAAAGTGTACGATTTATATTCAAAACACATTTGTTTTTACCAAATGATTTATATTTCTATCGCGACCTGTATGTATAAATGAATAAAAAGAATAAAAATGACTTAGGTTTTCTTAAGATAAAATGCATGTTTATTCACAATACTTTTAAGGTGTCACACACTCTCTTTATATGAATTTGGTTATAAATGATTTTATAATTAAAAGTTATTTATTAATGGAAACAACCATAAATACAAACACTTTATAAAATATTCATATATTGATGTTTGAGATGCACTAACAAATATTTCGTCTTTCCAATCACTTTTTTTATATATATTTTTCTTCCTTTTCTCTTCTTGTCTTTGTATTTTGGTCATTGTTAGTGTATGAATCCAAACAAGTTGTTAAATAAATCTTAATAAATCTTGAGAAACAAACCAAATATTGAGTTGTACTATAAATGTATCAAAACTCTATGACACTGACTATATATTATCATGGCATAAGAATGTGATTAATATAAATATTAATTTTTATTATAAATTCATGACATTTCTTTTTGACATGTTAATACCTAAATTTTGTAATATTGGGTCTTTAGAAATGTATAGTTTGTTTTTTTAAAATATATTAATTTTCTTTTAATATTACAACAAATTACTTATATAATTAGTATTTAAGAACATATGAATATTTCATATGAAATTTGATATATGCATATATGAATTTTTCATAGTTGGCCCACTAACATTGAAGTCTAGGTTTGCCCTTGTTTTACACTATTGATATATAGTAATTGAACTCTCTAGTTACTATATCTAACCCTTTATAAAAAGTCAGAAATTCTACATATTTTGACCAATTTAAGGTAAAAAAAGGGGTCATTTTCTCGACAAAATTTAGATAAAAATGACTTAAGAGATCTCGATTCAAACTAAATTCATGAGAAAATTGAATCTCTTTGGGATCTACTGCAACATTTAGAAATTAGTTAATTAATAAAGATACATGTATTTTATGTCTTGCCTAATAAAAAGACCTCAACCCTCTAAGTCCTATCAAATGGTGATTTAACATGAATTCTACATCTTGGAATCAAGCCATTTTTTTTAACTACCATGATTAGGACATTTGACTCTTTAGTGGGATCAAGTATCTCCATAAACTTTTATCCTTTGAATTGAATTCAGCTATAAATATATATAAAATATGACTCATGTGAGAACATTTTTATTCAATAATTAAAATCAAAATTTAATATAATTATCAAATCTCTAAAAATTTATCTATCACCATTCCTATAATATATAATATTAAAAGAGGCATTACTACTTACATAAAAATATTTTTTAACAATATTAAGAGCCGTGGGGTAGGGGATTTGAATGCATGCAATTTCTTAAAATAGTACAATATATACTGTATGGCCATAAGCACTCTTGCTTTACTATATGAGTTTCAATTTCGTATTGTTCTTGCCTATATTAATTTGAGAGTATTTGGTCTTCAATCATGACAGAGAGTTTTCAGTTAATCAATAATGGAAGGGAATAAATATTAAATTAATCAATATATTACCGTTTTTTATCCTTGGTTTTTGTGAGTATATTTTTTTTTAATTTTAGTTCTAATAAATTGATGTTTTAAAAAATTTAGTCTCTATCGTTTGTTTCTTTTAAAAATCTGTCATTTTTTCACACTTACCAACTAGTTTAACATCAACAACAATATCACATCAGCAATGATGTTAAAGACACTAAAAAAATAAAACAAAAATTATGAGGATTAAAAATGAAAAATAATAATTTACATGAACTAAAAATAAAATAAAATAAAATAGAACTTACATGGATTAAAAATAAAAAAGTGTTATATTTGTAGACACAAATATATATTTAAGTCTTAAATATCATGTAAAAATTTAATTTAAAATTAATATAAATAAAATAAGTAAGAATCAATTAATTAAAAGATTTACGTATGACCAAGTAATTTTAGAGTTATGCATGTTTTCCATAATGACTTCATCGTATAAGGAATGACCAATATCCAGTCTGATTTTTAGGTTGGTTTGCTATTGCTTTTATATGTGTATGTTAGTTATTTTTAGCTAAAGGTGATTCACCTTTGTTCAAATGAAGCTTCATTTTTGGCTTTGATGTCTCTTATGTCTAATATCTCTTATCTCTTTATTTGATCCTTTTTCAATCTCTTACATTGACTTGGTGGACATGGAGGTAGGGACAGATCTAGAAAATCATCAAAGGGGGACGGTTTTTTTTTTTATTACTTTAATTATTTAAATATTTAACTTTAATAAATAAAAATTTAATAAATAATGACTTTTATAAAATTATTTATTAATTTTATAAGTAAAACTAAAATTAATTTTTATTTTAAATGATACAAGAAGAAAATAATTCATACAAATTTTTTGTTTCAAGTTTTAAAAGACTTATTGGTGTCACAAGCACAATAATAATCAACTAAAGAATAATTTCATCATAAAAAGGAGAAACAAACACATTAGATATAATAATAAGTAAGATAAAATATGTTTTTAGTCTCTTATACTTCCGTTGAATCTTATTTCTAGTTAATATTTTATATTGTGCAATTTAGTTTCTTAAATTTATATAAAAAAAGTAATTTTAGTCTCTTGACTTACTCCTTAATTTTTGCACTTTTTTAACTTCCAAGTTGTAAGAAGAAACTAAAACACAAGTTTTTTATTTATAAAATTCAGAAACTAAATTGTTCAATATGAAATTTCAGGACTAAAAACATGATTTAATAAAAGTATAGAGACTAAAAACATATTTTACCCTAAAAACTAAAAATCATCAAATTTTATAATAGTTATATATAATCATTATATAAATATGTTTTAAATATAATCTTAAAAATAATTAATGTTAATAAATATATAGATCGATAAATGACACTTATAATAATACACTAGCATAGTTAGTCTAGATAATAACAATTGATAAAAAATAATAGAAATGTCATATCATATTTATTAATTAGTATACATATCTCTTTAAATCATTTATAAACATCTTTTCCTCTCAATCCACCAAGGTGCCTTTTCCAAGGACAAAATAATGATGATCATTGAACACCTAAGTGGACAGTAGCTCAAATACATGAATCTTAATCATGCCTGTGAATTTGAGGTTAGAACAATAATCATTGGTAACGTATATTATTAAATTTATTATAAGTATATATGTTTTTAATTATAAGTAATATGTTTTATTAATTATTATATATTTATTAAATCATTTAAGAAAGAGTAGAAAATAATCTTTTGAGGGAGGGGGCCCTGAAGCCCCTGCTAGCCCCCTCGTATATTCGTTCCTGCATGGAGGTGGAGATATAACGAAAATTTAAAAACTCAACATTGGTCATTTAATCATGTCTACCATATGATCCACTTATCCATGGTAGAATTCTACTTATTCCATGCACAAATATGCATCCAAAATTCTAGAATAATAGTGCTAGTGAGAAAAAAGTGAACTTTGTCACTTGCATGTATGACACATGATTCTAATCATGCATGTGGTAGATACTTGTTGGAAATACTAGAAGGTAAAACTCAAAAGAAATCTTTACTAATATGAACCATGAGTACACCATATATGAGAAGTTGACATTACGCTTAAATACAAAATCTTAATATTTGTAAGTCTTTTTCACTCATATTTTGTTCAACTTATTCATTTTTACACATTGTAAGACTTCATCTTTACACTTAAACTCCAAAATCGTTCCAAGGGTGACTCACTTTCACCCCTTCTTAAGCGGAAGCCTTTTTTTATTCATGAGTATTCAATAGTAGTTCTTAGAACTTATCCATGCATTACAATTAATATGTTTGATCTAAATATATTTGACACTACTGTTATGCCTTTGTAGTTTATCCATTGTCATTAATATGCTGCAAATACTTGAATCGTTATTAACTCACATCAATCTTCGCATATGAAGCCATTATCAATTGATTTTGACGACAAATTGAATTATACTCATTTGACTTGATCATATATGGTCAAATTATAACTATGATATTACTTGTTAAAAATCCAACATTGTAAAATATTAGAAAAATTTTCACCAATAAATTACATCAGTAAATTAAATGTCAATTTAACACATAAATATTAAGTTTGTGAATTTTTTTCACATATGCATACATTGTTAACCTTATTTATTTTTATTCAATATAAGATTTTACGATTACAATTAAAAGGAAAAGGACATGATATCTTTTACCTTCATTTTTCCTTTCCGATATCTGTGGTAAGATCTTAGCGATCTTAATCATTACTGGTATTCCAATCATGTACTTCACTATTGCGTGTTATTCAAGCCTAATGTCGACGCATGCATGTAGGAACTGCGATTAGTGTAGCAGCCCCAGTACTGGTACGAACATATGTAAATCATGTGTTAAGCAGTTAAGGGGTGATATCAGTACTATGTTAATACTTTCTAACTAAAAAGTTGAGTATTGTTTTAGCCTAAAATATATTTTAGGTGCATCATAATTAAATTGGTGAATTTTATTTTGGATTTTTAATATTTTTTATTGAGTTTTTAATAAAATAAAAATTTATTTTTGATTCTTGATATTTTATTTTATTCTCTAATATATATTATATAGTGAATTTTGTTTTTAATTTCTAATAAATTTAGTTTCTTTATTATTAGTTCCTATCAACTATTTTTAAAGGAATTAATACAAAATAACAAAATTTATTAGTAATAAAAAACAAAAGAATTACTAATTTATGAGGGACTAAAATCAAATATATCAAAATCAAATTTTGTGTCTCATTAAAAACTTAACACAATTTTTTTATTATTAAAAACCTAAAACATATTCTCTTTTTTATAAATTAGGTATATCTTTTATGCGAAGTAATTTTCTTAAAATAAATAAGATTATTATAAATGATAAAACTCTTTTCTTAAATAACTAATAAATTGCATACTTATTAAAACTCGAATTTAATACCTCTAATTAAGTCCTAAACAAGTATTTATGTTGATCTATACGTTTAATAGTTAAGTATTTTACTCGGCATATTTTTTAAATATAATATTTTTATCTTTATGAAAATATAATGTACGGAAAAATAATATTATGTGAAGTATTATTTATGCGGTTAATTTTTATTTTATTTTTCAAAATAATTTAGATTATGCCCTAAACTTGGCACGGGGACCGAGTAGTAATCATTTTGTTAACAATATTTTATTTTAAAATAACACAAAAACTAAATATTAAAGTAGCACAATAAAACTTATTAGTTAAACTATAATAACTAATAAATTTTATTGGTGATATAAAAGATGTTGAGTTGGATGGACATCGTGTCACTACTTAATGCATGCTTGGTTTCCACTTCAAAACATGTTCCAATATAAATCTAACAAATAAAAAAAATATAAAAACAATGGTCCTGATCCATTGATTAAACTTAATTTTACAATAAATTCCAAAACATACTCTTAGAGCATTCATGTTAGCATCCACTTTTGATTAATCGGTTCGATGCCTTTAATATACATACCAGTTGAAAAGAAAAAAGGAAAGTCAAAATTGATTTTTGAAATAAAAAGAGAATAAAAAGAAGATAAAATGAGTTTCTTTTTTACATAAATTGAGTTTTTTTTAGAAGTTATTTTTGATATTTTCATTTTAACCAAATTAAAAATATATATTATTCATGTATTTTTTCCCATTTAATAATAACAAGGAGAAATGACTTTCATCCACTTCAGGACCAAATAGAAAATTGTTCTGTTCTTTCGCTTTGAAGCAATTGCCATGTTCCTATTGTCTCCCATGCCTAGGAGCTTCGTGTTACATCTCCAGACTCTAGCCTTCTTTTTGGTCAAAAATAGTTATTTCGTATGTTTTGCAGCCCTTTATAGCTAGCTAGCCTACGAAATCATATTAACCAAATGTTGTGCAATTTTTCCGGGAGATGCATGCTTTCATGTTCATTTTTTTTACTATATTGCGTAAAAAATTTACATGTTATAATCATATAAAACTTTAACATGAGTGAATGTATTCCCTCCATTCTTCTAATTAGCTTGTTACTTATGCCAAGTGAACTTTACTTCAACAACGCCAGTATGCTGTTGGAGGAAGAGAAGTAATTTTTAAGATTCAACTTTTAATAGAAGAATTTTAAGAGGAATATTTAGCCAAGAAAGGTCAATAGTATAACAACTTTTTTCGGCAATAATAAGGTTTAAATAAATTTTCATTATCTATAAAATAGGGGTATTTTAATTTTGGTACCTAAGTTTTTTATTTTTTTATATTTTAGTATCTCTCAAATTTTTAATTTTGAAATAGAGATGTTAGGAAATTGGGATTTTTATTTTATTATTTTATTTTGATACTGACAATTTTTTTTTAATTTTGAAATAAGTACCTATACCGTTAGGAAATAAGTATATATCATTATTAATGACATGATTAATAGAAAGCTAAATCATTAAGTATAAGTCACTTAAAATTTATTGACTCAGCAATCAAGTCTTAGACGACATGTACTTTTTTAAAAATAAAAATTTATCAGTTACCAAAATAATAAAAAATAAAATTTTGTTACCAAAATCAAAAATTTATATTTTATAAGTATCAAAAAGTTATTTAAGTTTAAAATAAAAAATGTTAATTATCGTTGTCATTGCACCATATAAATTCTTCTATTCCTTCTTTTGGCTTTGTTACACATCAGGGAACTTTTTTTAATTATCATTTGGGTAGTTTTCAAATTAATTACCGGATAAGTTGTAACACATGTTATGACTTCTTGTGATCATTTTTTTTTTTTTTTTAATTTTTTAAGCTATAAAATTTTTTACGACTTAAGTGTAATTTATTTAAAAAAATTTATGACTTTAAATTCATAAAAAGGTTTTTTTTATAATTTTAAACAAGTCGTACACAATTCCAATTCTTTTTTTTTTCAGGTTAAGTTTTCTTTTGTAAAGTTTTTTTTTTAATTATTGTTACTGTTGGAAGTCATAAATATTTATTTTTAAGTTTTTTTTATTTTTTAATTATTGTTACTGTTGAAAGTCATAAATATTTATTTTTAATTATCGTTGTAAAGTTATGTTCACGACTTTCACAGTTCCAATTTTTTTTGTCAGTTATGTTTTTTTTTAATTCTTAAGTTATTTATTTATTTTAATTGTAAATAAAATTTTAATTTAATTATATAATAAATAAATTTTAATTTTTTTTTAATATTTTCATAATTTTGGTATATTAATTTTTAAGTTTTATAAATAAAATTTTAAATTAATTATTTAATAAATAAATTTTTAAGTTTTGTTTAATATTTTTAATTTTGGTATATTTTTTTAATTTTAAATTTTTTTTATATGTATTTACTGTTGGAAGTCGTAAACTTATTTACGACTTCCACAGTTTCACTTTTTTTTAGATTAAGTTTTTTTTATTCTTAAGTTTTTTTTATTTTCATTTTTCATTTTTTACTTTAATTTAATTAAATAATGTTAAAAAACTTAAGAATTAAATAGATTAATTTTATTTTTAATTATACTAATTTATTAAATAGATTAATTTAATTTTTAATTCTTAAAAACTTAATAATTAATTTAATTATTAAGTTAATAAATATTTTTTTTAAGTTTTTTAAAATTATTTAATTTAATTCTTATATTTTTTAAAAATTAAAAATTAAATTAATCTATTTAATAAATACCTATTATTTAAAAAATTTATTTATTAAATAATTAAATTAAAACTTCTAACAGTAAATAAGTTTACGTAAAAAACTGAAAAATGAAAATAATAAAAAAACTTAAAAATAAAAAAAACTTAATCTGAAAAAAAAGTGAAACTGTGGAAGTCGTAAATAAGACAGTAAATAAATATAAAAAAATAATATGAACAGTAAAAATAAAAAAAAATTAAAACTAAAGAAGTCGTAAATATATTTATGATTTTCAAGTCGTGAATATATTTAAGACTTGTTTAAAATTGTAAAAAAAAATCTTTTTACGACTTTGAAGTCGTAAATTTTAAAAAAAAATTACACTTAAGTCGTAAAAATTTTTACGACTTCAGTTTAAAAAAAAATGGTGCCAGGAAGTCGTAATAGGTGTTACGATTTACCCTTTTTTGGTAATTAATTTGAAAACTACCCCCAAATGGTAATTAAAAAAAATTGCCCCTGATAAGTAACAAAGCCCCTTCTTTTTCCTCTTCCTTGGCTAGATTCTCCTCAAACCCCCATGGTATCTGTGACGATCTTATCGTTGGTGGCACAACACTTGAAAGATTTCAGCAATGGCCTAGACGACAACGTTCATGAGCTATAACATAATCCCGAGGTTGAGTAGTTGGAAGCATTTGATTTTCGAGAGCAAGTTGAAAATGAAATAAAAAATAACATGGGAGACAAAAATTAACCTTAGAAGGTACTTAAGTGCGGAATCTCATGCTTATGTTATTGGTAGTAAAAGCAAGAGATGATAGAAATTTGTATGAATTGGAATGAAGGAATACAACATATATAGGAGAGACATTAAGTGAGGTGAGTTGAATTGAACATAATATGACAATGACGATGATAATTAACCTTTCTTTTAGAGATGAGGAGTGTTGCACTAAGGAAGAGGAAGAAGAAAAGAGTGAATAATTTGTTTAATGCATTGATGACGATAACTAACTTTTTATATATTAGGCTTAAATAATTTTTTGGTACCTATAAAATAGTGTATGCAACCTTTATTTATTTTTATTTAGTTTTGGTACTTGAGAAAATTTTATTTTTGAAAAAGGTAATTGCCACAAAAATGACTTGGCTGCTGAGTCAACAATTTTTAATTGGTTTGAACTTGATGTCATGACACTCTTTAGCCATGTCATTAGTTAATGGAGATTCCCTAATAACAAGTACCTATTTCAAAAATAAAAATTTGTTAGGTACCAAAATAAAATAAAACTTAGATAGAAAAGTCTAAACACCACCTATTTTATAGGTACCAAAAAGTTATTTAAGCCTAATAAAAATTTAAGATGCATAGAGTATTCAAATTTAAAACATTTTCATAGGAGACTAAATAAGAGCTTATATATATATATATATATATATATATATATATATATATATATATATAAATTTTGAAGGTACAAATGTGGAAAGGGTACAAGTAATAAAAACAAAAAATCATGAGTAGGAAATGGGACAGGCAACAACTTGCACATATACAAATTTCTCATAATAGTAGTATATTGAAAAATCATGAGTTGTTTGTAGCATTTAGATAAGGAGATCCGAACAACATTTTGGGATTGTGAAAGTTTTAAGGGTTTAGAAATTTGGAGGCTAGTGATATTGAAGGTTGGGCAACATAAATGTTGCAGGAGAAATTGAAATTTATATATAAAAAAAACAATTGAAAATATGAAATAAAGAACACTTTGGAAATGTAGCACAAAGGTTGTATAAATTGAAAGAACGAATTATATAATGGTATATAAAAAAACTATGTACCCCATTGCCTGGAGGCTCCGCACTATGCGCAGGTAAGGGGAAGAAATATTATACGCTGTCTTACCCTTGCATATGCAAAGAAGCTGATTCTGGATTCAAACCCATGACCAACACCAAAGTTATAGAGGGGATTCAAATTCCATCTTTTTATGGATGCATTAATAGGAGATATAGGGTGAATGTAATAGTGTTTCAATTTCAAATGTAATACAATTAAATGAGGTCAAACAACACTTCCAATGCAAATTTCAAAATAAAGATATGGGAAGACCTCAGCCAGAGAAATTGGAGTTTAAAATGATTGCAGGGTTGCAAAAGGATTTGTTAACAACAGTTTTTATGGAAAAAGAAATAAAGGGAGATGTTTAGGATGTGAAAGCTCCAAAAGCCCAAGATGGATGAGGTTTATTTTTATTTCTTCATACAGTTTTTTGAGACCATTAAAGGTTGGTAAGAAGATCTAATAATTCCTTCATATAGTATTGATCCCCAAGTTGATAATCCACAAAAGGTTGGGGATTATAGATTAATATTACTTATCAAATGTATGCGTAAGGTGTTGGAAAAATTGATAGCAAATAGGTTGAAGAAAGTTATGAATTTTGTAATTTTTGAATCACAATTTATTTTCATTAAACATGGACATAGTTTTGATGACATTTTAGTAACTAATGGTGTAATGGAAAATATCATAAGGGGTTGAATTGGGATTTTATAAAATTTAAAGCCTTTTTTTAAGGAAAATAAAGTTATCGTATGAAGAAGAACTTTGTAAGATAGTAAATGATTTTCACAAAAATGCGTTCAGACAATGGAAACAAATTTTGCAAGGAAAAAAAGATTTTTAAAACAAAAATCAAATTCAAATGCCTAAGTCAATTTAAAAACAATTTATAAAATTTAAAGCCTTTTTTAAGAAAATAAAGTTATCGTCTGAAGAAAGACTTTGTAAGATAAATAAATGATTTTCATAAAAATGCGTTCAGATGATGGAAACAGATTTTGCAAGGAAAAAAAATTTCAAAACAAAATAAAATTCAAATGCCTAAGTCAATTTTAAAAAAAAATGTAAAAACATAAGATAGATAGAGACGTATAAGACACAAGAGTTATACTAATTCGTCTCTACCACTGATGCTACATCTAGTTATTGGCTAACCACCAAGTTCTACTAACTTTCTAAGATACATGTATTAATCACTGTCACTTCTGGCTCTGCAACTGAAGCTTTAAACCAAGCTTGTTACAACCCAATATTCTTTGTCCTACCAAGCCATTGTTGGCTCTATACAAATCAAACATATTTATTATTTGTTTGCATAATGACTAACTCTTAATCGTCTTATGGACACATATGCAATCTAATCACTTAGTATTTTTTTCTAAAGATATTCAAAGTTTTTAAAGAGATTTTAGACCTATACAAATAGAGATTTTTTTATAGAAAGAATATGAATGTTTGTGCGTAGGTTTTTTTTCCCCTTCTTCAAAGTTTTTAGTATTATAGACCTTCATCTTAAAGTATCTGTTGTCTCACAATGAGACATTTTCTTCACTTAGATTTGCATCTAATGCTTATGGTCGTTGGAGTATTTAATGCTTGCATTAAATGCACATCCTTCTTTATGCAACAAAACCTCTTTGATTGATTTTCATGTAGAACATTTCAGCATAAAGCAACTTGTCTTTGGTCAGAGTAGGTCTATCACATCAGAGCACGTTTTGATGCTTGTTTTGCAGTTTCAACACTTGAGCTTCATTTATTCTTTATAGGATTCCACAAATCTTAGGAGAATGTCTCTAAAAATGAATCCCTTAAACAAATCCTTAAGTGTCTTCGAAAATTATCCATCAGAAGAATCATAATCTAACAAGAGATCAATAGAAGTTGGAAATTACTGGACTGCCTAGAGTAGTAGGGATTCTTGGAGGCTTCTATCCAATGATATTTTGTAGACGTAGTCCCCAATAAGTTGCCACTTCACAACTTCTTTCTCAACATGACTGTGATCTTCAAGGGCATGTACAAGTGCTTCCCTCGTTCTGCAAAGCTCAGCCTCTAGATATGATATGATTCAACAAAGGTCCAATTACTTCAAATATCTTTTACAAAGGATGAAAGGCCCAATGAACAAAGCAAGACCACAAAGAACTAGGAAGTCTTTCTGAAGCATAGTCATGCAAGTGCCCAAACCAAGAATTGTCTCATTTCTACAACTTGAAGATAAATTTAGCAAACTTAAAGACAATAATTTAAAGAGCAATGAGCTCAAGAGTTTATACTTAAGACGCAATTTTGAGCTGGAGTTTATTTGGATGGATTACATAGCTTTTGGGATAAAGAACTAATTAAAGCCCATTTCTATTTTTCCTTTAATTTCGTATTTTATTTTTATGTAATAAGTTAAGATGGCTCTTGAATATATTTTAGGTAAGTTTTTATGTTTTTAGGCTTCCCAAGTTACTATAGTGGTTAGTTGGGTTTTATTTCTAGTGAAAATTTAATGTAAGTGGAAATTTAATTCTAAGTGGAAATTAATTCCTAGTGGGATGTTTAGAAGGAAGCCTAGCCTATAAATAGTAGTAACTTTGTAGCTTTGAGGCAGATTGAGTTTGAATGAAAGTTTGACTTTTCTCCATTTTGTGAGAGCTTCCCTTGGTTCTTGGACAAACAACCGAATATGATCTTATGAAGGAAACTTGTGGTGATCAAATATATGACTTATCATTCACCTTCTCACCTATTTCTGGAGTGTGACATCAATATCCTTCCCCTAAAACAAAACTAAACCAATTTCTAAATTTGAATTATTCAAGGTGATTCGTCCCATTTTCGTGTTCATATCAAGATATCTGGCATACTCCATGGAGGGTGGAGGATCATAGACTTGGACAGCTACGACTTCAGGGTCAACTACCACTTCCTCATCAAACTCAACTTCTTCAATGATAGGTTGCACTTGATATGTCAAGAGGAATCTGGGGTAAAGAAGACGCACGATGAAAGAGAAGGTGCGATAAAATAAAATAAAGAACTCTCGAATCCATAGGTAGACCATGTTGAAAGGAGTTTCTTGAGTGAAACAAGAATGGTTCAGAGTCTAATATAACAGTGACCTACTTGGTGGTGAACTCCATTGAATGAGGGCTTCTCATCTGGTTCCAGATTTGAGTAGTGGGCTCTTAGTCTATAAAGCCTATTCATAGCATACCATACTAGACTTGATAGCTCATGCTTCTTCTTAAAACCCTAAGCTCTTGCTTATTCTTAAAAGCCTCAAACTTATGTTTAAACAATCTTCTAGGTCGAGCCTTCACATATCTGGTTGGAGGAACATCATCATCATTTTCAATCAACAACTCATTTCCCTTGTAGCAATTAGCCTTTTGATGAAAGATTCTCTTATCCACTACTATTTGAAACTGAGATTTAGAGGTGGTCACACATGAAAATTATGAACCAATCATGAAAGGTAGGTGGGTAGTGAACCTACCCAATCTTCTTAAAGATGTCTGTCTTCCTCAAATCTCATATCTATAGGCTAACAACTTCATTCTTAGTTCAGGTCCATAGTCTGACTTCTCCCACTCTTGAAAATGAGGGCTTTCTTCTAGTGCTTCCAAAGGCATGTCCTCATTTTGAAAATTTTCCTCAATCTTGGTGTGATCCCAAGGGAGAACAACATTAAGGGCACATATGAGTCTCATTAACTATTGATGGTCCAAAGGGGTAGAGAATGGCATCTCAAATGGTTATGATTCCCTACTTCTCCAAATAGTAGCACCAGGGATATACCTTCCTTGTGGTTGGCCTATGTTAAAAACCAGATTGTTGTGATTAGGGGTAACAGTGAGTCTGAGGGGAAAATCCTTAAGTATTGGTTCCTTTTCCCCATATAGACTTAGAGCATCCACTTATGCTTTTGGAAGTGTTTCACATGAAAGATAGTTGAAGGGATTAATCCCTGCGAAACCATAATTCCAAAGCTTCACCAAGCCAAGCTTTTCAAGTTTAGCTTGCTGCATTTTAGGATGGAAGATAAGATAGCCAATGTCAACTTTCTCCTTCTAGACTCTATTGCAAGTTTGCCACCAAGACTTTGTGACCTCTGAAGCCAGTAGTATTAGGCTTACTACTAGTCAAATACAAAAGTGAGCCAATCATACCTTTTTAGATTGTCTAATCTATTGGTTTATCTTATTTGCTTTGCTTAAAGGATTAGAAGCATTCATAGGTGTCTTCATTGGTTTAGCACCTTCCATCTTAAACTTCTTGAGAAATTCTTTAACTTATTTTTGTCGATGAATATATATATATATATATACCTTTGTTGTCCTTCTTGATATAAAACCACAAAAGGAACTTGAGTTCTCTCATCATGCTCATTTCAAACTCACTCTTCATCATATTAGAGAAATTCTTGCATAGAGATTCATTAGTAGTTCCAAAAATAATATCATCCACATATATTTGAACTATAATTAAATTCTTGCCAACTTATCTTCTTAAAAGATTGTATATCTTTGTCTCTCATAAAACTATTTTCTAAAAGAAAAGAACTTAGTCTGTCATACCAAGCATGATGTGCTTGTTTCAAACCATACAAAGTCTTTTTAAGTTTAAAAACATGGACTGGAAGGGTGATCTTCAAAACTAGGAGGTTGTTTGACATACATTTCCTTTTCAATAAATCCATTTAAGAAAGCACTTTTTACAACCATTTAAAAAAGATTGATGTTTTATGAGCAACAAATGCAAGCAAGATTCATATAGCTCCAAGTCTAGCCACATGAGCAAAGACTTATGTGAAATCTATACCTTCTTCCTAGTTATAGACTTGAGCTACTAACCTAGATTTTTTCCATACCACTCTACCTTATTCATCCATTTTAATTTTTAACACTCATCTTGTTCCAATAATGCTTTTATTTTCAAGCCTGGGAATAAGTGTTTGGACATCATTTCTGGTGAACTGGTGGAGTTCTTCTTCCATTGCAATAATCCAGTCATCACCTGTCAGTGCTTCATATATCATCTTAGGTTCTATTTCATATACGATAGCACAAGATATAAGATATTTGAATGATGATTTGGTTCTACTCCTTTTTTCTGATCTCCAATGATTTGATATTGAGGGTGATAATGAATAAACTTCCAGTCCTTTGTCTAAGGTTATTGATCAAATGATCCTTTAGTCTAAGAAAAAATTTCATCAAATTGTTTGTCTTCATCTTCTTTAGGTGAAACAGATGAACCAATCTGTATATCTTCAAAATCATCCTCAAGATTTAATAGCTTCCTATCAGACGTTAGTCCATCATTGAATTTAATATAATAGTTTCTTCTACAACTGAAGTCCTTTTGTTGAAGACTTTATAGGCTTTAGATGTATCATAATACCCTAGGAAAATTCATTTATCCACCTTTGAATCAAACTTAGAAACTTGACGTTTGGTGTTAAGGATAAAACATTCACATCCAAAGGAATGGAATTATGAAATATTTGGTCTTCTTCCCCTCCATAATTCATAAGGATTCTTTTTTATCAAATGTCCAATCAATATTCTATGTTGTACATAGCAAGTTCTATTTACTGCTTCTACTTAGAAAAGCTTAGGGAGTGAGTTTTCACAGAGCATGGTCCTAACCATTTCTTGCAAAGTTCTATTTTTCCTTTCAGCATTCTTAGACTTAGTCCCATGGTCACTTCTAACAGAAGAGATAAAAATATCATTTTTTTCATTTTGAAAGACTCATGCTTATAAGCAAGGAAGTATACCCATGTATACCTGGAATATTCAACAGCTATGATAAAACCATATTTCTTTCCTTTCATACTCAACATTCTAGTTGGTCCAAACATATCCATGTTTAGTAATTGTAACGGTCTGGAAGTGGAAACACCAACTTTAGATTTGAAAGAAGTATTGATTTGTTTCCCTTGTTGACATGCTTTACAGAGAAGATGGGTTTTTCTACAACTCTTAGGAAGTCCTTTTACTGAATCCTTTTTGGATAATTTAGAAATATGTTTCAAATTGACATGTCCAAGCCCTTTGTTCCAAACTAAACCTTCAATCTTCTATGGATAACAAACACGTTACATTCTGATTACTAAGATCTATCATATCAATCCCATATAGATTGTTATGTCGTCTAGCAGTAAATAAGGGCTTGTCATCTTTTGTCTTGACTATACACTTGTCTTTGTTGAAGGACACAATATAACCATTGTTGCAAAATTAACTTATGTTCAATGAATTATATTTAAGACCTTCAACCTATAAGACGTTGCCTATGGAGGCTAGAGAAGGAATACCAATTATACATATACCAATAATCTTTCATTTTCCCATGCCTCTAAAGACAACTACTCCTCTTTCAAGTGAATTTAGGTCAAGGAACACAAACCTTTCCACATCATGTGTCATGAGTAGCCATTGCCCAGGTACCAGCTTAAACCTGACATTTTCTTACCAAAGATATATGCAATATAAATAATATGAGATTTTGGTACCCAAATCCTTTTGGGTCCAGTAGCATTAGTACCCTTAGACCTCTTTAAATGAGTATTTACCTTTAATAGATAGAAGTGAGATTTGTATATTTTCCTTAAGAGTTTGTTTGGAGATGGAATTTAAAATTCTAAGAATTTTAAATGCTTCAATTGAAAATCTTTCATTTTCAAAATTCTGTGTTTGGATAAAGAAATTAAATTTCTTTATTTTCAAAATTTTGTGTTTGGATAAAGAAATTAAATTTTTTTAGATGTCGCTGGATGCCAACGAATCCTCTGCCATGGAAACTTGGGTTGCCTTACAGGTGAGTTGCGGAGTGTAATGATAACGAAGCAGAGAGTGGTATGGTGCTAGCATCTATAGAAGAAGGGAATTTCAATTTCTCATGTTTTAGAAGGAAATTAAAATTTCACATTTTTAGTTGTTTAAAGTTCCAAAAATTTAAATTCTTTATATAAAAACATCCAAACAATGAATTTTAGATTATAGTTTTTTAAATTCTCTGACAAATTACTTTCCTCATTTAAAATTCTCAATCCAAACACACTTAAGGAAATCCTTTGTAAAAGGAGAATTTGTCTTTGTATAGTGTTTCACAGAAAACCTCTTGTAAAGCCTAGCAGATGGCTAGTAAAGTGAAATCTAGTGTGTTGTTGGTCTAGCAATTGGCTAGTTGGTTACTGGAAGGTTGTAAAAATCCAATGGTTGATTAGTCCAAGAGGTGGCTAGTTGGTTATGTGAAAATCTCATCTCGAATGGTGAGGATTGAACATAACCTAAGGCTTAGGTAAACAGCTTCCGCATCTTCGTCAGAAGCCCCCATTGAACTGCATAACTCCATGAATGTGGACACGTGAGTGTATGGATCCTCATGGTCCATCCCTGCAAAGGGATGTGAACCAATTAGACTGAGTAATGCTGGCTTCAACTCCACAACCTTATTGTTGAAAAGAGGGATGACTATGCTGTTGTAATGCTTTGGGCCTTGTTAGTAGGCATAGTCACCAAGAGTCCTTCTTGGTGGTCTATTTTCATCTTACCCTCGATCAGCCATATTATCACGAACAGGTGGCTTTTCTGATGAAGGAGGATCAATAGACAAAGTTTCCCCCGATGTCTTATTGGCTTCTAGTTTCTTTTTCTTCCTATTTTTTCTTTCTATTTTGGTGATTTCTGGATCAAACAAAGGTTTATCTGTAGAAAACTTACCTCGCATAAAGGAAAAAGAACAAAATACAATATCCCGTAAGCATCGAAGTTAAAATAAAAGAAAATTTATATACAAAATCAAAACTAAAGTAAATAACAAAAATAAGAAAAAGTCCTACTAAACTGAAAAATTAAATCTAAAAGAACTGAGTAAACAACTCAAATCCCCGGCAACGGCGCCAGAAACTTGTTAGACTTTTGGCAAGCGTACCAATTATCGTTGTAAGTTACAAAATTTATAAAAGTTCGTCTCCACAGGGACTTGATTTACTCAGTTAATTCAAATAAAGCTTAACAGTTTAATAGTTATGTGCAATAAGTGTGAACGGAGTTTCATGTAGTTGTGGATTAACAGAAATTATGAAAATTTAGAAGAAGCGGAAATAATAAATTTAGTACGGAAGATTACAAATGATTACGGAAAATTATGGAGAATTACGGAAAATAATAAGATGAGTTTAATTAATTTAAGAACGTAGGATTGGATTTCATCATTCTTACCCTTAGTATTCAATTAATATTACCATGCATAAGTTATTTTCTATTATTAATGATGCACACATAAAATCACCCCAAATCGAGCCCTTGTATTTGAGAATCCTAAGAATATTTATCAAATATCGATCCCTCGCATATGAAATAAATACCCCAGCATTACGATCATATTCGCATGCTATTTGCAATCTAAACGTTACGCTCTATTCCTAGCAACGTAACGTAAAGAGTAAATTATTCAGTTCAAATTTTAAGAGTACTTTCCAGTTAAACTTAGAACCTTATTTCATGAAACTATTGATCAAGTAGAATCAAGCATTAAGTATGGAATAAATTTACCAATAATAAATAGAAAAGACTATGCATAAATAAATATTAAAAGAGATACTTAAGGGTAAGAAGATTACATCCAATCCTTTGAGAGAAGCTTAGCCAAGCATGGAGAGAACCTTTTTAGAAGAATAGATGAAAGGACTCATCACCGCTTCTTTTCGGCAGAGTTTCCACACTAATCCTCACCTCTCTCACTATCCAAAGCTACCTACTAACATGATTTAAAGAGTATGAGGCTTAAGCACAAGCTTAGAAGCAAGGGAGGAGGAGAAATGAGTTGCAAGAAGTGTAGAATTCCTTGGGGGTGCATGGCTATTTATAGGGGGCTGGCTGCTCGAGTTCACTTGCCCAAGCGAGTGTTTTTGCCTTTGTTTGCTCGCTTGGGCGAGCTTAAAACCCACTTGGAGGCCCACTTGTAGAAGCCACTCACCCAGGCGAGCAATTTGTGCATGTTTCACTTGCCTGGGTGAGTTAAACGTGTTATCCAGAAGAAGCTTTTGGGCCTTGATGGATTTTGGGCTTGTTTTGCTTGTTGTACCTCCCATGTTTACTTTATGAGCCATTTTTGCTTACTTTATGTGTTCGGAAGTTTCATAAATCCTTTAACCTAACAGAAAGCAAGAAATGATTGGATAAATCTTTAAGAATATGAACACAACATTTATCCTAAGCACTAAATACAAACTAACTAGATTAGGGTAAGTTTTTATAAATATTCTTAGTAAAAAATGAAAGATAAGTGCCTTCAATGTAACCCTAATTTCACTAAGATATGACACTTATCAGGTAGTCATCATCTCAGGTTGATTGAATCATTCATATCATTTTAGTTGCTGAGGAACATGAGGTGATATCTTTCTTGAACCTAAAGCTTGTGTTTTGTTGTTATTTGTTGTATAATTTTGTTGAATTTCCTTATAACATTTGTATTCTTTAAAGCTTTTCTAGAAAGGGTTTTCTAGGGGGAAGAACAGAGCGAGGATCTCTGGTTCTTGATCTTTTGAAAAGTCTATAGGAAGTAGATTTTGAATTTTACCTAGGGAGGGTAAGAGAGATCATTTTTTGTAAGCTTGTAAAGAACAAATATTTGTTATAGTGGAACTCTAACCTAGATTGGGTTGGAAGGAAACTGGATGTAGCCTCCGGGGTTGAGAGGTGAACCAATATAAATCTTGTGTGCATTTAAATTTCAGTTTATGTTTCATTAAAATTCTTGAAGTTGAGAATTTGCTTATCATATAAATTTGGTTTCAGCACAAGTGTTATTTGGTTGATGAAGTAAAGTGATTTGTAATTGGTTTTAAATAAGATACGATCCTTTTGAAATCTTCCGCTATTACATATTTTACGAGGAAATTTTAAAACTCTGAAGTTAAAACAATTCACCCCGCTCTTGGTTTATTTGAATAAGTATTCATTGTATTTTCAGAGTAGTGTTCTCTAGGGAAGAACAGAGTAGTGTTCTCTGATTCTTGTTCACTAGAAGTCTAATAGGGTTTTAGATTTCTTTTCTTTATCTAGAGTTGATAAATAGTGTTTGTAATAAAGCTTGTAAGAACTGAAATTTATAATAATGGAACTCTAAGCTAGTGTTGATTAGAAGAAACTGGATGTAGCTTCTCTTGACAAGTGAACTAGTATAAATTCTTGTGTTAATTCTCTTCCTTAATCTCTATTAGTCATCTTGTTCATTTGTTCTTGGTATTTTTATCATTACTCAACAAGTTCTGTTTTGAGCTATTGATTTCTTGAGCAGAGTGATTTGATTGATTAAAAGCATTCTTGGTTTAAAAGTGATTAAGATCCTTACTTTGATTTTATAAAGAAATTTTAAAAGACCAAGTTTTAACCAATTCACCCCCCTCTTGGTTATTGTGGGTATTCCTATTGTTTTCAAATGTAGCTTCTCTTTGAGAGGTGAACCAGTATATGTTCTTGTGTTGATCTCTATTCCTTTATCTCTTCTTTCTATCTTGATCTCTTGACTATTGTGAATTCTTTCTTACTCAACAAGTGAAGGTTTTTGTCATTGGTTTATTGGACTGAGTGGTTTGATTGAATTGAAGCATCATTGGTTTTAAGAGTGATAAAGATCCTTTAACTCTAATTTTCTAAAATTTTAAAAGGTCAAATTTATACCAATTCACCCCCCTCTTGGTATTTGAGTGTATTCATATTGTTTTCACTCATGAGTCGGGTCGTTGCATGACTCAAGATGAGGCTTCAAATGAAGTCAATTATATGGCTAATTAGAACCGCCAAGGCTTCCATCAAGGGGGAAATCAAGGCTTCAACCAAGGAGGAAACTCAAGTTACCATCCGGGGAGAAGTTTTTCCCAAAACCAAGGCCAAAATTGGACGTATCATCCAGGAAACAACTTCAACTAGGACCAAGGGGGTCCATCTAATAGACCTCCTAACCTAGGCCTTAATCTGTATGACCGGACCTCCAAGCTTGAAGACACCTTGACTTAATTCATGCAAGTCTCAATGTCAAATCAAAAGAGCACTGACTCACCCATCAAGAATCTTGAAGTAAAGATGGGTCAGCTGGCTAAACAGATGGCAGAGAAATCATCTGGTAACTTTGTTGCCAACACCGAGAAAAATCCAAAGGAGGAATGCAAGGTGCTAATGACCCGGAGCAAGGTAAGGGAGAACCCTGAGTTTATCGAGGGTGTAGTGGAGGATGTGAGTGATAGAGAAGAGGATGAGAGAAAAGAAGGAGAGCCTAAAAATAAAGAGAGTTGTGAAAGAGAAAACGAAAATGAAAAAGAGAAAAATGAAAAAAATAAGAAGAAGAGTGGTTTGGAGAAAGATGGTGTGGTCTTAACATCTAAGACCAGAGCCAGTTGGCAAGGGAAGCTAGGAAGGAAGTGCCAATGGTTTATGCTAAGGATCTTTCGTATCCTTTCACGCCTTCTAAGAAGGATAAGGAGCGCTACTTTGTCAAGTTTCTAGATATCTTTAAGCAGCTAGAGATCACCATTCCCTTTGGTGAAGCTCTGCAACAGATGCCAATGTATGCTTAGTTCTTAATAGATATGCTCACCAAAAATAGCAAGTACATTAATAGCGAAAATATTATGGTGGAAGGGAATTGCAGTGCTATCCTCCGGAGAATTCTACCATAAAAGTTCAAAGATTTGGGGAGCGTGACTATTCCATGCTCTATTGGATCGGTATCTGTGGGAAAGCTCTTATTGATATGGGGCAAGCATTAATTTGATGCCTTTATCTCTATGCCGGAGGGTTGGCAATTTGGATATTCTCTCCACTAGAATGATCCTGTAGCTGGAAGATAGATCCATCATAAGACCATATGGTGTGGTGGAAGATGTTTTGGTCAAGGTCAAGCACTTCACATTTCCATTTGACTTCGTCATCATGGACATTGAGGAGGACTTTGAGGTACCACTAATTCTGGGCAGGCCATTTATGTTCACAACCAAGTGTGTGGTGGACATGGGAAATTGCAATCTGGAGCTGAGCGTGGAAGATCAAAAAGTCACCTTTAACTAGTTTGAAGCAATGAAGCATCCCAGTGACCACAAGACATGTTTCAAAGTGGAAGATTGTCTTTTTAATGAAGAAGAAAAAGACCTCACAGCCTGCTTAGATGATTTAAACAGATCAAATGAAATTCCTCAAGGGGAATACGCCTTTGAAGAGCTAAAGGAAGACATTATGGCAGAGAAATTGAAAGTTGAGTTAAAGGTGCTACCTCCTAACCTAAAATATGTCTTCTTAGAGCCACAAGAGACCAAGCCGGTGGTTATTAGTAGCGCTCTGTTTCCATCTAAAGAAGCACAACTTATGGAAGTGCTTGGGAAGTATAAGGAAGCAATATGATGGCGTATTTTTGACCTTAAAGGAATCAGTCCATCCTATTGCATGCACAAAATAATGATGGAAGCTGACTATAAGCCGGTGAGGCAGCCTTAGAGGAGATTGAATCCCTCTATGAAGGAGGAAGTGCAAAAAGAAGTCCTGAAGTTGCTGGAAGCAGGGTTAATTTACCCAATTTCTAACAATGCTTGGGTAAGCCCAGTGCAGGTGGTGCCCAGAAAGGCGGTGTGACAGTGATCCATAATGAAAAGAATGACCTCATTCCCACACGAACTATCACTGGGTGGAGAATGTGCATTGATTACCAGAATTTGAATGATGCCACCAAAAAGAACCATTTTCCCTTGCCATTCATGGACCAAATGCTGGAGCGTCTCTCTGGTCAACCCTTCTACTGCTTTTTGGATGGATATTCAAGGTACAATCAGATTGTTGTTGATCCAAAAGACCAAGAGAAGACAGTTTTCACTTGTCCATTTGGGGTTTATGCTTATAGAAGAATGCCCTTTGGGTTATGTAATGCCCCTACCACATTCCATAGATGCATGTTGGCCATTTTTGCAGACCTCGTGGAAATATGCATAGAGGTGTTCATGGATGACTTCTCAATCTTCGATTCATCCTTCAACCATTATCTGGCAAATCATGAGTTGGTGTTGCAGCGATGTATGCAAACCAACTTAGTACTAAACTGGGAAACGTGCCAATTCCTGGTTCAAGAAGGAATTGTTCTGGGCCACAAGATTTCTGTTAAAGGGATCGAAGTGGATAAGGCTAAAATCGATGTGATTGAGAAGCTGACTGCTCCCACTAATGTTAAAGGCATCCGAAGTTTCCGAGGACACGCCAGATTCTACAGGAGGTTCATCCAGGACTTTTCAAAGATTGCCAAACCACTGAGTAATCTACCAAATAAAGAGGTCGTGTTTAAATTTGATGAAGAATGCATACTAGCTTTTCAATCTTTGAAGGAAAAGCTAATATCACCACCTATGATCATTGCACCTAACTGTAGCCAAGGGTTTGAGCTAATGTGGGACACCAGTGATTATGTTGTGGGGGCAGTGTTGGGACAGTAGAAAGACAAAATATTCCACTCGATTTACTATGCAAGTAAAGTCCTAAATGATGCTCAGCTCAATTATGCTACCACAGAGAAGGAGTTGTTGGCAATTGCGTATGCCCTTGAGAAATTCAGGTCCTACTTATTGGCTCAAAAGTTATCATCTTCACAGATCATGTGGCCATTAAGTACCTCTTGACAAAAGCTGGCTCCAAGCCTAGATTGATTAGATGGGCACTGCTGCTCTAGGAATTTGATCTCGAAATCAAAGACAAGAAGGGTTGTGAAAATCTCGTGGCTAATCACTTGTCTCGATTAGTCAACGAAGAGGTCACGATCAAAGAGAAGGAGATTCAAGATGAGTTTCCAGATGAGTCCTTATTGTCTATGAATGAGCGACCTTGGTTTGCAGATTTTGCCAATTATAAAGTGGCCAAGATCATTCCATCTGACCTTAATTGGCATCAACAGAGAAAATTTCCTTGTGATGCAAATCACTATGTCTGGGATGATCCCTATCTTTTCAAGCTTGGAGCGGATAACCTGTTGAGGAGGTGTGTCACCAAGGAAGAATCAAAGAGTATTTTGAGGCACTGCCACAATTCACCCTGTGGTGGACACTACAATGGAGACCGAACAGCTGCAAAGGTGATGCAGTCCGACTTCTTTTGGCCCTCAGTATTGATGGATGCTCAGGACCATGTGCTTCAATGTGATCAATACCAGAGGACTGGGGGCATCTCAAGGAGAAATGAGATGCCTTTGCAAAACATAATTGAGGTTGAAGTCTTCGATTGCTGGGGTATCAATTTTGTCAGTCCCTTACCTTCCTTATTAGGGAATGAATACATTTTGGTTGTCGTTGATTATGTTTCCAAATGGGTTGCTACGTAGAAAAATGACTCCAAAACTATTGTTAAATTCATAAAGAAGAATATTTTCTCTCGTTTTGGAGTCCCTAGAGTGCTCATCAGTGATGGTGGGACACATTTCTGCAATGAGCAGCTGCAGAAGGTATTAGAGCACTACCATGTTAAGCACAAGGTGGCTTCACCCTATCATCCTGAAACCAATGGGCAGGTTGAGGTATCCAACAGAGAGTTGAAGAAAATCCTAGAAAAGACTATGGCTTCAACAAGAAAGGATTAGGAAATGAAGCTAGATGATGATCAGACTGCTTTCAAGACTCCTATTGGTCTATCTCCATTTCGGATGGTTTATGGGAAAGCATGTCATCTCCCTGTAGAGCTGGAATACAAGGCATCTTGGGCATTAAAGTTCTTAAATTTTGATGAATCATTGTCTAGGGAGAAGTAGCTGCAATTGCTGGAACTGGACGAAATGAGGCTCAATGCATATGAGTCCTCTAAAAACTACAAGCTGAAGATGAAGGCCTATCATGACAAGAAGCTTGTCAAGAAAAACTTCCAGCCAAGGCAACAAGTCCTTTTGTTCAACTCTCGCCTGAAGCTTTTTCCAGGAACACTCAAGTCAAAATGGTCTGGGCCATTTATCATCAAGGACATCAAGCCATATGGGGCAGTAGAACTGATAGATCTATCCTCTAGTGATCAAGAGTGCATCTAGACTGTCAATGGACATGGGCTTAAGCTTTACAATGGTGGCGATATTGAACGCATGACCACACTCATCCACCTCCAAGACCCTTGAAGGGTGTTTTACGTCAAGCTAGTGACGTTAAAGAAGCACTTACTGGGAGGCAACCCAGGATTTCTTTCCTTGTCTTGGTTAATTAGGGTAGTTAATTTGAGGTTGTGTGAATATTAAATGCATTTTGCTGTTTGTGTGTTTATTGTTAGTGTGGTGTAGGTTGTGTGTCCTGTTTTAAAATTATGCAGTATTTTTTGGCATGCTAAGCGTGCCAGTTTCACGTTAAGAGCGCCTTGTACAGTTGGTCCGGCATGCTGAGCTCAAAAAGCCACGCTAAGCGCGACTTTATGAATCAACAGAGGCTCTGAGCGCACATGTCGTGCTTAGCCCAAATTCTTATCTGTCTGAAATTAAATTGAATTGTGCTTAGCGAGCCAAAGTCCTACTAAGCGTGCCACCATGCCCACTAAGCGAGAGGCACGCGCTCAGCCCAAATATCCACTGTCAAGAAATTAATTGAATTGGGTTGAGCGGGCCATTTTCGTGTTGAGTGCGCCAGTGCCTCGCTGAGCCCGCTTAGCGGATTTTGCAGGTTAAAACTTTCTGCAAAATCCACTAAGCCAAGCTTCGCCCTGCTAAGCAAGCCCAAATACAAAAAAAAAAACAAAAACAAATTATTAATTAATTAAAATAATAAATTTGGGGGGGGGGGGCAAATTGAACAGTTTCTGACAGGACCGACTAAGCACGCACTTGGTTCACTAAGCGCTCCACGCGCCCATTTAATGCACCTACTTGTCAGAGACATCTCGCTGAGCGCATCCATGTCGCGCTCAGCGCGACACTCGTAATTGCAGAGCTGTTTTGAAACTGCTCATAACCCCTCATTAAGTTTTATCCCTTTTATTCTCCCTCACCTTTCATTTCGAACATTCCCTCTGTTTCTCTCTCATTGCTGTTGTGTCTCTTTGCTTCTTCTATGCATATTTTCTCCTTGTTCATTCCACATTGATGCTTCTAAGTATGCATCTTTCACTTCCTTTTCTTCTATTTCATTTTTGGGTTTCTATTTCTTTAATTTCGTGTCTTTTCAAACTCCATTCTAGGTGTTTTATTTCACTTTTAGTAATGTTACATATGTGGTTTCAGTCTGATTGTTGTGGTTGTTAACGTGTTGATTGTTTTGATTAATGTTGCATAGTGCTGTTCTGCATGTTCAGAGGAAACGATAGGCTCTCTTAGCGCACCTCTGTGCGCTTAGCGAGCCCTCATATTTTGTATGCATTTCTAGGTAGTCTCGCTGAGTGCGCCCTGTGCGCTTAACGAGCCCATGAATTTCTGGGTTTATGTTCTTGCTAGGGCGCACTCAGCGAGCCCATGAATTTATGGGTTTACGTTCTTGTTGTTCTTCCTTTTTAATGTTGTGTTCTTCGTGGTTCATTGGTGTTTATCTAGATCTGGAAAATTTCCAGAATCTAGTGCCCGCTGAGCACACCCTTTCACGCTAAGCGGGTCACCCTCCCTTGTGAACTGCTGGTGGGCTTTGTAACGACCTAAAAATTATGCTAGATATTATTAATAGTATTATTATTAGGATTAAATTTTTAGGAAACATATATTATTATTAATTCTAAAATGTATAACTTACAAAAGGTTTGAAACTAATATATTATACGTAGCCATAGTCCTTGTCACAAAAGTCAATATTAACATGTACAAGCCTCTCTAAACAAAAGCCTACTTCATATCTTCATTTCTACACCATCACCAACCCAGGTCATCAAGGAAATTGACCACTGTTGCCATCTAAAAAAAA
>CM023943.1:13172314-13222051 GCA_013407115.1 Glycine latifolia
AGAAACTGACTTCAGTTACAGTATAAATAGCTCACAAGTAGTCTATATAGAGTGCTACACAGACCTTACATTCAAGACTGCTTATATCTTAATTCTGATTAGTCCATTCCACTTCTGACCATCAAAATTACTAAATCATCTCTTTGAATAAGTCTATACCTCCTACAATTAAAAGAAAATTCTCCAGATTCTATTTATTATTTTTTCCACTATAAAATATCTCCACAAAATATCTGAGGGTATTTGTGTCATTTTGACTCAAGGGCATTTTTTGTAATTTCCAAAATATCCAATGGTATTTATGTAATTTCCACCTTAAAATATCTAACTAAAATATCTAGGGGCATTTTTGTAATTTTCATCTCAAGGGCATTTCTGTAATTCCTGCTTTCAGGGAAGGGTAATATGGTCGTTTCTCTTCAAATATTTTTGTATCCAAGTATCATCACACTTCCACAATTCAATTATAAATATGAATTCAAGATATAATTTTGAGGATGTTACAGGCTCAGGGTGAGCTTTTGCGCCTCGCTGAGTGCGCCCTGTGCACTTAGCTAGCCCATGAATTTTGGGTTTATGTTCTTGTTAGGGCGCACTCAGCGAGCCCATGAAGTTATGGGTTTATGTTCTTGTTGTTCTTCCTTTTTAATGTTGTGTTCTTCGTGGTTCATTGGTGTTCATCCAGATCTGGAAAATTTCCAGAATCTAGTGCCCGCTGAGCACACCCTTTCACGTTAAGCGGGTCACCCTCCCTTGTGAACTGCTGGTGGGCTCAGGGCGAGCTCTTGCGCTGAGCCTGGCTTTGCTTTTGGCCATTCCAGCAGCCTGCTAAGTGCGCATTTTTCGCGCTAAGCGGGCATCTATTTCAGTTTTTATTTTTTATTTCTATTTTTTTTATAATTTTAATTAGTTGTGCTTGATTTGACATGTTGATCGAGCTAAGCGAGTCACTGTCTCGCTAAGCGCACCTACTTCTTTAGAATTACTTTTGTTTTGGGCTTAGCGCGCCTAGACGCGCTCAGCCCAATTTCTCCTCTGTCTAGAATTTTTGTTGAATTGCGCTAAGCGTGCCATTGTCGCGCTCAGCGCGTTAGTTTCCAGCAGAGGCTGGCTTAGCACGCCAGGTCTCGCAAAGCCCACCCTTTTACGTTCCTGTTTATTTTGGGACCCTTCCTTCTAGTTTTCTTTTCTTTTTCTTTGTTTATTTTTGTTTTTCTTTTCTAATCTTTGTTTAATTTCTTTATTTATGTCCTTTTTGCAGATGGCCTCAAGGAAACGCCGAGGATCTTCCTCCCAGCCCCGTTAAGAGCCCGATGCCGTTCACGGTGCTTGGGACTCCAAACGATTTATTGCACAGGTGGCGTGGGTTAGGTTCTGGGAGAATGTGCAACACTGAAACATTTTGCCTGAGAGGTGGGTGTTCTTACATTCAGGGGAGTATGATGAATTTTTACACGAGCTTCAACGATGCTGGTGGGATCGGAAGCTTACTCATTTTCCAGAAGGCAACCGAAGCAGTGCAAGGTCCAGGGGAAGCTGATCCGGTTTGACGCTCAGATGTTAAACTCTTTCCTCCAGACCCCGATGATTCTAGAGGGCGACTCCCAACGACCCACATACTCTCAGTTCCTCCATACCTACCCTGATGTAGAGGCCATAGAGGCCAAGCTGTGCATGCCAGGAGGCCACTTCGTGATGAATGTTGAAGGGCTCCCGTGGAAGATCCTCTGGAAGAATATGACCACTTTAGCCCAAACCTGGAGTGTGCTCTCCTACTCCAACTTAGCCCCGACTTCTCACACGTCTTACCTGAACATGGATTGGGCCAGGTTGGTTTACAACATCGTCTCATAGATGGACATGGACTTGGGCAATCTAATCTCATTCCAAATCACACAGATTGCCCAATCCAGTACCGACAGACTTGGCTTCCCCACTTTCATTCTGACACCGTCGCATTCGAGTCTCTCAGCCTTCCCATCAATGTAGGGTACATTAGGAAGAACTGCTGGCATCCGGCAGACCATGTTGTGTCTTTTCCAGGTTCAAGGAAGGCCAAAGCTTGTGCGGCTCCTCCTACGAATGTTGAGGCTTCTACTTCAGATTATGCACCCAGTCAACCCATTTCTCCTCATCCTTTTCCTTCAGTACCACAAGGCCAGCTGCTGCCAATGCTTTCCAGTCTCCATCAGGGCCAATATCTTCTGATGTAGAGTCTCTATCAGCTCTCTCTCCAGCAACCAATCATGACACTTGAGGACTTTCTCTCCCGAGTCTCTTGGCCTGGGGACAACCCTTCCTTTTGCATGGGGGGTGGTGTTGCTAATGAGGATGCTGCTACCGTCATAGATGACGACTACGTGACAGATGTTACAGATACCCAGGGATCATGGGACCCTTGGCCCACACAGGACTGAGGCCTATCATATTTTACAGATCATCTTATGTTTTATGTTTTTATGCTTTCTATGTTTATGCTTTCCGTTTTATATTTCCGTTTATGCTTACTTTACTACTTTATCGTATTTTAGACAATTTACATTTTGTTTTTAATTTTAAAACTTATATATATGCATGATGGATAGTTTATTTTGGTTGACATTCTTTTTGGGAATTTTTGGGCATGTCTGATAAAGCATTTTGCATGACAGAGAGTTGCGTTTGTGAATATGTTAAGTTTAATATGAAAGTGAGCACACGTTGTGATTATATGATGGTTTCTTGAAATGTATGTGCATGAGAGAGTTAGTTAGCTTTCATGACAGAAATTCTTGCGAAGAAAAACTCTAGGTTTCACTACACCGTGTGAGTTGTGTATCTATTAACTACGAGATAACGATTGATTGAACCTTTTGGCATTGCATGAATCTTGAACTGCTTGAATTCATGCATGATGTGGAAATAATCAAGGCCCATTTTGAATTTTAAATTTAGCTACTTGGCCAAAAAGCCAACCTTGTATTGATTAATGTTGTTAAATCCCTTGCTCCCTTTTTTAGCCGGATCTGATGATGAATTGTGATTCTTGAATCTTAAGCTATAAAGAAATTGTAAACATGTTCACCTTACCTTAGGTTTTAGGACATGATTATGGATCAAGACAAAATTGTCCCAAATTTGGGGGAGTGCACGTGAGAAAGTTTCTTGAAGGGAAAGTAAATAACAAGCACACAGAGGATAACAACTGTACTATACCTTGGATGATTTAAAATCAAAATAAAAAAAAAGAAGAGAAAAAGAAAAGAAAGAAAAGAATAAAAACCAAGGTTGAACGACTCTCTGTGCTGTTGTATGGCAAAATTACGTGAGCTGGAAAATAAGAAAAGATGTGAATGCTCTCCTAGAACTTAGTTGTTGAATTCTGAGAAAAACCATGAATTCTTGATAGCCCAGCCTCATTACAAGCCAATGAAGTCCCCTGTGATCCATATTGTGTGTGTATGACTGTATTGTATGAGATGATATGCAAATCTGAGAATGGTTATTTTGATTATATTGAATGAAAGTTACATAACTGAAACACTTGTGTGCTTGAGTGAAATACTAGCCTTGTGAGGAGTGAAGCATGGGTTGATCTTCTTTGATATCTATCATTCTTGCTAACTCATTTCACTAAGGGTATGCATTGATTGATTTCTTCATGGAACCCTAACTAGTGTGAACTGAAGTTTCGGGCGTTTGAATTGTTTTAAAAGAATTGTGATAATCTTAGTTATGTATTATGTTTTATTCTTGACAATGCCATTGATCTAACTTAGTTAGCATTTACTTACTTTTGCTTGAGGACAAGCATAGCTTTAAATTTGGGGGAGTTTGATAATTGCTAAGCATACGTAAAGTTACATGTAAATTACTTAGTAATTATCTATTCTTTTCCTCTTTTAATGCTTCTTTTTGTGATTAAAATATGGGAATTAGCTTCTTCTGAGCTTTTATCCAGTGGATGCTTTAACTAGTTGATTTATGAAATGTTAGTTGTATTTTTTGTAGAACTCACTGTAAGGGCATGAAAAATGGATTTCAAAGTCTGGAGATGCTCACTTAGCCCAACAACAGCTGCTCGCTCAGCACGAAGACCCACTCGCTTAGCGTGGGGTCACTTATCTAGCTGGACAAATTAAAGCGTGCTCAGCACATCCTTTTCGCGCTCAGCACACACCACAATACTGGGCTGCATTTAAGGCATTTTGGAGGGAAAAAGAGGCATTCATTCATTCCTTAGGACAGAGCACACATTTGGAGAAGCTTGGAGCTCTGCTAGGTCAAAAGGAGACATCATTCCACACCATTGGAGCTTCCTCTCCACCTCATTCCCTTTCATCCATCTCCTTCCATAAGCCTAACCTCCATTGTTGTAAGCTTCTCATGGAAATGAGGAGCTAAAACCCCCATTGTTAGGAGTTCACCAACTGAACGCTTTGATGTAAAGTTCTAACTATCTATTCAATATTATTTATGCATTATTGTTGTTTTTCTGAGCTTTATTCATGCTTGTGGTTTGATCACCCATTTGTATGCTTTGTTTTAGGTTTTAGTGCATTGGAAAATGGTTATCGCCTTAAGAACTGAAAAACGCTTCTAAATGATATCATGTCTAGGGATAGAATGTTTTGTTTAGCCTAGGTTACTTATCGTCTCTAATCGTAATGCAAATCGTTTAATATAACTCTTGAGGGATTAAGGGTGAAATTAAGTGATTTAGGTCTAGCACTTGGGGAATCAAGGTTAGATTATATTAGTAGATAAAGGTGATTGTATTTAATGATTGAATAGAGAAAAACCTTTTGTATCGCATCAAAGTTAGTTCCGGTTAATGAACTCCTAACATCAATCGCGTTATAATTCCACCATCCACATCATTTCGAGTGTTTGTGTCTCTTTCCTTGTAGTTATTACACTTTTAGTCTACATTTATATAAGTTTAATCTTATGCAAAATCAATTTACCATTTAAATCCATTCATTAATTACTTGAAAACAAACATGCATTAGTCCTGAGTTTAAGCAAAGTCCCTGTGCAAATTGACATTCGATCTTACCGTATCTTTATTATTTGGACAAATCGGTGCGCTTGCCGACCATTCAACACCAAGCCAACATTCATACACAAATCTAACTTATATCCAATTAATATGGAATAGGGCAATGATATTTTGTTCAATCCAAAATAAGTTAGTTTAAGAGTTGACCAATACGTATGCTGGATTGGACACCCTTAATAACAATAACCTATCCACATATACCATCTAGGCATGACAAGTGTACCCGTTACCGTGGGGACCAACTTGAACTCGTCCCGACTTTGACGGAGAAAAATCAAGTTGACTGGGGTTGGGGTTAGGTTTGGGTTTTCCCCGATTGAGAAAGTCAGGTTTAGGGATGAAATCGGGTATACTAATCCCCGTCCCTGCCCACTACTATTTTGACATAATAAATATTTTAAATTACTATTATAACCCTACAATACCCTAGTCCCCATTATCAATTTAAATGGATTAATGTTTGTTTTATGCATATAATTATCTCTTTTCTTATAATTGTTTAACAATTTTTATTTTATTTCATGTTGAGCTCAAAAAATAAATTAGAACAAATAATTTTTACTTAATCTATTGTTAAGTACTTGAAATTTCAACCTTGGTAAACAGTGTGTCATAATCACTATTTCTTAAAGTTATCCAAAAATAAATGAGATCAAATAATTTTTACTAGAAATTTTAATTTAGCATATTGGAATAGATTCAGTCAAATTATAAAAAAAAAAAATCTTATTTTCTTATTTTTTATGAATAAAAAAGTAAGATATAATTTAAAACGAGACGGGATAGAAGACTCAATCTCCAAATAGGGACAAATATGAGTCTAATTTTTAGACTTCAATAAGAAACAAGACAGGAAAGACTTGTGAAGTAAGAGACAAAAGATGAAGAGAATAAACCTACTTCCATCCTATCATATTATCATGCCTAACACCATCGAACTAAGCTAACAAAGTAGAGTGCCTATAAATGGGAAACATTTAATAAACACTGTCTAAGTATTTAAGAGCTTTTTTTATATTTAATAATCTGTACTGAAATAAACATTAATAATTTTAATGTGTGACCTACAAAAGGAGGCAGGACGGACTAGCGCAATAAATGACATGGTCTACTTTGATTATCAGGTTTCATCATCTTACACGCAATAATTATAATATAAATATTATGGTTTTTACACTAACAATATAATACATTACACTAACATTTGATATATACTATTTTTCTATTTCAATAGAATTGTCTATCACTATGATATATTATATTATTAATATAATTTACAATATTCACAGAAATAATTTAAGTTCCATTAAACAAAGGTTATAATCCCAAAGACTCATCCAACATTAAACGTATGTGACATGACATTTTTCCTGTAGTGTAATAAAAGTGATTTAGGTATGAAATTAGGTTTTTTCAATTAATATAATTATTAAAATTTGATCGATCGTTGCGTGAGAGTTAATCAGATGATCAGTATAGTAGTGGGCTATGCTTGTTTAGTTAGTGCTTAGAGGTCAGCTTCAGCTATCAAATTCAAATGGTAATCTCTAAATTAATTTGCTGGTCTTAAAAAATAATTCTGTTTAAAGTGACATACATAAACACAAATTGGGTGAAACTAACTATCATACATTAAATAGGACCAACTTAATTGTCGAAATCTCTCCTACTAGGTCCCTACCTTATAGGGATTGTATATTTGTATGCATAGATCCGATGTTCCATTAAATATAATTAATTGTTGTTATAAAATGAGTAATTAAGAATTTTGAAGTTATAAAATTATTACCGCTAGTTAAAATGAATAATAAATTATTTTGTAATCAATATAATAAATAAATGAATAAATAGTGAGTTCGATTAGGTAAGTGATTATAATAAATATCGATACCCCTAAGTAAAACGACCTCATATTAATTATATATGTTACTTAAACTAACTATAAAATGTACGCAAGTCTTGTAAAAAGCATGCACGCAAGCTTTTCAGTTAGGACTATTCTTAAGAAAAATTCAATTAAAAAACATAGTCGAGAACTAAAAATATGTTACCAAAACATTTCAATTTTTAGAATTTTTTAAAATTAAAAAATATAAATAGAACAACTCTAAAAACATCATAAACAAATTGTTAAAAAGCTTATCCAAACACAATAAATTCTACACCAACTCATGTCCGGTCTATTTAGATAAACGTTAGGTTTTCAACAATTGTGTTAAGTTTTGCCTTTCATGTGAATCACGTCAGTCTTAAATGCAATAAAAGTACATTTCACTTTTGTCAAAAAGCATATATCATGTCAATGTAAATTTATTTTAATTTTATTTTCATAAATCCAGATATAAACAATTTAAACCAATTTTTTTAAACCAATTTTATCAATATTTCCTTTTTTAACACTAACTCTACTAAAACACATGAAATAAATTATCATAATTTTGTGCAACATTTATTCCCCAAACTTTAGTAATAAACACAGTAGCCAAACAATTAAAAAAATAGCAATAAATATATTTCCAACGATTTTTGTTAATTTCCTAGGGTGTGTTCGTTTAAGAAAAAAGAAAATAAAAAGGAAAAAATAAAAAATAAAATAATGTGACATCGACACTTTTATATTTTATTTTAGTTTATAATTTTCATTTCAATTTATTTTTGTTTTTCGTTTTTTCCACTTTACTCAATGAACCCTAAGAGAATAGTTATATATTTGTTCGGACTTCGTTTGGATGAGCATAAATAACTGCATAAAAAAAATTAAAATCAAATAAGTGCACGTGGCTATAGTTCTTTCTCTTCCTAAGAATTTTTTAATTTTTTTCTGACGCAATAGTGATTCTACTATGTCCGTAGACAGTGTGGGAAGAGATTGGCATGGGTAAAGGGAAATTCCAGGTGAGGAGGGTGGGTGACACAATGGCCAAGAATCTAATATGCACATATGCATGCAGTGAGTGCTGAAGATGATGTTAACAGTGAGTACCATAAATGAGTACTATGCGATATAATTAGTTACCATAAGAAACGAATAATTAAGTCTACTGTGCAATTAAAAAATAATTAACAAATTATTTTTTATAAAGTTATATTTTGGTTCTTAAATGTATAAATTAGTATCAATTTAATCTATTAAAAAATAAAATTGTCTATGTAATTATTAATTTCTAAATGTGTAAAAATTTCTAAATGTATAAAAAGTATTATGATTTTGTCCTTTCATCAAGATTTAACATTAAATTATATATTTTAGAATTATTTTATTTATTTATAAGAATTAAATATAATATAAAAAATTTAAAATACTTATATTTTATTCAATCAACCAAGTTAGCTCCTTTAATTTTTAGAACCAACTTAGCATTATAAAACTCATGAACCTATTGTCATTAAACTAAATCATAAGTTATCACACTTTTTAGATATTTATGTACTAAATTATAATTTTTGTTCTTTAATTGTTACTCATTTACAAAATATTGATGGATTAAAATATATTTTTTAAGAGAATATATGGACTAGAGAGAAAGGGTGGGAACTGGGAAGAGCTGGGCGTCGTTTTCGAACAAAACGCAGATTGTGATTGTTCACTGGTTAGACATGAATGACAGAGTGTGAATCTCTGTGAGCCTGAGAGTGTGAAGCTTTATTTTTTTTCTTCATTTTATGGTCAAACGCAAGCTTACAAACTACATAGACCGGTAAAGGGTACGTACACTGCTTTTACTGCTACAACATCATCCATAGATGACCCCCACTTGTTTCGTTTCATCCCGTTAATTTTAATTCATATATACTTTCTTTTTTATCACGATGATATTGATATTAAATTGTGTCTTTTTGGGTTAGTGTAAGAATGTAACTTTATTTCATAGTTGTTGTTGTTGAATTATTTTGTTTGGTGGTGTTTATGTCTAAATATCTTGAAGGATGTTATAAATAGTGACAGATTTTGCTCTAATCATTTATGGTTAATGATAGGATGGGGATGGGTTTAGTGAAGTACATTTGTGGAATTCACTAAACCCATATGTTATAAGATAAAGGGCTGGCATAGAATTGAAATATGTTTTTAATGCAATTAAAGGGAATTTAAAAGGGAAAACTTTCATAGCACAATTAGACCTAAATTATTTGTTATTCCCCATAAGGAGTTTGGGGAGAAAAATAACTTTTGACTCTGCTACCCTTCTCAATAAGGTTTGTTTCCTTCAACAGTCAATTTATTTGGATGAAAAAGTCCTTTTCTTGTGTATGCATGTATCTATTGATTTGCTTGTAGCTATATAATAGATTTATTTTAATTCATATCGGGGTTTAGAAGTAATTGAAGTACATCACTTGTTTATAGCCATTTTATTGGGATGAATAGTGTGATTATCAACTAGCTAGCAGGATATGCGTTATGGATAAATAGAATGGTTAGTTTGTAAACTGGAATGAGATGTTTCACGTTGACAGTGTGAAACTAGATTTTAAAAAATGCTTAAACATGTTAGTGGTTTTTAATATATACTCAAATTTTATTTTTGATCTTGATAAAAAAAAAATGATTTCTAGTTTCTCATATTAGGAATTTTTTTATTCATGTATCAATTGATAGTAGAATCTGTCAACTACTGATGTATCCTTTAGTTTGACAAATCAGTTGCTTGCGTGTTGTATCACATTGAATTAAATATAACATTGTAATATTTTAATTATTTAACAGAGTTAATTTTCTGACGGTTAAAAATTGTCAAAAAAATACTTGAAAAACTTGTTTAAAATATATTAAACAATTTGTGATAGCTTGTAACCACCATAAATTGGTTTTCTCTTTTCCAGAACTTCTTGATCATGGTAAACACAAAATCTTTAGATTCAAGTCCAATCAAGTTCAATCTATTCAACTTCAAATTCCTTCAAATATTCTAATAAAAATTCAAATAAGTAAAAGAAAGGAAAAAAATGCAGAGTCCACACAAGAAATGCAAATATGAACATAGATCTTAAGTAAACCCAGAATTACAAGTGATGAGTCACCATCCTCAATGGCGATGGCAACCTCAAGTGCACACCCTAATGCTCCTCGACCGTGTCGACATCTTCATTGTAGATGGTGATCTCAACTGCAAGTTGTGTTACCCAAACTCGTAACTAGATCTAGATCTAGGATCAAATTGAATTCTTGTGCACAGAAGCACCACACTTTTCTCCTCGCATTTCTCCTCTGCTACAAAACCCATTCTTCTCCTACGATGTAGAACCTACTCAATCACATTTTGTGGGTATGAGTCAACTGGGTTTGATATTGCTCGCCCTGCATCGAGAGAGAAGTAAGAGCCATTTTGGGTTTGGGTATGAATCTTGTGACGACACTGACAGTAGAGCATCAGTTCATGGAGGGAGGAAGGGAAGGGGAGGCAAAAAGGGTGGTGTTGTCGGGCACTCCGTTGAGGGTGTCGTTGATGTGGTTGTTGGAGGAAACATAGGGTGTGGATGCAGAGAGAAGAGTTATTTTTAATTTTTTTTTTATATATTTTAAATTTATTAATTATTAACATCTATATCATGCTAATAACAAAGACATAAACAAACAAAAAATTAAATATCAAGAAGTAGACTTTAAGAAAAAATTTATCAGGATCAAATATAAAATTTTTAAGAAAAAATTTATCAGGATCAAATATAAAATTTAAGTATATATCAAGGATCTATATTATATTAAAAAAAAATTTAAAAATAAAGCTAGTTGGTCATAATGTGACATAGATCTCATTTTTTTTTATCAATATTAATTATTAGTATTGTTAGTTTTTGTATAGATGGTCAGAACATGGATCTCATATTTTTTTATCAGCATTTTAATTATTAGTATTAGTTTTTATTAGTAAGGAATTCAAACCAAGGTCCTCTTCCTTTTTTATTCTTTCTTTATCATTAGATTAATCTCATACATCTGCTTCACGTGATACTGTATCTCATACTGACTATGTTAAATATGCCTTTCCCAATTCTGGCTAATTTTGATCTCCAATTCTAATTGGCTGAAAGGGTAATGCCTTTTCCATTATATTCTCGTTCTTTTGATTAGTCCAATTTCCTTGTACTTATTATATATATATATATATGCAGCTGTTCAAGAAAAAGCCAAAATATAACATTTAAATTTTAGGATAAATAATTAAATTTATCCTTAAAAATATGTTATGATAAGTTGATTTCTAAAAGATGAAAAATATAAATTTAATTCTTAAATATAAAAAATGTAATAAATTAGTTTTGTCATTAAATTTGTAAAATCATTTTGTTAGTAAGTTGTAATGTTTAAAGATTAATTTGATAAAAATTATATTTTAAAATAAATTTGATATTAAGTTATAAAATTTATAGATCAATTTATTATTAAATTATCCAAAGGATTAATTGATCATTCTTTTATATATTAAAAAATAAATTTAAATTTTTATCTTTTAACAATTAATTTGTCAAGTATCTCACTTTTAAAAAAGAAATTGACCATTTATCCTAACTTTTATTTACTATATCAACAATTGTTTCTTTAAAGAAAAAACACTATATCGCTACTTTCACTATAAAATAAATATTCACATGCTAGCTTACCCCTTTAAACGGTCGAGCTCCATGCTATGGTCATCCAAACTTATATTGATTCCATCTAGTCATCTAGACAAGTATACAAATAGTGCAAGAATACGCTTAAAGGTTAAATTATTAAATTGTCAACAATTTTCCTTATTTTTTTAATTAATTTTAGTTTAATATTTTTAACAAAATCCCAATATTTTTTTTCGAACTCAAGTCCCAATAATTCTTAAAAATATTAAATAATTCCTTTTTCATTTTCATTCATTTGAACTTCAGTAATGAATATTTATAATCACGTTCACGTTATTTTCCCAATTACCTTTTCAAATAAAATACTTAATATTTAATAATATATATTAATTAACCAAAACAAATTATTTGAGAATATTTTTTTATTAACTATATTTCTTACTTTATACTGTTTACTTTTCTTCCTAATGTTTTTTTTCACATATTGTAATTTTAAACATTACAGGAATATATTATATGATGAAAAAAAACAAAAGTTGTTTCAATTTGGTTTTTCCAAGACAAGTTCATAGCGGTTGTTAGTCGATTAAGTGAGTAGCAACACATACAAGAAATTATAACGATTTAGAAAACAATAGTGATTAAGTTAATTTGATTTTCTTCCAAAAAAAATAGTTGATTTTATTTTATTTTTTATGTAATTAAATATTTTATGTAAAATAAATTTAAATATTCATTGCAGAAAATTCTTTAATTTTTTTTTATTCCCGTGAATTCAGTGTAAACCATCTTACTTGTCTTTAATCAATAGCAAATTAAGATGTTACCTATAATAGTTGCTATTGATTAGTTACTCATTTTCATTGGGTGACCAACTATAAATTTAATTCTTTGTTCTTGTTTTAAATGAACTCAGCAATAAATTTACAAATGATTAATATTATTTTAATAAATGGCTATTTGGTCCCACTTCACATTGAAATTTCCAGTTTACGGAGTGTTCTGTCCTTTGGACAGAGATGTCCAACCGTGTGACTGGTATATTAATGTTGAATTTGTTTGTCATATCTCAAGTACCTATGAGAGATATACCCTAGAGATCAACGGATCACTGTGCATAATAATATGAACGACATAATCAAGGTGTGAGGTGTGTGCACAGTGACAACTAAAAGAGAGAGGGTTTTGAATGTGCTCACCTTGTAAGTTTAACCCCTTATTTAGAGATATTACCTCTAGAATTTGTTGCTGTCATATTTAGATTAGAATCAGTAGTTGAGATTCTCTTGGATACTGTTGAGATTCTGACTTAGACTGTTTCCTCTTAGTTGTTAGTCCTTCTTGGGCATTCTATAATATGTGCATTTGTCAGTTCCGTAACAGTTGCCCCTCAGCCCGGTAATCTGGTAATCCGGGTTGCCAGGGTGTATATTATGTTGAACTTCCTGTGCGTCACATTTGCCTAAATTTTTAGGCTTTTTACTTTACTAACTCGGATATATTCTCAAAATTTTCAAACCAAAATAGGTTTATTTTATTTATGAATTCGGACAAATTCTAGAGTTCTATCCAATGAACTTGGATTCACTTCGAAAAATCATATTTTTATCCTAGTTTCAATGAACTTCGGATTCACTTGAGTTCTAACTATGAATTGCCCCCAGACATTAAAGCCGGGTTGAATTCTGACCGTGAATTTTTATTCCTTCTTGTGATTGTCAAATATCCGGGTTTCGAGGTTTATCTGTTTCAACGAAAGGTTTCTCCCCTAACCCAGATTATTATAAGAAAATGCACACACCTTTTGATTTTTGATAAATGAACTCAAGACACTTTTAGAGTTCTATTCAATGAAATCGGACATAATTCCGAAATTCATTTTCACATTAACATATGAACTCAAACACTTTTTAGAGTTCTATTCAATGACTTGGCCAAAATCAGAAATATCTTACGCAGAGTCTGCTTGAATATTCATCTGGTATTCAATGACTTGAATTATATTAAAAATCATGAATATACAGGAATATTCAATCTAGACCAAGGGCAATCTGTCACATGTTCAAACTCAGTTTTTAACCAAGATCTTAAACATTTCAACCTAATCAAGGTCATCATGACGGTTCACCTTCTTAGCCCAGAATACAACTTTGATGCATCATATACAAGAAGGTTTATTTTTATACCCCCATTTTATCTAAACTCGGATTTAAATATCTCGGTTTCAGATTTTTAATTCGACATTGCATAAGTTTCATTAGCTGAAGGTTTTAACCAGTTCAGCTTTTACCCTTAAGCAATCACTTCTTGAGTTTTTAACCCTTTTCTTGGGCTTTACCCTCAAGATCTCTTATAACTTGAGTTTTTGATCCGGTTCGAATTTCGGAAGTGTCCTCCCTTACTCCTCAAACCCGGCCCCGATTTCAAATTTCGGAAGCGTCCTCCCTTACTCTTCGAGCCCGGTTCTTTTTTGGTGACTTTACATATAAACTCGGCTTTGTTTGCCATAGCTTTTTCATTTGGCTTTACTGCCTTAATCTTTGTTTAACAACCCGGCTTCATTCGCCGGCATTTCTCTTGCCATTTGATTTGTGAACCATTTTTATCTCGAAGTGTCAGTCTTTATTTAACATACCAATTTCCCGGAGGACCGATACAACATTTATATCCCGGAGGACCGGTACATCATTTATATCCCGGAGGACCGGTACACCATTTATATCCCGGAGGACTGGTACACCATTTATATCCTGGAGGGCCGGTACACCATTTATATCTCGGAGGGCCGGTACACCATCTTGACTTTTTTTGAAGTTTTATGATTACAGAGACCAGTTTTACCTCTTTGAAGGACTTTTTAATTTAGGCCCCATTTGTTGAATATATGAAGAAGTTTGGCATGTATCATGTCCTCTCCATGTCAATTGGCATTTTGTTCTGAAACTGCAAATCCAAAAAATAACAATAACATGGATAATAATGGTAATAACAACGAATAATTAGTACTGCCCTTGGAATGGAGCATAAAATTGCTCTCTTTTAATCCTGGCCAGGGAGGACTCTTCCGGATTCCTGCAAATATCTAACCGGGTTCCTGCCACTATCAAGATCAACATTTGATTTCTTCCGGATTCCTTTGCTCTTCTCAATGATACTGCATGAATGTCTTTTGTAGCTTCATGGTTGAGTTAGATTCCATCATTGTTTGGTTGTTTATTATTCTCTGCGGGATCTGCAAACAGGGAAGAACTCCAACCCGGTGAAGCAAACCCGACTGAAGTTTTTGGCTTGTACCATACCACTTTGATAACTCGGGCGGTGTAGTCCGGGTTCGGGTATGTATCACCAACAATCAGCTATGTGTCAGTCAACCATAGGAATTATTTTCTGCTAATTCTATGCTTCAAACAATGAGTTGAACTCACAGGTATGCCTTTTGGCAATTTAAAGCTTTGGTCACTTATAATCACAACACTTATACTCAACTTTTATGAGACCAATTTGGTTCATAATTTTAATTGATAATATATAATAGAAACATAAAGAAGAGGCACATACCTCAATTTGGATAGACCGATCCGTATGAATATATTACTTACTTTTTATAAGTAGTTGTCGTTCCAAAGTTGACTGAGCATAGTTTGTCTCATGGGGCCCTCATCGGCTTCAAGAGTACAGTTTGTTACTTTCTTCTTTAACCATAGTAAGGAGGTGATCAATCAACTCCAACTTCCACATATTCTTCTGATTTACTTTATTTTCGCGGGCCAGCTTTGTGGAATAAGAATCCAGTGCTTGTTGAGACACAGATCAGAATCTATGGGCGGCGGCGTGATGAGCCCTCAATAACTCGTACTAATCCTTTAAGATTATTTGCTTTGACAAGTGCATGGGCATGTTCCAATATCTTGGTAACTTCTACTGCATACGGGTAGCTGTGTTTCGCTAGAACTTGAATTCGTTTGACGGTTGCCCACTTATATTGTATTTGTTGCAAGTTCAGTAAGGAATGCAATAACATACTCGACTAATAGATCTATGTGGTTCAAACCAATTCCACGTTGTTTTCATGATTTGTTTGTCGATGCAATGATATAAGCCCAGGTTCTTGAACCCATATTAAGGTGGATGAAGAACCTTAACCCGACAATGTTGTGTAGTTGCTGGCCAACAATACAGGATCAGCTTTGCCCATTGCTGGAAAAAATAATTCGGAAATTTCTTTTTCTTTGCCCCTCTTTCTTGATTTTGCCAGGCTATATTATGGTGGAAAAATGATGTATGAATGCTTTATTTCCAATCAATGACAATCACCCCTATTCATATCATTATCTTTCAGCATCTTCCAAACAATTTTCCACGTACAGGCTACACTGGCCGGGTGAAGGAAATTGTCGGATTCAATGGCTGGTCGAGTAAACTTCCACTCTCTCCCTTCTCGGGTATCATTGTCCCTGTGACGAATATCCAGTGATTAATCACAATACTGTAGATGATTAAAAGCATATTTTCCACAAATGTATTGCAAAAAATAACTGGCTTGAATAGTTATTATAAATCTATCATAAAGATTATGTTATTATACATACTAAATAAAATCAATTGTTCCAAAACTGTAATGGAAATTATTGTATAATTGACGAAAGACACCATTCACATCACGGTGCATAAACTCAAAATTTGATTCATGGGTTGGCTACATATATAAACTCAAAATTATAAATTATCTCCATAATCCTTAACATCACAGTGCATCCAACACAGATCGTTTTCTTGGTGCAACAAGGGTAATTAGGAATTGATTTCAGTTTCATAACCCTAGCACTCTCGATCACATTAATTGACTTCGACAATTCATTCATTTAATAATTAACATGAATTTATTACCAACATTAATTGATTAATCAATTTCTTACGGTAATTATATTTGAGATGCAAAAATAATAATATTTTACACATATATTATTATAAAAATATTAGAAAGAATGATTTCTGACGCTTCATATTAGAAAAGGGGGAGAAGACTTAGTTTTTGCTTAATCTAATCTCTTTTACCGCTCGTGAGACATGATCCACCCTCATAAAGTGATATTGCGCATATGCCAATCTGGCTTCCTTGGTGGTGAATATCACATTCTATGTTGATGAGGCTGCCTTCTTGTGCTCTGCACCCATCATATTAGGATTTTGATTTGCGGCTGTTATGCTTTCACCATTATTGGGTGGGAATCAAATTTTATCATTTCCCATGGGCCCATCATCCGATTTAGCGACGCAGATGAAATCTCAATTGGACTCATTGCCTCGCAACTGTATGTCCGAATTGGCTTCTATTTGTACAACATTTCTCGGTTCTCATTATGAGCCGGGTTCTCCATGCTCCTTCATCTGAAGCGCTGCTCTATAAGCTGGGAAAACCTTCTCAATGTGAGAAGTAAAAATCACGGGACCTATCTCGAAGTCCACCCAAATTCTTCACTATCAATAAAAATGAGATTACACAAGGGTTCCAGCAACCATTACAATCAACAAATAATTTCAACAAAAGTTGTACCAAAACATCACAAGAGGTAAGCATACAAAATAGGCTTCTGTACGAAATTAATTCCTACCACCAGAAATAATAACTAACAAATCCCAATGGTAAAATTTATTTATTGCAAGAGAGAAACACACTGAACAAATTTGAGGATAATCCAACGGTTGAGATAAAAGATAATCCTTTCTCAATATCACTGCCTGAAACAAGACAGAACAAAGCAGGAATTATGATAACCTCTGTTTGAAGTTGAAACACTCCCTCTTTAAAACACTTCAATGAATGATCTGAATGGTAAAAATGTATAAAAATATTTTATTAACCTTTAAGAAAAGTTTGAACGCGATCCAACGGTTATTATGAGAGAAATGTCCCTCACAATAACACTGCCTGCTTCAGAAAACGGATCCAGAACCAATTCGGTTTGGGAATTTCCGGTGATGCTAAAAGCCTCTATCTAAGAAACCAACCGTTAGATGTGAATAATGGTGAGTCAAGAAATTTATGTAAAAGTTTCAGCAAGATCTAATGGTTAAAAAAAGAGATCAAGAAGATTGAAGGATGACAGTTTTCATCCTTCTCAACCTACGAGTTTGGATGCAATCTGATTGTTACTTCTCGTGTTTACCATTGAGAACGTGGGATTTGGAATTTAACGTCCCCACATACGGATCACTGTGCACAATAATATGAATGACATAATCAAGGTGTGGGGTGTGTGCACACTGACAACTAAAAGAGAGAGAGTTTTGAATGTGCTCACCTTGTAGGTTTAATCCCTTATTTATAGAGATTACCTCTACGATTTGTTGCTGTCATATCTAAATTAGAATTAGTAGTTGAGATCTTCTTGAATACTGTTGAGATTCTGACTTAAATTGTTTCCTCTTAGCTGTTAACCCTTCTTGAACCTTCTATAATATATGCCTTTGTCAGGTCCATAACAGAGAGTTTAGTCATCAAAATATGCCATGCCCATCTATTTTTTTCCACAGTTTATTAAGTTTTCTCAGTTGGTAAAAAAAAGTTTTCTCAGTTAATTAAGACTTGAAAATTAAAAGAAGACTTTTCTACAACTGCTTTTACGCAGGTATTGCCTCAGTAGCCTATAAACCCTAGAAAGCATGTGCAAAATAATGTAGGGTGTCTTTCATACAGTCAATCTATAAATATTTAAACATTTTAATGTTGCCGTGGTGGTAGAGAAGAGACATTGGAAGTGTTGCAAATGTTTTGTAGAATAATGTTGCTCGCGTACCAAAAAAAAAATAGAAAAAAAAATAAAAACCTTGACTACTATCATTATTTTATTGTTCTTTTCATCAACTGACTAATCGAATAAGCAACAACTTTGTCAGGTTCTTGTAGATTATGATTGAGCAACATGACTTCATTTCTCTTGCATCCTTAACTTGTGTTTGTGTTTTCTGTGAGTTGCATTATCAAATCATCTATGTATGTAATATGTTAGGTCTTCTTGAAGCTTGAGTCTGCATGCATCTTATTTGATTGTTAAAGGTATCTCTTGTTTGTCATTTCAACTTAATTCTCCTTAACAAATTAAGTGTTTGTTAGCATGACAAATTGTTACGGATAAAAGATAGACCCATTTATGAAATTCAAATATTCAAACTTCTCAACCACTAAAAGATAGAAGATATAACAGAAGATATAATCACAACCGCTGCTGATCATTTATTTAAATAATCCGAATATCTTAATTAAAGATAATGAGCTTCAACCACCACTCCACCAGGGTCCAGGTCAGTATCCTATAAATAGAGTATCCTCCATGGAGAAAGGTACACACACAACAATTCTGACTCTCTCTTTTCCATTCATAAGTACACACAGCACGCCACTCGTGTTGTTTCCTGTAGTGATCATCTTCCTGGAGGTGCTTCATCTCCATAAACATCTTCAGAGAGAGAGAGAGTTTGATCCTACATTAATTATCCAACATTCTTGTTGGACATTTTTGTTCTCTTTGAGCAGAACAGTGGCGCCATCTGTGGGAATGTTAAATTTCTAATCCCACATTCCCAATGGTAAACACAAGAAGTAACAGTTATGCCGCATTTCCACGCTCTGATACGGGTACGAGAAAGAGAATATCTAAATTCACATTTTGAGAAGGGCAGAAACTGTCATCCTTAAATCTTCACTATCTCCTTTTTTAACCGTTAGATTTTGATGAAACTTTTACAAAAAGTTTGTGGCTCATCATTCTTCACATCTAACGGTTGGTTTCTTGAATAGAGGCTTGTAGAATCACCAGAAATTCCCAAACCGAGTTGGTTCAGAATCCATTTTCTGAAGCAGACAGCAGTATTGTGAGGGATATTTCTCTCAAACTATCCGTTGGATCGCATTCAAACTTGGATAAAAGATTAATCAAATCTGTTTATGTATTCTGACCGTTCGGATCATTCAATAAAGGTCTTCAAGATGGAATGTTTTAACTGCAAACACAAGTTATCAGAATTTCTGCTCTATTTTATCTTGTTTCGGACAGTGATATTGAGAAAAGGTTATCTCTTTTATCAACCGTTGGATTATCCTTAAATTTGGTAAGTATGTTCCTATCTTGCAATAAATCAATTTTACTGTTGGGATTTGTTAATTATTATTTCTGGTGGTAGGAATTAATTTCGTACATAATCCTATTTTGTATGCCTACCTCTTGGGATGTTTTGGTACAATTTTTGTTGAAATTGTTTGTTGATAGCAATGATTGCCGGAACCCTTGCGTAATCTCATTTTATTAATAGTGAAGAATTTGGGTGGATTCCGAGATAGGTCCCATAATTTTTACTTATCACATTGAGAAGGTTTTCCCAACTTATAGAGCAGCGCTTCAAATGGAGGAACATGGAGAATCCGGCTTATAATGAGCATCGAGGAATGTTGCACAAATAAAAGCCATGTGTTTCCCTTTAATTGACTTCGAGTCCGTCATAGGGATCATGGATTAATGTTTTCACCATGTGTTTCCCTTTAATTGACTTCGAGTCCATCATAGGGATCATGGATTAATGTTTCCACCGCGTGTTTCCCTTTAATTGATTGGTTAGTCTTTCATAGGGATCGTGGATTAATATTAATTTCATCCGTGTGTTTCCCCTTAATTGACTTCGTCTTTCATGTGGATCACAGAATAATATTTTCACGTGTTTCTCCTTAATCGATTTGTGAGCTGGCATCCAAGTATATCCAGACCGGAGAAAGTAAAGCAAATCAAGTATGATAAAAGCCATATGTATTAATAGAAGAAATTGTACAAATATTCAAGTAAAGTTGACCACGAACGAGGACGCTTCACTTCCCGATGGCCATAGCTGATCAAGCTATCATTGAAAAGACAAGAAATAGCTCGGTAGTGGTTGGAAACTCCTCATACAAGCTTCTTAAAGCCGAGCTAATTATCCCGGCATGGGGCAAGCAACAGTAACCCACCTCGGCACGGAGTTTCTGGATTCAACATAGCACAGACCTATCTACTGATACATCCCGGTCATCCAGAGTGCTAGATAACCGGGCTGTGGGACATCTGTTACGGATAAAAGATAGGCCCATTTATGAAATTCAAATATTCAAACTTCTCAACCACTAAAAGATAGAAGATATAACATAAGATATAATCACAACCGCTGCTGATCATTTATTTAGATAATTCGAATATCTTAATTAAAGATAATGGGTTTCAACCACCACTCCACTAGGATCCAGGTCAGTATCCTATAAATAGAGTATCCTCCATGGAGAAAGGTACACACACAACAATTCTGACTCTCTCTTTTCCATTCACACAGCACGCCACTCGTGTTGTTTCCTGTAGTGATCATCTTCCTGGAGGTGCTTCATCTCCATAAGCATCTTCAGAGACAGAGAGCTTGATCCCATAGCAAAATTCCAACAAACCTAACTGGGTACATTTCTGTTTCTCATAAGCAGAACACAAATATAGTAGATCGAGTCAAAAGTCATGGAATAACATCATCTAATTACACATGTAATTAGTTATTGTTGTTCAATTCACTTCTTTTATATATACTAACAGAAATACAGAAATATAGGTATGATAGTGTCCGTATCCATATTTTTATTTCACAAAATTTAGTATTTAGTTTTTTATTTTATTTTAAATGTTATTTGGATTCTTTACTTTTACTTGAAAGAATCTCCTATTAAACTCCATTATTTTTAAAATTATTTAAATATCTAAACAAAAATTCACCTAAAACGCTAAATTCTTCTCTTGAAATTATCATCCAAATAAAACTCCCATTATTTTAAAAAAATATCTAAAAATATCCACTTAAAAAAATTAAATTAAATTCTCCTCCCAAAAATACCCCTCCAAATAAAAGACTTCCATTATCTAAAAAACATTCAAAATTTAATCTGTAAACAAAAATTCACCTTTAAAAAAATGATTTCTTCTCCAAAACAACCACCCAATTTTAACTTTCTCCCCAACAAATCAAAACTTCATTCCTTCTCGTTGCATGTGTGTTCCCATTTTTATTTCGCTATCGCATTTTTATTGTTAAAATTGATACTTTTTTTCAATATATCTTAATATCTTCATTATATAACACACAACACAATATAAAAAAATAATAACACAACACGTATTTTTAATTTTATGAAACTTATGTATATTTATAATTCACTTTAGTTTTTCTTCATTATAGTAATGTGCCAGTGCATTGGATGCATACATTGTAACATTATATTTTTAAAATTATTTGTTGTTTTAAAAAAATAATTTTATTTCATGTAAATTTTGATTTCAAAAATTTAATATTGAATAAAATGATTTTTCAAATTGTTTTCAAAATTATATTGTTTTTCTGCCTTTATTTTCTATTGTTGAACATAAATTTTGTTTCATTTTTCAATTTTTTTTTAAAAATTCTTTGTCTCTAATTTCTTATGCTTTTGTTATTCAAGTGAATTTTTTTTAAAAAATCAATAAAAAAATATTTTTATCTTATTTTAAAAATTATTTTTCATTTCAGGGTTTTATTTAAATTTAACGGTTACTTGGCATAGGCTAACACATTTAAAATGAGTAATTATTTAAAATCAGTTTTACTTTTTTTTATTAGTAAATCTTTTTCACTTTTAAAATTATCAATTTTACATATAAAACCAAAATGAATTTTTAAAATATGTGAATGATCATTTATTATGCATTAGCTACTTATTTGGGGTTGGTCAAATTAATGGTATGTCCAGCTTGTGTTTTTGTTATTTTAAAAAAATAAACCCGTGAAATTATAAATCACTTTTGTGTTATTTCATTTTCTTTTGTGTTGCATGTATCCTTTCAACTCCTATGTTTGGATAGAGTATTTAAAGAGGATAATTCATTTTAAATAGGATATTGAATATCTTTCATTTTAAATTTTGGGTTTGGATGAAAATTTTAAAGAGAAATTAATATCTATCATTTTAAAAGGGAATTTTAATCAACAGAAAAGAGAGAATTGAAATTCTTATAAAAATTAAGAAAATTTAAATAAGAGCATCTTAAATCTGACATTTTAAATTCTCCATTCAAACACATGGTTAATATAATATATGTTAGTCTTTTAAAATTCATTCTATTGAATACATAATACATGATTAATTTAAAAAATATTACACTTATTTTTTAATGAAATTCTGTTTTTTAGAAAATAATAAAAGTATTGAAAAACAAGCCTACAAATTAGTGAATTTGGTGTTAATTTTTCTGCATGTCACTTTGTTGATTTAAAACATATAAAATTGACTATATGTATAACTGATTGAAGGTTTTTCTTTTTTAATTTAATGTGAAAAGTGTATTTATGATTCACTTTAGTTTAGTTGCATTAATAAATTATTAATATATAGTCACATTAAATTCAATTATGTAAACTTAAAATCAGTTTTAGATTTGGTACAATAGAGTTAATTTGTAACAAATGAAGAGAGAGAAGACTAAAGGAGAAATAGCAATGAATTAGAAGTTATTAACTTATAAAGAAAATGATGTTAGGGGTGTAACAAAATTAAGATTCAGTTTTGATGGTGATTTTACAAGAGGGGATGATGCAGAAGAAAATGGGCAATTGGTGTTATTGTTACATGATTGAATCACCTTCTATCTTTTGAGCAAATATTTGGTTTTTATTATTTTAAAAAAATAAAGAAACATGTGAAATTGTAAATTACTTTTGTGTTATTTCATTTTATTTTGCATTGTATCTATTATTTTTGTTCCAGTGATACAATTATTTTAAACGTTCAATAAATAAAATTATAAGATCAAACTATGAAGATGCGACAAAATTGTATCCACTAAAATTACAATTAACTATTTTTTGAAATTTAAACATAAATCGATCAAATAATTATTTAACAATTGTATAAAATTCATTATTTGAATTAAACATAATATATGGAGTGTTATTTAAAAAATAAAATTACATATGATTAATCATCACTACATACAATACACCTAAAATGGATATATGAAAGTAACAAAAATATAAAATTCATGTTAATTGTGTTGCTTTTACTTTCTCTATAGCTTGTTGGTTTTTTAGATAATTCATTTGTCTTTATTCCATGATCATTCTTTGTCTTCTATTTCTTGTATTTTTCCTTCATGTTTTTCTTTGTTGATTGTTGAGTATTTAAATTATCCATACTTTATATCACCTGTTAAAAAAGAAAGGAAAAAATTCTTTAAATTATGCAAAAAAAAGAAATTAATAAAGAATACAAAAAGATAAATAGAAGGTTGGCAATATATTTGAAACGAAGTATTGATGCTTTTTAATTATGTCACAATTATAAAGGAGTTTTGTGGTGGATTGATGGGAAGAATAAGATTGAGAGAATAATATAAATGAAAATAAAAATAAGAGAAAAAAGGGAAGATTGAGAGAGAAATAAGATAAAATAATTAAATGAATTTCTTAAAATTCAAAGTTACCCCAAAATATGATAAATTTCTTCAAATTTGATTGTTAATCAATTGCTTTTTGAAGTTATAGAATTGTGATAAACCTGAAATGCACATGTCCTGTTCGGGGTCTGCCAAATACACGTGGCCACTTACGTGACGCTCCAGTACACGTGTCGACCCTTCATGCCAGTCCTGCTACAAGAGCATTGACGTTTTCCCTCAACAACTGGGTTGTTAAACCTAACATATTATCTTTAATGTCTTGTTATCCAAATGTTATTGATAATATTGTAACCTCCTTATAAAATGGCAGATACCTAATTATCTACAAGCCACAGCTTATCTATAATGTACACATTATCTGTAAACCTAATTATCTGCAACCTGCAATTATCTGTTAGTCATTATCTACAGGCTAATAATAATCTACGAGGGTTGTTACACCACTATAACAACTCCGACATACAAGAACAAAAGGCTTCCCTCCACATTATAAATACCATGTTCCGTCTAACCCTTGAGACCACCAATTCACACTAAGAGATATCTACTCTCTGCACTTATTCACCAACACTTGAGCACGCATACACTTATTGACACATTCATCCACACACTCAGTTATGCATACTGAAGCTCATACACACTCCGATACACATACTTATTCTTATATATTATTCTTATATGATTGATTTACTTACTTGAGCATTAAAGTCATCTTCTTTATTTTGCAAGTCCCCCTATTTAACAAGGCTCACTCACTATCCGACGTGCAAGATATGGAGTCCACCTTGGCCACGTCCACCCTGACGTGCACTACTTCCAGATTTTGACAAGTACAACACATAAAATACTAGAAAAAAATAAAAATGAACAATTAAAAGCAATTGTATCATACCATGTAAAAAAATCTCACATCCAAAGGCTAAACACAGAATCCGAATATAAATTAAGAAGGAAGTGACAATAAATTTAAAATAAATTAAAAGATGAAAATAAAAAGATTGAATTTGATTAAATGGGGAATATAAATTAAGAAGAAAGTAAAAATAAATTAAAAATAAATTCAAAGATGAAAACAAAAAGATTAAATGTGATTAGATGAGATACCTGACACTGCATGGAACAATGATAAACAAAATTGCATGTGTTAACCATGTTGGATATAGGGGAAGCTGGAAGAAGATCAAGGCAAGGATGAAGATGTTGCTTTAGAGTTTTAGCTTCTCACATGCCAATCAAATTGAAGGCATTTGTAATTTGCCTAGTTATTCAAGAAGATTGCCTTGTGATCCTTGCATTACATGAGCATAATCATATACATGTATTCATGACTTAAGAAAAACATATAAGATTACATGTTTGCATTTGAAAAGGAATTCTCATGGCTTATGTTTTGAAAAAATCAGAATGTTCACTACCTTAATCGATTATAGGTAATAAGTAATCAATTACCAGCTTGTGAAATTTCTGGAAAAGCGATGAAGAACACTTTAATCGATTACAAGCAAAGCGTAATCGATTACATAGCCTTATTTCAAAAACATGTCTGACTGCTTTAATGGATTACCACTTACTATAATCGATTACCTAGGCTTAGTGCAAAACATAACATGACTGCCTTAATCGATTACCTTTCATCTGTAATCGATTACCAAGGCTTATTTCATAAACTGTGAATGACTGCTTTAATCGATTACATCATGATTTAATCGATTACATTGTTCATGAAAGTTTTCTAGATTGTCTCAGGAACATTTTAATCGATTACCTGATATATTAATCAATTACATAATATAAATTAATCGATTACACTTACGTATTAATCCATTACAATCTGTTAAATCTGTTTTCTATTTAAAGTCAATGGGTCTGTGCTTTTTAGATGTAGCATACTATCTGAGTTTACAAAATACCCAATACTTTCTAAGCTTTCAAAGGTCCAAGAAAAAATTTTCTGAGTGATACATTTCTTGTTTGAGATGAAAAGATTACATGCTTTATTAATGATGATGTATTAAGACAATATCTTCAAAAGAACTTCAAGAGAGTTGATTTTGTGCTTTAACATTCATGTAACCTGGAAGTGATTGGTAATATTTATTCATTCATTGAGGATCATAGGTTGTATCTCTCTTGAATCTTTCTACATAATTGTTTTGTGTGTTTGAAATTGTTGTAAGACTAAAGGCAAATAGTTTCTTTCAAGCTCTCTAGAGTAGTGTTCTCTAGGGGTAAAGAACTGAGTAGGATTCTCAGGTTCTTTGTGATTTGATTTCTAATAGGGTGTTAGATTTCTGGTTCTTTATCTAGGGTTGATAAAGATAATCACTTGTAACAACTTGTAAAAGAACAAATTTGATTTAGCAGAACTCTAATCTGGTTTTGATTAGAAGACATTGGATGTAGCTTATCTTTTGAGGGGTGAACCAATATAAATCTTGTGTTAAACTTGTTTCTGAATCTTGTTATTTGTATCTAACTTGTCTTGTGGTTTATTTCTTTCAAGATCAACAGAAAAAGTTTCTGAAATTATGTAAGGTGAAGGGAAAGTCTTGATTGAGTAAAAATTGTAGTTTTTGTCAAGTAATTTTTGTGATTCGATTTAAATTCTGCTGTGTATCATACAAAGTTTTAAAAGTCTGAGGTTTAAACCAATTCATCCCCCTCTTGGTTTAGTGTGTGTGTTCATCCTTGTTTTTCAAACCATTCAAAAAGATAAACAAAATTGGTTCTTGCAACGTTAAAAAATGAACAAAAAAGAGTTTTTCTATTCACTTGTTATAAAAAAGGGAGGTTGAAATTATAAAATAGTATTGAAGCAAATTCCTTAAGTGAAAGGGTAAGATGATTTCTGTAACATCTCAGGCGTTGACGAGGGCGAGGAGTGATCGCCGGTGCAATGAGGCACGGACAAGGAGCGGCTGCTGGCAGGTTTTAAGCGGGAGGGGTACATGAATGAATCAAATACACATCCGAATGAGAGGGATCCAGAGGCTGTGCATGTATGAGACTGTATAATTGAGAATAACGTAAAGGAAATATGTACTACCTATACCAACAAGGAACATCTACTTTTCGGTAGCCCATAACTTAAGAACTCCACAGTTAAGCGTGCTTGCTTGGAGCAATTTTGGGATGGGTGACCTCCTGGAAAGTTTCTCAGGAATTGTGTGAGTGAGGACAAAGCATGCTGAAAAGTTTTGTGTTGGTATGTGGGGACAGTCATTTAATCCTACAAGTGGCTAGACGTTACAATTTCTCACATATAATTGATATTCAAAGCATGTTTATGTCTGCAAATTATGTTGAGGATCGAGTTGGTTGCAAACAACGATTCAACTAATAGGAAAATTCAATATTTAAAGGGTGAAGGGATGTTTTAGTAGGAAGATTATGATCTAGAATGGTGCAAAGGTGAAAAAAATTGAAGGAATAAAATTAAGTAGAAGTAAGGAAATATAGTTTATGATGAGTGAAATTGAAATAATTGTTAAATTGTATGTGAGCAATTCTTCTTTTATCACATACGCATGGATGGTTGTGGGGTTGTGGCATGACAATTTTGTTTCACAACCTAAGATAATGATAGTTGATTACATGAGCGATTACAATGCAAAGATAATAGGTTATAATTTTGTGATTAATTTAGGACCAAAAATGTCAAATAAAATGAATCCACGAAAAGGAAATATCCCTATATATATATATATATATAAGTTTGGTATTAGCCTTTTATCATTATAAGAGAAAAGATGCACATTCACAATGTAAAGATTTTTATGTTGTTATTTTTAATTATAAATCATCATGCTTAATAAGTTTATTAGCTATAATAATCATCATCATCTAAGTTTGCCATAAACATTAATTCTACTATTCAAAAAATTCATTTTCCCATTTTTCCTCCTTCATTTATCCTTGACATATTATTATTCTCATGCGTATTAAATAGAGGGATTGAATTATAATGAATAAGTAATAATAATAATTTGGTTATTTACAATTTATTAGAAATATAGGTTTAATTATGTTTTTAATCCCTTAAATTAGGGATTTATGTTTTTAGTCTTCCAAATAATTTTTTTATATTTTTAAGTCCCTCAAAATAAATAAATAAAATATTCTTTTTTAGTCGCTGTGCAATAATTTGAGATTTCTTAAAACATGAAAATTTTTATTTGAAGAGAGAAGCTAAGAATAGTATTTTTTTTAATTAGAGAGACTAAAAATGTAAATTTTTATTTGGAGAACTAAAATAAATATACTCCTAATTTGAGAAACTAAAAACATAATTAAACCCAAAATATATTTGAAATTTTTAACTCATTCATAACTTATTTAATAAAAGTCACTCAACTCCTTTATTAATATATTTGAAAACATGGAAACTAGTGACATATGATGAAAAGTTAAGATTTTCACTATTTGTTTAAGGAGAAACAAAAAAGAATGAAGTTTTTCAGTAGAAAATGTTTTTTTTTCTTATAATAACTTTTTTTACCTTTTTAAAAATGAAACAAAATTTTATAACAAAAATAATACATAATTTTATGTTGGGAAAATAATGTATTAAAAGTTTGATTTTTTAATTAAACTTAATTTTTAATTTTTATAAAACAGATTTATACAATTTATTTATTTATTTGAACTCACTCTTCTATTAATTTAAACAAACAAATAGAGATTAGAAAAAAAAACCAAAGAGAGATTTATCTACTTCTTTTCTTCTTACACCATCCATTCAAACGATGTATTTTTTTTTAATTCTATTGTTCTTATTTCTTTCCCTTTTGTTTTTCTTTTTATTTCCTTTTCATCAGTCCAAACAAGACATACCTATGCGACTATGCTCAACAAATGAATTTTAAGCTACATGTTCCAATGGATTATGTATAAAAATATATTGGATAGTTAATTATCGATCTAATAACAATTAGTAATCCAATATAATCAATTCATTAAATTTTACTTTTACAATTGAATGAATAAAAAAGGATGTGAGGTGAGAGAAACAATGGGGAGGGGGATGGGAGAGAGTTCAGGGATGGAGAAATGAGAAAATATCAACGTTCTTCTTCACTCATTTTCTAGAAACCTCCATAGTTTTTAGTCTAAGGTGTACATTTGGGAGGTGTGGGAGGGTTACAAATGTTTTTATATCTCCAACACACAACAAGTATGGGCAGTGCTGTGGCTTTGACAAATTTAGAGGAGTTGAGAATGAGAGGGAAATGGAGTTAGAATTAAACGAAATCTGCATAGGGGATATGCGAATGTTTGTCAATCGACCCAAATATATGAGGTAGAACGAGTAGGCTCAAATTGAACAAATGGGAGAGATAAGACAAAGGATAGTGTTGGGATCAGACAAATGGGTAATAAGTCAGCTTTCGTTAGAGAAGGATGCTCATATGCATAAGTAAAAACCCCACATTGGTGAGTCTAGGAGACAAGGGAGGAAATCTTAGCATGAAGCTTTGTGTAACTAAAGTTAGCGTAGTTGGTTAGTTTGTATGTAACTAGAGTTAGTTTAGTTAGTTATAGTTAGTTACTCTAGCAACTAATTATATAATCTACTATAATATCCAACTTTGTAGCTAATCAATTCAGGCTATTCATTCCTTTCTATTTTCAGTTTCTCTCTTCAATTTCATTTGCAAGCTTCCTCTGCAAGCTTTGTAGTTATCCATGGCAGACATGAGGTTTATGATGGCATCATAGCTCTTCCATTGAAGAGCTCTGCTACGCTACTCTCTGTTCTTGTTTCTTCTATAATTTCCTTTTGATTTCTTCATCATGACTACCAATTCATCTTCACAAGATCAATCTTTGAATATACACAGCCCATACTATGTTCATCTAGGAGAAAATCCAACAACTGCACTGATTTCGCCAGTTCTTAATCCAACAAATTACAGTTCCTGGAGTCGATCAATGCTTACTGCATTAAGTGTGAAAAATAAAGTTGAATTTGTTGACAGATCCATTCAAAGATGTGCGTCGAACCATACACTTCATATGACTTGGAAGAGGTGCAATAATATGGTGGTTTCTTGGCTTGTTCACTCAGTCTCCTTTTTGATTAGGCAGAGCATCCTTTGGATGGATGATGCACGAGACATATGAAAGGATTTGAATCGAGGTATTCACAAGGAGATTTGTTGAGAATTTCAAAATTGCAGCAGGACATGGCATTTATCAAACAAGGTGATCAATCTATAAATGATTAATTTACAAGATTGCATTTTATTTTGGATGAATTGTAAAGTTACAGACCTGATCCAATTTTTGCATGTGATCATAAGTGTACATGTGATGCTCTTACTAGTGTTATGGAGAGAAAGAAACAAGATCGAGTTATGTAGTTCCTTAGAGGTTTGAATGAACAATTTAATACTATTAGGTCCAATGTATTGATGATGGATCCCTTGCATGGCATAGCTAAGGTCGTCCCATATGTTATTCAGTAAGAGAGACAACTTGCAAGTAATGATATAATGGGAAACACCAGTTTGATTAATGCAGTCAACACCAAGTCATCAAATTAGTGCACTTACTGTGGTAAAAATAATCACACTATTGGTAGCTGTTACAGAAAAATGGTTTTCCTCAGAATTATGCTTCCAGAGGAGGAAGAGGAAATCAAAGTGACTTTGGTAGAGGAACTAAGCTATGTACATATTGTGGTTTCATTAACCACGCTGTAGCTGAATGCTATAGAAAACATGGTTACTCCCTTGGACGCAAATTTAACAAGTCTCAAGGTTCAAACATTAACAAATTTGTTGCTTCCTTCTCCTTCTTTGATCTAGGGGTAGTGGGTTTGTGCCCAATGCACTTCATCCTCTTGTTCTTCTTCCCTGCCAATGATGGAGGTTGAGGATGAAGCGTCTTTTCAGTTTCAAAAATATTTCAGACACCTGGTAACCGACTGCCCAAAGTGGTAATCAATTACAGGTTCAGACAATGAGAAAGACTTTTTGTCTTCACTCAAGATAATCAATTGCCCAACATGATAATCGATTATAAGTTTACCTAGAGAGCTTAGATATCAGCCTCAACTCAAGATAATCGATTACAAGATATGCTAATTGATTATCATACATGCTAAAACATTTTTTTTTTGCAGAATTAAACATGCTAAATAATCTTTATGAATGGTAAATGTTCAAGAATTCAAATCACATGTACAAACAAACAACCAAACAAATGTAAATGCATATGTACATGAATGAGTACTCCCTAATTGGCTCAAGTGAGATTAGTTTCAGTTAGGATGCCAAGTTCATTACGAAGGTGGAAGAACCTATCCCTTGCTAAATGTTTGGTGAAGATAACAACTAGTTTTGAGTCTGTATTAACAAACTCTATATCACAATCACCCTTGTGAATATGATCCCTAACAAAATGATAGCTAATCTTTATATGCTGAGTCCTAGAATGCATGATTGGATTTTTGATGAGACTAATGACACTAGTGTTATCGCATATTAATGAAATATGTTTTAAATTCAATCCAAAGTCAGAAAGCTTCTGTTTAAGCCATCGAATTTATGCAACAATGTACTCCTTGCAGCAATGGCCCAAGTGCCAGTCCATGTACCGATGGACTCCATAACGAGTATGAAGCTAGTTTCTTTTTTATGTTTGCTCTCCTTTACGACGTTTATGAGACTTGGCATGTGATAGTGTTCTGTCTATCTACTCTTTTACATGAAATAAGGATGTGTGCAATCAATTGTGACACCCTTCCAGGTAGCTCCACAACAATATATTGGTCTACATTGAGATTCTTATGAGAAAGCAATCATTGGGCTTTAATATTTAGATTCATTATATACTAAACACGTGGATCAACTTGTAAGAAATCGCTCTAGTTTAACTAGAAATTTCGGGTTCGTTCTTGTGGTCTATACTAAAAAAAAGATTTATTTACATTGTTTAACTCTTCCAAGAAATACTCTTTAAGATATATATTAGGATTCATTGTTTTGAAACTTGTTTAAAAAGTAGACCACTTCTATAAGATGTTTCTCTATATGCATTGAATCTAAAGACAAATTCAATTTTGCCATTTGTGCCACTGTCACACCATATATTAGTGGTGACTGATGAATGGAAATGAGAGAGGTTGTGGGTTCAAATCCTCTTCACTAATGAAAACTAATACACTTATAATTAACATTTGTCCATAAAAAATGATTAACAATTAAATTTGAAATAGAAAATAAAGTTCACGTATGATAAAATTTAAATTTAAATTTAATTACAGTTTTTAATTCTTAATTTTGTAATCAAGGATTTATAATATTTATTAATTTCTATTTTTCTCACTTTGGAAAAATTAAATATGAAAACTCAGACTACTCTGGCTTTGTGTGTGTCTAAAACAATACATCATGTATTGATGCAATTGAGTTTGATTGAAGAGGTTAATTTTGCACAATATAGTAAGTTATAGTTTGAATTACCATTGAAATAATACTTACATTTAATATTGAATTCCACCTTAAAATATGATTAACTTTAAAGAAAAATTATGCATCAAACACAAAATTCTAAGAAAAATACATTAGAGTTCCTTTTTTCAATCTCATTCTTGTTGTCCCTGTGTCACGACATAGATGGGATGAAAAAGGAAAGAGAGGAATGTGATATGAAAAAATATACAAACATTTAGGACAAATGTGAATCCAAAACCTTTGTGGAATTTGTTGTGGTGGAGAAGTAAATTTCTGTGTTAGGTGATCAAATTTTTTACTATTGTTAGATATATGAATTTTATTGAAATGTAGATATGGTGTAGGGAACCGTTTGTACCATTTAAAAATATTTTAGTTATGGGTATTAATAAAAGTTTTATTAAATAATATAAACGTAATATGTATTAATTGTGAAAGTTGTCCTTGTTAACATAATTTTTAATTTATTTTAACGATGATTTGTGGATAAATCATTGGTCCTTCGGCGTCGGCGACATAATAGGGCAAAAAGTAGGTTTTCAGAGTGTTTTGTGAGGGTTGGACGTGTACCAGCTTGAACGAAGCAGATGAGTTTCGTGCTTCGATGAGGCAACTGACGGACTTCAGTGAATGTGATTGTTTGGATTGGTGGAGGATAGATTGATTTGTTATATGGAGGCTGTTTTATTTTATGACACTGATTCGTTGATTGTGTATGCATGTGGTTTAGACGATGATAATGCATTGGTTGTTCTCTGAGTCCGCATTGATGGCAAAATCCATTGAAGGCAGTTGCTGAACAGTCTGATTTGTGCGTAAGGTTTGGATGTAGCATTCGTTGTTAGTTAGGGATGACGGAAAGGTTTGGATGCTGCATTTGTTTGGGTCTAGTGTCTTTTATTTTTGTTTTGCGCAAGGCCCTTTTTGAGAAATACCTAAGTTGAATGTGGTAGTATATTAGGCTTCGTAGCCCCATAATTTGATGGTTATTTCGGACAGTAGTTGTTTGGAGGGAACTTTTAGGTCCAGATTCGTTATTAATTTTATATTATTAAAGCAAGCTTTAAGGTTAAACTTTAAAGAATAGGTTTAAGGTTTATGTATTGAAATTTAATTAAGAAAATGGATAATATTGAAGTCTAATAAAAATGAGAATATACAATAGAAATTTTAAAATTATATTACACAATAAATTAATATAGTAGCATGTTTTAAATCCAAATAAGATAATTACTAAGGGTTAGGAATTATAGTATTAATAAGATTCTGTCAAGGCAGAGTTGTTAGTATGTTTTATTTTATTAATGTTGATTAGTTTGATGTTGCACGCAAGGTCTACTTTAATGGGAAGCACTTGTGAAGGTAATGGATAGTTACAATGTCCAATATAGGTCAGCGTTAGAGTAAGTGTGTGGTTAGGGAGATTGGTATGGAAAGTGTTAGGGTTTGATTGAGATACTGTGATATAGGTTAGAGGTTAGGGTTATTGTTCACTGTTAGAGTTAGTCTTAATATCGGAAGTATTTTGGTAAAGGAGATTGATATGGACAATGTTTGTTTTAACTTTTAACTTTTTATATATATTTTTATCTTTATTATATTTATCAAATTTCCTACTTATTTTTTTACATAAATTAGGATTTTATTATTATTTAATATAAATAATAGGTCATAGATTTATTTTATTTTTTATATTATATTTTGGATATTTTTATATTGCATTCTTATTCAATGATTATACTATTTATTTTATTATTTTAGCACTATAAATCAAGACATTGATAGTGATAGATGATAGATTTTTTTTTGGTATTCTATTTAATATTTTTTTGTCACATTATTTATTTTAACCATTATACCACTTATAATATTTAATTTATTATTTAAACACTATATTTTGTTTATTATGTTTTGAATAATTTTATGTAAGATGTTTTATTTTAACTATTAAATTAATTAACATAATAAAAGTAAATGTCTACTTAAGTGTATTTTCTTATATTATTTTAAACTTGATTTAAAATATTTTTGAAAATAGTATAAGATTAATAGTAAAATACTTAACACGAAAAAGTGGAACACAAAATAGTAGAATATACATACGTTTATTTATGTCATTTTACACTTTTGAGCTACTTTAACCGTCAGTTTTACTAAATACTTTTAATTTAATAAGCTAGTGTTTCAGCTTCTAGCTTCCGGTTTGTTAGGTCTGGACAACCACTCTTCTCATCTATCTTGGATTTTGATGAATAATAATAAGTATAAATTATTGATGTTCTAATGAGTTTTAGACAAGTGGACATGATCAACGTGTTAAAGAATTTAACTATAATCTGCATGCAACGTCCACACTCCAAGAGAAAATGTTCTGTTAATTATTTAACTAGCGTCCAAGGTGCTAAAACCAAAGAGCATCCACTCATTACCATAATCGGTGTTATACACTGCATTTTGTTAACTCTAGCGGCCAGCTAGTAAGAGACTCACATCCTCTTGAAATGATCAACATTGATCAAAAAGTTCGTGATAGCCGAAAAATGGAAGTACATGTGTTATATCTTATAAAAATTCATTTTGCCTTTCTTTGTTTTGAATTGCTAACATTTGAATTTAAGGAAATGACATAATAGAAGAGAATTAAAGGTATTCACAAAATATTCTTTTAAGGTCACTTTTGACGAGAACAAGGAGCACATGACCTTGTCTGTACTATTGCTCATTTCGTCACAAATCAGAGCATGACATGTAGCCTTATCTCCTAGTGTGAGACAACGGTTTTTTCAAGGAATCAACACTGATCCAGTAATGAATTTTTCACTAAAGTCTATAAAAGGTAGTCTCTACTCAAAAAGAAAAAAAAAACATTACAAGAAAACAAGAATATCTCTTAAGCAAAACTCCAATGAAATCACTGGACGACTGATTTAAAGTTTTCATTTGTTTATCATTTGCTAATCAAAGTTATCTTGTATTTGAGCTTTATTGTTTATTAACTTAATGAGTGTTATTGAAATACTTGTATTCATTCAAACTACTGTTCGTGAAAGCTAGAGTTTCTTAGATTCATAAGGAGTCTAAGAAAGTGTCGGAAGTGGTATTAAGAATACTTGTATAGCCAGGAGTGGTAGGTCATAATACTTGTTTTGTAATCAAGTGTTGATTAGTGAACCCTTTAATTAACTACAATTAGAATTGAATGTAATGCAGGTTGAACCAGTATAAACCAAATGTTTCTACTTCTCTCCTTAAGGGTTTATTAAGTATTCTATTAGCAGTCTCTAACACTTCTTTAATACTAAGTATTTATTTGAAAACTGTTTTAAACACTCTTTCTTATTAAGTCACTAGACGATCAAACCTGTCTTTATTAAAACATGTTTTCTCTTCAGTGGACGACTTACATACATATACATTCCTATCTATATTTGTTCTAAAAATTACAAAAAGTTATTATCTTTGATAAACACACTATTCAACCCCCTTTGAAGTTTGATTGTTCTTATTTCAAATGGCATCAGAGTTGCCATTAAGGGTTGATTATCTGAAAATACTAAGGAAAATATCCAAAATATCAAAGATATGGAAGAAGGATTCTCCACCAACAAACCACCACTGTTCAAAGGTATAAAATATGATTACTCGAAGGAGCGTATGATAGCTCACTTTGAACCTATTCATAAAGATCTATGGGATGTGGTGGAAAATGAAGATTATATTCCATATGATGATCAACTGAATGAAATTCTTAGAGGCCAATGGATGGAGGAGTAAAAACTCAGATTCCTACTCAACTCCAAGGCTTGGAATGTGATGTTGTGTGCCCTTTCAGAAAAGGAATATACCAAGGTACACAATTTCAGAAGTGTCAAACAAATGTGGGACACTCTAGCTGTAATATACAAAGGAACGTCACAAGTAAGAGGAACAAACTCAGTCTCCTCATTCGTAAGTATGAACTTTTCTCTATGGAAGAAGGCGAAGACATACAAATTATGTTCAAACGCTTTCAAACCATTCTCAATGAACTAAAATCTTTAGACAAAACTTATGATAATTATGATCATATTGACAAAATTTTGAGAAGTTTGTCTAGAAAGTGGAGATCACAGTTAATAGTGCTAAGAGCTTAAAGAATCTTGATTCTATGTCCCTTAAGGAGCTTGCTAGTACCCTCAAGGTTCATTAACAACAACATCATCAGGACGAAGGACCCAAAAGAGAAAAATCTTTGGCTGTCAACAGTCAGAAGGACAAAAAGGCGTCATCGTCCAAAGGACAAGTCTCCAGAAGTTCACCCAAAGCTTTTAAAGTTGATGATTCATTTGATGATGGATTTGAGGAAGACTCTGAGGGAGATTAGCTCACCTTCATTTCACGAAAGATCCAAAAAATGTGGAAAAGAAAATGTGGCTCCAAGTGGGAAAATTCCTTAAGAAGAATGCCCAAAGAAAGGAAAGATAAAGACAAAAGCTCCATAATTTGCTACGAATGAAAAAAGCTTGGACTCTTCAAATTTGATTGCCCAAAACTGGAGAAGGTTGAGGACAAGAGAACACACTAGAAGAATAAAGAAAAAGAAGGGTCGTATGAGTACCTGGGAAGATCTAGACAACACTTCGTCTGATGAAGATGATGAAGAAGCCAACAAATGTCTAATGACAAATACAACTTTTGAGGAATTTGAATTAGATCAAGAAGATGAGGTAAACTTCAATGACCCTAAGTCTTTTAGAAAGGTTTATCATAAACTTTTGTCTAGCTAATCTATTCTTTCAAAAACTTACAAAATCTTGTGAAAAGATTTCAAAAATTTATCTAAAGATCATTTAAAACTTGAGAAGATCTTTCAGGGTCAAGTAGATATTTCACTAGACAAGTCCACTCAAACACATGAAGCTTGTATAACTCTTAAAGAAAAAAAGTCCAAAGCTATGCCTTGAAATTGAGACAACTGCAAGGGAAAAAGCTACTCTTCTTAAGAACTTTCAGGAGTTGGAAAACAAAATGAAAGATCTAAAGGATTTTAATGAATTCAATGATTATCAAAACAAAAGGGAAATGATCTATGGAGAGGATGTGCACAAACACACTAAGATTATGAAGACCTCAAAATGAGTAAACATAATCTTTGGGTGGAATGTGAGGAACATAAAAGATCTGTGAAATTCTTGAATGATAAGCTTTTAAAGAATCAAGAATTTAAGTGTCAACCTCAAGATGTTGTCAAACTTCATGAGGAAATTAGAACCTTAAAAACTACTTTAGCCAAATTTGTCAATGGAAAAATAATCTTAAGAAATTGTTATGATATTGTAGGAGTTTGTCAGACAAATTTGGAAATGGATAAGATAGGAAGTTATGTTCATGATAAGGACATCGTTGTCTATTATTTTTGTGATAAGATTGGATACATGACATCCAAGTGTAGAGATCAACCTAAGAAGAGTATAACCAATACCTTTATGGCTAACACAAAATGATCCAAAAAGATTTGGATACCTAAGAAAAAGATTATTCATGTAGCAGATGTCCTTGATAGTAGGAAGCAGACGTCTATCATGGTACCTGGACAGTAGCTACCGACGACACATGACAAGAGAAAGGTGTATGTTCCAATGTCTGATGTCCTATCATGGTGGAACAATCACTTTTAGAGGAAATAAAAAAAAGAAGAATAACCGGAGTGGGTAAGATAGGTATTCATCCCTACCCTTCTATTGATAATGTTTTGTTTGTTGAAGGTCTTAAGCATAATAATTTATTGAGCATAAGTCAATTATGTGACAGTGAATATGGTGTCTCCTTCAACAAAGATGAGTGTTTTGTTATATGTAAATATGGGTCCTCCCTATTCCCCTCCAAGAGAAAAGACAACCTCTTCAAGATCAGACTGGGAGAACTCTCAAAACAAAATGTGTCATGCTTACTATCTGTTAAAGAAAATAACTGGCTATGGCATAAAAATCTTGGGCATGCAAGTTGGAGGTTAATCTCCAAACTGCAGAAAAACAACCTTGTAAGAGGTCTACTAAGTATGTTATATAAGGATGATTTACTTTGTGAGGCATATCAAAAGGGGAAACTAATTAAAAACTCTTTTTCTAGTAAAAATAGTTTATCCACCTCTAGACCCTTGGAGTTACTACACCTTGATCTCTTTGGTCCAACAAGAACTGCATCCACTAATGGAAAGAGGTATGGACTTGTCATAGTGGGCGTCTACTCTAGATGGACATGAGTCATGTTCCTAAACCACAAGGATGAGTCTTTTGGTGTCTTCATTAAATTCTGTAAATGTGTTCAAAATGAAAAAATAGTATGCATTACTTCAATCAGAAGTGATCATGGGGAAGAGTTTGAAAATGACAAGTTTCAATTGTTCTATGAATAAAATGGAATTCTTCACAATTTTTCAACACTAAGAATACCTCAACACAACGGGGTAGTTGAAAGAAAGAATAGATCTCTACAAGAAATGTCCAAGACCATGCTAAATGATAATCCAACCCCTAAGCACTTCTGGGATGAAGCAGTGAATATTGCATATTATCTTCAAAGCAAAATTTACACAATTCCTATCCTTAAAAAGACTCCTTATGAATTGTGGAAGGGATGAAAACCCAACATATCATATCTTCATCCATTTGGATGCAAATGTTTCATTTTCAATACAAAGGATAACATTGGAAAGTTTGACTCGAGAAGTGATAATGGAACATTTCTTGGATACTCTGAAACTTCTAAGAAATTCAAGGTTTACAACTTAAGAATCTTGGTAGTTGAAGAAGCTATTTATTTGAGATTTGACGAAAACAAGCATGATAAAGATTTATCAAAGTTAAACGAGTCTTTTGAAGATCTAAGATTGGACGAGGACTCAATAAAAACTAGCTCAACTAGATAGAATTTAGAGACAAAAGCAACCACTCAACAAGAAGTTCAATAAGAGGTAAGAGAATCCACTAGACGCGGCATGAGAAGAAATCATCCAAAAAGTCAAATCATTGGAGACCCAACAGATTGTGTTCAAACAAAATCATCACTAAGAACACAAGGGCACACTTGCACTGATTTCTGAAATGGAACCCAAACACATTGATGATGCAATGCAAGATGATAACTAGATTAAGGCCATGCAAGAGGAACTTGATCAGTTCCAGAAGAATGATGTTTGGAAGTTAGTTGAATTGCGAAAAGGAAAGAAAGTTGTTGAAGCAAAATTGGTCTACTGCAACAAACTGGATGAAATTGGTAAGATTGTAAGAAACAAAGCAAAGTTAGTTGCTAAAGGATACTCACAACAAAAAGATATAGATTACAAAGAAACTTATGCACTTGTAGATCATCTAGAGGCAATACGCATTTTACTTTCATTTGTAGCTTATAGTAATATAAAGCTATATCAAATGAATGTAAAAAATGCATTCCTCAATGGTTTTATCCAAGAGGAAGTTTATATTGAACAACCTCTAGGATTTGAAAGTGAAACTCTTCCTCAATATGTTTTTAAACTCAACAAAGCCTTATATAGACTTAAGCAAACTCCTAGAGCTTGGTATGAAAAACTAAGTTCATTTCTCTTGAAAAATGGCTTTCAGCAAGTAAAGGTTGACAAAACTCTATTTTGTAAAAACTATGATTCTCAGTTTTTATTAGAACAAGTATATGTGAGTGACATCATTTTTGGTGCTACTAATGAAATATTTTGTGAAGATTTTTCTATGGTAATGTAGATAAAATTTGAAAATGAGTATGATTGAAGGTATGAAATTCTTTCTTGGACTACAAATAAAGCAAACACTCAAATGTATCTATATTCACGTAACCAAGTATGTGAAAGAATTGTTGAAGAAATTTAACATGAACGATGCAAAAGAAATGAAGACTCCAATGCATCCTACAACATACCTTGGATTGGACGAGGAATCAACAAAGGTGGACATGACTCAATACAAAGGAATGATTGGCTCATTGTTCTATCTCAGTGTTTGGGCCTGATATTATGTATAATGTTTGTCTATGTGCAAAATGTCTAAAAGAACCAAGGGAAGTTCATCTAATTGCAGTTAAATGCATCTTTAGATATCTTATTGGAACTTCTAATCTTGGTCTTCTAATTAAAAAAAGAGAAAGTTTCAAACTCATAAGTTTCTGTGATGCTGATTATGTTGGTGATAAAGTTGAAAGGAAAAACACAAGTGGAAGCTGTCACTTTATTGGTGGTAACTTAGTTACATGGATATGCAAGAAACAAGGCTCAATTACATTGTCCACTGTTGAAGCTGGATATATGTCAACAACAAGTTGTTGTGCTCAACTTCTATGTCTAACGAATAAACTTGGAGACTACAGAGTAAAATTCTCATCTATTTTGATAATAAAGTTGCTATTAGTCTATATAAAAATCCAACATTGCATTCTAGAGCTAAACATATAGAAATTAGGCATCATTTCATAAGAGATCATTTGTAGAATGAGATAATGGATTTACAGTTTGTAACCACCGATGATTAGCTTGCTGACATTTTCACAAAACCCTTAACTAAAGAAATGTTGATTTTGTTAATAAATCACCTTGGAATGATATATGTTAATGAATGAATTAACTTTTATATGTCATCCACTTTTGCATCAAAAGATCTATCGTCCAATGAGTATCAACACACATTCACAACGTTCAACATCAAAACGCTTAATCATGCATTTATTATTATTATGCAAAACATAGTGTTTCTATATTAGAACGTTGAAACACTTTTTCCTGAGTCATCTCTTGGGTGGTAGGCTTATTGATTGCTTTTCAAAACCCATAAAAAATCTCTAAGACTCTTGGCATTACTCTCAACTTTGAAACACTTAATCTTCCTCTCTAAAATCTAAACCCTAACTCTCAAACTTTTAGTAATGCCACCTTTAACTCCTCTATTGTCGAGATCATTCTAACCCTATAGATTACTACCATACACAATGATAGTGAGTCTTCCATCCATGTTGAACACTTTTTCAATATACAAGAACTTGAAAGCATGGGTCTCAAGCTCAATGAGACACTCATTTTTTGTGGAGTAAGGAATTTGTTTAACGAGTCTCAAACTATATACCTAGAACTCATCAGAACCTTTTGGAGGAATACTGAGTTTGTCAACAAAAAGGCCATCGTGTCCAAGGTTTTGGGAATCAAGGTGGTACTATCCAGCGACTCGACTACCAAGGCAATTGAGTGCCTTCATGAAGGAAGCACATATCAAGAAGGATGGGAGAAGAACTATGACTCTCATATTACAAGGGCGCTATACAAGGAGAATGCTGAAAAGGCAGGAGGCCAAAAGATGATAATGTATAATATTATGTGTGAGAAGGCCGGCCAACATTCTCAAAAAGAGTGTTCTCCATAAGGTAGGCTCAAAACATCCTTGTCAGATCTCCACAAGTTTGTACTCTTTCACTTAATGGAGAATCTGCCCTTTTGTTTTGTCTCATACCATGAGAAACTTGAAAAGCTTAGGTGGTCTAGATGACATCTATTATGCTGCTCTCGTCAACAAACTGCTATGGGATCAAGGTATACGAAATGGACGATGATTCTAAGCACACCTTAGTAGCCAAGGGTTCAGTTGTTGCTAAACAACAAAAATTTAGAAAAACTAACCTAAAAGCTATGAAGGTTGCTCTAGAACAGAGTCTAAAGGAGGCTCCTTAGGTGGACCTAGACACTATAAACAAAAGGAAGCAGAAGAGGCTCGCCAAAGCTACCACTGATGAAGGTCGAGGTTTGAATAGTTTTTGGATTAGCAAAAAGATACAAAAGATTATGGTTGAACAATAGAAGAAAAAGAGACAATGAAGCAATCACAAAAGAAGGAAGAAGAGGAGGAGCTACTTGCAAAGGAGCATAGGACGAAAAAGAGACATGACCAGTCTAATGCGTCCACTCCTATGTGTCTAGTAGCTGAAATATCAGTACCACAAAGGCTGAAGGACCTGAGTGAGATTAATGAAGAGGACGAGGGGTTGTACAAATAGCTCTCCAAAAGAAAAAGGTTATAGCCTTGGCTGCCCTTGCTCCAAAATGAGCCAAGACCGTCCAACCAGCTCCATAACTTTGAGAACCTATCATTCCCAAACGCATTAAGACAAGGGCTACTAAAGCCAATCCTAAGATTGGTGAGAAGGAATGGATAATCTCTTTCACCGGGAACAAGGTGATTCCAACCTCATCTTCCTCAGATAGTGAGTCTACTGACGAAACTCATATCTCTCCTCTCAACAAACGTTCAGCTCTCTTAACACAACCATATCCACCTTCATCCCCAATCCATCTCAAGAAGTTTAGAAGAGTAGTTCAACAAAAAGAACCGTTGACAAAATGCTTAGAGTTTTCCTCTAGCATTTATTAATGGTAATCCACTATCTAAGTTTTCCTTCTCTGAATCCATCTCCATTGAACCTCTTCAAAGGGAAACAATCACTTTTCAAGCCCCATCATGAACGAGGTATGACTATGAACACACACTATCTGAGGCCTTCAAGGCTCTTCCATCAAATGTTGGATGATTGTCGACGAAATGGTTGCGCGATGTCATGCCCACCCAAATTCAGCACCAACACGCACACCACAATCGTGCAATGCCACAACTATCGTGCATTGCCAACGACCACAAACCCATTGGCGAACCATCCCATAACCCCCTCAGTCCAAATTTGATTTTTGCAGCACAACATTATACAAAGCTATGGTGGTTGCTATTGGCTATGGTGTTTGGTGGATATGGCATTTAGGTTGAAGGAGAAGATTGGGGAAGAAGATGATGTGTTTGGTGGATATGGTGGGGGATGTGAATAGGACATGCTTTGTATAAATAGGCCTAATCTGCTTTATAAACTAGAGCCCAAGTCGAACTTATTATCTATCAAAGACCTTTTTTGGACCTGATCTGATGTGACCTATTAGTCTATTTTATATTTAAATTTTATATTTTTTTTCCAAAAAATGAAATTTACAATTCATATTAGTTTTTCAGCAACTTAATTGTGGTAATGTTTCCACATAAATAGAGCAAAAAAAAATGGTGCTCAACAATATACCGTACTTGCATATTTGATCTATGAATGGCATCTTTCAATTGGATAGTGCATAAATACTATTTTTCTTTTTAGTATTTTGATTTTTTATCTACTAATATGTTCATATCAAGATAAAAAAAAACCAGTACATTCTTTCCAAAAGCTTAACCAAGAGGAACAAAAAAGTTAGCATGTCAAACATTATTACCCTCACATATTACATATTTATGATTCACAAACTTAAAGTTACGATTTACATTAATTTATTTTAATAATAATTTGTTTTTTATTTCAAAAAAATATTTTATTTATGATATGAAATTATTAATTTATTAAGATATTAAATACATAAGTGTAATATGTAATAGATTGGACTACTAGATTTTTATGAGATCAAGCTCAACCTATTTAACTAAATAAGTTTTTTTTAAAAGTTAAAATCTATCTTTTTTTATTAAACAAGTCAGAACATGTCATAGACTCCTATCCACGGCTTGACATATGTTCATCCCTAAATATGATATTTACATCTCAAATATGAAGTTAGTGACACTAACAATAACAATAAATTTTTTTTTAGCAAAGATTGTTATTAGTTGACATAATAATGATGTGATAATGATGAATTGACACTTTATCTTTCATGTCATCATTTAAGGCAAAAAAATATAAATAATATAAATTAATTATTTATTTAGCAAAAAGGGGCAAATGAAGCAATATCTAGGAAAATGGGGTACCCAAACACGCCCAAATGGGGCGTTTCTAATTCCGTCTCTATTTCAGTCTCTAACACTTTTTTACACAATATTGGAATTTTTTAAAATTCTGTCTCTAATTCCGTCTCTATTTCGGTCTCTAACACTTATTTACACAATATTGGGGTTTTTAAAAATTCGTCTCTAATTCAGTCGCTATCACTTTTTTTACAGAATATTGTGATTTTTTCCAAATGTGTTGTAACCACAATATTGTGATTTTTAAATTTTTTTAGAACTGAGAACGTTTAAAAATTTACAGTATAATTTTGGTAAATAAATATTTCCAAAAAAAATTACTTAATTTGGGCTAAGTTTTTATTACTTAATTACTGCATTTTAAATGGCTAAAATTTAAAATGAAGTGTAATTAGTCATTTAAAAATCTTAGCCATTTAAAATGGAGTGTAATTAGCCATTTAAAAATCTTATGTAAGTGGGAAACGAATCGCCAAAAGGCCGTGAACGAGGTTCGAAATGCATTGGTTATTGACTACTGGTCATATGCTCTAGTGCATGCCTAGACTAGACTGTACGGACGGATGAAGCAGAATCAATAACGGTGTCGTTTTCTACTTTAAATATTAAGATTAAGCTTATCAAAAATGGGGGTGCATTTAGCAATTGTTAGGTTTTAAATTTGATTGTGCTTATGTCACTCAGACAGTCATAACTTTTGATAGAAATGTCCGATGGAGGCGTACGATATGTCAAAACGCTCGAAATTAAGAGAAGTAACTAAAAAAATAAAAAATAGCATGCAATTCACTAATTAAATAAATAAAAAATTAGAAAAGAAGAATTTTTTTGGAGGTTTGAATCTTAAATCGCAAATTTGAGACACTTAGAGGCCTTTTTTGGGAAAAAATTTTGGGCAAGTCCACTGTGGGTACTTGCCAACGGCATCTCTTCTGAATTACGATTGTTTTGACATATCATACACCTCAATCAGACATCTCAATCAAAAGTTATGATCTTCCGAAGTTTACGTTCACACCGCGCTCCACCTGTGCCTGTGCCACGTGTCACCACCACCTTAAGCATGCCCCATTTGGGCGTGTTGTAACACGCCCCAGTCAGGTGTGTTCCATTGCCCCATTTTCCTAAATATTGCTTCATTTGTCCCTTTTTACTAAATAAATAATTAATTTATATTATTTATATTTTTTTGCCCATCATTTAACCAACATATACTAACAACAAATATGAAAGGAAAAAACTGAAATGTCAGTAAATAAAAATTAAAACCTAATAATAACAGCATGAACAATAGGTATGTCTCATATAGGAAAAACAGCTTTTTCTTTTACGCTGGCACTTGGCACACTTGTGAACGTCATTGAACTTGACCGAATTTCCGAAACAAAACCTTGGATCCACGTTGAACGTGGTTTTCAATGAGAAAGCTATCATACCTTATATTATTTAAAAAATACTTAAGATTAATTCATTGATAATTGATAATGATTTAAAATTGATCCTTAAAATTTATATTATTGTAAAAATTACATTATTATCTAATTATAAATTATGATATATGAGATAAGAATGTTAAATTTTGTAATAACTATTTTAACTTTTTTTTATATATGAAATTAATCACCATATAAAAATTTATAATACTTATCCCATATTTAATCAATTAAATTAGATCTATTTGATTTGTAATAACTATTTTTATACTAAAATAAAAGAATGAATATTTTTACCAAAAAATTTTAAAAACATTCTCAAGTACAAAGAAAAATAATTAAATTTGTTACACTTACTGTTTTATCTTTATTGTATTTTAAATTTGGTGGAATGCAAGCAATATAAATAATTAAAAAAACTAAAATAAAAACCTGAGTAAAATTTTCTTGAAATATTAGATATTGAGAAATTTTTTATTTTTGAGAAAAAAATACATTCTTAATTTTTTTTTAGTTTAGTTGTTTATGCTTTTGAAAAATTAATTAGAAAAGAAAGAAAATTTATATATATTTAAAATCTTTGAGTAACTTCTTTAAAAAGCTGTAAATACAACTTTTAAAAAAATGCCTTTTTATATCTAATTAAATAAAAAAATATTATTTATCTGATTAAAATTTGACTGACTCATATTTATTAAAAATGTGTTTGAATAGAAAATTTTAAATAAAAAAATAATTTATCAAAAAATTTAAAATTTTCAATCTAAAATTTATTATTTTAATATTTTTATATAAAAAATTTAAATTAACAAAAAATAAAATTTTAAATAACTAAAATGTGAAATTTCCATTTTAAAACTTTAGAAAGAATGTGCAAATTTAAGCAGCAGGTTATCCAGTTGCTCTAATTCACGAATTTTGATCACAGACGAAGAGGGGGCAAAGGGAGGTAAGGAAGCAGAGGAAGAAGGTTGCAGCCAAGAGGATGGAGAGTGTCTCGAAGTTAGAGAAGATGACCCTGTGCCATCGCGTCGACATTCGAACCTGAAGACAATCGTGATGCCAGTGGCAACAACGCATCAACGGAGGCAAGGATGTTGTCATCAGAGGATATCACATCACCAAGAAACACAATAGAACCAGAGATCTGCAAGAGTTAAGGATAATTCTTATCCTCTCTATTAGCGCCGCCTCAACCTCCGTCGAACCCCAACCCTGTTTTCATTTTCTTCTTTTTCGTCTTTGTTATGGTGGTGGTGGTTCATCGCAGGCGTCGGTGGTGAGAACGAGCAAGAGGATGATGACGCATTCCACGACAAGCCAGGGGCGGGGAGGGCGGCTTCTTCCGAGGAGGTGAGGGCTTCAGGTGATTTGGAATTTTTTATAATTATTATATCCAAACATATAATTTTAAAAATAAAAGAATTTTAATTAAAGTATTCGAAATTGTTAAAATGTAAAATTCTTTAAAATTTTAAATTATCTTATTCAAACATTTTAAATTTACTTATCCAAATAGATTGTAAGTAAAGTCCCATATCTAAATCTTATAGATTGAAAATCATAAATAGGAGAAAATACTAATTAAGAAGTGATCAACCAAGTTTCTCATCAAAATTCTTTAAAAGATGTTTTTCTTTTTTAAAACTGGACCGGTTAGTAATCGACCAAGACAGTGATTAAGATTTAATAATTCAACCGTGATCGAACTAATAAAATATAATAAAACAATTAAGAGAATGACATTTTATTTTTACAAAATTGAGAACTAAATATTTTTTACACCTACATGTTCTGGATCTAAAGTATGTTTACTCGAATTCCACACATACAAGCATATCTGCCTAAGTTGAAATTTTGATTCAACTCCGCTTGTTACACTATCAATTGAATCAATTTGTGGCATAGGAAGGAACCATCACCATCAGTTAAAATATAAGGCATTTCTAGAAAACGAACTAATACAATGAATTTATAGTGCACAGAAAATTTGTACAGAAAATGGTACGTTATTAGAGCAACATTCTCCCTTTCAATTGATTCTGACAGATACTGCGTCATCCTCATAGAACTTAACCTGGCACAGCTTTCCACCTGCTTCATCAGCAAAGGCTACTTTCTTCCTCTCTTTACGCACTACTTCTTGAGGAGGTTTTTGAGGAGATGGATCATCATCAGTTAATTTCTGAAGTTGATCAAGATCATTAATTATAATCATACAGTAATTAACCATAAAAACTGTTAAAATTTGATTGCGGATGAAGCGATAGGGGATGAACAAACCATTATTTTACAGAAACGGCTGCAATCCCTTGACATGAAGGCCAGACATCGTTTTGTAGCTTCTTCAGCTCTCGTGGCATTCTTAACAGCCATTCTTGCCTGGAAATCAATATTGATGATCAATAATTATTAACTAATCACTAAATTTATCAATTGAAATTACAAGAACTTTGTAACAGTTGGCAGTTTAAAATAGGAAAAGAAAAGCTAGAGCCATCAGAATCTGCTTTACAGATAGACATAATGACCAAATAATGAACCAAAAACATGAAGGGATTGCATTGTGGTTATCATACCTCATTTACTTTATGTCTCAAAGATGTATTTAGACAGAATTCAGATCGTAACATATCATCCACAATGTCCTTCATTGACTTCAATTCCTTAGTGAGTCTCATGGCAAGGCATTCTGCATCATGCATCTGCTGCTGTGTAAATGCAATTGCACTCTTTGAGCAACTCTGTACAGAGTTGCACCCTATGCGGGTTGCATGACTAGAAGAATGAGGAATCTTGGAAATGCCTCTAGGATGGGAAACTCTTTTATTCCTAGGAATAACACTAATTTTGTTGGGGATATCAGTAAGTCGAGCTCCTGTGATATCATCAAGCCCTTCGTGTGTACCATTCATCTTATCAGTCTTCTCAGAAAAGTAAAGGTTTCCCTTGCATTCTGCGTTCATTATAACCCAATATAAGTAAAATATAAATGTGGTAAAAGGTCACAGTGTTTAGAGCAACAAAATCTAATTATATATGTATGATAAAAAGAAATTACACATCAAATAAAGAAACTCATAGGTGTTTGCATAGAAACAAGTTACATTTGACAATTGACAAAGAAGAGATGGACTCGTTAGAGTTCAAGAAAAAGTATTTTCACTCAGTAAAGAAAAGCCTGGTTTATGTCATTAAGATTTGAACTCTCAAGATAGTGGATCAAAGTTAGAAATATTACTTATTCAAACATTAGTATGACCGTGACACCAACCCATCATGGTTTAACTTTCCGATTTCATGATACTTCTTATGTAGCCTATAGCTATTCAACCACATTTTACCTCTTTCAACAAAATCTAATTTCTAAATATCTATATTTCTTTCCAGGATTGTTGAGTTTATAGTTAGAAAAAATAAAGCTGAGCAGATTTAAACATGCAATTGTTACCGATAGAACAAGATCACACTCACAGAATAAATACTTAAGGCACTTACTCAATTTTTTTTTATGATTCAAATCAACTGACTCCACGGCTTTACAGAGCCTTTCCTCAGAAGATGGTGAAATTGCCTGAAGCAAAACCAACTAGTGAGAAGCAATAATATAAACCAAGTGAAATATAAACTTTATGATGATATCTGTACCTTTCTGGTTGATAATAGCTTTTCAGGACAATGCAGCTTTGAACTATCATCACATTCATCCCAAGACGTCAATTCATCAGTAGCCACATTGGCATGTCTCTTCTCATCAATGTTTACAGAAGCAAATAATTGCTTCTCCTCATATTCAGGTGGATCATCTGAGCGATGAACCAGACATCCATCAGGATTTGGGCCATGTTCAATAGTAGAGCTGAGTTCTACCTGATCCTCAGCACCAGTTGTACTATATTCATCATTACTGCAGTCATGTTCAATACTAGAGCTGGGTTCTACCTGATCCTCAGA
>CM023943.1:13222061-13242701 GCA_013407115.1 Glycine latifolia
ACCAGCTGTAAATTCATCATTACTGCAGTCATGTTCAATAGTAGAGTTGTGTTCTACCTGATCCTCAGCACCAGCTGTAAATTCATCATTACTGCAGTCATGTTCAATAGTAGAGTTGTGTTCTACCTGATCCTCAGCACCAGCTGTAAATTCATCATTACTGCAGTCATGTTCAATAGTAGAGCTATATTCTACCTGATCCTCAGCACCAGTTGTAAATTCATCATTACTGCAGTCAAGGTCTTTATGAGTAACCACATTCGGTAGTGAGACAGCAGTGTCAGTGTCACCATCAGGTTGATTGTCATGAATATCAGCGTTATGATCTTCAACCAGAGAGATTTCTTGTGGGGAGATGTAATGGAGATCTGGATTGGTGATATATTCTTCACTTTCAAATTCTATTGCAGGCATGTATGGGGACTGGTTGTTGCTTATTTGAGAATTACTTATCACAATATCCATACAAGATGGCCTCACCATTCGTAATGGAATAAAATCAACATGCTCCTGCCACTCATTTAATTCATTCTCCAAGTTCCAATTATAGATTATCTCTGTTTCTTGGCTTTCAATAATAGAATAGTCATCTGGCTCACCATAACAATCAGTTTCAGGAACTTCAGATTTTACTTCAACAAGGGCAACTGAATCTCCAATAAAGAATGGGATCTCTTGATTTTTTTCAATCTCTTCACTAGAGGGTGGGAACTCTTGACTGTCTTGGATCTCTTCAAAGGAGGGTGAGAACTCATGACAGTCTTGGATCTCTTCGCCAGAAGGTGAGAACTCTTGACAACCTAGGATCTCTTCGCTAGAGGGTAGGAACTCTAGACTGTTTTGGATCTCTTCACAAGAGGATGGGAACTCTTGACTGTTTAGGATCTCTTCAGGTTCAGATTTGACAACTAGCATAATATCTTGGGTATGAGTACAAATTGGTTCTTTAAAGCACTTTTTAATCTTCGCCTTCTTATTCTTTGACAGTTTAGTTTTCCAGCTACTGAGAGTCTCCAGGAAATCAGAATCATCTGCTTCCATTTGGTCCTCTCTGTAGTCCTCCAGGATTGATGAATCTTCAACTTTCATGTTTATTTTAGAGGAGTTGAGACCTTGTGAGTGTTTTCGCTTCCTTGTTTTGCAACTTGCTTTAAGTTGGCTTAGGGTCAAATTGTCAAAGTTGTCATCATCCAAGTTAATGATTCTCTGATCATTATCATCATTGACATTACATACTGAAGCATCAGGCTTGGTTTCAAAAGGGCTTTCCTCAATTTCACCCAAGCATGATCTTTCAGCCATTCCATCATCATTATGAGACAATAAGCCATCATATATGTCAGCGAGCTTTCTAAATTTAAGTTTTGGTTGTCCACAAGCAACATTCGGGACTTTTGTAACTAAACCACCTTTAATAGCCTGGATGAAATGAAGATGACCACAACACCGTAGCTCCATATGCATGCTCTATTGCTCTACACACAATCACAACCTTTGCACAGTGTTCTTCCAATATCCCCTAAATCTGTCAAGAATTACAAACCACTGGAAACAATAAAAACAAGCATTTAGAACAAGGATTTAAGGCAACTCACTAATAGCACATGCAAATTCACGACTGATTGTGGATTTTCAAAATCAATTCTGCAATTCTAAGAGAAGAGACTAGCTTTTCCCTTGAAAAAAATTGATTTAAACTTCAAAAGTGAGTCTACTTTATCCCCAAACAAAACCAATTTTTCTAAACATTATAATGCCATTCCCAAACACAAACAAATTCTTTTAAACTCAATTATTCAAAATTCAAAAACAAACAGACCCTAAACTATTAGAGTTACATGGGCCACAGAATTTATATAATTCCAAGAAACAGTAGAATATAAATACCTGAAGGACACGTTTCAAGAAATCAATATTTTCTTCTTCCTATCCGGTAAATATCCAAAGCACCTGCACAACCTACATCAATTCCAGCATTCAAGCAATATAATTAATGAAATGCTCTCACCAAAACGCAAACTAAAACCACAGTGAACAAACACATAAACCTAAAACCAAATCTGTAGCAATCAGGACAACTAAAGAAGAAAAAAAGGGGATCATACTCAAATCAAACGAAAACGCACAGAGCAACCAAAACTCAAAAACATATCAAGAATATACAAAATACATAGTCATAGATTCAAAACCATACTACCATCGAATTCACAAAAATCTAAAAAAATGAACATTAAAGGCCATAAATTTCCAACGGCTAAATTAACCCTAAAAATCGAATGTATTCATGACTAGCTTCAAAATCCTCTCTCCATATAAAGAGTTCGCAGCAGAAAATTAAAAAAAAAAAAAACTCAATAGTTGAATTCACTCTTCAAACATAAACACCGAAAAACAAAATCTGTAGAAACTCCTAAAAAACCATAAAATTAACCTTAAAAGCAGCTAAGGAGGGAAAATACACAAAGAAACAATTTTTCAGGCATAAAAAGTCACATTCGAATCGCAAAAGCAAAATTTAGAGTGAAATGGAAACAAATTGGGGAAAATGAAAAAGAAAAGGCAGATTCGACGTTTCCAGATCTGAAAGAGAAGAATATGGTTTTGCAAACGGAGATGAGATACACGAAGGCTCACCTGAGGTTGAACGAAACGCTGCGTTTCGGGGCGCGGAAGAGAGAGCACAGATCTGAATTATGGTGAGATCGCTAATGAGAGAGAGAGAGAGAGAGAGAATGTGTGTAACACTGAAAACTTTTTCTGAAGATTTTTTCATTATATAAACAGTGATGAAGAGCGAGCGCGCCAATTGATTTTGGCGGGAGTGTACAATATTTTTTTCTTTTTTTACATTCGTCGTCGTGGATGGACCTAGGTATGATCAGAACTAGAGTGGAATATACCTCTCTTTTATTTATTTTCCCTCCTCACCTTTGTTTAAAATAAAAATTAAAACTAAATTAATATTTTTCGGTATATTTTATTTTATTAAAAATTATAATTATAAAATTTAAGTGTAATATTATCTTTATTATTATTTTAATTAAAATTACAGATTTATTTTAATAATGCTTTAATTAGTACGTTGGTTCAGGGACCTGAACTTTTTTATTTTTTAATTATGCTGTGTGAGACCTAATTAAGAAAGTAAATACAAATTTATAAATCCAATTGAAAGAAAGAAAAAAGTTCAGAGACCTATTTAAAAATGAGAAATAATTTAGATATCTAATTAAAAAAAACTTCAAATCTCCACAGGCCAGTATTTTGAGTGTAGGACATGTAGAAGTGAGACTGCTAACCCGCAGAAGTTGATATTTTTTAAATAGTTCATAAGTTATTTTTTTTAATTGGATACGCGAACCTGAACTTGTATTCATTTTTTAATTAGGTTTAATAAATACAACTTTAGAGATTTCATTAAAAGTAATTAGTCAAATACTCAAATTATTCCATAGGATTAATCGTCTACCAAATCTATAGATATTTCACATCACATAACAACCAAATAATGTATTGGGAAAAGAAATTGAAAAAAATAAAAAAAAAATATAGCATAAAATTAGAAAAATCAAAAGATAATATATACCTTAAAATATATCTTCATTTAAATATTTTTGTATAAAAAAAACAAAGAATTCAATATGTTTGTGTATAAATTTATGTGTTATATTATGCACTAAAATATATCTGTATTTTAAAATATTTTTTATAAATTAATTTCTAGAATAATAATTAAATATAAATGTTTTAAAAATTACATTAAATTTCAAGTAAAATATTTAAAGCACGTGGTATATTAGATAGTATTGTTTCAAACATTTAATAGTTATAATATGTGATCTATAATTTAATCCTTTTTATAATAGCTTTATAATACGTGGTTTTTGTTGTTTTATTGATAACAAATATTAAATTATAACTTTCTTTGCTTTGTAATTGAGATGCATAATTTATTTTTATATGTTACAAAAAGAATGCATCAATATTGTTAAATAGTGCTAAATATAACGTAGAACACAATTTTATTTTTTTAATAGTGTTAAATATCATATAAATCAAAGATAAATATAAAGAGATTTACAATAAACATTATTTAATTAATTAATTTAAACTTTCAGTACGTAAAACAATTTATTTTTATGTTTCAAAACCATCATGTCAATATGATTAAGAAATAATATTAAAATTTTATTTAATATAGATTAAAATAAAAAAATTTAATTTTTAGATCAACATAGTATAATAATTATGTAATTTTTATTAAATTTTACTTTGTGATTTCATCTTGCATTTAAACTGAATCAAACTATGTTTGGTTCAAATTTTTCTTCTAAAAATCAATATCAAACTGTACTACGAACGGTCCTAGTCTTGTCTACCCATCTATCAGCTTTTCATTTAGCCACTAAAAGTTCAAATAGGATTTTCCTGGCCATTACTATTGCCGGTAAAATTTATGTTTTTGTATTTTATAATATAACAAATTATAGTAAGACCCCCTTAAATTTTATCAAATTACACATCATTTCACCCTTTTTTATTTTCTATACTAGTCCCCTTTAATTTTAAAAACATTACACTTTATATTTGAAAAACTCTTACATCTTACACTAAAACTCCTTATAAAGGAGATACATGTAATGTTAAAAAAACAAGCAGTGTTTGTGTAATGGTTAATATTGTGTTAATCTAATAAACTACCAAATAATTCCTAAAACACAATGTATTTCATTAAATTCACAAAAAGAAAGACAAGCAACAACCATTATGGCAAGCTAATGAACGTGAAAAGACACAGTATTAATACCATACAAATCTAATATCTAGTGTCAATTCTCCAATAACAAGTCTAATCACATTTACAATACAAAAGTAGTGTCTATAAACAAAATATTCCACTCCGGCTTATAGTCCTAGTGAAGTTTTCCACGACTGGATTTCTGAAAATCAAAGTGTATGACCTGAAAGGATAAAATAAAAAGAATGTGTCATTCAGATATACATAATTCACACCGCACGTTAAAAAATAACATAGGTTCATGTATATCCAGTAGTACAAGTTTAATACCATGATAATCTGTAGTATTTCCCCCATACTATGCAAGTGGCATGACTAATGTGGTACTCGTGGTGCTCGTTCACGACCACCATTAGAATCAGAATCAGAGACCTAATAAACATAAAGATGTAAGATAATTAAGTTGTCTTACAAAATCAAATTAAAATAAATAAATAAAAGATGGTTTAAAGCTTTGAACGTCTTACTTGTCCATAGCTTCTATTAAAGTTAGGCGTTAGTGACTCCATATGCATAAATCTACACATAACTTCCCTCATGAAAGATAATTCTAACATAATTTTTTCTTGATTTTGTCTCATCATGGTCAATTCTGCAACTTGCTTTTGATTCAACTCTTTCATTTGGTTCATTTCTTCATCATGCCTCTCCTTTAATTCCTTCATCTCTTGCTCTAATTTTTGGACCATCTCATTAGACATATTATTATTCATAGAAATATTTCCCAAAGAAAATTTATCACCCCATAACAGAGAAGGAGTAGGACCAAGTCCTAACCCACGAATATAGCCACTTCTTTCAGATCCCAATACTTGAGAATACACATCTCCTTCCCAAGCAACACTGCGAAGATCTTGCTCATTAGAAGTCTCTCCATTGCTCAACTTTTCTTGTAGCAAATCCTAAGATTGTAATTAAGATTACTATTCAAGTATTCAAACTCATAACAAGTATTCAAGATAATATAATGATAAAAAAGTTATAACTTCTAAAAGATAAAATTCATAGACAAACCTTACCAGTGTTTTTATAGACTCCTCATCTAATGGTCTACCATCTTTGCGTTCCTTATGAGTTAAGATGAAAACTTCGGCTCGTGTAGGCTCTATCCCATCTTTTGCCTATAATGAAGAATTTATATTAAAGAATTTTTTAAGAATTGATAATATATAGGAGTATTATAATTTATAACCTATTATTGAATACCTTTTCATTCATTAATGTACCAATACTTTTAGATCCTCCTGTATGAGGCATCTTTTGCTTTGCTCTATTGCTTTTATTTGCCTGACTACGCCTCTGTTATTGCAATATAAAAATAGCATCATATAATATATTTACATAAACTAAAGAGAAATAAAGTAAGAATTCCCAATAAGAGTTTTTGTCTTTTAAAAGCTTTTTTTAAAATTGTTACCTTTCCTTTATCAGAAACCCAATAGGAGACAAGACCAATCCATTGATCCCTTGGTATATGATTTGGTCGGTGTTTCAATAAGGCATGTTTAGTCTTATACTTTGTGAAATACATACTCCTTAAATCACATTTGTAGTCTTTCCATTTCTTTCCAAGTGATTTTTTGACAAATTCCACACCACGTTCAGGGATTGAGAACTTCTTCTACAAAAACACAAGCAGTAACAATGTCATACCATGCATGATAAAAATAAATGAAAATTACCACATTAAGAAAAGTTATGTCATACCCTCACAAGCTCCACCAATTTATTTTTTTCTTCTTTGTCAAAACATCTCCAATCGTCTATGTTTAAAGGTGCTAACTCTGGATTTCTAGCTATAATGCCTAGAAAGCTAGCAAGCTTTCTACCTTCCTTTCCTATAGCTTGGTTACGTCTATTGAATTGCACATCAATTGTCTTCCCCGGAGGCATGGTCCATATACCTCTTAGTAAGGTAGGCCCACGAACATTTCTGGTTTTCAACGAACCTAATATGAAAGCATTGAAATGTCATAAATTTATTCTAGAAAATTTATAAATACAAAAGTTAATTGTTACAATAATGTTACCTTGTTCAGCATTAGTGCTAGCTGAATTGTTCAAATGATTAGATTCAGTACCATGTGATTCAGATTGAGAGTTATTCAGCAAATTTATTAATTGCTGTATATAATGATGCATTTCTTCATCACGATGTTGTTCTTCATCACAATGTTCTGCTTCATCATGATGTTCTTCATCAACAAACCTTACATTATTTTTCCTTAGGTTATTTTTCCTAGGCATTATGATATAAAATGCAGTTCCTGTGAATGAAACAAATTAAAAGAGACTTAAATTTATTTTACTGGCAAAAATAATTTCATTAAAAATAAAAGACCATAGCATAACATATGCCTGTGGTCCAAAAACACGGATTATACATAGTCAACAAAACTAAAACAGTAGATTTATATTGAAACATGTTTTTCCTTATAAAAAAATGTGAGAATTGATTCTCTAATATTAAAACAAATGCAGGCTAATTTAATCCTGTCACTTTAGACTCTTAGATAGGCTATAGACATGGATTATGGTTTGCCCAGCTAAGGATTAAAAAAAAAAAGATTGAAGTTTGAAACCAACTTGGCTAAGATAGAAGAGAATGTGTGTGGCAACCAAGAGGCCAAGCTTGACCAATGAATGCACACACATAATCAATCTTACTGGGTTCTTTATACCTATTTTGTAAAATAGGTCAACTTACTTACTAATCACTGTGCTACAGAGTTACACTTACAAATAATGAAATTGGTTGTGTAAGACCATCCTTTCTTATTGATTATCAAGAGAGTAATGCAGTAGGTTCAATCATTGCATAATAGTTGCATGACCTTTCTTGTGCTTCTCTTCTCACCTTTTATTAATAAAATATTTTGGCTTCTAAAAAAAGTCATAAGATTTGATCCATAACAAGTAAAAGAAAGGAATCTCAAGTAACTTTTGTTTTGCATTGTGGTACATATATTAATTTATAGCTAACCTAACTGCCACAAGGAACAAGTTGGAAGCAGTACTTAATCAACAATGAATGAAACTGGGCACTACTGTACCAGCAAGGAAGATTTCACGCAAGGGTCCAAGGGTGCAGGGCGTTTCACGAAGGCTTTGAGGAGATTCAGACCTTCAAATTCCTAAAAGTATAAATGTAAATATTGAAACACATAAATGCAATTTCCAAAGACCCAAACAGAGTAGGTTTCCCAAATTAGATACCAAAAAAATAGAGAAGATGGCCTAAATAAAGAAAGAAGAATAAAGAAACCCCAAAAAACTTGACAATGGCAGATGAGAACTAGCAAGATAGCAACTGTGCAAATAACAGCCAGCATGAGGAAAAATCCTTCTGCTGCTAACATGAATGGCAAGAGAGAAAGGGGCAAGGGGACTGTTTTTCCTGGGAATTTCTTGGTTTCACATGTATCCAATACCGAGCTGTTCATAGACTCAATCGAAACACTGGATTAATGGATCAGTGGTCAAACCAAAGGATCACTAACCAATTGACCTGGTATATATCTATTAAAAATATATATAGCTAACATAATTTGATCAATCCATACTGCAAAATTCCAAAATTGTAAGCGTGGTGAGTTAGAAAATGCGACCAAATGGCACTTAAAATAGGTACAGGATCCTCACTGATTTTGTCCCATGTAAATACATCTCTACATTTAATTAGATTATACGCAAGACCAAAGAGGAACCCCAAAGATAGATCACGTTTGACAGAATTATTTAGCTTAACACGTAAAAAGAAGTCTTGAGGTACACGTTAATCTGTTTCGATTTTATTTTATTTTTGAGAGGCAAAGACAATTTTATTAAGTTCGACTCAGAGTACAAGGTGTGCCAAGATTGCATGAGAAAGATACAGAAATAACAGAGAAGAAGTAAAGCAAAGACTCCCTAGTAACAAGCTTTCACTTTAATCACCCACCCAAAGAAAATCCCTTACAACCAAATAACCACAACTTCTTAACCGCGTAAAGTGTACTACGACCTCACGAAATGGACCCCTATCTATGTATTGGTATCAAACATCATCCACTCATACATGTTAATATGTGAAACTAACGTACAACACAAAGATGAAAGAAAATAAAATGTAAGTGGTTCTTTCATTCACTTGACGAAATTTCAAGGATTGTGCTTATGTGAAACAATTTATCTTCGATTCAGTCAATGCATTTTAACAATTTTTATCTTCCTTACAAAAATAGGAAATAAAAGAAACAATTATTATTCAATTGTTGTTACCTGAAAATGATGCAGAGTCGGAAAGGACACAGTAGCCTCCGCGACAGCGAGAACCACGGAGTCCGACGAACAGGCACAGGCGCACACCTCCGGCAGACTAGGGCTCGTGGAGTCTGAAGTGTGAAGAGTGAGGGAGAATCAATGAGTGAGGGACACTTAGACAGAAGGCTATTGCTAATTACACTCCCCACTTTACTTTCTTTTTTTTTTAGGATGGTATTGATACGAAGCAATCCAGTCGGAAGCATTGTCTAATCTTCATCAGGAACATGAGCACACTGAAGGGAAGGTGAATATTTCTCTCCTCACATAATTTATTTCATACCTAAGGTTCAATCAAGATTAGAATCCTAAATTACTTTGCTTAAAAAATACAAGTCACTATTATTTATGTCAATCATTATTAATTTTTTTACTTTCTACATTCTCCTTTGCCTTCGTATTTATTATTGTTATTTAAATTCATTTAAAAAATATCCTTATAAACCAAAATTTGTTGGCACAAGTGATTCAACTTTGGTCCCTTAAATAGGGTTAGGGGTTCGAACTCGCTTAGACATGGATATCCAACTAAAGGTACTACTTCATTCCAAAATGGAACAATCCAGTAGAGGAGAATTAGTTGGCGTCAAATAAGAAGCATCAAGTACACATGATTAAACAAAAACAGGTATCTAATATATGCTTAAAAGGTTCGAACTACTTATTATTCGTGCACACCTTCTAGGTATTTACCCCAATTTTCTTCTTTTTATTTATTTATTAAACTCAATTTTTTCTTTAACACTTCATTTTGGTACTCGGACTTATTTTAGTAACTAATAACTTATTTTTAATTTTTTATAAGCTATTTGAAGTAATTTATAAAAAATAAGCTAATTTATAAGCTATTATTTTTCTCTTAATTTTATTCTCACTAATTTATTTAAAATTCCTTTTTATCATTTTATTTAATTTAAAAATCCTTTTTCGTATTTTAATATTACTAATTTATTATGGGAAACAAGACACTCGAAAGACATGTTTATTTAAAATGTTATTATGAAACTTAGAATTCACATTTTATTATTTTGTTTAATGTCAAACTATTTATTTAAAGGAATTATTAGGTTGCTTATTTTTATTTTTATTTAAAATATTTGGTCACTAAATAAAAGTTGATAAAAATTATAAATAAAAGAATTTTTTTTGTTAAAAATATCATTATTAATAAAATATTTAATTAATAAAAATGATTTTAAAGAATATAAATTTATTTAATTTAATTCTATATTTTTAAAAGGAGATTTTTGATTTAAAATTATATTAGTTTATTAAAAAATTAATTTTAAACAATATGAGTAAAATCACAAAATCTTTATCACTTTTTTATAATACAAAATTTAAAAATTTATTGTTCTAGTTTTTAAGATGATAAGTTGTTAGAAATAAATTCAAATATTATGCTTAGTCTCATTTATCGCACAAATTCAAAAATTATAAAAATTAGGCTAAATTACAATTTTGATTTCTTTATAATTTCAAATCCATGATTTTGGTCTCCATACTTTTCAAAATAAAAAATTTGGTTCTTCCATCAATTGTTGATTGATATATTAGTATTGACATGGAGCTTATACATACTGTTGACATATGCTTATGTTAAAAAATATTAAATGAAGTGAAAAATAAAAAATGGTCTCAATAAGAATTGAACTCATGTACCTTTATTCATAAAATAGACAATAAACCATTAACTAAGTTATTTTTCTTAATTAACAATATTAACATTATTTTCTATGCAACATTAGTCTAGAGTTATTATTTTTTTAAAATTATTAAAATTTATAAATTAAATATTTAAAAATAAATCTTTTTAATTTTATTTTATATCATTTTACATGTTTGTATCTTGAATAGTATAAATATTTTTATTTTTATTTTACCAATTTTAATTAAATTTAATAAATTAATATGTAAAATATTTACCTAAATTTTTTGTAAATTAATTTTAATATATAGATTATTATTACTCAAATTATTTAGATAAAATTATTCAATACAAGACGATAAAAAATTTATTTTGTTTAGTTAACTATATTAACATTATTTTTCTACGTATCAATAGTCAAGAATTATTAATTTTTTTGAAATTATCAACATTTATAAATTAAAAGTATTTAATATATAAATATTTTTAATTTTACATAAATAATTAGAGTATAAATAATTTTTTATATTAAAATTAATTTTAAAAAAATTATATAAATAATTTACATATTAATTTATGAAATTAAAATAAAAATTGATAAAAAAAATATGTTAACTATTCAAAATAAAAACATATAAAATAAAATTAAAATATTCATATATTAAATATTTTTTAATTTATAATTTTTGATAATTTGATAAAAAAAAAACTAATAATTGTTAACTAATGATCCATAGAAAATAATTTTAATGTAGTTAACTAAACAAACCAAGTGTGTTAGTGGTTTATTGTCTTGTTTATGAATAAAGAGTCACGAGTTCAATTTCTATTAAGACACTTTTTATTTTTCACTTCATTTTATCTTTTTTCACATAAACGTCATCTCAACCGTCTACATAAGTTTCACGTTAGCACTAATGCACTACATCAAAGTTAACATTTGATTTTAGATGATCAACTAACGACTAAGTGATGATAGGGTCAAAATTGCTTATTTTAAAAAATAGGAGACTAAATGTATTGATTTATAAATATGAGGTTTCAATAATCTTACTAAACACTTTATAAATAAATTAACTTACTGTGAAAATTCATAAGAAGTATTTGGGATTACCCATGATGGTGGGTAGATCTAAGTTCCAAGTCTTCAATTTTGTTCAATAGAGGGTTTGGAAGAAACTTATAGGGTGGAAGAAAAGTATTTGTTCAAGGCTAGTGAGGAGGTATTAATCAAGGCGGTTGTACAGTTGATTCCAACGTATGTGATGAGTTGCTTGGAGTTGCCAAATTCTTTGTGCCATGAGATTGAAGGGTTAATTGCTCGATATTTTTTGGGCCGGGGGAGACAAAGAAGGATGAGGTATTCATTGGCAAAGCTGGAACAAATTGTCTAAGAATAAAAACGATAGTGGAATGGGATTTAAGGATGTCAAAGCCTTTAACTTGGCTCTTTTGGCCAAGGAGTGGTGGAGACTCATCCTTAATGGAAACTCTCTCTTCACAAAGATCTTTAAAGCCCAATATTTCCCAATATGTGAAGCTTTGGATGCGGCCAAAGGAAACAAACCGAGCAACAATGGTTGAGTATTTATAAGGAGAAATGGGTCATGAATATAGGAAGTCTATTGGGGATTTGAGATGGAGCCTAAGTCAAAGTGTATAAAGATAGATGGCTTTTGAATATGACGAGTAGTCTCACTCCCCGAGAAGAAGCCAGTTAGGTTGAACAAAATTTTCAAGTCATGGACCTGATTGATCATGAATCACGAAGTTGGAAGCACTAGTTGATTAGAGGTATGTTTTCACGTTTCATTGTTGAAAATACTTTGATCATTCCTATTACACATATGTTAAGTCAAAAGACATTTATATTTTAAAGACGAATCATGACTCCTAATTATATATTTTGATTAGATGCAATAAAATACAAATGATAAAAGTTACATCTAATATGCTATCAGATCATGATCTTTCTTTGTGCATCTAAAAGTTGTTAGGCGATACTCTCATAAGACTATTTGATATAACATTTAAGTAGTATAGTTAAGACCTTCATTTAATACTCTATGTCAGAGATTCTTTCCTGCGAAAAACATTTTTCTAGGATTTGCCAAAGTCCTATGAAGAATAAATGAAGTCCACAGTCTGAAAGACGCTAATCCTCATCAAAAGACGTGTTCTGTTTTTGTAGACCTGCTATGATAAAAGAAGTGACTTTCCAGCTGGAGTACAAGACGCACTATCCTTTTAAGATGGACTTTGCATGAAGAAGGGATGTGCATTAAATGCAAGCATTAAATGCTTCAACGGATTCAAGACCTTAGACAAAGAACAGAGTGAAGAATCTAACCGTTGAGAGACAACGAATACTTGGAGATGAAGGTTATATATAGAAGAAGCTTTGAAGAAAACAAAACAAAAATTCATGCGAATCATTCTTCCATTCTTTCTTGTAAAAAGCTTTCTATAAATTTTTGTAAAGATACTAAACTCTCAAAACACCTTGTATACCTTGAGAGAAAAGACTATTAGACAATCATACTTTAGTTAGTGAGTAAACTTCCAACAAATCTTATTGATTTGTTTAGAGCTATCAGTGACTTGGTAGGACAAAGAATACTGATTTTAAGTTAAGCTTGGGGTAGAGCTTGCAAGTGTAAGAGCTAGACATAGTCTTGTGGTTGAGATGAACCAGTGTAAACTCCTTGTGTGCTTTCTTGTTTAACTAACAAAAGGTTTTGACACTACTACAAAAGGTAGTTTCTACGACGGGCAATCAACGACGGTTGTAAGAAAACCGACCTAATATATTATGAGGTGGCAATTTCATAATTAATTGAACATTATTACAAAAACGAAGTCGGTTTACAGGAGAACCGACGTTGTTGAATATAATACAAATACGGTTATATATAAACCGTCGTTGTCTTCAGATTTTCAAAGTCGGTTTTTATAAATAACCATCTTTGATTCATTTTGAAAAAATAAAAACCTAAATTAAGTCCATAGATGACATTTTCACTCGACCGTCTTCTCTTTTTGCGCCGGCCGCTGCTGTGTCACAACAACATCGTACAAGCTGTTTCACTCCACCTTTGATGCTCACTCGTACACGAAGACTCCACATTGCTCACTCGTGGACCATTGAAGTTGTTCGTTCCAGTGTTGTGAGGAGCTCTGCAGTCATTTTACAGGTATGGGTGTAAGAAGCTCCATTATTTGTGCTTGTTCTTTACTTCGTTACACATTTGGCATGGTGTTGTCGAAGTAATGGAGGGTCGTTGATTCCGACCTTGCTACCACCATTTTTGGATTTTCAAAATCCCTAATGTGGGTGTTTAACTTAATATTTGTGTTTCTGACAGATGAGTAATTAGTTCGCGAAATCAATGACTTAAATTTTGAAATGCATGTCTCAATTTTGAAATGCATGGGTATTTAACTTAAATCTTCGTAATGTGTCCATGTTTGATGTATCTTATTGGGTTTTTTTTTTCTTTCAATGTTCCTGCATGCTATTCTTTCTAATTTCTAGCCAATTACTTTAGAGATAATTGTTCCAAATAATTAAGGGGAAATTTGAGGAATCATGTCATGAACGAATGCTATGAAAGGCAAAACTGTGAAGGCATGAGCAAAGATTTTTCATGTGTGAAGAGTTTTGAAGCCTACATAGAAGAGTTATTGAAATTCGGATAAACTTAGTTTTTTCAAACAAGAAGCCTAAAATGGCTTTCTCATCCACCTTAACATTAGCCCCATTACAACCAATACAAGACCTCTTGAAGAAATTGATTCAGTATTGAAAAATTTTCAAAACTTCTGCAAACATATGGTAGGATTTAATTACTCTTGAAGAAAAAGTGCAAATACATACATTTACTGATGTGTATTGTGAGAAAGAGAGCTTGATAATTTTTTTATGATTTTGATTCAATTTTCCCTCACACTTGAATTAAACTTTCTTAAGAGCTTTGCTGTTTGAAAATTTAGTTTTATTATTTAAAATTTCGTTCATGGCTGTGAAGTATTTGTTGAACTGTGAGTCATAATGAGGTGAATCAATAACGAGAACTGAGCTGAACTCTTTATACTTAAACAGGGAAATAGTTTATTGTTTGTGCCCACTGTACGAGGTATGTCCTTGGTTCTGACACTTTTTTGGCTATGAGATTTACATGTCTAACATGTGTTATACATTGTATTAAAGTTTTCTGCATTTGTAGTCAACCTTAGTGTCACGTTCGAGCTTCAATATGATTAATACGGATAGTTTGGATTAATCGTTGTATTGAACCTTGAATTGTCCGTTTGGACAGTTTGGGAAGATTCAATTTGTTTACATAATTCTTGTGTGGAGGTTAAGTATGGTTTGTTTAATTTGACAAAATTTTGGTTAAATGCATATCGCTTTGATCTCTAGGTGCACATTTGAGATGTGGTGAATTGATTTCACTGGTTTCACTTCGTGTACTTGGAGATGGAAGCGAAATGCTGCCAAAGTTTTGTCAAATTAAACATTCCATACTTAACTTGTACACATGAATTGTGTAAACAAATCGGGTCCTCTTGAATGGGATAGGGCCACACCTATAATGAACTAGGTCTCATGTTGACACATGTTGGATAACCTTGTAAGTATCACGGCAGACTAAACATGGATCGCAATTGGATGAAAGCATCACGTATAAGTGACGAGTATGAGAATGGTGTTGAATTCTTCTTGGAATTTGCTGAAATTAATGCACCATCATTGGGTGGCAAGTTCTTCTGCCCTTGTGTTAAATGTGCAAATGGAAGACAACAGCCACTAAATAAGATTAGGTCACATCTTATATGTGAAGGCATAATCCAAAGCTATACTAAATCGATTTGGCATGGAGAATTGTCTGACATGGCATCAATGTCTGAAACGGTATATGGTGACGAGGTATTTGGATGTCGATTAGAAGAAATGATACGTGATATTGGGCAAGAGGGTTTTCATGAAGCACATGCACCTTACTATGACGAATTACAAAGTGATTCAATTAAGCCATTGTATGCGGGGTGCACAAAATTCACAAGGATGTCATCCATGTTAGGTTTGGTGAACTTGAAGGCAAGATATGGGTGGAGTGACAAAAGCTTCATAGAATTGCTACTATTATTGAAAACATGCTTCCTGAAGATAACGTACTCCCCAAAAGTCACTATGAGGCAAAGAAGATATTATGTCCGGTGGGTCTGGAGTACCAGAAAATTCATGCTTGTCCTAACGATTGTATATTGTATAGGAAACAGTTTGCCACATTGAACAATTGCCCCACATGTGGGGTATCCCGGTACAAAGTGAATGACGACGATAGTACTGATGATGCGACACCAAAGAACCCTCGTCCAGCAAAAGTTTGCTAGTATCTGCCCATTATTCCAAGATTTAAGCGGCTATTTTCTAATAAAAATGATGCCAAACATGTTAGGTGGTATGCAGAAGGAAGAATAACTGATGGGTTGCTTCGCCATCCAACTGATTCTCCCCAATGGAAGTCAATTGATTGTTTGTATCCTGATTTTGGTATCGAGCCAAGACACCTAAGGCTTGGTCTTGCTTCAGATGGTATGAATCCTTTTGGTAGTTTATGTACCAACCACAGTTCATGGCCAGTTTTGTTGATTAATTACAATCTACCTCATTGGTTATGCATGAAGCGAAAGTACATTATGTTGGCTATGATGATAGCTGGTCCAAGACAACCAGGCAATGACATTGATGTCTACCTTACTCCGTTGATTGAAGACTTGCGGAAATTATGGGTTGACGGCATTGAGGTGTTTGATGCGAATGCGCAACAAACTTTCCTATTGCGAGCATTGGTTTTTTGTACTATTAATGACTTTCCAGCATATGGGAATTTGAGTGGATACAGCGTCAAAGGACATCATGCATGTCCTATATGTGAGAAACAAACAATGTACGTCCAACTAAAACATGGAAAGAAAACAGTGTATAATAGGCATCGCAGATTTTTGAAACCTTATCACCCATATTGGCGATTGAAAAAAGCTTTTAATGGAAAACAGGAAGATGAACAAGCCCTAAAACCATTAGATGGAAAACAAGTTTATGATCGGGTTAAGGACATTATGACTATCTTTGGGAAGACCCAAAAGAAGGATTCGATGCAGAAGAACATCTAGAAGAAAAGGTCAATTTTCTTTGATCTTCCGTACTGGACCGATCTAGATGTTAGACATTGTATAGATGTCATGCATGTTGAGAAAAATGTATGCGACAGTTTAATTGGCACCCTACTGAACATAAAAGGCAAAACAAAGGATGGCTTCAAAAGTCGTCAAGATTTGGTTGAATTAGGCATACGTCAACAATTGCATCCCATATCAGATGGTCATCGAGTTTATTTGCCCTCTGCATGTCACACCATGTCAACAAAGGAGAAAAAAAGTTTTTGTCAATGTCTGGGAACTTTGAAAGTGCCTCAAGGATACGCTTCAAATATCAAGAGCCTTGTTTTAATGCATAAGGACAACTTACAATTGCTCAACATCAAGCAACCTTTGCCGCCTCCTGTTCTTGCTCAGTTGTACCCAGAACATGCCCCTATTCCTCCTTCAAAAGTTGCAGATCCAAGGCCAGGACCAGCTAAATCATCTCATGATTCTGGACTTGGTTCAACTACATATCAACACCTACATATTGTAAGCCCTTTTTTAGTTTTCTATTTGAAGTGTGACATATATCTTGGATTTTCTTGGTCATTTATTGTGACTTGTTCTTATTTGTGTTGGCTCTTTTAGTTCTGAACTTCTTATATTAGGTAAAAGTTATTCTAATTTCACTTTATGTTTCAGCCTGTCAAAATGATGGAAGATTTTTTGAGATTAGCTTCGGAAAACACACGGAAGAACTTAGAGACATGTGGTGTTCTTGCAGGATCCCTGGTAAGAGATGTTGTAGTTTTGTGTGCTTCCAAGTTCTAGAAAATCTCTTGGATGGTGATTTTAACAGTTATTTGTGCTTTCAATTTGGGCGCTCTAGAAAAAAAGGGTATTCCATATCACGACACTTATAATCCCAAAGCAGGAATCAACTTCCGACTCGGTAAGATAATGCCATATTTTTCTTTTTTTAATTTATTTAGAAGCTATTACACTCTGTCTCAGTGTGTCTATTCATTTGTTATTCCATGATTAAAAAGCTTCATTTTTTGCATTAATCTTACTCCAACTATATCTTGACTGACAAAATAAGACATTAATATTGCTTTGAGGTTGTGGTGCACAGATGTGATGATTGGTGAATCTTGCACAATTAATTATTGGTATCTGAGATAATTTCTTAAAATTTTTAGTGGAAATGCTGCTTCAACCTCCAATGTTACTGTAAATTAGAACTATTAGCTCTTATTTTTAAAGACAACTGGTTCTTTAGTCAATTTTAGTGGAATTATCCTTGGAAATTTAATGATTGTGATAGATCCCTTGGTACCAAGTTGTACATGAGGCATGATAGGAAGAAAGCCAGTGGATTAGCCCACAATTACAGTATGGGATGGGAAATATTAAAGCTAATGACCTGAAGTATAGCAGACTGACTACATGGCAGTGGAAAAGGATGAGAAGGGTATATGGTTGGATTGAGTTGGGATAAATGCAAAGAGAAGGGAGAGTAGAAGTTAGGCAGAATTTGAGTGATGAATTGTACCTTAGGGCAGGGAGGAAGCAAATCGTTGAAGTTCTGCAGTATTTCCATCACATGTTTTATGTTTTGAGAGAGTGATGTTTTCCAATGGTTCTGATGTCTGTAATTATTGGGGGTTTATGTCCATTTTTTTAATCAAAGGGGTTTCTATCAGATTGTAAAATGGCATATTGCTTATATTCACCAAAAAAGGGAAAGGTGCAATGCATAATTGCATACTATATATAAATGATTAAACTTCCAAATTAGTCTTTGAGATTGTATGTGTTTGGCATTTCAGTCCCTGAGATTTAAAAATCCTTCATTAGTCTGGCTTTGCAAAATATCATTCACTTTAATCTTCTTTGGTGCAAACCAACAATGGAAAATAAAGTAGAAAAAGACTAATTTGAATTACTTTTTTGCAAACTTAGGGACTAACGGAGGTTTTTTTTTTTTAAATTAGGGCTAAAATGCCCAACTTATACAATCTTGAGAACTAATTTACAAGTTTACTCGTATCAATAGAACGAGCACATTATCAAGTACTCATTGGATTTAGGAGATTCAAAGGATTGTAATTTCTCATGGTTAATTGATTTTTCCCCTAGATGTTATTTTTTCATTCAGCAATTGTGCATCTAATTGAATTTTAATATCCAGTGTCAAACATTGAACGAAGAAGAAATATTTGAAGTTCAAGACAGCTTATCACTTTTTCCTTTAGGTTGGATACATGTAAGTGCTCCACTAATCTTGGCTGTTACTTATTCATTTTTTTTAATTATATTCATGAGTAAATGTTATTCTACCCTGGGTGGTGACAGCAAAAAACTTAATATGTAGCATTGATTTTTTGGCTTTTGTACCTCCAGAATTCAAGGCTTTGATTTCTAGTAAAAGTAGTGGTCAATGAAACTTGTCTTGTGTTGCTGTCATGTTTAGAGTAGTAAGGATAGGGATTATTCATCAATGACTTGCTGCTATTTGTAATCCTGATAGAGACCTAGAATTGAACTGGTTACACTAAAATTATCCACTATCAAATAATTTACTTTAAACAGTAATTTCAACATGAGTAATGTTACACAGATAACAAAATAAGGCCAGAATTTTGACCGGATTTGAGGGTGCTGTTTAATGAAATAAAGTGGTAGGGACCACTGACTCAGGTAAGCATCAACAAGCTTGCCAAAATCATTTGATCAGTTTTTGGCAAAATAATTCTGACTGTCACATTTTGCATTTAATGTTGCTTGAGGAAATTAGAAAAGCATATCGAAGTGCACTTGGTGCAGCAGATGAGTTGTGGTAAGGAATTAAAGGAAGAAAATTCATCCTTTTCATTCCCTTTTCCTCTTGGGGCTTTGGGGTGTACTCTGATTCAAGATATTTAACAGGGAAAAAGAAAATATAGTAAAGAATTGTATGTTACTATTTGGTCTTGGCAAAGGTTCTTCTCTTTCTGTTTCTTTTAGCTGCCACACCCTTACAAATATTTTATCTTTATCTCAAAGATGACCTTAGCTGTCTGTCTTGATTTGCTTGAGTTAGTTACTAAAAAGATCCCTTTAGCCATTATGTGCTGATGTTTTGATGTTTGAATGCATCAATAGATTTTACTCTATTAGTAGGTATGATTGAAGATAGAAAGCTTTTTAATTTCAAGCTTACTCTATTAGCATCCTTTTTATGTGGGCTCTTACCTATTGTTTTTCTTTAACCCACTCTTTGGTTTTGCAAACTTTAAATGTCAGTATTTATCTTATTTCTTTCCATTTTTCAGACACACCCGTCGCAGACTTGTTTCATGTCTTCTGTGGACCTACACACTCATTACTCATACCAGGTAATAGATGGCACTGTAATTTCTATTTCCGGGCTTTTCATATATTAAAATGCCAAAGCAGTTGGTATAGCCCTGTATGTTTAACTATGGGCCTAGACAAGAAATAGTCATAGTAATGCTAGATAATTGGTTTACTTGTGAATTGTGATTGTGATATTTCTGCAGATTGTTAAGAAGATGAAAGAGAGTTGATAATGTCATGGATTTTAACCTAACTTGTATGAGAATTTATAGTATAATCTATGAAAGAAAAAGCCTAATAAATTGGATTATAAGATTTTAGTAAAAATAAGTGGAGTGCAAGCTTTGTTTTCTCAATTTAATAGAAGAATTTGTAAGAATCAGAAGTGTATGTCATTTTT
>CM023943.1:13247701-13281779 GCA_013407115.1 Glycine latifolia
TTTGGGCTTCATTTTAGTGATTTTACAGAATTTTTTCCAAAAACATGGCAGACCCTTTAAACTCAATCACATGATCTTAGTTTGGATTAGGGAATTGTATACTCCTTTGCTTGTGGTGGAGGGAAGATCAAAAGAATATGTATAAGTTTGAAAGGATGTTTCATAAATTAAGCTCATCACAAAATTTAATTACGGTGTTAGTTATAAAATTTGTCCTTCATTGTCGACCAGGATGCATGGTATTTGCTGTATTGCCTGCCAGAGAAGTGTACCACAAAGAACATCATGGAAAGGACCTTCTTGGAGATACAATTTACAATTAAAATGGACATTATAAAATAATCCAGTGACTTAGTGTAAGTTTTATGGAACTGTGCATCAAGTCACATAATATATGACTCTGATTATGATTGTTAAGATATTTGGGTCATGTATTACTACTATATATATTATTGTTAGTGAGTTTCGACTTGTAAAAACATGTTTCGTGTAAATAGGGGTATGACTTTCTAGTCAATAAGATGTTTACTATGGAAAATTAATAAAAATTGTTAATTTTTTGGAAATATAATTTTGTGGAAGCCATGAATTTATATATTACGTACAGGGTTAATTTTAAATGCAATAAAATCAGGTTTATTAATTATTGTTTTTATGAAATTAAATAACTAAAAAATTAATCTCTAAGACGGTCATTTATAAAACCCGTCGTCGATTTATAGTAAATTTAAGTCAGTTTTTATAAAATAACCGTATTAGATCAAGCTATTAATTTAATTTTTTAAAAATAAAATTTATTTCAAAGTCGGTTATTTTGTAAAAACCGTCCTTGAATCATGAGATTCTAAGTCGGTTTTTATAAAATAACCGTATTAGATCAAGCTACATTAATTTTATTTTTTAAAAATAAATTGAACTTCAAAGTCGGTTATTTGGCAAAAACCGACCTTGAATCTTGTAATTCAACGACGGTTCTTTAAAAAAACCGTTTTAGAATGTTCGGAGAAAAAAAAAAAAGCACCCATTCGAAGACGGTCGCTTATGAATAACCGATGTTGATTTGGTCGATACAAAGTCGGTTTCTGACCGACGTTGTTTGGTGCCATTATCTAGGACGTTTTGGACAAAGACGGTTTTAAAACCGACTTTGAAGACCCTTAATAACCGACCTTAAAAGAGCTTGTATGTAGTAGTGTGAATTTGTTTTTAAAATCTTGTGAAAACACAATTCAACCCCCCATTCCTATGTTATTTTCTTCTACAACATACTCAACTACCAGATTCCTTGATATGGAAGCATACTCATCATGGAAAGTATTGTGTCAAGCCTAGTTATATAGAGGTAAAATCTAGCTTTGAAAGGGATGAAGCTTCTTTGAGTTCACTCCATGGAATAGCCTGGGGAAAGCAATGGAACGTGCCTGCAATCCCAAAATGTAAAAACCTGGTATGGAGGGCGTGTTCAGATGTGTTGCCATTCGCAACAAACTTGCACAAAAGGCATGCAATTGATGACCCAATATGCTCTTGTTGGGGATAAAAAGCGGAAACAACAGTGTATACTTTTTTAACTTGCCCAGAATCAAGGAAAGTTTGGTTTGCCTCTCATTTATCCATCCGTATTGGAGACTCTCCGACTTCTCTTGGTGAATGGATCCATCGCCATTTTATGTTGGGAGATGAAGAAGGATTGGTTGTAATGTACCACACTATGTGGGCAATATGGATGAGTAGAAACCAATGGATTTTTCAGAAGAAGAAATGGGAGTTCATTCATGTTTTGGAGAAGGCTGCGTCGTTACGGGTCAAGCATAATAACAAAATAACGACTTTGGATTGCAACAAGGTGGGTTGGAAGAGACCTGAATCCGAATTCATCAAGATCAATTTCAATGCATCAATCCGGGACACTCAAGGTATAGGATGGGGCTTGATAGCCTGAAACCATGAAGGCCAGGTGGTGGGTGTTGCCATAAGGGATACGGAGGCCCAATTTTCAGTGGAGACAGCAAAAGTGCTAGGGTTTAGATGGGCGATTCAAATGGCTCATGATTTATGCTTGTTTCAGGCTTTTTTTGAAACCGATTGCAAAGGGCTATACGATCATTGGAGGAATAAATCCAATGTTGAGAGAAGCTACTTCCACAACATTGTTCTTGACTGCAAAGATTACCAATGTGTAGCTCAAGCTCAAGATCTTCTTTTTACCAATAAAAGTGGCAACATTCCGACCCATGCTCAAGCTCAAGATGAGCTCCCTCATTAGTTGGACCATCTAATAATTTCCAATACGTTACATAAAAAAATAGAGTAAGACTTGTATCTTATTCGATAAAACCATCCTGTAGATTTTGTGTTATTTTAATGTTCTTTTGTTATGTGATTCTTGGTAAAATCTTCTCATATCTTCTTCAATAAAACCATTAAAAAAAAGCTTTGTCTAACTAATCCCAACTAAAAACACTAAAAATAAGATTAAATAATCTCATCCTGGCTCAATGCACACATTTGTAGATCTTTTTTATGCACAAAATCTTATGTAATTTTATTGGGTCATTTAGGATGGAGTTATTTAACCCCCTAAACGACATCATCAATTCTTATGTGACGAAAAAAATTGATTTCAAATTAATTTTTTTATAAGAAAAAACCCTTGAAACAAAGTGAACGTAAAAGAAGAATTTTGACTTTAACTTACACATAAAAGAATAAATAAAGTCTTAAAGATGGGTCACTACTTCCTTCTTCTGTCTTGATCTGCAAGTTCTTTCAAAATTTGAAAATTTCTTGAAGAGAATTAATAAGATTCTCTTACCAATATAAAAATGATTTCCTTTGCTGCTTTTTTCTTGGTTGAAGCTTTTCTTATATCATCAATTGCAAATTCTATATAAAAAGAAAAAAAGCACCAAGAAGAATAAGAAATTTGTGTGTTAGTAAAAATGTTTCATTGAATCTTTCAAACACCCTATAAAACTGCAATTAAGAAGATTTTCTCATCGCATATTAAAAAACACACGTAAGAAAACATAAGCCAATAAAAAAAGTAGAAGAAAACATAAACACGTAAGGCGAAGAAACATAAAAAAAGTCTATAAAACACACACACAAAAAAAGAATCTCTTCATCTACCTTGTTTCTGGTCTTCTGCTCTCTCTTAAGATCGAAGAATCTTTGCTAACACAACTCGTAGTCTCTTTGTACAATCCTGAAAATATCAGAAAATTATTTTTAAAATGTTGCAAATTAAATATGGCCATGGCTTTATTTCTCCGCATGCACAAAGATTAAAAAACAAAAAATATAACGTGAATGAAAAAGGGTGCAGCTTTCAAACTTCAACCAATCGTGATATAAATGAAGAAAAGAAAAAAAAAAAGGCAAAGAAGACACAATAAAAAAGGGAAAAAAGTTTGATTTCAAAAAAGGAATTAAACCTGCAAGTAAAATAATTCAAATCAATCAGACGCTGTACTTATTATTATTTAGGCTTAATTGTAAAGTTGTTTTCTATAATTTCAAATTTGTAATTTTTGTTTTATTATTTTAAATTAAGATATCTAGTCTTTTATTTTTCAAAATAAGTAATTATGATCCCTTTGTACCACTTTGATGAGCATATTGATAAAACATTTAAATAAAGTAAAAAATAAAACATGTTTTAATAACAATTGAATTCATGACTCTTCATTAATAGATAAAACAATAAATTATTAAGATATTTGTTTTGTTTAGTTAGTTATATTGACATAAAATTTTATGTATAGTATTTTTTTTTCAAATTATAAAAATTTATAAATTAAAAATATTTAATATATAAATATTTTTAATTTTATTTTATATCATTTTATATGTTTTTATTTTGAATTCTTTACATATTTTTATTTATGTAAAATTTAAAAGACATATATATTAAATTTTTTAATTTATAAATTTTTATAATTTTAAAATATTAATAACTCTTGACTAATCACACATAAAAAATAATGTTAATATAGTTAACTAAACAAAATAAGTATTTTATCGTTTTGTCTATGAATAATTTTACATAAATAATTAAAGTAAAAATAATCTGTATATTAAAATTAATTTAAAAAATAATGTAAATAATTTATATATTAATTTTTAAATTTAATTTGAATTTGTTAAAATAAAAATAAAAATGTAAACTATTCAAAATCAAATCATATAAAAGGATATAAAATAAAATTAAAAAACTTATATATTAAATATTTTTAATTTATAAATTTTGATAATTTTTAAAAAAATAATAACTCTTGACTAATGATACATAGAAAATAATTTCAATGTAACTAACTAAATAAAATAAGTAGTTTAGTGGTTTGTTATTTTGTCTATGAATATTTTTTTATTTTTCACTTCATTTAAATTATCAAAATTGTTTATTTTGGATAATATGGGGATTAAAAGTCTTGATTTAGAAATATGGGAACCAAAAGGATAATTTAGTCTATTATTTATTATTATTTATATTAAAAATTTATAACTTTTTAAAATGGAAATTATGATAATAATTCAGATAATATAATATTTAGGTAATCAATTAATTAATTAATCAATCAACATTTCAGGCAATCATGTAATTAGGCAAATGTCAAAAATAGAATTAGATTAATTGATCACTGAATCTCCATTCAATCCAATCTCACTCAAGGGAAAATCTCAATGATTGATTTTTCTTCCCAAATATATAAACATACTAAATAATTAATTGAAATAAAATTATGAATAAAAAAAGCAAAAAAAAATCTCACCATCTTTAATTTGATCGATTTTTAAAATTTATTTAGTTTGTTTTAACAGGAAATAATATTTTATTATGCGAGATCTAACTACATCAATTCTTGACATGTATATTGATAAACACAATCAGCAACTTTGTTTTATATAATACTAGTTTGATATCTGTGCAATGTACGGGTTCATGTGATACATGATTTAGTTTCAAAATCAATGTAAAGAGAAAAAAAATACTTAGGTATTAAAACCAACATAAAAATTGATACATGTACAACAATTTATACAACATTATTAAAACTTGCTTAATTTTCTTCTCACTTTTGTCTTAAAATTTTTTTTTTAACCAATTTATTCATAATCCTTTCAATAAATCAACATGTTGCTGATTGCAGTGGAACCGAAGAGTTTGAGACCTGTAAATAAAAGAATATAATTAAAAAACACTATTAAAAATGTTAAATGTGTTAACCATATAATAAAAATTAATCATTAACAAATATGTGATGTTAAAAGTAAAACACTTTCAATAAAAATCCCTAAATTTGAATCCAAACATGCATTTCTCATCAATGAAGGGCGACTAAATATATTCCTAAGTGGCCTAATTGTTATAAGGTTGATAAATTTCATGTTATTTTGGATAGAAAATTATTCTTGTCAAGCCTACCGGCATCATGACGTACATATGTCAAAGCTTTCAAGTAAAAGAGTAAAAAGAACAATAGAAAAGAAAAAATCCTTTAATCTTTACTATTATTAAATAACTTGATTGTGATATCTCTCTCTTTATTTTTTTTCAACCAAAAAATTAGAGATTATGAGTATTTTCCAACTCAATGAATCAGAAATGAATTATATTTACGATGTATGACCGACCCTTGTTGACTCAAGAAAATTTACACACAATAACAGTCAAACATAGATTCTCATATTAAATAAATTATTTTCATTCACAATATATCGATATCTTACATCAGAGTGCCAATTCTTTTTTCTTTTATTTTATCTCCTTTTGTCTTTGATTCACTCCACCAAAGGCCAACCACATAATTGATATATGCTGCCGCAAAATGCTTTCTTTGATTATAAGGGCATTACATTTAATTTAATCAATTGCTGCTCTCAATTAATCTTCTATCAAAAACCAAAATAATGTTGCATAAAAAGTTGATGTTATCTAATCATTTCGTAATTTTCATTTTTTTTAAAGAAGACTGAAACCTTCTATTATCCTGTGCCATGTATTATTAATTATACGGGTTACGGAAAAAGCAGAAGATGGCCTTTTTATGATATAAAATGATGAGTCAACAAAAAAAAAATTGCTGGGATCTCCCAAAAGAGCAACAGAGACAGTTCATATGAAATAATTAGAGAACCAACATAATAAAAGCAAGTATATTTAGTTTTATCTATCTTAACGTGCATTTAGTTTTACGTTAAATCATGTTAAATAATTAAAGAACCAACACAATAGAAGCTATTGTTTGTATCGTTTGTTGTGACATATATATGTCTCGTGGAGAAAACGCATAACCAAATATACAATTATGCTTTTGGATAATTTTAAAAAATGTTTTCAATTTCTTTGTCAATTGTAATCCATAATTAAAAGCAACTATTATTGAAAATTTAAAAAAACCTCAAATAATAGTTTTAAAAATCATTATCGAGTAATCAAAACTCTAGTTCACTTTTTCAATTATCTAATATTCCTTGCCGTACCACTTTCATAGATTTTGTGGGAGCAGTAGTAGTAGATACTAGGACTGGGGACAAGCACAAATAATGGGAAAATGTAACTAATAAGGAATCTCTTGTTGCCTTCCACAAACATATAGAAGCATCTTGATAATAAGAAAAACTAAAAACAAAAACCAAATTAAAGTATCTTCCATGTATAGAATTTTCTTCATTCAAAGTAGGATTCATATCGAAATTAGGAATTATTTCAGTGATGGAAACATTGTGTGCTAAAAATATAATGGAAAGATTGAGGAAAAGTTATGTAATTTGATCCAGAAAGAACACCGAGTAAGATCCATCATTGAAATTAATGTTATTTACACGAACAAGTAAATTGCAGCAAGCATCTCAGCAATGACTTGTCAACCTGTCCAGACTTCCAATCCTAAAATTGTTCATAATGTAAAAAAGTCTATTCAGTATATAATTGATTCTTTTCTGAGATACTATTGCCTATGAGCTTAATGACATGTACACACATAACATCAGAAATTGTCACTGGGCTGAACTCACTGCATTGCTTGTTCTCCATGATTTGCTATTTATAAAAAATATAGAGTAATAGGAAATTCAAATGAACAGAGAATTAGAACAAGCACATGGAAGAGTTCAAGAAATGGGTCTATTTGTACCTTCCTAGAACGAAGAGCAACTTTACGTACGGATGACTGAAACAACAAATCATTTAAAGGTTAAATGCAACATTTCAAATATAAAGAAATATTAATTGTATGTCTAGGAAAACAAAGATTAGAATGTGATTAGAAAATAAACCTAATTTTGATTCATAGAATAGATATTACAATAAATAAAATCTTGAAAACATTTTCATAGACCACCACACCTGTAATGTACTGATCTTATCCCAGACAAAGAATTTGACCTTAAGGGAGCTTTCGATTTCCAGCTTGGTTTATAACTAAATCTCAAATATGTCTCTACTCTAGTAGGAGAATGAGTGACTAAAAATGAGATTTACATTGAGAAAACACCTAAATTAAAGAGCGAAGAGTCCCAATTATTTTATCTGAAGAAAGATAAGCAATTTACAAAAGCAAAAGAGACTCTAGCTCACTAACATAAAAATTATAATTCTATAAAATCAAATTTGATTGCAACCAAAATCAATTCTCATTATTCCCACCATGAAATATAACACACTCTTGCAACATGCTTGGATACACGGTGAAGTGGCAAAAATTGCATAATAAACATGAAAAAGTATAAGTGATACAATCACACTTTTTATGCTGATCCATATACAATGTAGAAACATACATGCACAGTGATAGCCATCAAATCACATCACAATAAGTTTGATTATCAATTAATTTATTGATAATTAAGTTAGAGATAGCCAACTGCAGAAGACTAAATAAATGTCCAAACCATACCAAGAGACTCGGCAAAAAAACCTTGTTAGAGATATTTTTATAGTTGGCTCTGTTGAGGAGGGAAAATGCCAGCAAAAACACATATGCTCCTTTGTATCTCAAAGGCCTAAGCCTGTTGTAAGGATCTTGAATTTATGAAGCTATGATAAATGAGTACAACATGGAAAGATAATAACCATATCAAGAATTAAGGAATATCTAGTTTTAGTGATAGAAGCCTTCTTTTCACCAGAATATACTATGCACACCTCAATACAACTGCTTCATAATATAGTAGTGAGTTGTTAGTACTTTTTTCATTAATCACCTTCAAAAAGTACTTACCAGCTGTGTCCCATAATCCTAGATTAACTGTGCTTCCATCAACCACAACATTTGCACTGAAGTTGTAAAAAATTGTACGGACATAGTCCTTTTTTTTTTCCAACAATAGCAAGTGAAACACAAGCTAAAACTTAATGCATTCAAACAACTAAAACATCATGTGTTTTCGTACCATAAGGAATGTGTTATTGGTGTAAGAGATGAGCATACATGTCTTTGCATATGAAAACCAAATCTGTCACAATTTCATACACTTAGTACTTAGAGAACGATTTATTTATCCAGTTAAGGTATAATTGTTTAGAGCCAAAATCCCCAAAACAATCTTTAAGTTTTCATTAAATGTATACTACGTAATTCCCGTGTTTGGCACTGATTTGTGGGGACATATAAGTAGCCTTTAAGGCTGACATATACACCATATTACTCTTAAATAAGTAAGCTGAGGCTAGAACATAATAGTCATGCCAAAGATGAGCAGGATGAAAACAGAGGGAGACAAACTATTGAAGCATAATTTCAATAAAGCAATTGGCTTTCATAAGAAAATTGTGCTATACACAATTTGAATGCATAAAACTTCCTAAATATGTTAAAAACAGAAATTTCTCACTCTTTATAGACAGGTCCAAATCCTCCCTCACCTAGCTTGTTAAAAATGTGAAATTTGTTGGTAGCCGCCGAGACTTTCGTAGGGGAAGATCTTTTCATAGATATTTTCATAGTTGGCTCTGCTGAGGAGGGAAAATGCCAGTAGAAATACATTTGCTTCTCTATAGCTCAAAGGCCTAAACCTGTTGTAATCCTCTTACCCTGAATTTATGACGCTACAATAAATGAGTAAAGCATGTACAATTTTGAGAGGGCACCAAACTAAGTATCAAAAAGGTGTTGGAATGGTATGAGCCTACACATCAAAAGAGAACAATATTTTCAACCCAAAGAATAAAGTTCAATAAAATCAGATAATTAGTGTTTTAAACCTTTTTGCATGTATCTGTGAACTGCCATTGCTTGAATTTTCCTATCAAACACCATCAACAAGAAAAGAAGAAAAAAATGCTCATAAAGATATGCCAAAATAGTGCTCAAAACCATTCAAATCTGTTTTGCCAAATGACTTTTTGAAAACAACTAATGGAAATTTTTTTTAAAAAAAAAATTCACGAAAATTCCAGTTCATGTTTTCTCAGTTATACATAATTGTGAAAATTATACAGATTAATGTGATTTATAAATTTAAAATAAATATTTAAAGTGTAATTATAGTGTTAGAAATTAGGGTGTTATTGTTGTTGTTGTTATATTATGTTATATTTGGTGTTAGAAGAATATTAGATTAACTTTTTGTAGTTAAAATGCTTGAAAAGTTGTTTAAGTCTAGTGTCAGTTTTATGATGACAATCCTAGATAGACTATGTCATATCTTGAGTTATAGTTTTCCATTTGAGGTGTTTTTTGTGTTGTTGGAAACTTGCTGAAAAAGCCACAATTCATTCATACACCTTAGAAACATAATTTAGCTCCAAAGTAGGTCACTTGATCATGAAAAAAACTCTCTAAGTCCTACATTGAGCAAAATAACCTCATGAACCCCTTTTTTGCCCTATACATAGAGGAGACCAACAAGCCTTATATGCACCAAAGAATTAAGTGGGCTTCACAATAGGCACGGTACCCCTCAGTCAATATTTTATATTTCCCTTTGAGTTTTCAAACCCGAGGAATTTAGACAATTTGAGATTGCGTTTTAAATCTCAACCAAGTTTTTGCAATAGTAAGAGTTGTCGTGGACGAAGCCATTAGGTCAATGCATTCTTAGGAGTGGTCACGATATCGTCTTTCTTTTCCTTGTTGAGGAATTGCTTCATTTGAGGTTAGAGGGAGTGGATTCTCTCTTTTCTTTTTGTTGTATGAGTGGTAATGAACAACAAGTAGATTATATGATCTTAGGTTTATGATTATAGCAAGTATATTTGTGATTCGTGCATCGTTGGCCATGTGAATTGGTTGGAGAAAGGTAGCAAGCATTGAAGGGGAATTTTTTGTGGGAGTAATGTTGAAGGAGGGGAGCTTTTGGGTCAAATTGACATTTGACGACTTATATTCTCATTGCCTATAATGTCGACAACTCATTGTCTATCTCTATATGTATCACATTTCACAATTCTTAGATCTATAACTTTAAAAATCAATTCAGAGTGATTGGAGCACACCTCAAGTTTTGAGTATTAGGAATATAGCATAAGGAAAACTCTTGTTAGGAATTTTCTGTTATATTTTCTATAAATATTCGTTATTATTATTTGTGTATCACTACTACAAAAAGCGCATTTTACATCGGTTATTTACCCCCTTCAACATCGGTTCCGCAACCGTCGTTGTTCTGGGCGTCGTTGATAACAAACACTTTCTACGTCGGTTGTTGAACCGTCTTAGAAAGTCACATTCAAAGACAGTTCTTAGCTTAGAACCGTCTTAGAAAGTGACATTCTAAGACGGTCTTTGGTAACAACCGTCTTCGTTTCCATTACAAATATTAAAAAAAAACAAAAACATAGGAAACTAAGACGGTTATGGAGAAGACCGTTTTAGTTTCCTATGTTTTTGGTTTTTTTTATATACATTTTAGACGGTTTTTTATACAAACATAATAATAGCAAAATCTTTTTTTTTTACAAATCATAAACATGTAAATAAATCCATCATAAACAAGTATATCAATATACTGGAATCAAAACTTTTAATCAACTAACTTAATGCCTCAATGAATATATTCAATGATTGAAAGCAAAAAAATCAGAGTATCCACTACAAGAAGCAAAAGTAACTTATCCTTTCCTATGCCACCCATGTAACTTGTTGCACCAGCAAGCCTTGAGTTCTTCTTCATCTGTCCCCCAAACTTATCCTTTCCTATGCCACCCATGTAACTTGTTGCACCAGGAACTTGGAGCATCCACTACAAGAAGCAAAAGTAAAGGGTAAATTGCTTTGACCAAAGCTACTCTACTATAGATTCAAAGTATCACTAACAAGGTAGATACATACTTGAGCAACCTTGATTGAATTTTGAGTGGCACTTGCCAGCACACAAAAAAAAATGTAGAAGCTGTCATTATGAAACATGCACTTCCACTGCTGGTTTTATTAAGTTTGCTTATGATATTAAATATTAACAAAATTATCTGAAATACAATACTCCAAATTTAGTGCAGTACCTCCAACAATGTACTTCACATTATATTTCTCAGCCAATTCTTCATACCTAAAATATTGCTCTGATCACATCAAATGAACTCACAAAAAGATGTCTTATTTAACAATTAACCATAAAAATAACCCGTAATTAAAGAGCAGAGAAGAAAGATGTAAAATCTTATCAAAATAGGAGACTGAATATCCCATTCAGTACTATTGCAATCAGTCATTACTTTACAAGCATGCAAAATATACATGCTGACACTAGGTATCTAGTGAAACTATGTACATTTCTACACAAGCATACAACCCACCTTCACCCTCAATTTCTCTAAAGGTGATTTGATTCATTACAAAGCCTCCAATTCTTAAACTGAAAACAAAAACAGCAACAAAATAAAAAAGAACAGTAAAATTATAAACAAGGCTAAGTGTTGTCTAATTGTAGGGTCTACTATTCTGTTTCTACTCAATAATTTATGCCACTGGAAATGGCGTTTCAATATGTATTATTCCCATCTTCAATACTAAATGGACATCCTATATTAAGTGATATCATGAATATTAGACCATATGATATAGGTAAAAATTTAGACAGCCACACTCTCCAAAACTTAATCAAAAATAACATAATATAGAAGCCCTTACCAGAAAAGATATGTATGAATCCAACTTGTATAAATTTTGATAAACTGAATTGATAGCATCACTTATTTCATAGTCTGTCCATTGAGACTCCTCTTGGTTTATCCTTGGAGATTTACCAAGCTTCATTCCACGAGCCACTTCCAAAACTAGTTCCACTGCTAGATATGCTCAAATCAATAAAGCTATTTTCAATTCTTCCAGAGCCCATTGACTGTAATGGACCAAATCCTCCTTTATCACCTCTGTTTTTTTCAATCTGTAGAGAGAACACGTGACCTGAATGAATGATGTGCAATCCTAGAATTCAAAAATATAAACAAATAATAAAACAGTCTCTTCAATCATACCTTGCTTTTATCAATCTTACTAGCTTTTCGCTTCATAACATCCTTAGTTTCATTAATCTTGCTCTGCAAAACCAACTTGTGCAGCTTCTCTTGATGACTCTCCATCTCACAGTATTGCTTAACTTGTGCAACAGTCACATTTTCCTTGTGCCCAAGAGAGATGATTTCATCAAATGCAAAAATCAACTCAAAGGCATGTTTGCAAATACCGTATTCATCAAGGGAGTAAGAATATTCAGGTACCTAAAAGTGTTTAGGAATGAACTCACAGTAATATCGATATTTTGGCAAAATTTTTACCAAACTAACAGTTACATGAGTTATGTATCCCACGTTCAGCTTCAGTAATTGCCAGAGGACATAATGGGAAAGTAGGCCATGCCATTGCTGTTATGTTGAGGGGATCTACAAATCGAGGTTGTTGTTCATAGCAAAACAGGTTATTATAGGCTTACTAATGAAAAATTCTATAAACTGAAATTTTAAAAAAAGAAGCAAGACATGAGATTAAAAATAGCAAATAATAAAAGAAGGAAAAGAGCGAAAGGCAAGTTGATGTCACATTATCTGTATTAAGATAGCACCAGTCATATGAGCAAAAACAGTTGCTTACCATCAACACAAAGGCACCCACGATATGTTTTACACTAAAGAGGAATGGCCCTTTCCCAAACAGAATTCTCAAATTTGCTGATCAGATCAAAGGATGCAACGAATGAGTGGAAATTGTTTCAAATTATTATGCACAAACATGGGATTCACACACACACAGAGACATCTAAGGTTAACACCTTCGCAGACACCTCCACATACCAAAGAAGAGAAAGTTAGAAAATTTGTACACCCAATTGCAAGGGGGGAAAACCCAAATAGGTATCCCACGTTCAGCTTCAGTAATTGCCAGAGAATTTGTAGTAGTGTACAAGCCGCAAGCTACACGGGCAAATCAGAGAAGCTTTGATATAACATGACAAGAAGTCCAGAATGCTTTAGTTGCATGGCAGAGAATAGAGAATAGCCACTTACCCTATGGTCGTAGACCCCCACAATGCAACATTATAAATAACTTTGCTCCCATCCCAAGCCTTTCGTAGATTTCCCTTTTTCTTTTTCACTGAGAATGTCTTGCTAAGCACTAATGGAACAAACCAAAATTAGTTAGAAAATCTTTCATATTGTTTTAGCTAACTTACAATAAACTTGTCTCAATAACATCATAAAAAAATATCTGGAATGAAAAGGTAGAAGATAAAGAGTTATTTCTTCATGCTATAGGAAGAATGCAAAACTCACCACTTGGAGTTGGATAGGGGTCAAATCATACAAAGAGCAAAGAAATCAATTAGAGAAACAGAAATTTCAAATGTTAGCCTCATCAATTCGCAACCACTTGGATAGGGGTCAACAGTTCCTTTATTTTGGCATAGCTTAGACATAGAATCATCATTATCATAATATTTAATTACAAAGGAAAAAGTGGTACGGTAAATTAATATCCAAAAGGATAAATAGCATAAATCACTCAATCTCAAACAATAAGGAATCCAAAATTTATATAATTCACCTTATTAACGTTCAATGCACCTTAAATTCAGATCAAGAATGCATAACCTCAGACAAAATCAATTTACAAAGCTCTAATATTGAAAAACAATATATACACACACACACACACACACACATATATATATATATATATATATTAGAGCTCACACGAGTAATTTCATGGAGCCTATACATAAATATCTTAATTAAATGTGTTGTAATTAATTAAGCATGTCATCATCCAGAAATTTAATGTAGACCTTTTGTGGGATATCATTTTCTTAATTTTATTATACAAAACCCCATATTTTAGAAAATGTACAAGCAAAATATGCATTGTTATTTCATTTTCTAAAATCAACGAGATGGGTGCAGAAAATTGAATATACTTTTTTTCCATGAATTGAAAGATATTTTTATATTATATTCTAGGAATTACCATGTGCAGGCCATGGCTAACAATATTCATCTATGTCTGCAGCTTTTATTCATTTTTTAAAACTGAAAAAATTATATTTGAAAGTCCAATAATTAGAAAGTGTAACTTAAACTAGTAACGCTCAGAAAGCAAAGACAAAAAAATTAAAAAATTTAAAACAACATGAATCTTTTGTTTAAAAGTTGAATAAATTTTTATATTTTTTTCCTGCATGACTAAATGTTTATATTAAACTAATTTAAATGACGCTTTATATCATCATTGTAGGCTCTTGTTTATCTCCCTTGCTTCTCTAGCACGCCCCTATAATTTTATTACTCAGAATGATTAACTGATTATATCATCATTGTAAATGCATGCATAATATAATAGCATGGGTGCAAACTTAATGTCAACCCAAAAATACATCCCATGCACGCTTCATATAACAAAAATCCACAAAAAAGAAAGACAAATGGGTACCATGAACAATCAGTAGTAAAACAACTTATGTAAGTCCACCAAAATAGATCGTAGTCTTTCAACGGCCAGAAGATAATTTAATGAAAAATATCAACATCTCTAGTATCACTAAGTATCATCTTTCAACGGCCTCCAATTAACATCTTCCCAACCACATCACAAGCAAAAACTACTTCAGCAATAATGTCCACAACATACATACCAGAAGTTCCAGATTTTGCTATTGTTCCCAAATTCTTTATCAAATCTTCCTTCGTCATACCAATACTGTACCTCTGTCTCGAATTGAGAGAATTTTATTTTCCTTGTCCAACTTAATCTGTAGGACCAACATGTTTAAGTTTAGTTCCAAAAACAATAAAACACCAGCATTGCTTAGACTATCTTCATAAAAATCATATAGCCAAAAACAACCTTGAAAAAATGCATAATAACCAAAATATAGCAATACTAACCTGAGTATCAAGCTTGGTGTTATCACCTTCTCCCAACACCTCCTTATCCGTGAGGGAGAGGAACCTAATCTTGTCCAAAGCCTAGAATGTGCACATTATTCGCCACAAGCACATCGTTCAACAATTCATATAAAAAATTTAAATGCAAGCATTTTCCAAATGTAAACAAAGATATCCCTGTTACTGTAGAGAGAATTGATGATGATATCCATAAGCCGCGACACTGCCGCTTGGAACTCAAACTTCTCGACGTTGCTCCGGAGAGATCTCTTCGAGATTGACTCTGCCTCCCTTTCAATCACAACAACACGCAAGCATTTATACACAAAAAAAACAAGAGAACAAGAGAAAAAGAGAAATCAAACAACGCACACCTCTTGACGACATCTGAATCGGTTGAAAGGCCATGAGGCACAGCACCAATCTTATCCTCTACCTTCGGTGGATCTACAAGCTCATCGGAATCTCCCTCGGCATTCGCCTGAAACTTTTGACCTAGAAAACCAAACACAGATACGTTAACAAATTCGAACAACATGCGTAATGCGTAGAAGAAGAGTGAATTGTGAAGTGGCATACCTTGATCTGCAAAGAGAAAGAGGATAGAGAGAAGGAGAGCGGAAGCAATCGTCCACTTCCTCATCGCAATGCGCAACAAACTAGTGTTGTGTGTTCCTTTCTAGTAGCTTCCACCACCGAAGAAGAGATCCTTTTCAACCAAAACGTTGACACGTCACATTACAAACTCAATTTCAAAGACGGTTGAGGCTAAAACGACTTTGAATATAACAAACAAAGACAGTTACAAACTCAACCGTCGTCGTTTTGCTAAAACCAACTTCAAAATGTTGAGTTTAATTGCAAAAATGTCACCGCCCTATATACAACGTCGGTTTCGCTACAACCGACTTAGAATTCTTGTCGTAAAATGCAGTTTTTGTAGTAGTGTATTATTGGTTTTGTCCTAGGCATGTAGTTGTGTTGTGATAGTGTGTGTTCATATACACAAATGTATTATTATTGTTGTTGTTGTTGTATTATTTTATATTTGGTGTTAGAAGAGTATTAGATTAACTTCTTATAGTTAAAATTCTTGAAAAGTTGTATAAGTCTAGTGAGTTTTATGATGACAACCATAGATAGACTATGTCATATCTTGAGTTATAGTTGTCCTTTTGAGGTGTTTTTGCATCGTTGGAAAGCTTGCTGAAAATTTTACAATTCATTCATACGCCTTAGAAACCAAAATTAGATTCTATCTCAGAGAAAATCAACTCCAAAGTAGGTCACTTGATCATGAAAAAATGCTTTGAGTCCTACATTGAGCAAAATAACCTCACGAACCCTTTTCTTCCCCTATATATAGAGTAGACCAACAAGCCTTATATGCACTAAAGAATTAAGTGGGCTTCGTATTAGGCGTGGAGCCCCTTAATCAATATTTTTATATTTCCCTTTCAGTTTTCAAACTCGGAGAATTTAGACGGCTTGAGATTGTGTTTTAAATCTCAACCAAGTTTTTTTCATAGTAAGAGTTGTCCTAGAGATTGCGGTGGACGAAGCCATTGGGTCAATGTGTTCTTGGGAGTTGTCATGAGATCATCTTTCTTTTCCTTGTTAAGCAATTGCTTCGTTTGAGGTTAAGGGGAATGGGTTCTTTTTTTTTTGTTGTATGAGTGGTAATGAGCCATAGGTAGTTTGTATGATCTTAGGTTTATGATTATAACAAGTATAATTGAGATTTGTGCGTCATTGGCCATATGAATTGGATGGAGAAAGGTATGGAGCATTGAAGGGGAATTTTTTGTGGGGGTAATGTTGAAGAAGGGAACTTTTCGGTCAAATTGACATTTGACGACTTATATTCTCATTGCCTATGATGTCGATGACTCATTCTCTATCTCTCTATATGTATCATGTTTCACCATTCTTAGATCTATAACTTGAAATCTTAATTTAGAGTGATTGGAGCTTGTGTAACACCCAAAGTTTTAAGTACTGGGAATATACTATAAGGAAGACTCTTATTAAAACCCTTTTGTTATATTTTCTGTAAATATTTGTTATTATTATTTGTGTATTATTGGTTTCGTCCTAAGCATGTACGTGTGTATATTGTGTGTATTATTATTATTGTTGTTGTTGTTGTTGTTGCTATATTATATTATATTTGGTGTTAGAAGAGTATTAGATTAACTTCTTATAGTTTAAATGCTTGAAAAGTTGTATAAATCTAATGTTAGTTTTATAATGACAACTGTAGATAGACTGCGTCATATCTTGAGTTATAGTTGTCGGTTTGAGATTTTTTTTGCAACGTTGGAAATCCAGCTAAAAAAGATATAATTCATTCATACACCTTAGAAACCAAAATCAACTTCTATCTTAGAGAAAATCAGCTCAAAGTAGTTCACTTGATTATGAAAAAGGCTTTAAGTCTTACATTGGGCAAAATAATCTCACAAACCCATTTCTTCCCCTATACATAAAGGAGACCAAGAAGCCTTATATGAACCAAACAATTAAGTGGGCTTAGCATTAGGCACGATGCTTCTCAGTCAATATTTTTATATTTCCCTTTGAGTTTTCAAACTCGGGGAATTTAGAAGGCTTGAGATTGTGTTTTAAATTTCCACCAAGTTTTTGCCATAGTGAGAGTCGTCGTGGAGATCGTTGTGGACAAAGCCATTGGGTCAATGCATTCTTGGGAGTGGTCATGAGATCGTCTTCCTTTTCCTTGTCGAGGAATTACTTGATTTGAGGTTAGAGGGAGTGGGTTCTCTCTTTTTCTTTTGTTGTATGAGTGGTAATGAGTCACAGGTAAATTGTATGATCTTAGGTTTATGATTATAGCAAGTTTATTTTCTTGGACCATTGTGAATACCCTGAAGCACTTTGTTTTGTTATGATTTGGGTGAATTTGATTGTTGTATGTTTTTATGTTTTGTCATTATGATATTCTTGAAATTGAATTTTATAATTAATATATTGGACGCACGTGTTGATTTTCTGATAGAAAACATTAACTTAGAACACCAAAAGGTATTCTTAAATGATAGAATTAGACTTTGTGTTCCGCATAAAGGTCGTAGCACTGGAGGTTATCTATGTAAGGGATTTGATTTCACTCAGAAAAAATTTATATAACTCCAGATATTGCAATGTTAGTGAGTAAATGTTAATTTGTCAGAATTACACGATTAGTTTATGTATTTCCTAATGTTAGGTTCCTAAACAATTGAAAGAGATTTTGAAGTCAACATAGAAATTGTAGAAAATTGTCTTATATTTCTAACGAGATAAGAACCAACTTAGTAAGATTAGTACAACTCTAGACATGATTATTATACTCTATGAAAGTCATAGCAACGTAGGAGGAAAAATGAGTATATAATATTAATATCTTAATGAGTGATAGTACGATGCATGATGTTTATACTTATGATTTGATGAATGAAGTGATGTGACGACATTGTTGTGTAAATGAGTGAATGTGCTCATGAATTATATTGTGACTGAATGTATGATATCCACGAGTATATGTGAAAGTAATATGTCATGATATGCTTATGTTTTGTGAAAAATGTTAGGAGAACCTAATCCATGTGGGATAGGAATCTCCAAGGGAATTCAAAAATAAACCATGTGCATATTTTCTATGAACTATGCATCATGTTGTGCATGTGGGTCTTTGTAAGGTTATGACGATGATGGTACATGAGAGACTTAGCCCTCCACTTTATTTTACTATTAATTTTAGGATTATGGATGCTCTGAAACAATGTATCATTAGGACATAAGTTTTATTCATTTATCTAATAATTAAATTAATGAGTAGTTTTCACCGTATTTTATTTAATATGGTTTGTATGGACTTTGGAGTGCCATTATTTGTTTAACATAAAGTTACATTTTATTGATATGTATTCTTTCAATTTATAAACATTTGGAATGTAGTACCCATACCACGGAATAAGATTTTTTTAAAATTCGATACATCCTTTTAATTAAATTTCACTACGAATGTATTTATAAAATATTACACATGTATGTGTCTTGGGGTAAAAGGGTGTTACATCTTGTGTTTTGATTTTGTTTTATTTTTAGATATTAAAGTTTCAATGAATTCCATTGTTGTTGATTGATTTGGCTGTAAAGAAATTGCACTTTGGTCCACGAAAAAAGATGTTGACAACAAAGGACTGAGTCTTGTTGAATATTGTTGCATCAAGGTTTCACTTTACCCAGCACATTGGAGGAAGAAGCCATTGTGTTTGCACGTTGAGATGGGGAGGATGGTATATTACTTATGTCTTTTTTTCCCTTGCATTGTTCCATTCAAAAAGATATTGATGAGCAAGAGACGATAAGGTTGTAGGTAGGTGTGGGCATGGATTGGAGTTTTAAGAATCCAATCCATATCTATTTAAATGGATTGGAATTTAAATCTATATCCATATTTTAAAAAAAAAAATTAGATTCAAGATCCAATCCATTTAAGTGGATATAGATTTGGTCATATCCAATTTATATCCACTTAAATGTTATAATATTTTTTATTATAAATTTTAGTAATTAAATACTAAAAAATGAAAACTTAACACCTGTCCACTTGAACTTGATAAGAATTACTTCAAATACCAAATGTATTAATTAAAATATCACTAAAAGGAATTAATCATACACTTGAACTTGACCAAGTTATATCATAATCACACTCAAGTTACTAAAATAAAATGTAATATAAACTCTCAAAACAAGAAACAATTCAGAGCTTGAAGGCTGAAGCACAATAACAACTGCATATCCTTAAAGCACAATTCATTCATCTAATTCCCATTGTTAGAGTATTATTTTATAAAAAACGAAAACTATATTTCTGAAATATCAAAATCCAAGAGTCCATCCATCCATCCAATGGCCCATCAGTTTCACTCATATTGTATCCTACACAACTAACAACAAAATGTTTGACTTTCACCAACCTCAATGCTTCCTATGCTCAAAACCAAAATCAACAGTGTATACTTAAAAATCTAAAACAAAACAAAATTCACATTCAAAGTGTAACATTGAAGTACCTTGCAAATTGCAAAGTGTAAGAATTTGTACTAATCTCAAACACTACTCTTCAAGAGAAATGATAGTTGAACCAACAATATCTTGATGAGAAACCAACTCTATAAAAAAACAAAAATCTTTATGTTACTCAATAAATATTTTATTTATAATTTTACTACCAAAATGGAAAGGAATATACCTTTGTCAAAATTTTGAAGCTCTTCCAAATCGAAGTCTAACAATGGTGTTGAAGGTGTATCTTTGAGCCAATCTTATGTAAAAATAAGGGCCTCCACCTTTTCATGTGATAGAGAACTACGAAATGGATCAAGTACCCTTCCACTTGTGATATAGGCAGACTCAGATGCTACTGTAGAAATAGACATAGCTAGTAACTCTCGTGCTATGTTTGAAAGGATTGGAAATCCACCTAAATTATCTTTCCACCAATCAATAATATTCAGATTTGTACTTGTATCAATCTCTTCATCTAAATACTTTTGATGCTCAGATTTGTTTGATGAGGTTAGCTTTGATGTTTGCAAAAATGGATTCCAACCATATGGATCTTTCTTGTAACTAGGTACATTTAGATGTGCTTGTTGTGTGTCATCTTGAGTCCCCCCTTTATGACCATTATATTCATTAAACAATGATTTCAAATAAGACTTTAGCCTTGACTTAGACCTATTTGCCTTGTCCACATCAAAAAGTTGATCAATTGCCCAATTCATATATTTTACTTTAGATCTCGGATCTAACACAACAACAATTAGCAACATGTTCAACTTGTTAGGATCACCCCAATATTTATGATATTTTTCTTTCATATTTTTAGTCATCTTATGTGTAATACTATCTTTAATGATGTAGTTAAGCAAATCGTTAATCTCATGCCCAATACCTACCACCTCTAACATGTACATATTACTAGTAACATAAGAGGTACCTGAGATGCGCAAAGTGGCTTCATAGAAAATGTTCAAGAAGGGTAGAATAGCCTCAACATATTCCCAATCTTCACAAGAAGGCAAACTTGTCCCTTTTTCTAAATCATTAACATATTTTCTATCTTGAAACTCAAACTCCTAAAAATGCCTTCCTATGCTTCAAAGCAGCATCTAACATCAAATAGGTGGAATTCCACCTTGTTTCAACATCCAAGCAAATGTGACCCTTATATTCAATGTTTTGTTATTCAATGCATTCTTTGAAGCTCATAAGTCTAGAAGGAGATGATCTTATGTATTTCACTGTAGCACAAATTCTTAAAACCGAGTTGTCAATATCTTTTAGCCTATTGTTCACAATCAAGTTCAAGATATGCACACAACAACGCATATGAATATGCTCTCCTTTCAAAACTAAGTTATTCCAACACAATAGCCTTTTCTTTAAGAGTTGAATTCTTGTATCATTTGATGAAACATTATCAATTGTCAAGCTTAGAACGTGATTCAACCGTCATTCATTCAAGCATGACTCAACAAAATTTACCATGGCCTCTCGCGTATGGCTTCTTACTTGGCAAGAATTCACAATATTTTTGTGCAACTTCCAATCGTCATCTATGAAGTAAGCTGTCAAAAACATGTAGCTTACATTTTGAGGTGATGTCTAGGCATCAGTAGTAAGACAAACTCTTTGACAATGTTGTGAAAGAAAATACTTCAACTTTTCCTTCATTTTATTCCATAGTATTACAATTTTACGGGATAAGGTATAACGTGACTGGATATTAAATTTTGACTGTAAAGTATACGAATACCTCCTAAAAGTTGGATGCTATACCAATCAAAAAGGAAGTTTAGCTTCAACAAACAACTTTACCATTTGCATTTCACACAAATCTGGTCAAACTTGTCAGGTGAAGGAGAGCTAATAATCCCGTCATTAGTCGAGGATGAAGTTGTTTTTTGCCTCTTGATTACTTCTTTATTATGGTTATTTGAACATCTAGAGACATGACCAAGCATTGAACTTATTCCTTTCTCATAATTAATCACAGAATCACAACACTCTCATTGAGCCCTCTTATCTGACTTTGGCTCTAGTTGATTGAAATGATTTCAAGCTTTTGATCTATTTCTTCTTCCAGTATGGCAAGGGGGTCTTGCAATTGTTGAGCTAGTGACAGGTGGTGAAGTAGAAACTTCGGTGTTCGAAACTGAAAAGTTGAATGACATTTGTATGGCTACATTTAGATTATGCACAATTAAGAGATTCATAATGGGAATATAGAAACATCTTATAGCAACCATATTGTTCCAACTTCCAAGTTCTAACATATAACCAAGTAAGTAATGAAAATATCTGCAAGTTCTATTTATATAAATTAGTTTAGCTCTTTGAATATATTGATTATGGGACAGGTTCTATTTATTAGAGTTAGAGGTTCCTTTAGTGCATAGAATAAAATAAATAATATAAATGTCTTTTACTTTATAACTTTTACTTTATGCTTCAACAGAAGACTATTCATTCTTTGTTTTCACGAGAGACTACATATATTTTTGGTTAGACAGTTCTATCCGAAAGTAATACCATCGAAACTAATAAATTTTCTCTCCAACCTCAAACTCAAGATTATTTATTTTACATCTTTTGTTGATGCCATAAGTTTCCTATCACAAGGGAAAATAATATGTCAATCACAAACTTGAGATGGCTCTTGCCATCACTAGTTTTAAGGCTCTATGTGGATTCATCACTCTCAAGGTACTACTCCATTCTTTGGATTATTATTTTAAGTTGAATAATTCCAAATTCTCCTCTTCTACATTCTCCTACTAATTTATATGTTAAATATTCAATGTGTTTTAGATTTTCCAAACATTATTTACATTTTCATTTAATACTCTCTTTACAAGATAGTAGGAAAATTTATTAAAGGATATACCATTACTTTTTTTAGTAAGTTTTAGTCCTGTACAAGAAAACTGTAAGTTTTAATCCCTATAAATGAATATAAGATAATTTTATCACCTTCAAAAAAATTGTGTAAAGACTAGCAATTTTTATATAAGGACTAAAATTTAAAATGAGAACAATTAAGAATTAAATGAATAATTTAACCTTACTATTATATTATTATATTTTTAGTTCTTTGAGTACTTAAGAGTTTTATGAGAATAATTGGTCTGATTTTTCATTGACTGTGTCGAGAACAATTAATTTTTTATGTTTGTGTTGTCTTTTCCAATTTTAAATGGATATTTTGAGTTTGAGCCTTATTTTATGCAAGAAAATTGGATAGGCTTTATGTGAAAACACAATGAACACACTTCAAATAAACCAAGAGGGGGGGGTGAATTGGTTTATAACAGTAATTTAAATTTTTCTTTAAAACATTTTGCGGAATTAAAAACTTAGATTGTATCACTCAATTACCTTTTGTAAAACCAGACTTTTTCTTTCAATCAGGATCCACCTTGTCATGCATGCAATGACATAAATATTTTCTTTGCTAATAATATTTTGATTGCCCAAATACAAGCAATTGAAGATACACAGAATTAGAATAAAAGACTCAACAATTTACACTGGTTCACCTCACTAACATGGAGGCTACATCCAGTGTCTTCCAACCAACCCTAGGTTAGAGTTTTCACTAAATCAAAATTTTTTTTACAAGCAATTTACAAGTGATTATCTTTATCAACCCTAGATAAAGAATCTGAATTCTAAAATACTATTAGAAAACAAATTACAAAGATCCTGAGAACCATACTTAAATCTTTATCCCTAGAGAACCCTACTCTAGAAAGCTTGAAAAAATCACTTTGATATATCACAGCAGAATTTTAATACACAGAAAATTCTAAAGAAAGATTCAAGAGAGACACAACCTGTGATCCTTCAATGTATGAATGAATGAATGAAGTTACCAATCAATCCAGGTTGTATGAAAGTTAATGCCCTGAATCAAAACTCTTTAAAAACTCTTTTTCTTTAACACATCATCTCTAAAAATCAAAAATCTTGATCTCACAAGATGTGTTTCTCACTCAGTAAAAATCAGTATCTTGGACTCTTAGAAAGCTTAGAAATCTTTGGGTAAGTCACACATGCATTGAGTAATTCGTTCAATGTCTATTTATAAAGAGCAGACCCATAAAGCTTTAAATAAAAAATTGATTTAACTAAATATAATTGATTAAAACGATAGTGTAATCGATTATTTTACCATAAGTAATCGATTAAAATACCAGATAATCGATTAATATGTTCTTGAGCATTCTGGAAAACTTTTTACAAACAAGATAACCAATTAATACGTGATGTAATCGATTAAAGCAGTCATCATGTATGTGAAATAAGTTGTGATAATCGATTACATAAGACTAGTAATCGATTAAAACAGTAAAGATCAAAATATGAAATAAGCATGTGTAATCGATTACTGATTATGGTAATCGATTAAACTAGTAATGCATATTGAATAAAGAATTGATAATCGATTACATAACATGGTAATCGATTAAAGCAGTGATGCATGATTTTTATATTGTACTATGTAATCGATTATAAGAAGCCTGTAATCGATTAATATGTTCTTCATGGCTTTTCCAGATTTATAACAAAGCCTTTAATCGATTAAAAACATTGTGTAATCGATTAAAGTAGTAAGTTTTCATTTTTCCAAAAACATAACCATGAGAACTTAGCTTCTTTTAAAATCATTGAATAACTTTAATACTTTAATGAAAAACATGTATGTATGTTAATGAGAATGCAAATGTTATGCAAGGATCACAAGACAATGTACTTGAACCATTTAGACATATTACAAATGCCTTCAAATTGATTGGGCATGTAAAAAGCTAAAACATCAAGCCAATTACTTCATCCTTGCTTTAATCTTCTTGCAGCTCCCCCTATATCCAACATTATGTGACTTTTCGGTCTTAAATTTGTTGTTCATGGCAATTACATTAGACTTTTTTAATGAGTTTGTTGATAGTTTGATGTGTTAAAAGTCACTTTTTTTAAAGTTAAAAAATATTCAGTACTCATGGACTTTGAGTGATTGGATAAGAACTTCCCACCTGTTAGGTACAATCTCAGTGATGTGACTTAGTGATCCTTTTTTTCTGCTCACTTTACTTTAGCTATTGTACAGGATAATGCTGGATGGATAGAGTAGTACAAATTAACCCAAAAAAAGCAATTCCTTAGCAAAAAGTATCAAGTACCTGTAAACTGCTATTATCACACAATCTATAAATACCTAACAATAGAGAGCAAACTATTATATTTTGAAGTTAAAGACAATGTGAATTTCCTATATAAGTAGATGGATTTATTGTAGAATATTAGAGTTCAAAAATCAGGAATACTGCTAAGGAAAAAACTCATCCATCTACAAATCTGACCAAAATGCAAGCCATAGTAAAAGTTACAAGCATAAACCGACATAGACCCAGTTAGGAAATGGTAAAAATTATTTTACCTTTCTGGTATAGCTTCACTAGCAACTCCTGGATGTCAGGATCTTCAAATATCACAATGACAGTTTGATGCACAACTTGTAGTGTTGTTAGGTGTTGCTGCAAACTCTGTATTATGCAGTAGTAGAAGCCATCATAACACGAGTACATCAAGTTTCATTGAGGAATTTCATCGAATAGGTTTGGAGCAGCAGAGCAAAGGCATATAGAACAAATGGCTGTTGAAAAAACTCATTCCAAGAAATTGCAAAACACATGTGAATGATAGAAGATAGAAGGAATGACAATTTTGCAGATTGAGATGAGAACTCGTTGAGAGAACTGCATAAAGCGTGGACAAAGAAAAAAGACGCGGCTTCTAGTGATTTGTTGGTGGAGATGAAGTAGTGGTAGGAAACTAAACGTGATTTGGGTTGCAAAGAAATTAACGTGAATATTGTATGGGGTCTGGAGCGACAAGCCTGTGTCAAAATAAAATATGACCAAACAAATATGGACTTTGGATTTTGCACTTAAAATCTGTATGAAAAGAAAGTGGATTTCAAATTTATAAATGGATATAAATTATGGATGTAGGAAAAGATCTGGTCCATTAAAAATAATTAAAATAGATTGGACCAGATCAATTGTTGGATTGGATTTGGATATTAGACTTTTTTGCCCAGGCCTAGTTGTAGTGGGACATCATTATCATTCCAGATTGTTTTCATTACACGTTCTCCATGTAAACCAAAGGGTTAATGAGATTTTACATTTTATGTCTTGATCAGAAATCTGCAATAAAAAGAATATTAAATTTGTTGTGTCTTGAGCCAAGCTACTTTTCTCCTAAACCATGTTCCAAATTTCAGTTGTTTGCCAAAAAAGTTTATCCTTAGGACAATCAAAAAACAAGTGCCATTCATTTTCTGCATGTGAAAAAACAGAAAATGCATTCTTACGAGAAATTGACACCTTTATGGTTAAATAATGTCGTGTATGAAAACATCCTTTAAGAAATCTCCATAAAAAGTGGTTAAATTTTGGAGGAATGTGAAGATTCCATATATTTATGCAATTACCAGGGACTTTAAGATGGTTAGTATCAAGAATAGTGTTCATTATAAAATGATAAGCACTTCTAACCATATAGGTGTCATTGTTGCTAAGACTCCAAATGAGGTTGTCATGTTCTGTTAGAAATGAGAGGTAATTGCTTGATCTTTTGAACATTTTCTTTAATGAATAAATGGTTGATGAGTGGGTAATTCCATTGCTTTGTGTCTAGATCAATAAGTTACTCAACTTCCAGTCTTTGAATCTAGTAATTAAAGGAGAAACAAGGCAAGAGTTGCCTTTTGAATTTAGCCAAGGTTGGTTTCAAATATTGATTAATTGTCCGATTCCAATTCTCTATCTCATTCCTTGACTCACCACCACCTATGAAGCATGTATAGTATGCCATATAAAACTAGGATTGTGCCCAAGCTAAGCATCCAAAAAATATCCATATGGAAAGTAATTTGCTTTGAATACCTTTATAACAATAGTATCATGGTTGGTCATCAATCTCCAACCTTGCTTCCCTAGCATTACAGGATTAAAGGAATAAAGATGCCTAAAACCCAAACCTCCAAATTCCTTCTTCATTGATAGCTTCTCCCATCTCATCTAATTGATGCCTTGAGAAGATTGGTTACTTTTTTCCCCACCAAAAAGAATTCATCATTTTTCAAGATCATCATGCAATGTAGATGTTAACAAAAATACACTCATACAATATGATGGAATAGATTGGCCTACTGATTTTATGAGGACCTCTCCCCCCTGCCTTGGAAAGGAACTTAGTGGACCAATGATTGAGATGATTACAAAGCCTATCCTTCATAAAGCCAATTTCTTTCCTCCTTCCAATGATAGATAGTAGCCCTAAATATTTCCCAGTTCCAATTCTTTAAGTGACTCCTAGAAAAGAAGAAATAGAGTGTGGCATTGTTGGTGATGTGTTGTAGTTAAACATGATTTTTGGAAATTAATGATTTGACCATAAGCTTGTCCATAATAATCAAATATGTTTGAGGATGTTGCTTTCATTGTCATTTACCCTGCAAAATAGAAAACAATCATAAAAAAATAAAAGGTGTGAGAGCAAGAGCCCCTATGCACACCTTGATTTCTTGAATGTCACATCTCTTCTCATGATATTTTAGTAGTGAAGAAAGTCTCTATGTACATATGATGAATAGGTAAGACAACAATAGATTACCTTACAATTTAATATAGACAAAAGTCGTCACAAATTATGAATCTTTTATTTTCCTTTTAACTCATCGTGAAAAGAGATTGAAATTCAAAACAACTTCAAATTTAAAGGACTAAAAATAATCCAAATTAAAAAAAAAACTAGAAATTAAGAAAGATAAAAAAAAATCTTTATCTTCCTTTTGAAGCATATATATACACTCTTAAAGTTAAAGTTAAAAGTGTTATCAGGTCATCTTTCTCAAATTAATCATATGATTACTATTTTTTTCTCTTCCACTTCTCTTTCTGATCAGGATGAATTTAATTTAAGTGAATGAAAAATATGTGAAAATGAATTGAAATAAAAAGAATTAAATATATGTAAAAATGTAAAATTTATACCAATTTTTAAAATTTATATCCCAGTATAAATCAACCAAATACTACATTATTCTTGGATATTAATCATCCCTAGTCATTTGTCCCCCACTCCATAAGAAAACAAAGCATATATGTAAACACCACTTAAAACCACGTTGTGTGCTGATATGCTCATAGCATATAGTGCTTCCCAAGCCTTTAGAAGCAAAGAATCAATCATAAATCATTGATAATTGGCCATAATTACTACAAACTTTGATTGTTTCTTCCTTTCCATGCTCTCAATTAATTTAAGTGTTTTTATAGCAGGAACACAACAAAACAAACGTGTTTGAGCAAGCAATGTGGCGCCACCAGCGCCAATGCCACGCTATTGGCGCCAGATTGAATGAATTACAACATTTCTGTCTGGAATCCCACGCCACCAGAGTCAACCTCATGCCATCAGCGCCAGATGCAACAATTACAGGAATTTTCTCTGCCATCTCACGCTACCAGTGCCAGAAATGAAGAAAAACAGGACATTTATCTCTGATTCATGGTGCCATCAGCGTGGATTCCACGCCATCAGCGTGGAAGTTCACAGTCTACAACATCTGAAAGCTGCTAAGGGCAAATTGAGAGTTTCACTTCCCCAAATATAAATACCAAAAGCCCACAGCTTTAGAGGGACTTTTTGGCACGAAATATCACTAAGGAAAGGCTAGAGAAAATCTTAAAGAGCTTAGCTAGGGTTTGGGAGTTGAAGGACCAAGTGGAGCTTCTTCTCTTCTCCTTCTTCTTCCTACTTGTAATCAGCTGGGCATGCTTCTTTTTGTTACATCATTGCCAACCATGATTAGGTTTGGTTAGTTTTCATTTGTAGTTAGGGCCAACACTTGATGTAAACTTCCTTTGGATTGGATTGGATGCTATTATTCTTTTATATCAAGTTATTTCACTTTACTTTGCTTGAATGAGTATTTATGTCTTGTTGGAATTGATCATTCTAGTGGGATATTGAGAGCTAGAGTTCACAATAGGAATATTGGAGTTCTATGCTTGGACTTGGGTAAAGTGACAAACTTTACATTATCTAGGAATAGAAATGTATGTTTGCAAATCATTTAATGTATCAACTTAATGCTTGACCTCATGAAAGCTACTAAGGAGTTAGGGTTTTTAATTGGGTTGAAGAGTCTATGTCACTAAGGGATTGGGACTTGACTACCATTTATTGAAGATGCATGACTTGAGTAACTTGTGATAAATGAATGTAGTAAACAATCCAAGTAAAAAGCTGGGAAGCATTGAATGTGGGTTGCCCTAACTACTATCGTCCTCATATCATTATAATACCAACTTACTTGTTCATAAGCATTTAATGTTCATAGTTCTAGTTTTTAAATTTAATCGTTTACACTTACACAACACAAAATTTCCTTTAAACATTTGTCATCCAACTTATAGATATTAGTTATAATACAATTGGTGCATCAATCCTCCTGGGAATGATATCTCTTTCTTATCACTTTATTACTTGAAACGAACGGTATACTTGTCGAATTCGCAACATGTGCTTCTTGTCACTTGTGTATTATGTGTCCAAATTTCGCACCTTCGCTTTCCATTCACGTCACGCGCACCTTCTTCCAGTTAATCGTCACGCACCTTCTTCCAATTAACCATGCTACTGACGCCTACACTATCTATTTTCAGATCGCCGACAGAAAATCCAAAGAACAAATACACTTATGTTAACCCCAAAAAATGAAAATATCATAAATTCGACTTCGTCAACGTCAGGCTTTAAGTTTTTGCTCTTTTTATAAATTAAATATAATATTTTGTTAAAATATTCATTTTATAAACAATACTATAAAGTATCACAACTATTCTAAGATAAATAACTATTTATATTTCTGATTGTGTAAAACATCGATAAATTCATCTAAAGATAAAAATTCAAATTTTAGTTAACAAAAGTAAAATAAGTACGATAAGTCTATCAATTTATTAACTTCTTTCTGTGACGAAAGATCTTAAGTGACACATCCAATGACAAATTTATCAATACTCTACATATCAGGACAGAAATAGTTATTTACCCAAAATATAATTTAATTTTCATCTTCTTTTCCCTTTTTTAATCATTACAAGTATAACATTACAATAAGAACTTAAAAAAATAGAAAAACAACCATAATAATAAACATAATATTGAATTTTCTAATATGACAGTACCTTACCCAAAATATGAGACTCAAACAAAAGTAAATAACCATTAAGTTAATCCTTACCAAAAAAATAAGACTCAACTTGATTTTGTTATTACATAATGTTGTCACAATAGAAATTTCAGAGCAATGGACAAATTATTTTTATTAATCAATATTATATTTATTATTATGTTTATTCTAATTTATGTTTGTTTTTCTATTTTTTTTTAAGTATTTATTGTAATGTTATACTTGTAACGATTAAAAATGAAAAAATATAAAGATTAAATTATATTTTTGATAAATAGTCATTTTCATCTCTAAATGTATTATGTAAATTCTTCTATTAATGATAACGGATGAAAATTAATAAATAAATAAATTTGTAGCACTTTTATAATATTTACGTACTAAAATTTAAATTTTTATCTTTCAAAGATAAATCTATCAACACTTTACACATTTATATAAAAAATAATTATTTATCCAATTTTCTATTATAATTACTCACTCAATGTCAAAAACTGTTATTAATAAAGTTGCACAAACTTTTATGCAGAGTCAAACATTATCTCAATGGCATTAAAGTCCACCAACCATGGTACAGGAAATACTAATCATACTACTTCCGATAACTAATTCATTATACTCCAAGTAGTTACTTTTAATTAACTATAAATTTAGTTTTTCTTTTCAAATTACTCATAAGATTAAAAATTAAATAATAATAACTATATTTAATTACATTATTTTAAGAAATAATTTTTTTATTAATGAGTAAGACTTAAGTAATTAATAGATCATTAAATATATTCACTTACGTACAAAATAATTTTGCCGTTAATAAATTAAAGATACAAAAACAAATTAAGAATCAATATACTTAAAAGTAGGTCCATTTTTTCTTATAATTAAGATAAAAATGATACTCAATTATCTCTTATATAAAAAAACCAAGAACTCTATGTTTTTTTTATATAGAGGTAGTACAAATATTTATATGCAAGTGATCATTAATAATTCAATTATGAAATCTGTATATACTGTATAGCTTAGGACAAATTACTCCATATCTTTTGATTGAGAAATTATTAGATGATTTAAAATTATAATATCATTTATAATTTTAACCAATAATTGTATATTATGTAAATAATTTTATATTTTAAATTAATTAAAATCCTTTAAAATAAAAAATAACTTAATTGATTCTTATTAGATAATTTCTTAATATATTTTTAATTTAATATATATTTAATTATGTATGTATGCATAATTATTAATCAAAATTTAATATCATGTCTTGCTTCTATGTCAACTAATAATTTCTGATCTTGACCATTTAAGTAAGCAAACAATTTGTACCGAGGAATGTTTAGCAGTTACAACCACTGCGCACTGCGTAGCAATCCAATTGGTTTTCGAAACTCCATTTCATTTACAGATTACAGGAAGCAGCTACTACTACTTTCAACATCATCTCAACTGTCCCCAATAACGACCCTCTGTGTCTTGTCCTCTCCCTCATAACATAACACACTAATAAAGTAATAACAGTGTCCACTTTTCATTTCCATCACAATTTCCACAATTAATTACCACTTTCTAACCCCGTTCTCTATAATTAGCAAGAATGGAAGAAGCTTCATCACCTCACTCCAATATTCCCCACTTCGCGCTCTCTCTCTCACTCTCACTCTCACCATGGAGAACCTCTCATACTTTCTCTTCCTTCTCTTTCTCTTCGCAACCCACGCACGTGCCGACCTCCCCGGTACGTGGGAGCTTCTCGTCCCGGACGCCGGCATTGCCTCCATGCACACGGCGGTGACACGCTTCAACACGGTGGTCCTCCTCGACCGAACCAACATAGGCCCATCCCGAAAACTCCTCCCGAAAGGCCACTGCCGCTCCGACAAAAACGACGCCGTCCTGAAGCTCGACTGCTACGCCCACTCCGTCCACCTCGACCTCGCCACCAACCAAATCCGCCCTTTGAAAATCCTCACCGACACCTGGTGCTCCTCCGGCCAATTCCTCCCCGACGGCACCCTCCTCCAGACCGGCGGCGACCTCGACGGCCTAAAAAAGATCCGCAAATTCTCCCCTTGCGACGCGTCATCCAGCTCTTCCCAATCATCGTGCGATTGGGAAGAGCTCGACAACGTCCAATTGGCCGAGGGCCGGTGGTACGCCACCAACCAGATCCTCCCGGACGGATCGGTTATCATAATCGGTGGACGCGGCTCCAACACGGTCGAATTCTTCCCACCCAAACGAAACGGCGCCGTTCCGTTCCCTTTCTTATCCGAAACCGAAGACACCCAAATGGATAACCTTTACCCTTACGTCCACCTTCTACCAAACGGTCACCTTTTTGTTTTCGCTAACACGAGGTCGGTTATGTACGATTTCAACCGCCACGTCATCGTTAAGGATTACCCTACATTACAAGGTGGCCCGAGAAACTACCCTTCCGCAGGATCATCAGCAATGTTAGCTTTACAAGGGGATTATTCTAAAGCTGAGATTGTGGTTTGTGGAGGTGCCCAATACGGTGCGTTTTTGCTGCGGAATACTGACACCCCGGCGCATGGTAGCTGTGGGCGCATTTTAGCGATGGAAGAGAAACCGAGATGGGAAATGGAAGATATGCCGTATGGGAGGATTATGGGGGATATGGTGATGCTTCCGAACGGCGACGTTTTGGTTATTAATGGAGCGATGTCGGGGACTCAGGGTTTTGAGATGGCTAGTGATCCGTGTTTGAACCCGGTTCTTTACCGGCCCGACCAACCGGTTGGTTTGCGGTTCATGGTTTTGAACCCTGGAACGGTTCCAAGGATGTACCACGCTACAGCGAATCTGTTGCCTGATGCGAGGATTTTGCTTGCCGGGAGTAACCCACATGTATTTTACCGGTTCGATGACGTGGAGTTTCCGACCGAATTGCGGGTCGAGGCGTTTTCGCCCGAGTATTTGTCTGCTGACCGGGCGAATCTTAGACCTATAATTGAGGAGGTGCCCGAAACGGTGCGTTTTGGAGGAAAGTTTGATGTGGTGGTTTCGGTTGATTTGCCTGTGGTGGGGATTGTGGAAGTGAACTTGGCTAGCGCGCCTTTTGCCACGCACTCGTTCTCTCAGGGTCAACGTTTGGTCAAACTGACGGTTTCCTCTGCCGTGCCTGACGGCAGTGACGGGAGGTACCGGATTGGAGTAACGGCTCCGCCGAGTGGGGCGGTGGCGCCGCCGGGGTACTACATGGCGTTCGCAGTGAACCAGGGAGTACCCAGCATTGCAAAGTGGATACACGTGTCATAAGTCGTAACTCTGAAGTAACAAAGTCTCTTTGATGCGATTTTTGAAATTGAAATTGTATTTAAATTTATTTATTTTTGTTCCGTTTACGAGAAACAGAATGTACCCAGCAAGGTTTGCTGGGA
>CM023943.1:13291779-13371294 GCA_013407115.1 Glycine latifolia
TTTGGTGGTTGTAGAGTTTAAATATTTGAATGGGCCTATCCGTAACAATTTTCCTTTTTTTGGGGGCAAGTTGGGATTAAAAATTTAAAATTTAGATTCTTCAATTGTTAATAGGAATTGGAGATTGGTAGGTAAGTGTGACTGGTAAATTGCAAATTCATTTTTTTTAAGCCCCACAACCAGAAGGGGAAATGCAAATGATGTTTAATGGGAATTTCGCAATGCATGGATGATTGATTTAATAGAATTTATAGTGTTGTATGGTGCTAGTACTATATGATTTTAATTAGATGGATTTGTATGCGGTGGTTATATCAAGCCAAAATAAATTGTTTTTTAGATAAATAAACAAATTGTGACAGGTGTCACACCATCACCTTGACTATTGATAAAAATTAGATTGGTCACTGATGTCTATAGATGACGCTTTCATGACTGTTTGGTCAATTAATTTTAGCAAAACCAAAGCTATAAACAATGATGCATCAAGAAAGTTTCACTTTCCAGATGAAGAAGAAAAAGAACTCGTAGACCTATCCAAAAAACTACAAGAATTAATGAGATTGAAATCTCTCTGATTTTTTTTGGATTGCTTTTTTTATTTATTTTTTATGATGGTTTGGTTCTGATTTCGATTGGTATTATCTGTAAAATAAAACCGATCGAAATTGAATCAATATTATTTTTAATACACATACATTATTATTTTTTTGGATAGAGATACACATACATTATTATACTGAGTTTTACAGGTAATTATATGTGTTTTATTATTCTTGTTAGTCATTTAAATTGTTGAATTACCTAGTTGTTATTGTCAATAAATGGTCCGGCCCCGGAGAGTCAGAGTTCATTTGTGGAAAGTTGCACAAATGTCCTCCTCACAAATGTTAGTAGGTGCCATCGTAGAATGCTGGATGAAAGTCTTAACATTGATATTTTATTATTGTTGAAAAATGATTTTTTTACAAAGTATTGAGAAGTTTTTTTAAGAGATTATTTTGACTAAGTATTATAAGTATAGTTTTTGGCTAATTGTATGGTGATAGAAGAAATAAAATTTAAAAAATATCAAGATGTAGAAAATATCAAGATACTAAAAGATATTAATGGTGGAAATTGAAGATATGGTTGTCAAACTCTAGAGTAAACTTTGTAAACTCTTACGAATTTAAGAGGCTACTTGGTCCACACGGTTTAAATCGCATTCAAACTCGTTTTTGAGAAGACTCATACTAGACTCAGTAGACTCAGACTAAACTCATGCTAACTCGTGAGTCTAGACCAAGTCAAACGAGTTTGCTTGAAAAAAAATTACTTGAAACGACGTCGTTTGGTGCAGCCTGAAAATAAATTAACCTGAAACTCATTTAGGGTTGCTATTTCGTCGTGACCCTAAAATATCCATTTTGCTTCTTCATTTGTTCCCTCTCTATCTCATAATCTCTTCATATGTTCCCTATTGCGCGATTTCTTCCAAACCCAGAAACATCACGTTGGTTATGTTGTGAAGGCTTAAGCGCAAGTTTTGTTGTTGTCACGACTTACAAGTTCGAGTTCCTCAATTACTCCCAATCACAATTAGCTTCCAAGTTCCAAGTGAAGGCTCGAGCACGCGTCTGTTGTAACTTGTAACCATGTAAGCTCGTCCCAAATCTCAATCCTATTACCCTTATCAAATGATATACTTAGTTGTTGGTTGGTTCTAAATAATAAGGGTGTATTTAGATAACTCAAAAAGGGGTTTAAAACTGATTTATGTGGTAACTAGATGTTTAAATCAATGTAGATTTGCGCTATTTCTAAATTATTCTTAGTTTGTGTAAATTTAGTTTTATGCTATTTTCATTCCATGTACTATTTTGTTTTGTAATTATTTGTGACTTGATAGTTATCAAATAAGAAAATTGTAGATCTACAACCGCAACTTCAAGCACATCATGGATTTTCATGGTATGCAAAGGGATGGAAGGAAGAAAGATTGAGAATTTAGATCACTTTTTTTTCTTGCCCAAAATCTTAGCAGCTTTGGTCTTTCTATTTATTCTTGGCTTGGTATTTCTATTGCTTTACCACATGATGGAATTACTTATTGTCTAATATCTATAATAGGGTAGCTTACTTTGTTTTGCATATTGTAAACTGGTCAATCTGGAAGATGTGTAACAAGATACTATATGAAGGGTACCTTTGACTTGCTTACTTTGTTGGACATTATTATTGTCAGTTTTTTTGATTGGTGCATGAGCCCTTTAAGTTGTATTTCTCAATGCTGCTAGCCAAATGCATTATGATGAATTAGATTATGGAAGTTGGCTGGGGTAAGAGTGTTAATACTTAATACATTATACATCAATATGTGCAATTGGCTACTAGTTTTTGTTTGGTGTGTATTCTCCTCTTAATCTGTAAAGTAGTAGAATAAAGAGATAAAAAGTTGTGGTGTTTCTTACTATTTCGTTTTGTAATGGCAATGACTAAATGGTATGATCCTAGTAGTTAGAAAATAAATGTTGTTAGAAAAGAGGTGTTATTATATCTCACTATATTTTGTTTTTGTTTATTGTGTATGATGTTCAGTATGTTTAGGAGTGGGATTGGATCAAATTCATTAGATGCCAATACAACCATAGTCACAGGTGCAACAACCTCCTTAGGTTCAAGACCTAAAAGCAAAATGCTCCAGGAAATGAAACAGATATTGGGTGGAAACATGAGACATATGTTTTAGGGAATGGTAAAAGAGTTAAGTGTAACTATTACTTAAAGATCAACAATGAGGGAATTTTTAGATTCAAGCATCATCTTGCTGGGACTAGATGGGATTTTGATCCTTGCCTTCGCTGTCGAAAGAAGTTAAAATGCTTATGATGAAAGTTGTTGCAGAGTTTGCTAATGCATCAGAGAAGAAAACAACTTGAAAAATATTTATGAAGAAGGTATACATACTGAGAGGGTGAAGACAATACCACTCAAAGTGGAATATAAGGGAAATGGATGTTTGCTTTCAAAGGAAGAGGAAAAACAAAATTTGTTCTTGCTAGTGGGGAGGGAGCTCAAGCAACTTTAAATCAATTGTACAAAAAAGGTGACAAAGATAAAGTTGATGATCAATGTGATGAATTTTGGTACACAAGTGTCATTCCATTCAATGTTATTAAAAATCCAGCTTTTGCAAAATTTTGTGACATGGTTGCGAGATATGGGGTTGGCTATAAACCTCCATCTTATGATGATATCAGAGATAAGCTTTTGAAAAGAATAGTGGGTAAAAGTGATTTAATGCTTCAAGAATTTAGGGACGAGTGGAATAAAATTGGTTGCACAATTATGTCTGATGGATGGATAGATAAAAAAAGGCATTCAATTTGTAACTTTTTGGTGAACAGTCCAAAAGGGGTTGTATTTCTTTATTCATTAGATACCTCAAACATCTAAAAAACAACTAACAAAGTGTTGAAGATGTTGGATGATATAGTGAAATTTGTTGGAGAAAAGAATGTAGTCCGGATGGTTATTGATTATGTTGCAAATTATAAAGTAGCTGAAGAATTGTTGATGCAGAAATGAAAGCATTTGTATTGGACCCCATTTGCTTCCCGTTGCATTGATTTGATATTTGAAGATTTTGAGAAACGTTTGAAGGTTCATCATATTAATACAATGAAGGGAAGAAGGACCCCTACCTACATTTATGGTAGAACAATGTTGATTAGCATCATCAAGAAGTTCACAAATGGAAAAGACTTGATTAGGCTTGATATGACTAGATTTTGCATGATTTATTTAACTTTAGCTTGTCTTCATGAATTGAAAGCATCATTAATGAGCATGTTTAATAACAACAAGCAAGTTTGGAACTTCACTAGAGGAGAGAAAAGTACATAATGTGTCTTTGGATAGCTAGTTTTGGAAGAATGTAACCACATGCCTCAAAGTGGCTACCCCTCTTATGGTGGTCCTTCGATTGGTGGATTCATATGAAAAACCCTCTATGGGTTTCATATATGCGGAGATAACCAATTCAAAAGGGAAGATAAAATGCAACTTTAATAATCTTAAGAAAAGGTAAAATTTCTAAAATTTCTCACATTTAAAACTCACTTATTTATTTGTATAATTATGTGATGTCTAATATACTATATTTTCCTATTTGGTATTTGTAATTTGTGTAGTTGTGAGCCTGTTTAGAAAATTTTTTATGAAGGTGGGATCATCAGCTTCACAGGTCTTTGCATGTAACTGCATATTATCTTAATCCCCATTTGCACTATGAACATAATTTTAAACATGATGACCCTAAGGTGAAAGAGGGGTTGCATATGTGTATGAGAAGATTGGTAAAGCATGTTTTCGAAAGGAAAAAAATATATTTTGCAACTTGTTGAGTTTCATTTTACCAAAGGGCTTTTCTCTATGGAAGATGCAAATGACTCTAGGAAGGCTATGCAACCTGCAGAATGGTGGGAGATGTTTGGGGATGGAACTCTAGTGTTGAAGAGGTTTGTTATTCGTGTTTTGAGCTTGACTTGTAGCTCTTCTAGGTGTGAGTGTAATTGGAGCTCATTTGAAATTGTAATTCAAGTTTATGACTTTATTTGATTTATTATTATTATTTGGTTTAGATAATAGTTAGAATTTATTTTTAATTATAGGTTCATACAAAGAGAAGAAACTGATTGCATCAACAAAAAATGAATTACTTGGTTTATGTAATGTATAACTTGAAGTTTAAAAGTAAACAAATTAGAAAAATTGTTGCTCTTCCATTTGATGAGATTTAGTAACAGAATAGGATGAATACATATTTAAGTAACATAATCAAGGTAAGGGTCCACAAAATCAACAAAAACGTGCCGAATATAGTTTCTTCATCATGATGATTCTACAACTTCCCTCTGAAGGTGCTTGTGAAGACATAGAGATGTTATATGCTCAAATCTCCATATTGCATTGTAGAGAAGTGATTAATGTACAAATATAAATAATAGTTTTATGGGGAGCCTACACAATACAAAATAATTTTATTTTGTAAATAAAATTGTCTTTAAAGTTGTCTCGTCTACGACAGTTTTCATCAAAACCGTCTTCAATTTAAGTGTCTTTATGATAGTTTTATCTAAAATCACCGTTAATGCGTCTACTTATTTACAAAAATACCGCTGACAATTTTTTAAAGACGATTTTGGTAGAATTATCGTTGTTTTAGCGTCATAAAAGAGCTTTTTTTAGTGTAAATATGAAAGTGTCTTAATCTCAACAACACAATGAGTTTTTGGAAAATGATTCCATAAGTTTTTGGGAAATAATCTAGATTTGATTTTCAGAATACATGCATTCTTAGAAAGGAGTAATGTGCTTTGCTTTCTGAAAAAAAAAAGTGTGATTAAGTTTCGATTTAATGATTAATTTCATAACTAGTTGACTCAAAGAATAATATTTTTTTAAAGATATTTTAAATTTTATTGAGAAGTCAAATGTTCTAATTAGTAATTAAAAAATCTTTATAATATGGTAAAGTAAATTTTGAATTATTTCTAAAAGAAATTCCAAAACCATACATGTGAATAAAAAAACAATATTAAGTATTACCAAAATTAGATTAGATTGCTCTATGGATGAGGTCATGACTATGTGGTCATGTTTCACTCAGACCTACACAAACAATATGCACCAAGCAAGTTTCACTTTCCGTCACAATTTATTGTGCATGTGCTGTTTATGTGTCCTATCTTTTTTCTCCTCAAGATGTAATTTATTTTATTTTATTTTGACCTTTTCAAAAAATTAAAAAATAATAAAATTATGAAAATATATAGAGACTAAAAATGCAAGGTTTTTTTTATAGAATTTAAAGATTATGAAAAGTTAATAATAAACTACTTTTACCATTATATATTTTGAGAAAAATATATTCAACTGTTGAAAAATTATATTTATAATATTAATATAATAGACCTGAACGAAAAAATGATATATTTTGTTGAAATTTTATGTTAAAATCGAAAGATTTTTCTTTTTGCTGAAAAAAAAACGAAGCAACTAAATTTTAATATTTAAAAATCTTTTATGGCAATTATAAGAATTGTTAATCGATTTCCTTACGTTTCACGGACAATACTAGCACATGTTCATTTAACAACAAATTTTGAAAACAATGGAAAAAATATGGGTATTTTTTTGGTTACTTAGAGGATAGAAAAGGAAACAAACAGAAAAGAGAAAAACAAGATTAGAGACGAAGATGTTGCTGTCCCGTTAAAGGAAAAATTTATGACTTTTGTCATGACATCGTCAACTTTTTAACTTTTGTTTTTTTTTTGTGTGGGTTTTAACCCTTTTTGTTACTTTTTTCTTTCTCTTTATTACTTTTCCTGGTTTTAATTACTTTTCCCCGTCTTTGTTAGATTATAAGAAAATATAATATTATTTAACAAATGTTACGATTCCACAGTATAAATTTTGCAACTTTTTGTCTAGAATGAATGGTTTTGTAATTTTTTGTCTTGAAATTCGTTTCCAATTATTTTTTTCATATTTATTTTGTTTTCTATCACTTTGTTCCTCTCTGTTGACTTGTAGAAAAATGTTATAAAATTATTTTTAAACTTATCAAAATAAATTCTATGATTATTTTGTATGAATTGTAACTTAAAAAATGATAAATATTGTAACGATGTTAGTTGTAGAAGTTATAAAATTATTTGAAAATGACATAGCAAGATACTAACTTATAATTCCAATATTACAAGTAAAATGAAATAAAAGAAAAACTAAAATTATGATAGGCTTTTTTAAGAAGATGATTCCTGTGTGAACAACCCTACACATTATACATTGCACTAACGCATGCAATTATGTTTCGAGGCAAAAAAAAAAAAAAAACTGGTGGAAAGCGATGATTCAGTTCGTAGTCTCATGGGATGTGATTGCTGTTTACGGCTTAAAATGACGTTTGAGACTGAAGTGTGTGTGTGAGAGTTTTGTTAGTTCTCTCAACTTCAATATCTAATGGAATACCAAGGAATTTTACGAGTGTTATAATTTTTTAATATTATATTTAATTTTTATGAATAAAAAATAACCAATGAAATAATATTGTAAGAAATTAATTGGACTATGTATATAAATATTTACATATAAAACACAGGCATAATTTTTCTTTTTTTTATTAATAAATTTAGTGAAAATATTCTTTTAATCTTTTCCCCACATATATCATCTTTAAAAAATAATCATGTTCGAGATATAACTAAATAATAAATATAAATATCTCTTGATGCAAGAATTTAAACCTTAGTTCATTAATTACATTGTAGGAGTCTAGCTCATTTAGCTAACGCAACCCCTTATGGTGTTCTCTTAATATTTTAATTATTAGTTTTTATTTATTTACAAATATCAGATTCAAACACAATTTTGAAAAGTAAAATCACTGTAATTCAACGGTGGTAAATGTTAATGAATATTTTTAAGGTATTTTTTAAGAATTTAAAAAATTATATATTTTAAAAATATTAATATCTTAATTATCATATTCCTATTAGATATTGTTTTTAGTTTCTCAATTAATATCCTTGGAACAATTACTAACACGACCGTAAAGTTCAATATATGATTTTAAATTGAGTTAATTTTCAATAAATAGAGAATACATAGTATTGAAAAATGAATTCGTGCAATTATTTTGGTTAAATTAATACAAATATTTTACATTCCTATAACTTAACATTTGTAAAAATTTAAGTTTTTTGTGTCACACTAAACTCTTAAAATTTAAGTTAAAACAGAGTACGCTATAATTACCATTTTAATTAACCAGGGTTGATAAGTTTAAAACTTTAAGTAAACAAAATAAACTTGAAAATATGTATTTTTGTTTTAATTTTAAATTCGAACAAATTTAGTAACTCATAGAAATATTTTTTTATATAAATAATTTATAAATACAGGAAATAAAATATAATTATTTTAGTTTTAGTTTTTTTAAATATATGTTTTAGTTTTTGTAATTTTTTTAAAATGATTATCATAATCACGTAGTAATAATGTTATAATGTAACATGTTTTTTTCTGAATGATAAAAAAAGAGTAATAATGTAACATGTGTTTAGTGGTGTCACAAGACATTTTTTCAAAACAGTTACGGACATGATAATATTAGTTATGAGTATTATATAATTACTGAATAGTGAGAAAATCTATTTAAAAAATTAAAATTTATAATAGTAGAACTTCTTAAAAAGTGAAGAATTAAACTCCAATGAAATTGTATTAAAAGTAACTATAATTAAACATTTAAAACCTATTTTTAATTTTTAATAAGTAACAATCTTACAAATTGACAATGTTCCAGTTTAATGCACTAATACAAGAAAAGTTGCATCTATTCTGTTTCAATTTTCATTAGCAATGAGACTATGAGCACTGTTCACAAGAATACGTGCAAACATTCAAAGACTAGCAGGGTAATGTATCCCACCATCAGGCATCATAGCCAGACAATAATTGATCATGATGTAATTGTATGTTTTATATTTTCATCTTTACCAACATCTGTTAATATAAATCACAGCAACTTATGTCTTTTAATTAAATAATTCAGTGCTCAAATTTTAATGAAATTTTGAATATTAGAAAGAAAATATCTATTTTATATGTGTTTATGATTCCAACAAAATTAATCATTACTTCTGATAAAATTACTTCATAACAATACTAGTGAAAAATAAAAAAATTCTTTTCAAATGGTTGAAGCCAGTTTGCAGCTTAGCTTCATTCGATATATGATCAAATACAAGTACGGAACAAATGCAAGCCAATGCGTGAGCGTGATATTATGAATAATGATGTCTAGCATTTATATGTGTTTTTTAAATCATGCTGAAGTGGGCTACATGTAAAGATAGCCGAAAGCTACCATAGATTGGCTGCAACTGAATTATGTAGACATTTAATTAAAACGTGAAAAAGAGTGTAATAGCGAAACACAAAGTACTCATACTAATTGGTTAGCTTGAGGTTTTTTCAAATGCAAGTCACTTCATTTTCAAGGGATCTCAAGCAATAGAATAGGGTGTAACTATTTTCCACTATAATTTAACGCATTATTTGTATCACATAAATTGCATGTATATTTTACTAAATACTACTAATTTATTTGACTCAGAATCTTTTTTGTTAAGGTAACTCAGAATCTATTGATAGGGATGAAACTATTATCCAGTTTATCCAAAAAACAAATTAAATAATTTTTAGTGTCTATAGTATATAGCAATTTTCAATTTAATCCTCTTCAAAAAAATGTAGGCTTAATTGTATTTTTGTTCTTATAATTTATTCTACTCTATATAATTCCTATAAATTTTTTTTGATAAAATACGCTTTTGATCCTTAAAAATATTTTGAAATGTTAATTTTATTTTCCTTAAAAAATTAACGTGTTCTTGTAATTCTAGGTAAATATAGGGACTAAAAACGAATTAAAATTTTATTGGGACTAAAACTTTTTTATGGATAAAATATGCTAGTGATCCCTCAAAATATTTTGAAATGTTAATTTTATTTTCCCTAAAAAATTGAAGTGTTCTTGTAATTCTAGGTAAATATAGGAACTAAAAGCGAATTAAAATTTTATAGGTACTAAAACTAACATTTTGGAATGTTGAGGGACAAAAACATATTTTTTTTTTAAAACAAATATTCCTATAATTTATTATTTATTTGTCATTGGTCCTTACCGTTTAAAATTTCCAGTGATAACTAACATGGCTAACGATTGCTGACGTCAATAACGATCAAGAAAGCAAATGATGACTTCAACAAAAAAAAAAAAACAAAATTGATATAATTTACAAGGACAAAACAAATAGAACAAATATTGAGACTAAGAACATAAATATTATAATTTAAGGAGATTAAAAACAAAAATAATTACATATTTATAGGGACAAAGAAAGTATTTAAGTCTTACACTAAGCCTTGGTCTAACATGTTTGAAAGTCTGATTATCTTGAAAGCTTGATTATGTGGCTTGTCATATTTAAAGGCCTCATATTTGAAAAAATGTAAGATAAACTAATCTAGGATTTGAAAATGACAAGTCTAAAAAGTAGCCCATGATAGATTCTAGACAATTTTTGGTGTAAAACTTTTAAAACAAGTTAGACTTATCTAAGCCAAGCGTGACTTGATGAAGGACAATATGATCTTGGTGCTATATGATTTGTGTGCCATTGTAGTGCAAGTTGTATTGAAGTTAAGGTAGCTAATTTGTTTGTAACCAATTAAAATCTTCATCCTCCTCAATAGAAAAAAAGCATATGATAAAATTCATTAACCATGTCATGAATTTTAATTTGTTATTATCATCAACCTACAGGCCATTACTATCCTGCAACATTTGAATCTTATTCTTCCTTCTGCTTTTAATGGCCTTCAAATGGTAATTTCGCGTATTGTGGTCCCCATCTTGAAGCCATTTCACTCTAGATCTTTGTTACCAAGATAATTCCTCTTGGTAAAGAAGGGTCTCAAGTTGGTGATGCAGGTCCTTCTCTAACTTGTAAAGAAAAGGGTTGCCTCTTCCATCATGAATCCTTCTCTGAATACTCCCCAACCTGGCTTCATTTTTCCTTTTAGCCACCTTGATATTGCCAAAAACGTTAGGTTTCCACTCTTTAAGCCCTTCCTCCACTTTGGAAAAGTTTTGAAAGAGCTCCAAGTCCTTGGACCAGAGACTAGCTACGTGATTATCACAAGAAGCATTAGTCACCCAAACACATTCTATACGAAAAGGTCTAGAATTGTGGACCACTTTCCCATCATTGAGAACCACCAAAGGGGGGGTGATGGTTTGAAAAACTAACTTTGGGCAAGATTTTAACATGAGCTTCCGGAAAGTTGCCTCTCCATTGAAGATTGCAGAGCGCCCTATCCAGCCTCTAAAAAATGTGATGCTACCCACTATCGATCGTACTTCTCCATGTAAAATGAGACCCAAAAAATGCAAATCCATAAGATTATTACTGTTGATATGATCTCTAAAGATCTTGCACTTCCTTTCTGAAGTTGGAGCTCCACCCCTCTTTTCTGCCTGACTAACAATATCATTAAAGTCTCTCGCAATCAACCATTGGTTTGGGCTGTTAGTATTGAAGGCATTAATCTTGTTCCATAACTCATTTCTCACATTTTCAATGGGGCTAGCATAGATTGGTGTAAACCACCACCAATCATGTTTCTTAAACTTCAAACACATATTATTAAACTAGAAGCCTTTGTTATGCATTTGCACGTGAACCTTGTCCTCATACCAAGTTACACCAATACCACCCCTCAGCATACCCTCTTCCTTCAGAATAATCCTAAGAGTCAAAACCTAACCTCTAAAAAGAAGCCTCAAGGCTTTAGGGGGATTAGTTCTTATTTCCATGACTACCACCAAGTCAAGATTATAAGTATCCATATACTACTTACAGTAATGATAAAAAGCTGACTTAGCAGCTCCTCTACAATTCCAAATGAACATCTTATTTAGGTGTATAATCATAACAAAACAAAAATAGGCTCCTTGTTGGACCCCACCCTTAAAGGCAAGTGTCTTTGCAATGACTTCCATATCTGCAACCTGAGAAAGACCAGGCTGACTTGCTTGACTATCAAGACAATATTTCGGTCCTATATCCCCACCACCACCACAAGACTGATGTTGAGGATCTGGTGGCCGAATAAGATGCTGCTCTAAGTTGTCAACATCAAGCATGTGATCATCAGGGTGCACCTCATTGAAAAATTGATTGCTTTCCTTATTAAAATCCAACCTGCTTACCTCCTTATGTCCAGTTTCCATAACCATGTAGTTATCTCGTGGTTCTCTTTTTGCTAATGAGCTTTGTCTCTCTCCTCATTAATAACAATGACCCCATTGACTTGAATTTTTAATATTAGGCCTTCCACATCTCCATGTTTGTTTCCCTAATTGACCTTGGGATTAGCGATATCCCTGTTTTTCTGTAATTCCACATGGTCCCTTTAAGTGAGATAGCTTTCCTTTGTTTTCCGTGGTCTGTTCATGTTCTTACACTATTCTGAACTGTTAAGGAAAACTAATTTCTAAATTCTTGTAAATTATTATTAAATAAAATTTCAGAATCATTATATTGGACTATTAAAATTTTTTAAGCAAATAAAGTATATTTGTTTTCATTGTAGCAGTAATTTATCTTTATTTTTCTAATCTTTAGTCTTTTTTTATGAGCTTTAGTCTTCTTTAGTCAAATCACTTCTTAGAGAGTATTTTTTTTAGATGAAAAAGAAAGAAAATTAAAATTTGATTTGATATATTGAGGACCATAACCTTATATATAGTATTTTTCTTTATTATTGAATCAGTAAGCTTCCATTATACCTAATTGGCCCAACACCGGTATCCACCACTTATTCCATATTTACTTAAGAATCTATTTGGACATATTTAATTGATCACCTTAATTTACCAATATATATTAAATAGCATAATACAATTATTAATACAATATGTAGCACATAATAATGTTCGAAAATTTAATTTCCTAACAATCTCTCACTTGGGCTACATATTGACCTGAGATAATTATATCATATATCCATAATGTGCAACTATATGCTATTTATCCTTAGATACAATCTGGTCCATTTCCTATATCAATATGAGATCATGGTGGCTTTTGTCACTGTTAGGCGTAACTAAACCTTCCATGGTCATCACACCAATATATTCAATGATATAGATCAAGTATGGATGAGTGACATGGAAATTACATGCAATGTGATATCTACTATACCTATTTCCAACCGGTCATTCTTTAGTGTAACGCCCCGTACGCGTCCGGTTTGTTAACATTCCATTATATCCATTTACGCAGCAATTTTTTCAAAATAAACAATTTGATTTGGAAGCAAAACAAAATATGACGTCATTATAACATCAGTTGTACATTATACATGGTGAAGTATCAAAATATACATCCTCTGTACACAAATGTACATATAATCCCCTCAGGGTACAAAACCACAAAATTCATAGGCATAAATAACAAAAGAATGGAGCCAACACGCTCTCATCAACTATGCCTAGGGTTTATGTACAATTTATCCCTGCATGGGCCTCTTGCCCTGGGATCTCTCAGCTTCTCCCTGCGTCTCACCTGCAAACATAATCCCTACACACGGGGTGAGATAAAAACCTCAGTAAACTCAGGGTCCTTGGAGGTTTTTCCTCCCCCTGGTTCACTTCTATGCATATAATATCAAAATTGACATTACAACTAGCCATCACAATTTTCAAGCCATAACAACACTTATACATATGTCTCGAGGGTTTATCAGTACCCTTTTTACAACATATGTCATTATCATTTAGCCATCAGACTATTAACACATCACATGTACATGGCACATCTGTATCTATATCATTTATCAATGCCTGAAGAAGCTACATCCACCTAAGTGGACACATTTCACATCAGGACTTCCCTTTATTTGCTTGAGGAAGCTACATCCATGTATATGGGCACATTTCTCATCAGGACTTTCTATCATTAGCCTGAGGAAGCTACATCCATCTATATGGACACATTTCACATCAGGACTTGCACAAACATATACATACATTCTATTCTATTCTACTGGCCAGAGAATTCTCATCAATCAACACACATAGCCTCAATCCATGTATCAAGTACATGATCCCAATCAGAATAGTAACACACAATTTCAATATAAATGCATCAATTCATACAATAACCATCACTCCCTCTGGAGTATGGTGGAACACAATCAAGGGGAAACACTCCCAAGAACAAAGAGCTTACCTGCTCTCAGCACTGTACCGGCTCTCCCGAATCCGTGGTCACCACCACCAGTGATGTCAGAATCACGCCCTCTAGACTGTTGAGGAAGGTCAGAGGATAGCTTTTCCAAGCTTGAACGCCTCTGAAATGACTCCTTTCTTCTCAAAATCCAAGCTCTAAGGATATTCCCTAGAGAACGGGATTTCTCCGATTGGCTACCTTTTCGAGAGATTGAAACTAGGATCTAGCTCATCTCATGGTTCTAATCACTTTCCTAGTTGGTTATCAAGTGTTTAGCTCAAAGGATAAGCGGGTATGAAGCTTTCCAACTCATCAATGGAGGAAGAAGGCCTAAGGAAGAAGAAAACCAAGTTTTGCCCCAAAAATCCGTAAAAATGGCTTTATATAGGGTGCCTGCCCGAGATTTGGCGCTCGTGGCGCCATTTAACGCCTCCAGCGCCAATTTCCAGTGAAAAAATAGCTTTATGGTGCTAACGGCGCCAAAATCCAGCATCTGTGGCGCCAACGGCGCCATTCTGGCGCTAACAGCGTCAGAAAATCCGTCGCAAATTTTGTCGCAAAATCCATCGCTAACGCTTTTTCTGACGGAATATAGCAAATTTAAACTTTTCTTTCTTTTTCTTTTATTTATTTAACCTTGGTTATTATATTTAGTCCTTATGAGATCAATCCTTAATTTTCTGCATACACAAAGCATAAACACAAGCACAAAATATATACATTCAAAGGAAAAATAACATCAAAATCTTTATTTTTGCAGAAAATAAGCATATAAATAGTTTTACATAGAATACCAACATAAAGAACTCCCACTAAATCATAGTGTCATCAAACAAAACAACACCGATATGAGTAGTATGCTTGTGAAATACCTTAGGCACTAAATCTTTTGTAAGCAGATCTGTAAGCATGAAGTTCGTCCCCATGTGTTCTATGAAAATCTGATCACTCTGAATCCTTTCTTTAACAACCAGAAATTTTATGTCGATGTTCTTCGATTTTGGAGAGCTTCTGTTATTGTTGGAGTACAATATTGCTGACTTATTGTCACAATAAATCTTTAGTGGCCTTTCAACACCACTTACTATACGCAGCCTATGAAAACATTTCGCAGCCGTACCCCATGGTTGGACGCCTCAAAACAAGCTACAAATTAAGCAGCCATAGTAGAGGAAGCTACGAGTGTCTGCTTAACACTCTTCCAAGAAATAGCTCCTCCAACCAACATGTAGACATAACTTGATGTGGATCTTTTACTATCTTGAAATTCAACAAAATCAAAGTTAATATACCCGATGATCTCTAATTCATCTGACCTTCGATATGTGAGCATGTAATCATTTGTTCGCTTTAAATAACGCATAACCCTTTTAACTGTTTTCCAATTATTCATCCTTGGGTTACTCAAGTATCTGCCCAATACTCCCACTATGAATGCTATGTCAAGACGAGTGCAAACTTGAACATACATTAGATTTCCTAAAGCTGCTGCATAGGGAATCTTTTCCATTTCCATTTTCTCAACTTTATTCTCTGGGCATTGTTCGAGATTAAACTTATCTCCTTTAGATATGGGCGTATCTCCTGATGCACAATCTTTCATGCCAAATCTTTCCAAAATATTTTCAATATAGCTCTTTTGTGAAAACCCAAGGATACCTCGAGAGTAAACTCGAAGTATCTGTATTCCTAGTACAAAATAGGCATCACCAAGATCTTTCATCTCAAAATTCTTAGTGAGAAATTTCTTGGTTTCGTGCAATAAGCCTATATCGCTGTTGACAAGTAATATATCATCAATATATAAAATCAGTAAGATAAATTTACTCCCACTAAATTTATGATATACATAATCTTCCACCATGTTCACCTTTAAACCACAAGAGATTATAACTTGATGAAACTTGTGATACCATTAACAAGAAGGTTGTCTGAGACCGTAGATGGATTTCTTTAACTTACAAACCATAGACTTTGAGTCTCCGAAAACAAAGTTTTCTGGCTGAGTCATATAAATTGTCTCATCAATATTGTCATTTGAGAAACGTTGTTGCAACATCCATCTGATGTAGCTCTAAGTCAAAATGAGCCACAAGTGCCATAATTTTCCTAAAAGAGTCTTTCGAAGAAACTGAAGAGAAAGTCTCTTTATAGTCTATGCCTTCTTTTTGAGTGAAACCCTTAGCGATGAGACAAGCCTTATATCTTTCAATATTACCTTTTGAGTCCCTTTTGGTCTTAAATATCCATTTACAACCAATAGGTTTCACATCTCTAAATAACTCGACAAGATCCCAAACATCATTGTCTTTCATGGATTTCATCTCATCCTTCATGGGGTCGATCCAATTATGAGCATTATAACTTTCTAAGACTTGTTGGAATTTGATTGGGTCATCTTCCTTTAAGCCTAAAATATTATCACGCTCTTGGAGAAAAATAATATAATCATCTGAAATTGCACTTCTCCCATCTCTAGTGGATCTTCTTAATGGAACTTATTGAGGTTGTTGACTTTGTTCGGTAGGTACTATTGGAGAAATTTCATTGTTGTCTTGTTATGGAATGATGTCAGGAATAAGAGTCTGATCATTAATTATTTGTACTGAAGTTGCATCTTGAATGATGACAACTTCTAGAAAAGAAACAAAATTCTCTTCCTCAAAGAAAACATTTCTTACTTTATCTTCCCCTTCAAAGTCAACATCCTCAAGGAATCTCACAATTCTCGTCTCAAAGAAGGATCTCGTAGTGGGATCGTAAAACTTGAAGCCCCGAGAGCATTCAACATATACAACAAAATAGAAACTAATAGTTCTTGGGTCTAACTTTCTCTTCATTACGCTTGTAAGGCCTTGCTTCAGCTAGACAACTCCAAATATGTAAATGCCTTATGCTAGGTTTCTTTCCTGTCCATAACTCATGGGGGGTCCATAGCTCATGGGGGGTTTTGGTCACTACCTTAGTTAAAACCCTATTAAGGATATAAACTGCTTGTATTTAATGCTTCTTTCCAAAGTGACTCAGGTAAAGAAGAATGGCAAATCATGCTTCTCACCATATCCTTAAGAGTCCTATTCCTTCTCTTCGCAACACCATTCATGCTAGGTTTGCCTGACATTGTATATTGCGGGACAATTCCACATTCCTTTAGGAAGTTACCAAAGGGTCTTGAACGTTGTTCTCTCGATCCATTAGATCTACCATAATACTCACCACCACGGTCAGATCTAATAGCCTTAATTTTCTTGCCTAGTGGAAGCTCAACTTCGACTTTATATTGTTTGAACATATCTAGGGATTGTGACTTCTCATAAATCAAATATAGGTAACCATAGCTTGAATCCTCTATGAATGTAATAACATATTTTTGACCATTCCAAGAGGCAGTAGGGAATAACCCACAAATATCTGTATGAATTAGTTCTAAGACGTTAGTTGCTTTAATGGAACCTACTTTCTTTGTGTTTATCTGTTTCCCCTTAATACATTCAATACTAACTTGAAAATAATTCATATAATGGGATCAGAGAATTCTATCATCCACAAGCCTCTTACTTCTCAATTTAGAGATATGACCTAGGCGCTTGTGCCAAAGAGTAGCAGAATTCTCATTTAATTTCGCTTTGTACCTTGCGCATTAGAGTGCAAAATTTCGTTATCAAAAGTAATAGTATCAATCATATAAAGATTATCAATTAAAGAACCAGTACCAATAACATTTGAATTTAGAGAAAGACTAACTTTATTATTTCCAAAGGAACAAAAAATAACCATATTTGTCCAAACTATAAATAAAAATCAAATTCCATCTAAATGACAGTGTAACACCTTGAAATTTCGAGTTTCAGAGATAGGTGTTTGATGTGTGTTATGATGCTTGATTGTTTTATTTATTTTATAATTACTGTTTTGTGTGCTTTTGTCTTGGTATAAGTGTTTGGTGAATGTTAGGGTAAGTCAACTTTGTTTAGTCTGTGGTTGTTGTTCCTACACGTAAAGTGGACATGTCCTATCAGCGATGTATATAAGCATCAGAGTGGTGCCGCAGAAGCGTGTTTCTTTCTTTCTTCTTTGCGCTTTTTTTCTCCCTTTCTCTCTAAACTTACCCACACCCTGAAACCACTCCTTCCGACCACTTTGAAATACCCTCAACAACCTAGGACCACCGTAGTTGCCACGGAACCCCTACGTCAAGAGGAACCTCGTGACCGGAGCGGAAGTCTTAGACAACCCTTCTTGAAGTTCAAAGAGAACGAAACCCAACTCTTTCTTTCTTGGCTTCTGTGAGAACGTTATGTTCGGACAAGCTCACGCTTAAGAGGATAGTGTTATAGCACCGCTAGACTGTAAGAGAAGAACTCTTGGTTAGGTAAGGAGAGTTTATTATGTTGATAACATTTTTAGATACCATAGTTGGGGGCTAGGGAGTCCAACTATGAAGATAACTGAATGTCTTTGTTGTGTGTTGTTTTTCCAAAAAAACTACCTCTTTTAACGAATGGGATGTGAAATGTTTATGTTTGATGGTGTTCTTGTGTGAAGAATTTGATGTTGAAAGAACTCACTATTTGTGAAGTTGATGTTTATTGGTGCAAACTCCCAGAACACCTTTTTAGTAGTGTTTGTGGAGGTGCCAGCTAACGGGTTGGGTATGCCGGGTTGAGCTTATTATGTAGTATATACATGCGGGATGTGACTCTTAATAGTCCTTTGTTGGCGAATGCCAATATCCTAGGTTCGGGAACTCTTTCTGACAACCAAGGGAGGGGTTTGCCAAGTTGTAGAATCTAGTGCGGCTCATCCTCTCCTTCGAGTTGCTAGACTCATTTCTTTCCTTTTCTTTGAGAGAGCTACTGGGTTCCTTTCTCGGTTGAACTCGTGTCCTTTTCATTAGAGCAACCGGGTTCCCTTACCAGGCTCGTTTCTCCTCTTGAGAGCTGTTGAGCTCGTTCCTTTTCTTTCTTTAAGAGCTGTCGGGTTAGTGACCCCGGGCTTAGTTTATTTTTTCTCTAGTGCTGCTTGGTTGGTGGGCCATCCCGGCTCACTAGTTTATGTTGTGTTTATGATTGGTATGTAGGTTATATACGTATGTGATTACGTTGTAAACAGTTGAGGTCAGTATATGTGATTATTTTGAGATGATGATATTTGCATTGATACCATGGGGGTGTATGACGGGTCACCCTTGTGAGGAAGGATTTATTCCTGGCCGGGTCATACATTGATGATGCCCATGGTTATCAAATGCAGGTGGATATACATAGATACCCACGGGGGTGTATGGTGGGTAACCCTTGCAAGGAAGGATTTGTTCCTGGCTGGGTCATACATTGATGATGCCGTGGTGGTAGGCTATGTATAAACACGTAGGATGCTGGGACCAGGTAACTAGCCTTGCAAGGAAGGATTCGTTCCTAGCCACGGTCAGTGCATCGGTGAGCTCGGGATTGGGGCAGTATGTATGTACATGGGGGTGCATGGCGGGTCACCCTTGCGAGGAAGGATTTGTTCCTGGCCGGGTCATGCATTGATGATGCCCATGTGACATACTTCATTTGCACGACGGAAATAGGATGATTGGCTTCAGAGTACGAAAGTAGTGGGGGGGCACGTCTGTTTGGAACTCCTTTACTGAGACCTATGGCTGATCACCAGTTGGGAGGGGGGAGCGACTTGTGCATGATAGAGTGATCCTGACATCTTACTGCATCATCTACCTGTAATGGTCTATTTTTGGCACGGTACCACATTGCATACTGAGAGATGAGTCAGGAGCATGCATCATTCAAAGCATTATAGGTTGACTTGTGGAATGTATTTGGATGGGTTGCCCATGTTGGTTGCGTGATGAAATGCTTGGGTGTTGTGATGACGTCCTGATGTCTGGATTGCCTTCTCTGACTATTGTTATCTATTATTGTTGTTTTACATGATAAACTCACATTTGCTTTGTTTGTACCGTGTGGATTGTACCTGTGATGATCCCGAACTTTCGTTCATGTGAGCAGACAGACAATATTAGGTGGCTTGGAGGGAGATCTCTTTTTGGTCGGAGCCGTTGAGCTGCCGAGATGATGATGGATCAGATCTCGGAAAAAAGTTGTGTTTTGATAGTCAACTCTTCCGTAGATTAGTCTCTCGTTTTCTTTCAAAAAACTTGTACTCTTGGATATTTGTAAACACAACTAAATCACGTTTCTACCTGTGAATGAATCGTAATGTTTTAAAATGTACTTTCATCTATGTAATTGCTTCATGGTGATGATTATCTTGTTTATGAAAAATTTACTACCATTTTCATAATCAAACGTAAGGGATTTTCATAAAACCTATTATTAGAGTAATTAAGAGTTAGTGATACAGTAACGACGAGATGGGTCGTTACAGAAAGTGCAACATAAGTCTCAATCAAATCCAAATAAACACCAGCCTTTAATAATAATTTGAATTTCCTAATAGCTTCTACCAAAACTTTCTTTCTATCACCCACAAAGTGCAACCCCTTCTTTTCACACCATGCAACGTACTTGGAACGCTGTTTCTTTATGTGTCCACTATTCTTTAAAAAAATAGCAGGTAAATTCCTCATCCTGCTTTTTTTGCTTCTTCAGCATGGGTGATTCATCTGTAGTTTCCTTAGCTCTCTTCTTTTTCTTATTATGAGAGGTTGATGCCAAGTAAACACTATCAGTCTTTTCTCGCTGAAGCCTTTCTTCTTTTTGCACACAGTGGGCAATGAGCTCATTAAGAGTCTACTTATCCTTTTTCTTATTGTAAATCACTACAAATTGACCATATTGTCCAGGAAGAGAAATGAGAACCAAGTGCACAAGCAAATCATCAGGTAGGTCTAACTTTAGTGCCTTGAGTTTTTTAGCAAGATTAGACATCTCAATAATGTACTCCTTTATGTTCCCCTTTCCTTTATACTTCATGGTTACAAGTTTTGCTCATGTGTTACTCGTTTTCGCCTTTTCATTTTTAGCAAAATAATGTTCAATTTCTTTGAGGAACTTCCTAGCATCAATGCTCTCAGTAATAAAGCCTCGAAACACCTCTAGAATGGAGCATTGCATAATCATCATACTCATGCGGTTAGAATGCTCCCACTTCTTTATGTAATCCAAATTTGGATTTTTCAGAGTGAAAGTGAGTTTTCCCATTCTTAGCACAAGGTCTAGATCCATGCAACCAAAAACAATTTTCACATTCTCTTTCCATAATTTAAAGTTCATCCCATTTAACATAAGAATCATGTTCACTTGAGCAGCATATATAGTTAATAGTATTAACAGAAACTGTGTAGAGAACAAATAAGATAACATATTTAACATTCATGTCATACCAAATACATAATTAAAATAAAATGCATATACATGACATTAACAAACAATCCAAACCAACATGGGCTTATTTACAAGACACCTAACACAACATTAACATTTGATCTTTGGACCAAAAATATCAATTTGTAAATGGTACTTTCAACGCAGTAACCAAATATTGACAATAAATTTTGTTAAGTTATAGTCTTCCTTTGGGCCAACTCCTGCTTAAATTTAAATAAATAAATAAAATCCTAGCAAATTGTTTTCTAAGAAAAACTCAAGTTTAGATACAGTTTAATAATTAACAGATATATATAGTTTTATACTATATAAAATATAAACTGTAAAAGAAAATAAAACAATATCATATATATAATATGTCGTTACGTACAATATCACTAGAAAATATGATGTAAAATAAAGCGTCAAAATTAGACAATAAAAGTGCATCATTGTGTAATCAAATAAAAGAAAAAAAAGGTTCCAGCAAATGATTTTGACGCAAAACCCACATTACCTTTTTCAAATTAAAGTTTTTTCAATTGTATATAACAATAACCCACATGATCACGTCAACCTCAAATCACGATTTTCAATAGACATAAAAGACAAACCTTTTCCATTGGAAATCACCATTCATGATACATATGCATATAATGTGAATGGGGAAAAAAAAACAAGGATTTCATGAAACCATGTTCAAATTGATATAGGCAAGAAACGATGCAAGTCTTATCAAGAAAACTAAATCCAATAATTTCCCAATAATTCAATATGACACAGCTTTGATACCAATTGAAGGAAAATTAATTCCTAAATCCTCATGGTGAAAACCGTCACCTGATAAAATCTCATAAGCATCATATTGGATCATCAAGAAATCTAACAAATAAAGCGTACATGTTTCTATTACAACAGTGATTTATCTTTATTCTTCTAGCCTTTAGCCTTTCCTTATGAGCTTTAGTCTTCCTCAGTCAAATCACTCCTTAAAGGGTATTCTCTCTAAATGAAAAAGAAAGAAAACTTAAACTTGATTTGACCTATTGTTGACCATAACCCTATATATAGTATTTTTCTTTATTGTTAGGGCAGCAAACTCACATTATACCTAATTGACACAACACTGATATTCACTCATTTATCTCATATTTACTTAAAAATCTAACTAAACATATTTATTTGATCACTTTAATTTATCCAATATATATTAAATATCATAATATAATTATTAATACAAGAACCAATATTCTATTTTTGGTTTCTCATCGAATAACGAGAACTTTCTATGTTGGTATTCTCATTCCCTCTTCCATTCGGATTCATCTCTTTTTCTTTTCCTCTCTTAGGTTTTTGCATTTTTTTTTACAGCAGCCCAAGGACCATTAGCTTTGGATGTGCTCGCCTCTGGTTGATCTTAAAAAGAGCTAGCAAAGGTTTTGTCAGAACCACCTCCACACAGAGTTTGGTGTACTTGCATCTCTCTTGGGTCCATGTGCTCCTATCAACCCTAACCGTCCTCCCTATTTGGTTACCAAGAGCACGTAGAACGTTTCCATCATAGTACCCAATAGGAAGGCCAAAACACCTCACCCAAACTGCAACAAACTCTATAGGTTGGCTGTTAGGATGGAAGTTGGGAGACGACTCTTGCACAGTCAGGTAGTGGTCATAGATTAGTCATAGTTCCTCCATTAGGGCTTTTGTTTAATACTCTGGGTTGGTAAACTTGACCAAAAAGAAGTCATTTCTTTTCTTGAATGTTACCATTCTTCGCCCATATTTGTTTTATTCGAGTCTCAAGAGCCTTAAACCCTATTTGCCTTCCCAAAAGCTTAACAATCACAACGTTTGCCCAAGGTCTCCTGATTCTTTTTGCTTCTTATTCAGATAACACTAGGGTTTGACACTCTTACTCACCTAGTTTCCTTTCTTAAATTTGGATACCAAGGTCTTGTTCCTCCTTTTCTTCTCTGTCTAGATCCTCCTCCATTTTGTCCATAGAGCCACTCTTAATGTTGTTCTCATCATCAAAAAGTTCCTTGAAAGTTTTGGGTGCCTCGGGTTTTTCATAAATGTCATCATTGCATATATAGGCTAAGATGAATCTCCGGTAAAGGTCTATTCCCTCCCTTTAATCTTGTTTTACTTCTGCCAACCAAATCTGCCTCCTCCTTGGAGAGTTATCTAGAAACCATAACACAACTTGTTCTTTTGCCACTCATATTAAAAGTTTTTTTTGGGGTCATATTTATTAGTTCTAAAAGGAAAGTACCCCTTTGGAAGGCTTTGGTTAAATGTGGGCCAATGATGCAAAATGGGGAATTTTGGGCCATTGGTAATGGTGAGAGGGTGAATACTTGGACTGATAAATGGGTCAATGATGACATGAGAATTATTGACCAGGGAATTCAAATTCCTATGCCCTTGAGTTGACTACTCAAGGGCAGTAGCATATCAAACGTTTGGAGACCTTTCTTCCTAGTGATATTGCCAAAGGTATTCTAGTTATCCTTCCTCTGGATAATCTATAACAATAGGAAAATATTGATGATGATAACTATTTTTTGTCTCTCTTCTTTAAGATAATGATGTTCTTAATAAATAAAAATAGCTATACAAATTTAAAAAATTCTTCTATTTTTTTTTCACTTTTTTCGAAAATCCTTTTCTCTCACTTTGTCACTAACAGGAATATCAGCTTTTAGTGTACATTTTAACCACTTCAAATGTAACTGGCTAACTGCCCACTAGGATATGTGGGGCTTCATCTCTTCTTAATGCTTTTCAAAATTCAATTATGAAATTAAAAGCATGCGATTCGAAGGTGAGAAAAAGTAGATCAGGGAGTAACACGGCGAGAGGAGTTATCTGGAATGGTAGAGATCGTAGTTGATTGGCATAACTGAAGGTTGGGTGAGATTGTGTGATTGCGCATTAACAGAGAAGAAGATCTTGGAAAGAAGAAGTGAGGAAGAAGATGCTGATTGAGAACAGAAGAAATTGAAAAATCGAAAGTGCCATGGCAAGATCCAGAACAGACTATGAACATATTAAATTTCATTTCATTTTTTATGGTAATGTAATGTAAATGTTTGATTTGATGTTGATATCATTACTAATTTTTTTAACTACTACTACCCACGAGTTTTTGGCTTTTCTCTTACGCTTAAATCCTTTTGTTTTTAAAGCAACACTTAAATCCTCTTCTTCTCCATGTATTTACAGTTTTGCAAATCTTCATTGCAACACCTTTCAAATTACAATTTCCATTATTCCATAAAAAACGTTATTATTTTTGTTTTTTTGGCTTCTATAAAATTTTATTCTTGGCTAATTAATACTTTACATGGACATGCACAGATAGAGTCAGGGAATTGACGCAAGATGAAAGGCCTTGACATAGTTATTCTCAAAATGATTCTGTGCCAACGATGGGCATTGGTGGAGTAAAGATTGATAGGACATTTTTCTTTTTTATTTTTTACTTAAATTCTTCCCTTGGGCATGAATTTATTGCAGATATTCATGTTTCTCTTCATTTTATATAATCTAAGAATACTTTCTCATTTTGCATTTTTACTATCAAATAATCCTCTATTACTAGTAATCTAAATTTTTTAATTTTGTTTGATGGAGCCACTACGCATGAAGGGAATTTGCTACTGATAAAGAACATGATAACAGTAAGTCATCAGCCATCTGCGTATGAAAATAATGCAGTGAATCAATCTTCGTCAGATGCCATAAATTCTATTACTGACAATAAATACATTGCCTCTCAAAATTTGGCATCTGAAATTGAATTGTTTTGCTAATTTTTATTTGATAAATTTTTTACTTAATGTAGTTCTACTGTTCTTTCTAGGAGGAGCATTGCATAACTAGTGTGTGACTATCACACTACTACAAAAACCCATATTAACAAAGAATATTCGACGACGGTTACAAAACAACCATCTTAGTTTACAATGCGGTGGCATAATCGTAATTATGTTGGGTGGAACAAAGACAATTGAGCTGGAACCATCTTTGATTTGAGTCTATGACGACGGTCATTAACGAAACTGACTTAGATTTCAATTGTACGAAATAACTGCAGTGTCATTTTTGTAATTAACGCCAACTTATCAAAGACATTTTTGGATAACCGTCTTTGAGTTTAAATATATTTTATACCAAATTGAAGTTATCCCCTGTGCCTCTATGCTACTTTTCACTCTCCGCCCTAGCTCGTATGTGTACCCCCTTCATCGTTTCGGGCCCAAAGCCCCCCTTTGTCAATTCGTGGAACTCTCGCGGGGTGGTGTGACTGTAGTCTCTGTCTGGCGCCGTCATGGAACTCTCGCACTGTCGTCGAGGTGTGGTTGTGCTACATTTAGGTGTATCCAATCGCTTCCTTTGCGTTTGGGAAGGCGATTCACACCATTAAAGGTAAAAGCTTAAATGAGGTACTTGTTGTCCCTAAACTTGACATTGATAATGCATTTCCAAAACCATTGTTACAATTTTCACGGATTGATTGTTTGACAATAATATACTTGTCAAAGGTTGGTTTTAATAAGGATACCAAACAGCAAAATATTGATTTTAATCCAAAAAATAAAACCAGAAAAAAAATCACCTATTCAAAGACGATTGTTGTCTCCAACTGTCTTAGAAATAATTATTTTTTCTTAAAAAAAAAACCATATCTACGACTGTTCCATACTAGGAACCGTCTTAGATATGGCCCTTTCTATGATGGGTCTTGTCCAAACCGTCTTCGTAGGGTACATATCTAAGACGGTTCCTAGTATGGAACAGTCGTAGATATTGGCCGATTTTTTTTATTATTTAAAAAATTCAAATAATTCTAAGACGGTTAGGTCAATAAATCGTCTTAGAAATCGATTGAACAAAGATGGTTATATGATCGTCATCGTATATGAGACCCATTCAACGACTATGACAATAATGACGGTCATATAACCCTCGTTGTATACTGTATGCAACCATCGTAGATTAACGATTATCTAGTAATGTCAAGTGCCCATTTGTTCTTTCTCTTAAATGCATTCTTTTAAAATGTTAAAAACTTCATCCATCCAACTATATTTCCTGCCTAATTACTTTTGTTTTGTTCTCTCTACTACCACCATTTGTGTAAGTAATTGACCAAAGCAAACAAACATATGTAATCTTCCCAGAATTTTTATTTCTCACTTTTTATGTTATGTTGTTTTATTGCGTTTCTCTTTGTTTCCCTTTTTCGTATTTTTTGTTCTTTTATTTTATTTCTCTTTATTTTTTCTCTTTTCATCACTTTTTATTTGTTATTTGTTTAATATAGGGTGTGATATAATGTTATCTTTTTCTTTCTTTTATTACAATGACTAATTTGTGTATTTATTTTTTTTTACAACAAATTTATTATTAACAATTAAAGAAAAATGAGAATTAAACCGCACAACATGATCCAAACTAGCATGATAAATACAAAAAATGTTTACATTAAAATACAAGATGATAGCAAACATCCTTGACCAAAAACAACACACCATAATAGGACTATTATATGATCATGCATCATCCTCCATCATAGCTTGGAACCTATATATGTTGGTGATATGCTAAGATAGACGTGTGGACTTTAAAACCCCTATGATAAAGAGTACAACAAATTTTGTGTTTGATGATTTAGGTTTTCTCTTTTGTTCATATGCAATGTTCATTTTTTTTCTCTTATTTGTTTTCCTTTTTTCTCAAGTTAAAATTGAAATGAGAAATGAGAATTTATCTAATATTTATGACTTTTTTTTATATCTATGTATACAATAATCACATTTCCTTATACTATAACCAAATAATAAGATAAATTGTATAAACTTTAACACAATATAAATGTAAACACACACGTACAAAAACTATTACCCAAAAAACATGTTTTAAATCGATTGATAAGTCCAATTCCAATATCTTGATTTCTAATGGCAATGCATTGTGAACTTATGTATATATTGTCTGCTATTACACAACCAATTAATGTATGTATCTAAATTCTTTCCGGCATCATTCCATTATGGGTATTCATCGAAATTCCTCGAATGGTACCACAATCTGTTGGACGTACAACAATGTGTTGAGCCATTTCAACAAGTCTGCGTGTAGGATATCCAACATCTGATGTACGTGGGACAATATCTACAAACCCTTTATGATGACTACCAAGGCATGAATGTTTGGATAGGATAATTTCCAGAGGCCAAATTATAGACACCAATGAATTAGATAGTAGAACTTATAGAAAAAAAAGTGGGGAAGAGTAGAAGATGGTAATGAATAATGCCACTATCCTTATTGGAACGATAAGTTGAGGAGGATTCGCTACAAATGAAAGCTTCCTTGATAAGAATCAATTTGGGTTCAGCCAAGAACCAAGAAGAGGCTAAGCTCTCAATTCAAGCAAATGCTTAATTTTATTCAATCAAAAGTTATTCAAAACTAGTCATGTCTGAGTACTTATAGAATCAAGCCTCTAGTAAAACCTAAAAACACATAGTTTGGGCCTATTTTAGTCCACATTGAGGCCCATTACACAAATAAGAAATTACTAAATTACAACATTACTAAAACTAGGAAAATTACTAAAGTTACGAAAGGAATTTCGCTAAGCGTGACATTCCCGCTAAGCGAGCTCTCCTACAATTTTCAAGGTGCTCTAATTCAGCTCCTTGTATCTTCCTCCATCCTTACCCTTGTTAAATAGTCCAACCATGATTCCTTTGGTAATCTCTTATTGTAGAAGCTTTGTTTTGAACCTTATCATTGGACTCTTCAATTCATGGAGTGCTTCTAAAAATTCATGCTCTTTGGATAGTCCTCTATCATCCCTTTCTTTTTGAAAATAAATTTTCCTCAAATTTGCTTTCAAAACACCTATATCATAAGAAGAAAGATAAGTGACATTAAAACTCGAACTCACCCCATACTCATTTGGCAAGTCAATCTTGTAGACATTGTCATTAATCCTCTCAAGGATCTTAAAAGAACCATCACCCTTAGGTTGGAGTTCAGATTTTCTTTTATTTTGGAAAGGAAACCTATCATTGCTTCGATGTACCCAAATCCAATCTTCGGGATCAAATACCATGGTCTTTCTCCCTTTGTTGGCATATCGTGCATATTCCTCTATCTTCCTCTCAATTTGATTTCCCACCCTTCATTGGAAATTCCAAACAAAATTGGCTCTAGAAAGCTCATTCTAACTCAAAATAGAAGAATCATTAGGTAAAGAGATTAAATCAATAGGGAATGATGGGTTAAAACCATAAACGACCTTAAAAGGAAAAAAAAAGAAGTGGTAGAGTTGGTTACCTTATCATCAAGTCTAGGATTAGGATGTCGATACCTTATGGTGATCTTGTTGATGAGTCAACAATCCGTGCGCATCCTCCACATGCTATCTTTCTTGGGGACTAGGATGACCAACATTGTAAATGGGCTCAAGCTTTCCTTCACCCATCCTTTTTGTATCAACTCTTCAACCTACTTTTGAATCTCCTTGGTCTCTTCTGTATTACTTTTATAGGCAGTCCTATTAGTAAGTGAAACTCTCGAAACAAGATCAATTCGATGCTCAATTCCTCTTAAAGGAGGCAAGCCATGGGGCATGTCTTGTGGAAAGACATCCTCAAACTCCTTTAAAAGTGTATCAAAACCTTGAGGCAACTCAAGGGCACTAGAAGACAAACACATATAATTTGGAATGAGTAAATACATTTGTTGTCTAGATAGCATCACTCTTTTTACCTCCTTAGGTTTAATGAACAAACTCTCTTTTATCACTAATTATTTTTCACTCTTTCTTTCTATTTTCGTTTGTTCTTTCTTTTCACTCTATTTTCCATCTTTTTCTTTTCAAATTTTCTCTCTCAAAGGATTCTTTTCTTCTTTGATTTTCTTTTCCTTTTCTCTTTTCAATCTCATTTTTATTTGATCCTCACACACCTCAATTGGAAACAAAGGGGAGAGAACTACCTTTTTACCTTTATGTAAGAAAGAATATCGATTGGTGACCCCATTGTGGATGACATCTCGATCATATTGCCAAGGTCTACCAAGCAAAACATGGCCAGCTTCCATGGGAACCATATCACAAAGCACTTCATCAACATATTTCAATGGAGAATGTAAGCAACATTTTCTTGTCCACAATCAACTCACCATTGTCACTCAACCATTGCAATTTATAAGGCTTAGGATGAGGGGTGATTTTTAAACCAAGCATCTCCACTAATCTAGTGCTTGCAACATTGGTACAACTTCTTTCATCAATGATAAGAGAACAAACATTTCCATTCACCAAGCATCTAGAATGAAAAATGTTTTCTCTTTGTATATCATCTTGATCTTTGCACAAGCTTCCCATTAGTCTTGTTACCATTAAAAGATCTCTCTCTTCTGGTTGAAGAAAACCATCATCCTCCCCTTCACTAGAGGAACTATGGGAGCTTTTAGATGACCCACTATCCACCTCTCCATTCTCCAACACAATCATGGTCCTTTTGTTTGGACATTGGGATGCAATATGACGCTTATCCAAACACTTAAAACATTTAATTGAACTAGATTTATTGGAAGAGGGTTGAGTAGGGGAAGTATGATTACCTCTTGAAGACTTCCTTTCAATATGTTGTGAAAAAGGACCCTTCTTCTTGGAAGGGTCCTTATCCATCCAAAATGAATAACCATATGAAGACTTCTTGTAGGCTTGTTTTCTCTTCAATTGTTGCTCCACTTTCACAGCACTATGTATAAGTTCATCCAGGGTGTTGTTGCTTTGAAGCTCTACAACATCTTGAATGTCCTTATTCAAACCATTCAAAAATCTAGCCATTGTAGCCTCATTAGTCTCCTCAATGTTTGTCCTTATCAAAGAAATCTTCATCTCCTTGTAATAGTCATCAACACATTTACTTCCTTGATAGAGTCTTTGTAATTTTTTATGCAAATTCCTTATATATTGAGGTAGGACAAATCTATCCCTCATGATTCCTTTCATTATTAACCTTGTGTTTGGTCGATGTCTTCTCAATCTTTCTCTCTCCATTTGCACTTGATTCCACCACGCCATGGCATATCCCTCAAATTCTAAGTTAGCCAACTTCATTTTCTTTTCTTCACTAAAATTATGACAATCGAAAACTTGGTCAACTTTCATCTCCCAATCAAGGTAAGCCTCCGGGTCATAAGTACCAAGGAACTTGGGAATTTTGAATTTCACATCTTCCATTTCATCCCTATTCCTCCTATACCTATGCCTTTGCCTTCTACCATCTTCATAGCCATCATCACTCCCTTGAGAAGAATGAGGTGACCTATGATGTCTCATTCTCTCTATCTCTTCCATTCTCTTACTCAACTCTTGAGTGCTTCTTTGTATCTCATCAAATCTGCCTCCCATCCTCCTTTCAACATTTCTTTGCAATTTATTCATTTGCTTAGCCAATGAAGCCATTGGCTTAGCGGTTCTAGGGGAAGGTGGATCACTATCAATTTTAGACACCATTGCTACAAGAAAATGTTAGTAAAATAAATAAAATATTGAACCTTACCACTCACTAAGTGTTTACACTCTTCAACACTCATGTTTCACTCTTATAAGACTTTTTCTATAAGGTTCACTCTTGTCTTTTTCCACTCACTAACTCTTCTTTAGCCCTTGAAATCAACCAAATATTTCAATTCAAGGAATAAACAAAGTGAAAGATGAAACAAATCCAAACTCAACTTAAGAGGTCAAAGAAGAAAGAAAACTCTAAGACAAAACCTTGGAAATTTAGAAGACAAAATATAAAAGCTAAAAACAGAAAGTATAACTCAAAAGGAATGTCAAACAAGACAAATAGGAAAATAAAAAAAATATGGCTAAGTATAAACCATGAAAATTATGCCAAAAAAAGTACTAGAAAACAATAATAAGAACACACCGAAAGAGAGAGCTGTCAAATTTTGACTGTAATTTTTTTTTCTTTTTTTTATATTTGGGTCATCATATTTTTTGATATTTTCATTTTGACCCAAAATATTTTTGAATATTTGCTCTTTAGTCCTTCGTATTTTGTCTTTTGGGACCAGAAACTTTTGAATATCTTTTGAAGACAAAAAAATAGGATAATTCAACAAAAGGATAGGATAATCGAAGACAAAAAGATAGGGTGGTAATTCAACAAAAAGATAGGATATTCAAATATATTTTTTTTCCATTTTTTTTGGAGAAAAAAATTAAATAAAGACAACGAAAATTGCACCTAAAATGATAGAAATCTTTTTGAATTGATTTTTGGATTCTAGCTCTGATTATCACATGATGACTACCAAGGCATGAATGCTTGGATTAGATCGTTTCCAAAGGCCAAATTACAGACACCAATGAATTAGATAGTAGAACTTACAGATAAAATGTGGCAAAGAGTAGAAGATGGTAATGAATAACGCCACGATCCTTATTGGAATGATAAGTTGAGGAGGATTCGCCACAAAGGAAAGCTTCCTTGATAAGAATCAATTTGGGTTTAGCCAAGAACCAAGAAGAGGCTAAGCTCTCAATTCAAGCAATTGCTTTATTTTATTCAATCAAAAGTTATTCAAAACTAGTAATGTCTAAGTACTTATAGAGTTAAGCCTCTAATAAAACCTAAAAACGCACAGTTTGAACCTATTTTAGTCCACATTGAGGCTCATTACATAAATAAGAAATTACTAAATTACGACTTACGAAAATTGCAAAAACTAGGAAAATTACTAAAGCTACGAAAGGAATTTCGCTAAGCGTGACATTCGCGCTAAGCGAGCTCTCATACAATCTTCAAGGTGCTCCAATTCAGATCCTTGTGTCTTCCTCCATCTTTGTCCTTGTTAAATAGTCCAGTCATGATTCTGTTGGTCATCTCTTCTTGTAGAAGCTTTATTTTGAACCTTATCATTGGACTCTTCAATTCATGGAGTGCTTCTAGAACTTCATGTTCTTTGGATAGTCCTCTATCACTTTATGAGCTCTGTACAAGAAATTATATATTTGGTTAAAGATATCCTAAAATTTGGATTCATTTCTTGTCGAAAATATTAAGTTGTAGCATACCATATCTCAATGGATTGGCATAATTTTTCTACTACATGTACATTCCCATAATGATAATATTTTTCCAAAATGAAACTTTGTTGTTCAGCATCTTCGACTAGCCATCCTTTAGAAGGTATTGTTAAAAGGTCATCAATTCCTAATGAAATGGATGTATCCATAGCTTGACGAAATCCCAGAGTCTTTACATGATCCACGATATGTGATGTATATGCCATTCCAAAGTGATCTATTAATATTCCTAATAAGTCGTTTAATGGCAGTTCCACTGCATACCATGATTCTTTTGTTTGTTGATAGCTACATGCATTGCACGGTGCATATGAAGAAGTAGATAATCTTGGAAATAATGAGCCAAGCTAGTATTTGCAGTGAATCCAGCCGTTAAATAATCATGTATTACAATAGAAACGCCTAATTCTCTGGAAAATACAACTCTTTTTTTTTTTTATCATTTCTTCACATGTACTCGCAGTTTTCATTCAAGTAATGCCCTTTGATTTCACCGTTTCAGCATGTGATTTAAAAATTGCTTCGACACAAAATAAGAAACAGTCTCTCCTCCCCCCCCCCCCCCAAAAAAAACACAAACTGTACGTGATAGTTTCCCTTCATACGACTCAAATAATTCTCATATGCCTCGGGAGGCATCCTTTCCTTGTTTATTGAGTTGGTTCACGCACACACAAACGAGAACTGGCCCCAATAGCAGGGAACTATGACCAATAGAGCTAGACACTTAGTTACATTCGCACACAAAAGGAATATGGTTCTGGTTGAGGCCCCCACGAAGACATTCATAAATAGTTCTACCATAATTTAGCGGATAACCCCAATTTAGGTTTAATAGTACATTCTAATAGGGACGATCATACTTGTTAAATTTATCTCTCTCAACTTGGATGCCATGAGGCGGACCTTGGAAATTATTAATATTGGGTAATAGTTTAAAAAAAGCCAAAAAGGGTAGTGGGCAGTGGAGACAATTTTTTTTTAAAAGTTAATAAAAAATAGCAGTGAATTGAAATTTAAAAATTAAGAAATTGGCCGTTTTTATATAATACAATTTTGGAATTAAAAAAAAAATAGCTAGTTTTCAAATAATAGTGTTTTTTTCTTTCAAAAAACAAGAATAAAGTAATGAGCTAATTTTAAATTCAGTTATTTTTTTTAAAAATAAAACTTGACCGGTTTCTTTTTCTTTTTTACAACAACCTAACCAATTTCTATAATTATTTGATTTAAATTAAAATTAGAAAAAAGAAAACTAGAAAGTTTAAAAAGGAAAAGCCGAGAAGAGTGTTGTAAAGACGAAAAATTTTATTTTAAAAAGTTTATAACAAAAGAGTAGTGAGTTGAAATTTTAAAATTAAAAAATTGGGAGTTTTTAGATAATACATTTTGGAATTTAAAAAAAATTAAACAACCAATTTTCAAATAATAGTAGTTTATTTTAGAAAAAAAATAATAGATTAATGAGCTAATTGGAAATTTTAAAATAAAAAATTTGGCAGTTTTTAAATAATGGTTGGTTATGTTGTTCATCCTTAAAAATTTGAAAAACAAAACTACTTTTTTTATATATTCCATCGGCAATTAAAAATATCAAGTAATTTAACATAAAATAGATATTAAAAACTATTGTTTTGAATAAATTTTCAAAAAAGAAAGAAAGAAATTCATTTATGAGGTTCAATTTGTTTTTTTAGTTTTAATTAGGTCCTTATCTTTTAAAATATATTTAATTTAATTCTTTTATTTTTAAAAGTTTCAATTAAGTTCTTATTTTTTTTAAAAATATTTCAATTTAGTTATATTTTAAACAAAATTTGACTGTATTCTTAAAAAATGTTTGAAGCTAACAGAATGAAATAAGAACAAATTGAATTCATCTTACATAACAAAATGTCAAATTGAAACCAAATTTAATTTATCTTAAAAAATAAAATACTTATTTAAACCTATTAAAAAGAAAGAAACCAAATTGAACATTATAAATAAATTAAGGAACAAGAAGACTAATTTACCTAATATTTATAACTATTTTTATATAGTATATAATAATTTCATTTTTTTATACTATAGCTCAATAATAACATAAAAATATTTTAATTTTAGCAAAAAATGGAAAATAGAAATGTAGACACACAAGTGCGACAACATGTGTTTTTGCTATATTTATAATTTTTTTATATTTATGTATATAATAATCATATTTCTTTATAATGTAACTCAATAATAAAATAAATTGTATAAATTTTAGCACAATAGAAATACAAACACACTGCTTGTGTATCGGTTTCCGCTAGTTTAGACAAGGAAGATAAACACGTGACCAGGAGATATGCTTGGAAATTTCTCTATTTCCGGTGCTTACAAAATGCTGAACAATATCCATTTTTTGAATGATGATCCAATGTGGAAGAGAATTTTGAAGCTCCACACTTCCATAGAATCCGCACCTTTGTCTGGAAAATGAGTCACAACAGGTTAGCCACCCATCAGAGAATCGCTTCCTGGGGTCTTGGCTCTCCTAATTGCAAGCATTGTGGTAAAACAGTTGAGACGATTCTGCATGCTATTAGAGATTGTGCCTTAGCAAACATCATTTGGTGTCACCTGTTAAATTTTAAGGCTAAGAATTATTCCTTTGGTTGTGATTTTAATTCCTGGATTGATTTTAATATTGTTGTACAAAGATAGCAAGGACTCTCAGATTCCCTGGTCTGAAGTTTGGGCCACTGCGGCTTATTACATTTGGTTTTGGAAGAACAAACAAGACCACGATCCTGCCTTCATTAGGCCTTTTCAGGCCTTGGTAAGATATATAGATATTACCAAAAAAGTAGGTAAAACTCCCCCTAAAAAGGTAAGATGTATAGATCTTCCTAGAAAATGAGATAATAGGAGAAAAACGTGAATGATTTCTATTGAAATGGTACTTACATACATAATTTTATTGTCATATCATATGGACACAATAAAAAACTAAAAAGAAACAAAACAAAACTATTGATTTGGATCATAAGTTATGAATAATACGCTAAGGATGACATTTTAGGATTCAAGGGTAATATATTTTCATCAAGAGGATGATCTATAGATATTTAATTTATGCTATACAGAACTAAATTTTACTAAATCATGCCATATAGTCTCTGCTCTACGATCATAATTGTTAGTCATTGCAACCTTTGGCACATTCTTATAGGAATACTTTTGAGCAAAGAATACAAATACAAACAAGTTCAATGTGGTCATAATTGCAAGTAGCCATTGTCCATACGGATACTATCACTACTACAAATATAGTTTTCGACGACGCACATAAGACAACGGTTCTGTCGACCCGTCTTCGTATATGGAGCGGTGGCATACTCGTAAATATGAGGTTGTTTTCTACAACGAGTATTATGTAAACCGTCTTCGTATATGGAGCGGTGGCATACTCGTAATCATATGAGGTTATGAAAAACTGTCTTTGTATTGACGCTAACAAAGACGGTTTTGGTTCAACCGTCTTTGATCTTTCAATATAAAATGTTGACTAATTGCATTCCTCCTCAAATAGAACCCCAACAATCTCGTGCCCCTAGCCTTGTGCCCTAGCCTCATTCTCGTTCTGTTATGTGAATAGAAGAACTACCCAGGCATCCATGAGTTTCTTTCCCTCTTCAACAACCCATTCCCATACTCACTAGCCATGGCTGTTGTCACTCTCAACACCACTCCCTCCTTCTTTTCAATCTCACGGAACACAACAAACCCCTTCTTCATTTCATTGAACTACTCACTGTGCGTTCGTTCGGACACTCTCCTCCTTCTTTATAGCGCATTTGTGGATTATTTATTTATTTATTATTGCTTAGAGTGTGGTGTTTTTTTTCTTCTGGCTGAGAACTTCACATGGATACCGAATACACATTCCTATTTTGTATTTTTTATTTAGTCTTTTTGTGTGGCTTATTTGTTGTTTTTTGTGTTGTGTTGTGTTTGAGTGTTTTAATCTTGGTGGCGAAGTTGTTGATTTTCCAGATGATGGCTGCTGGTCGTGCTTTCCCTTTGGGAAAACTCATGGTTTCATTGCAAGACTATCAAAGGAAAAGGTCATTCATGCTTTCTCTTAACAGTTTTTAATAAAAATTTATTTATTAATGCATTAATATAAATATTTCATCCTTTATTATAGTGTGCAAAAAATATTAATTGAATACATAATGTTGGATGGGGTGAACTGTCGTTGAGCACCCTGCCCACCAATTGGGAAAACTGTTAGAGACATTTCAAGTGGTAAATACTCAACAGCTTCTTCCTTTCTTGGATTTTGGTTAGTGAAATGTAAGCCTTAGAGCATGTTTATAAGAGTTTTTGTTTGTAATTGGATAATGCTGGTATGTGCTTCCCATTTGTTGTCATCTGAATAATTTTTAATAGGATTTTATCCTACATAAATGATATATTGTCCTGACACTAATAATTTAAAATGGATATCAGACTGATTTTAAATTCACTAACAGACAATAGTGGAACAACATGGAATTTAAAGTTAAACTTCCTTTTGACTAATTTGTCACTCTAATATAGCTAGCCAAGATAATTGTAAATTCTTTACTAAAATTAAAGTATAGAAGGAAGAGACAAAAACCGAAAATGAAATAGATATAAATAATTCATAGAATTTAATGTCTCCCAACTAGAAATGTCCAACGGATTTTAGGGATCAGACCAATGCTAAAAGAATTATTTACTTGCCACTAAACAATTTGGTAAAGACTAAAGAACCAAAAGAATATAGCACTTTTATACAATCCTACGTCATTTTATCTTTAAAATTTATACAGGATGTGTCCTAGCTTCATGACCTAATATACAAGGTTAAAATAAATTAGCTTCCTTTTCAGAAAATATGTAGGCAATTCGAGATACTAAACTTTGTTGTGCTTCTTGTGGAATGGGATCAATGGTCTTTGTACAAATGCCAAGCTGCAGGAAAGTAATTAATAGTTGTATCATTGTGAAAGTTAAAATGTCATAATCCTCAAGACAATAAACACTTGAATAAAAGATATAACAATATAAAGTCAGTTCCTATGTAGCAGAAAAATTTATGAATTAATACAATATAAAGTTTTTTAGCTTTGTATCAATACATCTTTGCTGTCTTCCAAGAGCTAGAAGTAGAAATTTGTGCAAGCATGTTGGACACATTGAATGAATGCATACAGGTCTGTAACATTCATCATCTATCAGGATGGAAGATTTGTACACTCGTCTTTTTATTGGAATTATATTACAGTTCTGTTATATACAATCTTATTTACCCTCTGTCAAATAATTGGGTGAAGGAAAAATTGATACCTAAAATGATTTATGGGAGAAAATTCTGTCCATGAGGTGTGATCTGGTTCTTCAGTAATGTTGTGTCTTGAATTATATAGAATAGATGTGAAATATAACATGGATTGAAAATTTTGTCCACGATGTGTGCTCTAATTTTTAAAATGAAGTTGGCTAGGATTTTCTTTCAGTTATCTAGATCACATCTAGATGAAAAGCAAGTACAGAGCATTGTTCATGAGATTAAACAAGTCCTTACAGCCAGTTCATCAAGAAAACATGAAAGAGCAGAGGTCCAAAGAAGAGGACTTTGATGCTGAAGAAAGAGAAGTACTCAAAGAAGAAAATGAGCAAGAAGAGGAACTTTTTGAATGCTCAGTAATCTATTTTTGTGATCTGAGTCACTTCATTAAATACTTTTTTTATGTGTACATACAAAGACAGTTCTTCTTCAAAACCATCTTTGTATGTCACTTAATTAAAAAAAAAATTAATAATACACATACAAAGACGGTTCACCCCAGAACCGTCTTTGTATCTCACTAATTAAAAAAAAATTATTACATACAAAGACAATTTTGGGGAACAACCATCTTTATATGTACACATACAAAGATGGTTGTTGCCCAAAATCGTCTTTGTATCTCATTAATTTTAAAAAAAAAAATTAAAAAAATTAAATACATTCAAAAACGGTTTTTGGGAAACAACCGTCTTTGTATGTGTACATACAAAGATGGTTTTTCCTAAAAATCGTCTTTGTATCTCATAAAAAAAAATTTAATACAAACAAAGACGGGTTTTAGAAACCGTCGTCGAAAGCTGCATGTTTCAACGACACGCACAACAAAGACGATTCTAGAACCGTCGTCGTATGTGCTTTACAACCGTCGTTGAATGCTCTGTATGTAGTAGTGTATTCAAATCCTTACCAAACCAATTCTTCCCACTTTTACCTGTCACATGATCAACAATTGTTATCAACAAAATTCTTGTCACTTTTAACGGTGATATGATCAACAAACTACTAAAAAAACTTGTTGCCCCAATCTCACTATAGTAAAATGCAATTCCCAAACTTCTCATTGAGTTAGGCACTTGGCCATAGAAATACTCTTGCAAGCCCACTAGAAAAAACTCATCACCAAATCCAATGATTAGAAATTGTGAGGCCAACCAAAAGACACTTATAGACAAAGAACCCTTTAATGCGTCATTAATCTCAACAGCCTCAAGCCTTTTTTTTTCCACCAAAGCTGTCACTATCATTGTGATAATTAACTGAGAAGAACATCCCAATACCAATCCTTTGGAGGATGCTGATTCCTCTTTCATTTCCTGTTAGCCCTCTTAGCACTGGCGCAAGGAGTTTTTCATAAATGGTAGCTGAAATTATCATCCCAATGGAAGTAAGTGTGAAAATTGAAGCTGGAGGAATCTCAAACCCCTTATTGCCTATCTTTCTGTTCATGATGGCACTTTGTTTGATGAAAGGCGGTTTGGGCAACACATATTCCAAATGCTAAAGTGAATACCCAAATGGGCAACATGATGATAACATTCAATTCTTCAACTTTAGTCACAGTTGCAAGTTTCTAGGAATTCTGTTTCTCAGCTTAGTTCCCTTCATTTTCAAGAATTGCTGCTTTCTTAAGAAATCTAATAAAACAAATCACTCCATCAATTAGTTTTTAATATATGGTAAATGCTACCATTGTCGTATATTAGTTAAAAAAAGTACTCTAAAGAAGGAAGGTTATTCCCGCCAAAAAATTATTGTATAAAAAACATAAAAAAATATTCAAAGATTATTTTTCAAAATAATTGGAAGTATTTAGTAATAGGCTTAAATATCCTTTGTCTTTGTAATTTATAATTTACCATTTTTTATTTATTTTCGTCCCTCCAATTTTTTTTCATTTTAGTCATTACAAAATGTGTTTGTTTTGTTTTTTGTCCTTAAAGCACTTTAGATAACACTTTTTTTATTGTTCAAAACATTTTTTTACTGTTTATTGTGTTATCTAAAGCGTTAAGGATGAAAAATAAAACAAACACATTTTGAAAAGATTAAAATGAAAAATAACGGAGACGAAAAAAAAAATGCTAACTTGCATAGAAGAAAAAAAATTTAACCTTAGTAATATGTATTTAATATTTGTTAACAATTATTTTTTAGTTATTAGTCTTTTTTGTTGTACCCCAAAGTTTGAACTTAGGATCTTATGTCAATTGCTAAAAATAAGTAGGGTCAATCCTCATCAAATTGATTTTCTAGGATCTGAGACAAATAGATTATAGCTAAAGTTGCTAGTTCTAGCTTTTATATCAAAAGCTCTTAAGTTAGAAGTTTTTAAACTCATTGACGCTAGTGTTATTTTTAAATTTAGTCAATAAAACACTTAATTTATGCACTCCTCTTCAATTTGGGCTTATGTCCCCATGTTGAGGAGATTAATATTTTTGAATTACTTTACAAAAAGTAAATATTAAATGACTTTTGTATTTTTTCTAAAAAGATGCTTTCTTTATATATAAAACTTTTTTTTTTACCTTTAACATGTGTCACATATTATTAAGAGCTGAATATATATACATCTTTAAATTGATCTTTCACAATGTAATGATTTGGTTTTACTATTCACTCGAGTTTTATGGTGTGAGCCAAAAATCTTTCATTGTTGCCCTCAGACTTGGAAACTTCATACAATTGAGTTGGATTGGAAGGATATGGAAGCTATACTTATCAAAATCTGGAAATAGCTCACGTCAGAGTGGACATGACTTAAGTAGGCTTCAGATCTCACACGTCAAATAATGAGTTCGCTTTGTTAAGAGGACAAGAGAGGGGACCTGCAAAACAAATGACTCCGACGCTCAAATAAGTATGTGATTTAGTGAAAAAAAATGTATATATAAAGGGTGAGATGGAACTTGGTACTTATAAAGTAGAGTAGGAGCTGCGGATTCTTGTTTGTCAGGACTGTTAAAGTAGTGTAACAACCCTTGCAAATAATTATTAGCATGTAGATAATGACTAATAGATAATTGTAAGTTATAAATAATTATGTCTAATAGATAATGTATACCTTATTGACAATATGTTCCTTGTAGATAATTGAGTATCTGCCACTTGATAAGGAGGTTACAACTTAATATTTGAATAATAAGATTTTAGAGATAAACTATTGGTCCAACAGTCCGACTGCTAAGGGTAAAATGTCTGTGCTCCTGTGCTAAGGCTGACTCAAAAGGTTGACATGTGTGCTAGAGTGTCACGTAACTTACCACGTATATTTTGTGAACCCCGACCAGCACAAAAGCTTTATTTTGGAAATAGCAGCAACAATAACTTGCAGCTTAGGAGTCAAGGGGCTCCTAATTGGTGTCCTGTAACGATAAGTGGACCTTCCTATCAAGAATATGAGAAATGAGACAGCCAAGACCACTGTGAGAATGATATCAGCGACTCCCCAATTTACATGATCTTGTACATAAACAATCACGGTCGACCCTAGAATGAATCCACTACACAAACCATAACTCCACCAGTTGAAAGAGGACATTTTCTGCCTTCTATCTTTGGCATTATTATCATCAAATTGATCAGCACCAAAGCTTTGCAAGAAAGGTTTATGATGCGCGCCTAGAAAAAATACCACTAGTGGAAGTACTTCATGAATCTTCCTAGGTTCAGTGCACATATTAGTATGATTTCATGGCTTCAACCCTGGTAAGAACCATGACATGCAAAGCATTGCCAAACCCTCTTTTTTTTTTCACATAAAAAACGTGTGTTTTTTACAAGAGTGTCTCGATTTTATGCCAGTACACATATTGATTTTCTACCAAATTGTATCTATGCACTTATTATGAATGAATGAAATAATATGGACTTCGTTTTGTAAGGAACAAAAATGGATAGTGTGATTGAAATAGTTTACCATGAGATAAAAAATGCATGATGCTATCACAGTGCGTGATGTAACGACCTTAGTATGCATCAGCCAAGAATCCTCCGAGGAGTGCAGTGAAAGTGGTGAAACCAGCCACGTAGTTAACATTCTTAACTGCTGTCTTAAGATATTGATGAATGTGAGGTAACGGACCAAACTACTTGCTATTCCAGAGAAGCTCAATCTCTCACTAAACTCAATAGCTGCAAAAGAGAATAAAAATCATGTTTAATGTAAACAAATTACTTTTTACTAATGGAAAAAAAATGAGCTCAAAGTTTATGAATATATCCAAGGATGATTGTGGATCAGCTAAATGAGTGATTAAATTATTGATTCTAGTAGATGGAATAAATTAACTTTAATGTAGAAAAATAAGTGGTTTCAGTATATGCTTACTTTTTACGTATGAAAGATATAATTAGGAGGATCACAAAGATGAAAAAAAGGGTTGAAAGAAAACAAGCATCCTCAAACAATATTAATCTCTAGCTAATTTAATATTTCGAATAGATTCTTAATTAATTGGCCAATAAAGGAAGCAGATACAGTATTATTCTTGTAGAATGATTTTGTTTTGGCACATACAAAATGGATAAACTAGGAATATATAATAAACCAAGCAAGTAATTATTCTTTTTTTTTAATTCTTTCATATGCTTAAAAAATAATAAACTTTTTATTGTATAAGGGTTAAGTAGGTTAGAAAGTAAAAACAGTTTAACAGATGAATAGAGAAATATAATAAAATATTGATATCAAATTTTACTTACCTGTATGCTTTTGATATTAAATTTTCATTTATAATAACGCCTAAAACACACAAAAAAAATGTTAATTTAAATATGAACTCTCCAAGTTGAATAGGAAAATAAAAGAGCAAGATGCAAACTAAGCCAATAATCTAAAGTTCAAAAACAAATATTTTACTATAGTCCAAAACAAATATTATACTTACTAGATTTAAATCTAGTTTAAGTAATTTGTACAATGTCTTAAATTCAAATGTTATTTAATGTAAACAAATCTTATTATCATTGTACAGACAGAAAATAGGTTCCAAATCAATACTTAGTGTTAATATACTGAAATTTTATTCAAGTTTTGGTATTTAGTAGAATTAATTATGGTACGGAATTTCCCGAGTACACATGTATTTTACTTTCTTGGTTATATTTGTAAATTAAAAGCAGAAAAACAAAGGTAGTAATTTAAAAAAAATTACGAGAAAAACTTGGTACACGTCTTTCTTTTAATATATTTATTTTGATTCAGCGGTACAAAATTTGTTTATCACATTCAAGATGAAAAAATGTACAACTTCAATTATTATTTGCTATTTTAATTAATAATTTCCATGTTTTTCTTTGGAAGAATAATATTTTTCGTTTCTTATCTTTTAAAAGAAGGGGAAAAGGTCATGCTCAGTTGTTTTTGCACAAAAACTATATGTAAACGGTTCAGTCGCATTTGCAGCCAATAAAAGGGGATTACTATATTCTTAATAATAATAAAGCACTTATCAATTTTACTATATTATTAGTTAAAAAAAATTACTCCACCAATTATCAATTTTCCTAAATATATATTTTTAAATAATTATTATAAAAATTAACCATCACAATTTATTATTAAATAACACTGTAAATAAACATTTATTCTGTTAGTGCTTATTTTACTTAAACTCTTAATTTTAATAATGTAATTATGTATGAATTTTTTTACTGAATTACATATTTTTTCATTCATATAAAATAAATATAATATAAGAGGTTTATAATACTCACATATTTTACTCAATCAACTTAACACGGCTTGGTTAACTAAGTTATATATGAATGTTAAAAAATAATTTTACGGATATATCTAATATTAATAATTTTATGTATGATTCGAACCCGGCCCTTTGTTAATTTATTTACAATTCTTATAATATTTCCATAATAGTTATTTGTTTTCTATCGGTTATTGCTTCTATATAATTTCCAGTAAGTTCTATCACTTCATCTCTGAAGCCCCGTCCAGGGATTTCGTTAGTTATACGTTTCATGCTTTTATAAATATAAATAAACTTTGATGATTTTACTGCATCATTGATGATATAAATACTAACAAATGCTCTTAAAAAAAAAACTCTAACTACACTATGCTTAAAGAATTAAAAATATATTTTTTTAAAAATACGATAAAAATATATTAATATTAAATGTTATAATTCTTTAAAAATATTATCTTAATTTATTAACTAAATTCAGATGGCTTTATTATTTTAATAAGAAAAATACATTTATTAAGGAATAGAAGGCTAAACCCCAGCACATGCATGGGATGCCTAAATTTGGCTACTCAATATCATCTTATAACACTGGTCAACTTTTTTTTTCCCCTTTAATTAAGTCAATACTAGCATAAAAAACATATTGAACTATTATTATGATGAGATAATATTAAATAGTTATGTCATGTTTAATTCTTACAATGTATAAATTTTTTTTAACCAACCATAATATGATGTATGGTGAGTGAAATTAATTTTTGATCTAGTGAATTGATAAATACTCGTGATCTTTGATCTACAACAAAAATAAAAACTAGGTAAGAGCAAGATGCATGTATTCTTTACCGATAATGAAGATAGAAGCTTTCCATGCAAGAACCAGTTGAAGCTCGGAGAGGAACTCTGCCTTTGTGATCCGATCCAATGACGAACTCATTTCATCTCATCGTTAAACTCTTCAGGATTTGCATCAACTTTGTTCTTCTCCATCTTCCTATGATGCTACGTATCTTATGGCTGCAAGTAGAATACACTAGCCTTGTTTGTTCAAGTATGTGGTGAATATTGATTTGTGGATATTGCACAACTTCACCATAGAGCCTTATATATATAGAGGGCGATTATTCTTTAAATTTGGATTTCAATCGACTTTAAAAACTAGTGGGAATTATCTCTCATTTACATGTACTATATTTTAACTATGTTACTAGTAGATGTAAAATTTCCAATAATATAGTAATTGTTTTTTCTTACCTACAATCAATTGAGCAAGGGCTATCTGTGGTAGTAGTAGGTAATGAGTTAAAATGCCTCAAATATACCCAATGATTTGCGAGAAAGAAATTTTTATCTATTGAAAAAAAGAGAGTACTTTTTGTGCATTTTAACTATTTAATAATAGTGAAATGTCCTGTAATGAAAGACCTGAATGGCTTAAAATTGAAATCATATAATATAAGGATGATCTTAATTTGCACTTGGGAATCGTCACTGTAATGGAATAGCATAGCATTCGGCCCATTTTCTTCCATGGGATCACTGTACTGTTCCACACGTGTCTGCCAACCAAAAGAAGTTACTGGTCTATCTCTTATTTTTTTAGAACTTATTGTTCTGTCTTATAAAAATCCGAGTTGGAAAAACCATAGTTTTAATATTGAATAATTAATTAATTCAACAAAGACACTGATTTATTGAATTAATGATCAAATTCGTGGATTACTAATTAAATTGCATGATCCGATCTCTATTTAAAAAATTATAATTTCTTGCCTTTCAAAAAAAAAAAAAATGAAATCTCATACCCCAACCTTAAAAATATATATGCCTAATTTAGAACTTGTGTCTCAGTAATATATGATAAAATTATATTAAAGATAAATAAATATATCTATTATTAGAATATGTATCTATATATATTATAACATTTTAAGCTTTAGGCAATGCCAATGACTCCAAGGATTGAAAAATTGTTTCCTAAACACAGGATATGGAACATTTTTTTAACTTCTTGTTGACAATAATATATTTTATTTTTTTATCTTATTATTAAATTGTTACATGTAACAGATGCTTATTTATATCAATCCATAGTTTACAGTCGTTGTTGATCATAAACCTCATGTATGTCATGGATGAATGCAAAGCTTGCAGAGGAAGCTTACAAAGAGAGAAACTGATATTGTATTGAAGGAAATGAATAGCATGAATTGATTAATTTGCAAAGTTTGTTATTACAGTTGAATATATATATACAACTAACTATAACTAATTGACTAACAGTTAGACTTTTGACAAGCGTATCAATTGTCGTTGTAAGTTACAAAATTTATAAAAGTTCGCCTCCACAGGGACTTGATTTTTACTCAGTTAATTCAAATAAAGCTTAACAGTTTAATAGTTATGTACAATAAGTGTGAACGGAGTTTCATATAGTTGTGGATTAACAGAAACTATGAAAATTTAGAAGAAACAGAAATAATAAATTTAGTACGAATGATTACGGATGATTACGAGAAATTACGGAAGATTACGAGCAATTACTAGAACGAGATTAATTCAAGAGAAGCGCAGGATTGGATTTCATCATTCATACCCTTAGTATTCAATTAATATTACCATGCATAAGTTATTTTCTTTTATTATTGATGCACACATAAAATCATCCCAAATCGATCCCTCGTATTTGAGAATCCTTAAGAAATATTTATCAAATATCGATCCCTCGCATATAAAATAAATACCCTTAGCATTACAATCATATTCGCGTGTTATTTGCAATCTAAATGGTATGCCCTATCCCTAGCGATCGTAACGTAAAAAATAAATTTATTCAGTTCAAGTTTTAAGAGTACTTCCTAGTTAAACTTAGAACCTTAATTCGTGAGACTATTGATCAAGTAGAATCAAGCATTAAGTACGGAATAAATTTATCAATAATAAATAGAAAAGACTAATGCATAAATAAATATTAAAAGAGATACTTGAGGGTAAGAAGATTACATCCAATCCTTTTACGAGAAATTAGCCGAGCATGATGAGAACCTCCCTAGAAGAATAGTAGAAGAAAAGCATCATCACCATTCTTTTTCGGCAGAGCTTCCGCACTATTACTCAACTTTTCTCACTAGCCTAATCTCTCTAATACAAGCTTTAGAAGAAACTAAGGCCTTGGGAGCACCTTAGGAGCAGAGGAGAAGAAGAATGGAATAGCAAGAAGTGTCTTGAGCTTGGGGGGTGCCTGGGTATTTATAGAGGTTGGCCTGGTCGAGTTTGGTCGCCCAAGCGACCCATTTCTTCATTTTTTTATCGCCCAAGCGAGTTTAAGGCCCACTTGCACGTCCACTTGGCCCAATTGCATGTCCACTTGCAGGTGCAGCTCGCCCAAGCGAGCTAATTAGCCTACATCCACTCGCCCAAGCGAGTTAAAGATACCTCCAGAAGTTTCGTTGGGCTTTTGATGTATTATGAGCCTGATTTGCTTGCTGTACCTCCCTATTTTGCTTATTGATCCCTTTTTGCTTGTTTTAAATGTACGGAAGCTTCAGAATATCAGGAATCTTGCAAAATACAAAAGAAAATTGGATGAATCATCAAGAATTAAAACACATCATTAATGTTAAGCGCTAAATGGAAACTAACTAGATTAGGGCAAATTTTGATTGATATTCTTAGTAAAACACAAGATAAGTGCCTTAAATATAACCCTAATTTTATTAAGATATGACACTTATCACTAACCAACTAAGCTAACTCTAGGTACATAATGCTTCATGCTAAGAGCCCCTTCCCCCTCAAGTTAGGAATGGATATCAGACATTCCTAGCTTGGAATACAGGAACTGAAAAGCACTAGGGATGAGGGTCTTGTTGCAAATGTCTACCAATTGGCTTGTAGAAACACAAGAATAAGTTTCACAAGGCCACTCATAATCTTCTCATGAACTATGTGGCAAGCAATTTCAGTTCACAATAATATGAGAGCATATTTATTATCATAGTACAATATAACAAGATGCTAGAAATCAATTTTAAACTCTTCCAGCGAGTAAGGCATTGTAGCTCACAAGTTGCACTAGCTAAGGCCTAATATTCGACTTCAAATGAACTTCCGGACACAGTAGCTTGCTTATTAGATTTCCATGAAATCAATGAATCATCAGATATACAGCATAGCCAGTAATAGATCTTCTAGTATCAAGATAGCCCACCCAATTTGAGTCACTAAAACCTTTTAAATGAATGGTACTAGCAGTAGATAGAAAAATTCTTGCACCTAGAGTCCCTTTGACATATCTGAGAATTCGAAAAACAGCTTGTTTGTGGTCTGATGTGGGGTTAGCAACAAATTGACTCAGCTGTTGCACAACAAATGTAATGTCTAGCTTTGTGTTGGTTAGATAAATCAATCTCCCTATTAACCTTTTATAGGAGGAAGCAACTTCTGCTGAAAGAGGTGACCCTGAGTGTTGATACAACTTGGTGGCGTAATCACAAGGTGTAGAAACTGGCTTAAAACCAAGCATGACAACATCATTGAGGATATCCAGTGCATACTTTCTTTGACAGAGATTTATACCAGTAGATCTTCTAGCTATTTCAAATCCTAGAAAGTACCTTAAATTTCCTAGGTCCTCGATTTTGAAAGCACTATTGAGTAGATTTGTAATTCTTTGAATTTCAGAAAAATCATTTCTTGACAAGACAATGTCATCAACATAAACCAGTAAAATAACAATGGTGTTGCAACCATGCTTAATGAACAAAGAATGGTCAGAGCTACAATGCTTGTATCCATGGGAAATCATAAAGGATGATAATCTAGCATACCATTGCCTACTAGTCTGTTTCAAGCCATATAAAGACCTTTGAAGCTTTGCCTTGGTCTAGCAACTTGCATACCTTGAGGGATAACCATTTATGCTTCTTCATTTAAATCACCATGTAAGAAAGCATTGTTCACTTCCAGCTGCTTGAGGTACCACTGATTAATAGCAGCTAAAGCCAGTGATAGTCTCACTGTGGTTAGTTTAGCTACTAGAGAGAAAGTGTCTAGGTAGTCCTGTCCTTCCACCTGAGTATATCCTTTTGCCACTAGCTTGGCTTTATACCTCTCTATGGAACCATCAGATTTGTGCTTGATCTTATATACCATTCAAAACCAATGGCAGTTTTGTGCTGAGGAAAATCAGTGAGAACCCATGTATCATTAAGCTCTAGTGCTCTTATCTCAGCATTCATATCTTGAATCCAATTAGGATCCTTAGATGCTTCACTGTATGACTGAGGTTCAACACTTTGTGTGATAGATAACATAACATGGTGATAAGAAAGGGACAACTTAGTGTATGAAAGGACATAACTAAGAGGATAAAGACTAGTACCTGTAGAGTGACTAGCAACAATTCATGATGAATATGTAACATGGAAGTCTTTATACTTACTTGGTCTATGAATTTGTCTAATGGGTTTGCTAGATGTAGGAATGACTGGTTGTGAGATTAAGGGATCAGAATCAATATTGGAAGTAGACATGACATGATCACATGGTGGCTCTAAAGATGAATCATCAGACTGATCAATGGCATTAGATGAAGGAGTAGGCATAGGTAGGACAATGATAGGGTCTGGTTTGTTTTGATCAGTAAATGAAAAACAATTTTTATAGAAAATGACATATATAGAGATAAAAATGGACTTGGCCTTGAGATCAAAAGAGATATATCCTTTTGTGTGTGGCTTGAAACCCAAGAAAACAGAAGTAATAGCTCTGGGGTCAAGCTTCTTTCTATTAGCTGTCAAAGTACTAGAAAAACACAGACAACCAAAGACCCTTAAGGATTCAATATCATATACAATTCCATATAGTTTCTCATAAGGAGTTTGATTATCAAGGAATGGGGTAGGCATGCAATTAACAAGGACAACATAATGAATCAATGCATAAAACAAAAACATACAAGGTAAATTAGACTAAAATATAGGATCAAGTGGCATTTAATATATGTTGATGTTTTCTTTCAACAATCCCATTTTGTTGGGGAGTTTCAACACAAGAACATTGATGTATAATGCCAGTATCATCATAGAACTATTTCATAATGAATTCAGATCCATTGTTTGATCTGATAACCTTTATTTTTTTACCCAATTTGCTTTTCAACATTGGCAACAAAATTCTTTAATGAGATTGTGTTTCAGCTTTTGAAGTCTTAAGGAAAACCCAAACAAACCTTGAATAATCATTTACAAAAGTAAGAAAATATTTGTAACCATTTAAAGAAGTTATATGGCAAGGGCCCCAAATATCAACATGCACAAGAGCCAAAATACAAGATGAATGAGAATCATTGCTAGGAAAAGACAATTTTCTTTGTTTTGAATGATGACATGTTTCACATATGAATTTTTTAATATAATATAAGAACAGGATAAAATTGTTTCAATAACATCGATCTTTCATAAGATGGATGAGCAAGTCTGAAATGACTAAATCTATAGTTTTTTTATTACATGAAAAAGATGAAATCCTAGAAACACTAGAACAAACAGGGACAACAGTGGAATTAGAACTGTATTCGTTATAAGGCTTGAGAGGAACCATTTTGAGTTTGTAAAGACCTTCAACCATATCAACTGTACCAATCCTCTACAAGTTCTGTAAATCCTGTATAAAACATTTCTCATTCATAAAGATTAGTTTGCAAGACATATAAGAGATCAATTTGGATATTGATTTCAAATTGAATTGGAAATTACGTATGCATAAGACATCCTCTGGATATAAAAATTGAGGAAATTGAATTCTACCTGCATGAGCTGCAGTGACTGTGATGGAGGTCCATTCCAAGCCAAAGGTCTAGAAGGAGAGCTTGAATCACTTCCTTTGGTGAGCTTTAAAGGACCCATGACAATAGCTAGATGTAACATCCTTCCAATTACTATATTATGCCTAGGTCATAATACGTAACTAGAAGATGTTAACTTTTCTAACGTAAAATTTTTAACCAAAATCGATTGATAAAAACTTATCTCAATATTAGAAAATTAAGCTTATATTGAGCCTGTAGAGACTTTTTGGTCTTTTTAATAAATTACAACTTAGTAATAACGTGTAAATAATATTTCCTTCAATAATAGTAATGTTCATATACTACAAAGCATATAACAAAATACTACAAGTCTGCAACATTAAAAGAAATCTTCCAACTTGTCCTCATTTTGTAGCTCCTCCTTTCGATTTACTTGTCTGGAATGACACGGGAACATGCTAAAACAGTGAGAATTAACAAAGAATTCCGAGTAGGTGAAAATTTACTTATCATACAACGTCATTGTCATCATTCCAACTACTTCGGTTTATTAAGAAAACATGTAAACAATTATAGTTGATTTTTAATTTCATAAACATATAATCCCAAAGTAGTTTCATTTTATTTACAAACACTTAAAAATAATCTCATACTTCATCATTAATGCAAGCATCATTTTCAATCATGTCAATGCATAGCTGACCTTTGTTATTCTCCTCTTTAATACCCTAAACTAGACAATGAGCTCATTACTAGACTTAGGTTGCTCCCGCAGGGTCGTACTCAGCTTAACTGTATCACCCTTTGGGGTCCCATAGGGTCGTGCTCGGCTTAATCGTATCACCCGTTGGGTACCATCAGGGTCGTGCTCAGCTTAACTGTATCACCCTTCAGATATTATCTTTCTTTAGTCTTTCCCTCAGGGTCGTGCTCGGCTTAACCGTATCACCCTTTAGGTCTTATCTTTTTATCTTTCTTAATGCACATGACATGCTCAATGACATGCAAAGCTACATAACTCATGTCATACAATTATGTCACAAAACATCAAGATTTCATCATCACAAAAGAAAATCATAACAAAGAACATCATAACAACAAGATTTCTTACTACATATGATTCGGTTCTTCCTATAATCTATACTCATCTAACAGTCATTAAATTCTCATCTTTTAATAGGTTAAACTAGACTTTCTAAGCTTTCTAAAAAGGTATCACATGCCTCAATTGGAGTTATAAAACTCTAGATATAATATTTTAAAAATAGAACTTCAAATCTGCCAGCAGTCTCAAAATTCCACACTAACATCTCCTAGTGTTTTCACGATTTCAAGGAGTAAAAATTCTAGTTTTAGATGAAATTTTATGTGTTATATTTGACATTTAGATCTTTAATTCCATATATCATACACCTTATTTGAGTAAGAAATAAGAGAGAAATAAATTTTGTAAAACGGATGGCAGAAGCTGTTTGGATGTGGACAGTTTCGGACAGCTTGAGCTAAAATAATTTCTGGGAATGATTCACAACTTAGTTTGGTCCCATATTTTAGGAAAACATATAGGACATCCTAAGATTTAAAATGAGTGGTCAAACATCTCGTTTGGTTAAGTATAGTGGGAGATATGGAAATTTCAAAACAGTCCAAAATTCAGCTTACAACCATACGAATAATCTCAAGAATCAAATGATAAATAAACCTAACTTTCACCTACCTCAAACAAGTTTTCTTCCAATTCCTCCAAGTATTTCGCTGCACCTCAAGGTCTTGAAAGAATGAAAGTCTTGTCTAGTATTTGATGTTTTGGAAAGGTGAAGAAGGCAACAGAAGTGAAAGGATACGGTTTTGATATCCAGAAAAAAGTGAGAAGAATGAAGCAAAGTGTGGAGAGAAAAAGAAAGAGAGATGGCCGTGAGTTTGAGGGGAATAGCATGGCTTGTGCAGAATTTTAATTCAAGGGGGTATTTATAGAAAACATTTTGGTTAGGAAGTAAAGAAATTAGTTAGGATGTAACTTAGTTAGTCCTTGGTTTGGTTCTAAAGTAACTAAGTAATCATGACCTAAAGATATTTTAATTTTATGCATTAAATGCATGCTTACTAAGCAAGAAGAAAGATTCCTTCATTAAATGGCTACGTGCACGTGGAATGGAGTTTTCAAGAAGCCAAATCCGATTTTTCTAAGCTTGGTTGCAAAATTATCTTTTATACAAAGTTCTAGAGCTTACACGTTAACCTACACATGGTTTCACTTCCATATAGCTTCAAATCTCACGTATAAGCTTGCTTGGTCTTATGTTTTTGTTTCTTTTTATTCCATTGCATCTTAACTAAACTCATAATTACTCTTTCTAAATATCTTTCCACTTTATACAAAAATCTCCTAAGTCATGATGTCTTTCTTCCAAGTGTCTTCCACTTGTCCTTATATCATGTATGTAAGTCATGAAATATCCTCCCTTCCTACTCCCTCTTTCACGTGATTATCAAGGGGAGAGAAGATTTTTCTTCCTTTCATGTCACATTGTGTACATATGTCATGTAACGCCTCTCTTTACTCTCTCTCGTGGTTGATTGATTTTAGATAAAATCTCATATCCCTTATGTATTAAAATGAGTTTAGTTATAAATTTCATGAAAATTTCTTTTTCTTATTGCTTCAAATAAGCGAATTCTTTCTCACTACGCTTCATACAATTACAATTCATCAAAACAGTCCAGAATATCGCACAGTCCAAGTACAAGCCATCATGAAATACAAAGAATTTAACTTATTACAAATCATCAACATATCTTCATCATCTTTCCTTTATAATTCTTCTAGACTTTCCTGCTTTTCTGCTCGCCCAAATGAATTTGGGGTCATCACAGGTGTCAACCACAGACACAAAATAGGGTAAGTTTATGATAAACATAGTTTGAATAAAATAAATATAACAAACTTATTTCATTCACAGATTTATTCCCAGCACACAGATCAAATATTCAACATACCACATATGCATCAATGAATAATTATTCCACATAATCAACATGGGATGTATGTAATGCATGCTTATCTTCTTTATATGATGCATGCCTGAGATCTCAGGTTATCTCTTTTATCAGTGGCCACAGTCAAGATAGCCTCACCCACTCTGGTGGCACAAATAAACTTATCCAACCAGTCGGGGTAGCCCAGGGGCGCGTAGGATAGTCACCTCCACCTATGTGATCATCATGGTGGTGTGGTCCTCCCTGTCTCAACTACCCCCAAGTTCATAACTCCCTTGAACGCGTGGACTCAGTTTAGCTATCTGACAACAACAACACGGTCTAGCCCCCGCCAGGCATATGCATATGAAAATGCATGTATGACATATCTTTCTTTTATCATTTGTTTCAATTTTCTTATCAACTCATTCCACCCACTCCAGTGGAATTCATATCATATAGTTCCACCCTCTCCAGTGGAACACAAAATAACCAGCAACTCACTTTTAAATCATCTTTATTACAGATCTCAACAATTACTTCTACATCAAGTGAATATCATACCGCTACTTCAACTTACACAATACAGCAACTTATTTAAATACAGCAATCCAATAACATATACAGCAATTAAATACATTACAGCAACTAAGTAAAATACGTTACGGCAATTAAATACAATACAGCAATTTACATAAAGTATGATACAACTTCATAAATGTAATACAGCAACGTATTTACATACAACAATATATATATATATATAGCATACTACAATATCAATTAAATACAGCAATCTGAAATGATAACAGCAACAACAAATACAGCAATATCAACCTATTATTATTCAACAACATACAGCAACATACAGCAGCCTAATATCATACAGCAACCCTAAATACAGCAACATAATAAATTATACAGCAACACCAATTATTAAATACAGTAACTCAAATACAGCAACATATTCTCATACAGCCATATTAAATTATCATCTCACAACATTAAATAATTAATTATATTTACCACAAAATAAGAGTAGTCCTATTTATTAATCAGAATTAATTATATTAATTAAATACTTTCATTCTAAACTAATTAGGTATTCAAGTTATGTTTTATAAATTTTTCTAATTAATTTAGGACTTTCAACAAACACATGGCATGCTAATTTTCATCTTTACCAAACAAGGAAGATCATATCTTAAATCTTAGAAGATTAGATGTTAAATTAACTCAATCAACTATCTAATTCATGTTTACTAATATACTCCCCATACTACCTTTAAATTTCGGTCACTTCTTTTTTTCCTAAGATCAAGTTATTTATCCAATAATCATTTGTTAAACTAAAACCAAGTTACTTAATCAAATAACCTTTCAAGCTCTTTGAAACAATTTATCAAACACCTAAAATACAAGGCATGGTTCTTTATGGAAATAACTAAGAAGCTTAATATTCAAACATAGCTTATCATAAACTTCCCCATACCTAGCTTTTTCTTGAACTTTTGAAAGCTTTTCCTTCCTTTTTCTTGGCCTTCACGTGTAGCTTTCAAAATGTGGTCCTAGCTTTTGATTTTTTGTGCAAGTAAAAATTGAAAAGGATGTAAAGTGGCTTTGTGGTGGAATAGGTACGGTTTTTGCTCCTTTAGGGGTGGTCCAAATTTTCTAAATTCCAAGCTTTTTATAGGTAGTAAATATTAGTTTTTTACTTCATGAAATCCAAGGTTCATTATGGCTTACTTTCCTTGTGTTCTATTCTTATTGGCTTTGGTTTCTTACCTTTCCAAGTGGCTTATTTTCCATCTAGTTTCTCTTATTCTTCTCTTGGTCCTCTTACACGTTGAGGATGGATGTGGAAAGAAGATTAGATTTGGTTTTATGTAATAAAATATCTTGGAAGTATTAAATGGTTAACTTTCCTCTTGGTAAATTTTTATTGGCTAGCTTACATCCATGCTCCAAGTGTCCTTATTCTTGAAAATTCTTCACTTCTCTTGCTTTCTCCCTTGTGCACGTTTGAATCATAGCATGTGGAGGCTTGATTTTGTCTTGCAAAAACCGTGGGAGCCAAGAATGCAAGGAAGTTTACATGTTTTCAAATAATCTTAAGTCATTTTCATTACTTTCCACCATTCTTAATCCTATTGGCCATTAATTCCTCACCTTCCAAGTGTCTAATTTCCACATTCTTCCTCCTCTTCCCACGTTGAAAGCTTGGTGGTTTTATAGAAAATTTTGTCTTAATTCATTTTATGTAAAAAGCTTGTAGTTTAGGACATCTTAAACTTTATTTGTCCTAATTGGCTTTTTTCTCACTTCCTATTGGTCCTTGTGGCTTTTATTGTTTAAATTACAATCCTAACTCATTTAAGAAATCCATTCATTACATAATTAAGGGAAAATTCTAAAGATTATGACAATCTTTTCTATACAATTTTCTAATGTCCATAATAGCCTTAAATTGAATTCTTTCCTAATATTTATCAAAATTCCTAGAAATTTCATTTTATCATTCCTTGTCATTTTCTAACTTAATATTCCCTTATCTAAAGGTATTTTATCCATCCTACAGGTCCTACAAAATTTTCCTAAATCATTTGGCCATTTTGATTAAAAGGGCATTTCTGTAATTTTTCCATTCTAGGGACGTGATGGTAATTATCCAGTTTATTTAAGGATATTTATGGAATTTCCTCCCTAAAATATCTCACCAAAATATCTAGGGGTATATTGGTCATTTCTAAAAATGTCCAGGGGCAAAATTGTCATTTTTACCTTAGGGACATAACCGTCATTTCTGAAATTGTTCAGGGGCATAATCGTCATTTGCCCTATATCTTTTGTACTGTCCCTAATTAATATTTCACCCAATTGACTGTTCTTCAAAATTTTGGGGTGTTACATGTCACCTTTTATGAAGAAGAAAAATCCAATTTCAAGATAACTTCACACATGGCATTTTCTAATTCGAACTCTTCTACCTAAAAGATAATATTGAATAATAGACTCTAGAGATTTCTCTACAAATATCTAATCAAAATATCCAGGGGCATTTTGGTAATTTGTCACTTACTCCAGGGGCATTTTTGTCGTTTCCACTTCAAAATATCTAACCAAAATATCTAAGGGTATTTTGATAATTTTCTCTTCAAGGAAAGGGTAATATGGTCATTTTCAAACATTTTTGTAATTTATCTTTTTATCTATAATCGACATAATCAAATTTTTGGGATGTTACAATTCACCCCTCTTTTTAAAAATTTTGCCCTCAAAATTTACTAGATTATACTAAATCTCTAACAACTCTAAACTAACAATTTAATCCCATATTTTCCACTAACCAATTCATACCTATGTATTCAATCAACCTTTTATTCAACCATCCAATAGAAACTTAAATCAAAATATCTAGCTCACCCCTTCTATATTATTCTAAATAGTCCATTACTAACAATTTTATATCATATATTTCATCCAATCAATCAAAATATATTAAAATTTCTATATGTACCTCATTTCTTCTGCTTCTTCAACATTCATAGTGAACACTCGACCAGATTGTTGAGGTCTTCCAGATTGTTTGGATCCAACAATATTTTGTTGATTAGTGTGTCTACAATCCTTAAGCATTTTATGGCCCGGTTTCCCACATCCATAACATATTAGTTGACCTTTGAGACAGGGTCTATCCCCATGGTACTTACCACACTTGGTACATTCTCCACCTCGAGGAGTGAACCGTGTTATCTGGTTTTGTTGCTTAGGATACTCCCTATCTCTACTCATATTTCTAACTCCGTTGTCATGCTCAGGGGCCTTCCTCCTCCAACCCATCAAGGCCAACTTGGACAAGCAAGAGGAAGCACACCAACTTAAGGATAACAAGGGCTGAATTTTGATGTCTCAAATTCAATTTAATTCAATAAATTCCAGCACTTGTTAGAAGCAAAAGTAGTAGAAATAAAAAGGCTTTTTAGTGCAACTGTGTAAAGAGGTGTAGGTTCACTTGTGTGTAATTTGTGTAGCAACTTAGTAAATTATTTGGCTGCACTTAGAAGCTAAAAATACTGCACCTTTCATGAAAATGGGACAGCCAAGGGAGTTTGGGACAGTCAAGGGTCACTTAGGAGAAGCTTGCACCACAAGCTTCATTAAGCTTGCTTTAGGCTCCTTTAGTGTGCACTACAAGCTTCATTTGAATTGTCATTTCATGTGCATTAGCTTGTAATTTCGTGGCCTTTATAAGGTGCCCAAAACTGAATGTAAAAAAACTTTGGTTCATTAATACAAATCTGAAATTTGGTGAGAGTTTCTTTCTTGTTATTGTCCAAGAGCTTCTTGTTTCTTATCAATGGCTTTAAGCTATTGTGGTGATTCTTCCTAGACTTATTGGAGAGCTTCTCCATGGTGTCTTCCATCTTCATCCCTAACCTTTCTTCCATCTTCCATTGCTGCCATTAAAGAAAGCTTCCAGCCATACATTTTCATGAAAGCTTGGACAACTTGTGTGTTCTTGAAGTTTGCTCTGCAAGGTAGATTTGGGAAATTTTATGTCTAATGGTTTAGACATACATCAGATTGTAGGACCATTAGGAATTCTAACAATGACATGGTTTATCTTTTTACATAAAGAAAACAAATGAGGAAAGGCTGTAACATGATCTGTGGCACCTGGGTCAAGGATTCACTCATCTTGACTAGTCTTGCTTACACTACAAGTGTATAGTTTACTACCTTTATTGCTAATTGTACCAATTTGATTCACATGTGGTTTGTTGTGAACCGTGTTTTGTTGTTCTAGCAGTGTCATCAAAGCCTTATACTGCTGAGAGGTTAGCTTCACATCCTCTTCTTGTGTTTCTTGTTTCCTTTCTTAGGCTAAGTTGTCACATTCCTCCTTTTCTGCACTGATATTGTTAATATTTGAACCTTGAGACTTATAAAATTTGTGTCTAGGGGGGGTAACCATGCTTTCTATAGCATTCATATATAGTGTGGTTAATGAAACCACAATATGCACACAACTTACTTCCTCTTCTTCCTGTGTTTCCTCTACCAAAGCCACTTTGATTTCCTCTTCAATACATTGGATCTAACAACAGTAAACTGATCATTCAAACCTCTAAGAAACTGTATTACTTGATCTTGTTTCTTTCTTTTCATAATACTAGTAAGAGCATCACAAACACACTTTAGATCACATGAACAAACTAGATCAGGTCTGTAACTTTCCAATTCATTCCAAATAACATGCAATTTTGTAAAGTAATTATTTATAAATTGATCACCTTGTTTGATAGATGCCATGTCCTACTACAATTATGAAATTCTCAGCAAATCCCCTTATGAATACCTTTACTTCAAATCGTTCCATATGTCTCGTGCATCATCCATCAAAAGGATGCTCTACCTAATCCAAAGCAAAACTGAGTGAACAAGCCAAGAAACCACCATATTAAATCACCTCTTCCAAGCTGTATGAAGAGTAAGGTTCGATGCATATCTTTGAATGGATCTGTCAACAAATTCAACTTTATTTTTCACACTTAATGTAGTAAGCATTGATCAACTCCATGAACTGTAATTTGTTAAATCAAGAACTGGAAAAACTAGTGCAATTGTTGGATTTTCTTCTAGATCTGATACCATCATAAACCTCATGTCTGCCATGGATGAATGCAAAGCTTGCATAGGAAGCTTGCAAAGATAGTTAAAGAGAAAAACTAATATTGAAGGAAATGAATAGCATGAATTGGTTAACTTGCAAAGTTGGTTATTACAGCTGAATATATAGTTAGTTGTAAGTGTAACTAACTCATAACTAAGTGCAACTAACTAAACTAACTAACTAACCAAGTAAGCTAACTCTAGTTACATAATGCTTCCTAAAAAGAGTTGACAAGGTATAGACTACGTTTTCTATTAATAACTGGAAATCCCATATATATTATGATTAAATAATGATGAGTTAGGGCACGCTGTGGAAGCAATTGCCTTTAAATTTCAATATACCCAACACCTGACAAGTGTGGCCTTTCAACAATGAAAAAAAATGGAATCGAGAAAATACACGAACTCACACTATCAGACTGAAATTAAAATTTGAAATCCTAAAATCTGTCATCTTTTTGATAAATGACTTTCTATGTGTGGCACAACACTATCCCGTTATGGTCTCTTTCTTATCTTGTGTCCCTCATGTATCACTACCTCTCATTTCTAACTTTCTATAAATAACTAGCCTCAGTCCTTCAACTTTTATTCTGTCCATGGTTGTATTCCTTTTCATTGATATCTACCATTATTTGTCAACATGTTGAAGTACATGCCAATTACTCTGTTGTCATGTCTGTAACTTATTGATGTGGCACCACAGTAATTGACAGTTGGGTATTTTTTTTAATGTATGTAACTATTTATGGTTTAATGATGCCTATTTGCATGTTATTTGTACTTGCCAATTCGAACCAATCTTGGAGAAAAAGGGTGTCACTGGTTAATTTACGGGCATACCATCAAATTTGTTTTCCAATGTGAACTTCTGGTTGTGTTGGAAATTCCTGTCCCAAATACAAGGGTGGCAAAAATAAGACATCAAGCCTCCAAATATGTGGAACAAGCAAGACAAAAAGGCAACAACAACAAAGATCCAACCCCTTTTCCTTTCCCATTCAACTTTTTTTTTTCAGCCTAAAAAATTTCTTCCTTTGTTCCTCAACAACCTCTACAACAACTTCATCAATGTCTTTATCAAGCTCATCAGGCCAACAAAAATTATTACAATGCATTCCTAGAAACCCCCTCTACAGTATTAAAAAAACAAAATCCTAAATAAAGAATGGTATTGAAAAATAAAAGATAAAAATTTGGGGAGACAAGCACATTTTACCTTCTAATAAAAGCAACATCAGAACAACCATCCATGATTCTTTGAGCTATGTGACATCACAAGCACATCTTTATCCCAACACAAACATTTTATCCACCAAGGAATTGTGGCTCCTTGGGAAGAAGCCAAAGACACTGTACCTCAAGACGTTGGTGATTCTTGTTTTGGAATGAAATTTTAGGACGTTGGAGGTGGGCTTGTGAGTGGTATGCCTTTTGCTAAAGTAGGGCTCATGAATGGTTGACTGGGGTATGGTTTCTTTTAAAAGAAACATAATTTATTAATTACACTAATAATTAATAGAATATAAATACACGTGTTAAATCCATCTCAATGCACTTCCAATATGGTGTTCCCATGTGTACAAACACATTACTAGTTAACAATTGAACTAATAGAAAGAACTAAAACCATAGACAGAACAAAAGTTGAAGGACTAAGACCAGCCTAAAAAAAGTGCAAGGACAAAAACTATAAAATTTGAAAAGATAAAGGACAAAAAACATAGTTTGCTCAACTCTTATTGTTTTATTCTCAAATTGTCTTTGTCTTGTGAATTTGTCCTTGTTTGCTTGTAGCAGAGCACTTCATTGGTTTGTGGGTTGAAATAATCATGTGATTGGTAAATCCCATATGCAACTTTTAAACTAGTCTCTTAAATCCTACAACTTTATTAACAAGGATTTTATGCTTAAATAATATATGTATTTATTTGTTGCATAAGCAAGGCATAGTTTCAAATAAACATTTTCATTTTTTTCTTATGTGTTTGTTTCTTTTTGCTTTATATCTCTCTTATTCTTGGGGTATTTGATATAAAATAAGTTTGTTCATCAAAATAGATACTAAGTTCATTCCTGAGCAAGAAAGAGGAAAAGAACAAAAGAGTTGTCAAGTTTGATGACAAAAAGTTTTTGCCAAAAAATATAACCGAACATGATATGTATCATTTCAACTAAATATTTTTTATCTGCAATTTTCTTGAACCTAATAAAAATTCTCTAGTTTTCAACAAATTTTCTTTTCCTATAAGGAGACTCATAACTTGCCAAAACCCGTGCCATCTCCATGGGCTACTTCTCCAAAGGTCTCAATTTTTTACTCATTGTATACTTATGTTTATAGGGAAACACCTGACATTGTACATCCCTTTTAACTAAATATTTATATTTGCAGTCCACTTGAACCTAATAAACATTCTCTAGTTTTCACCAAATTTTCTTTTCCTATAAGGAGACCCATAATTTGCCAAAACCCTTGCCATCTCCATGGGCTACTTCTCTACAGGTTTCAATTTTTTACTCATTGTATGCTTATATTTATAGGGAAACAATTGACATTGTACATCACTTTTAAATAGGCTTATCATAATTTTGGCTCTACCTTTTAGTGTAAATCATGCTACAACAACTTCTTATGTAAATCCTATTAATTATCTCTTTTATACGCCTTGTTTGGGAAGTCAGGTGGTGATATACATGTTCATGCATATTATAGATGATCATGCTCTTTGATTTTTGATGTAGGGACTTCTCATATCTCTTGTTTTCATGTTATATCTTGTTTGATATATATGTGTGTGTATATATATATATATATGATAGAAGCCAACTCAATATGGTTTTGTATATCAAATGAAGTCATTTTCCATGATTTCTATTAAACTAAGGTTTCAATTAGCTATTGTTAATGGATTCAATATATGGTTTTTTCTCCTAGGGAACTTCTATGATGGAAAATTGTATGTATTGTATATTCATAAATACAAATGATAACTTTGCAGGGTGGTTAGAGTTCTCTATTTTCTTCTGCGAATTGAATACAAAGGACTTTCTACTGAAAATAACAAAATTTTAATGGGAAAATACCTTTAATCCTAGGAATCCCCAAGCCTTCAATCCTAATTAATAAGAGCTTAAAATCTACAAATAAAATAACTTAGGAATCCAATGAAAATGGGAAAATGCCTTCAATCCTAGTATGTAAGAGCATACAACCTACAAGTAAAGAAACTAAGGAATCCAAAAGAAAATGGGAAAGGGTATTTACTAATTACATTGTAAGGACATATGTTTAATTGATTTTCACATATTTTAATTGTTCAACTAATAAATCTAGGTGATTGATTTGTAGTAGTTAAAAATAATGATATTCTTAGCATTGATAAGAGAGATGGAGAGAGAGAAAGTTTGAAAGTAATGTGTGAGTTAATGTAATATTATTTTTAGTGTATGCATTTGACTTTTCCATACCTTTCATTAAATTGCCATGTACACTAATAGATACCCTAATATAATTAAAATATGATATGAAAAGGTCCAATGCATACTCTAAAAATAATAATAGATTAACTCACACATTACTTTCAAACTCTCTTTCTCTCTTTTCAGTGCTAAGAAATCAAATTATATTTAATTACTACAATAAATCACATAGATTTATTATTTGAGCATTTAATATGTGCAAATCAATTAAACACATGTCCTTGCAATGTAATTAGTAAATTAATTTTCCTATTTTGTTTGGATCCCCGAGTTTCTTTGCTTATAGGTTATAATCTCTTATTAACAAGGATTGAAGGCCTTTACCTATTTTCTTTAGATTCCTAAGTTACTTTATTTGTATGTTATATGCACTTGTCAATTAGGATTGAAGGCCTTTTCCCCTTAAATTCTTCTTCCTTTCAGTAGAAGATCTTTGTATTCTATTTGCATAAGCAAATAGATAACTTTGACTAACTTGCAAAAATATCATTAATGAATATACAAACACATAGTTGTTCATAATTGGAGTTTTCTAGGAGAAACAACCATATATTGAATCCATTAACAATAGCTAACTGCACCCCAACTCCATACTCCATAAAAGAATATGTAAATTCCATAAAATCTAAAGCAACTGTAAACCTTAGTTTAATTGAAATTGTAGAAGAAGAAAAAATGAAGAAATCTAATAATAAGCTTATTAAATGATTGAGGAATTACAATTACCCCATTGCTGCCATAGGATAAAGATTGGAGAATGACCTCATTTGATACACATAACCATATTGAGTTGGTCTATGCCATATCTGTATCAAACAAGATATAACATGAAAACAAGACATGTGAGTAGTACCTTCATCATAATCAAAGCACATGATTAACTATAATATGCATGAATACATATATCACATCTTGGCTTCCCAACCAAGGGGAATAAAAGAAAGAACCAACAAGGTTTACACTTGAAGTTGTTGTAGCAGGATTTACACTAAATGTTGTAGTAGACCCAAAATTATGATAAGTGTAATTGAAAGTGATGTACAATGTCAGTTGTTTCCCTACAGACATAAGTATACAATGAAACTAGGACCTTTGGAGAAGTAGCCCATGAAGATGGCAAGGGTTTGGGCAAGTTATGCGTCTCCTTATAGGAAAATTTTTTTGGTGAAAACTAGAGAATGTTTATTGGGTTCAAGTGGATTGCAAATAGAAATATTTAGTTGAGATGGTACATATCATGTTTGGTTATATTTTTTGGCACATACTTTTTGTCATCAGGCTTGACAACTCTTATGTTCTTTTCCTTCATCTTGCTCATGAATGAACTCAATACCTGCTTTGATGAACAAATTTCTTTTAGGAGTTCAAAACTTTTGGAACTCAACAATGACAACAATGACAAAATATGATCAAAAGGAATAGAACCACTATTTTATCACACTAAAACAAAGTAATTAGGAGTCTCTAGGTTGCTCAGTTATATCTTATTCATAATATAATAATCAAACCTAGGAAGTAAATAAATGAATCAATGGCAAAAATAAAGCCTAGTTACTAGGTAAAATAAGAAATTGTAATTATCATTGACCATATATTCTAACATGAGATGATTATGTTCATGAATCTAAATTGGTATTATGACAAAGGCTAGGAAACATAAAAAATGAAACCTTCTAAAGGAACAAAACTACCACAACAGAGAGCAACCTTTTTAAATTCTTAGCATATGTACTAAGAAGAAAAAAAGGAATATAAATGTATAAATTGTTAAGTAACATTGACCAAATATAATGTTAGAATAAATATTGTAGGTAAATGTTGAATGGTTGTGACTTGTGGTAGTGAATTAATTTACACCTTCACCCCTTTTCAAATCCTTAAAATGGTTTCTTAGTTACTCATGCATTCTAGTTTCAAATGTAGACCACTTAATTATATAAGTTAATAAGAAAGCCAACTTGCAATTAGGTAGGTTGAAGAAATATATTGTTAACATACACCAAAAAGAATGAGAAAAACCAACTATAGTCTAAAATTGATATCCACATACATTGTAATAAATATGTAGTTTCAAAGTCCAAAATGTGTGCTCCAAAGAAAAGAGCCAATCAAACTTATGATACATAAAAGTCAACCATGCAGCTAGATTTAAAGCTATTGTTAATAGCAATACTAATTATATAGTAGTTTCGATACAACACAACAATACCAAAGCCAAACTTGAATCTGGCTAGAAAATTCAAGTTTACTGAACTTGTCAAGATTCGTTACCAAAGTGAGAGTGGTGGGGCCTTGTGACTAAAAAAGCATGCATCTAGGTGTCAAAAGAATAATGGGACCACAACAAGAGTTTCGTAACCATAAAAAAGAGTAAAACACTATAAAAAATGAGTGAGACCACAACTAATTCAAAATGTCTATTACTATGTTACAACAATTCACATGACATCCAATTGCATGTCCATAGAGTTTCCCTATCAAATGCCACAATCCCTAAACAAAGTCCTCCTCATCAAATATTAGACCAAGGGGGTCTAACTTAAGTTGGTTAAGTAGGGTGTGAGTGTTGTATACCCCTAATACTATGTTCATTTCCTACGAATAAAAAAGTCACAGTTAAAATTTGAGCATAAGAGAAGATGAAAAGAAAGTTAAGTACCGCTTAAGAAATGGCCCATCCAGTTCTCACCAATGTCAAAGTAGAAAACTTAAAAAAAAAATAAAGAAATATATCAAAGAGATTGAGAGGGAGAGGTGTAAATAAAAGTTAAGAGATTACTTATGTGTATATAAAGTCAGAAATACGAGGTAGTGACAAACAAGTGACATGGGATGAGAAAGAGACAACAATGAGGTTGTGTTGTGCCACACATAGAAAGTCATTTCACAAAAAGGTGATAGATTTTAGGATTTCAAATTTTAATTTTAGTATAGTAGTGCGAGTTCATGTTTTTTTCCAGTTCCAATTTTTTATATTCTTTAAAGGCCAATGATTTTGTTCAAACTGCACACTCATGCAACTTGCATCTAACAAAACAAAATTTTTGTTGTTGAATAAGTTTGTGAGTTTGAGGTCTCCAATAGCCCCCAAACATCCCCCAACCTTCACAATGAATCCTTAGGTGTTTAATTACTTTGAACTTATGAATTGATTACCAATTATGTTTTCCAAATTATTAAAAAACCAAATTTTACTTAAGAACGCTAAAAGGGGGGGGGGGGATTGCAAGAAACATATAACAAACCTAAAATCAATCAAACAACAATTTGCTCAATTATAAAACACACACAAAGCTTTGATGTATTCATAACCATCCAAGAATTAAATATAAAACCTAAGTGCTTAGGAAAAAACCCATTGGCCATCACAAGAAACCATAGAAAGTAAGAGAAAATTCACTCCTCCTTACCTCGAAAGAGGCATTACGCTATGTGAAGCGTTGTAGCGACAGCAAACCTACACTCTTGTCGCTCTTCTTTTTTCATTCGTTCCTCTCCTCTTCTTTTATTTTCTTTTTTCTCTATCTTATGGAGACTAAAGTTAAATATTCTCTTTCCTTTCCTTTTTCTTAAGACTTAGATAGAAAAATAGTTTGGGTGGGTTTGTGGTGTATTGGGCTTAGTCCTCCATTGGACTTTAGTCGTTCTGTTATTATCTTAATATCTTATTCATATACTTTTGACACAACAAATCATGAGATAAGATAAGATTAGAGAATATATTTATAATGTAAACATAAAATAATTCTTAGATAAATTAAGGTAAGATAATATAATATAATATAATAATTATAGTAGTGAAATCAAATTATATAATAGTAAGGTCCTAATAAGGGTCTCATCATGACTCATTTATATAATTCAAAATTTGGGGCATTACAACTCTATCCTCCTTCAAAGATTTTTGTCCTAAAAAGTAAAGACTGAACTATGCATGTCTATTGTCCTCATTTTTTAAGGATTGATCTTATCAAAAGTTGGTTGTACAATACCTTATGTCAAAGTGGTCCCCTAAATTCCACGTCAAGACTAGGCTGGCAAATATTAAGACAAGGTCTCCTACCCATTAGACATCTATATAACTCCTTCTTACTTATGCTAGTCAATCTAGACATGTGCTCTAGACTATAACGGTTTTCTCCACTACGTGTTGGATCAACCAAGAATCTAGAAGGGGGGTTGAATAGATTCTTTCAAAATCTTACCCAATTAGTTCTTTGGTCAAATTAAAACGACATATTTCAATTAATAAAATTTTCCTCAAAAGATCAACATAATCAATAAAGCTTTCAATGATTATAACAAATGTAAAAATAGAGTTTTTATGGCCTTTTGAGATCAATTCTAATACCAAGATGTTCATGGCTAAAAGTTAAGAGAGACAGAGAATCACACAAGAGTTTATGTTGGTTTAGTCCAAACAGGACTACATGCAGTTATTCTAAGACCTCTTAAAACTTACACTATTTAGAGAATCAAGTATAAATACTATGCAATAAATTCCCTAAAAGAACTCTAATATTTCCCTTGAAATCTACATGAGAGAGACCCAAAATTGAAACCTACATGAGAGAGACCCAAAATTAAAAGTCTATCAATTCTCTAAACCTCTTGGCAACCCTAACCAAGAATCACAACCTAAAAAGAATGTAAAATAAAGTATTGAATACACCTGAATGTGTTCATTTTCAATATCTTCAAGTTCCCTTCATAAGATGATCAATTCATGATGGTAGAATGAATGATTCTTTGATCAACTTCAACCTTCAAACTAAAAGTAGTGCAATCCTTTTAAAAGACTCTCTTGAAATATTTTTCTCCAAGACTTAACGTATTAAGAGTCTCTAATAAAGAAAACATATATAGATATTTATAAATTTTGACAGTTAAAAATAATATAATTGATTATAAAATCAGGCAATGAATTAATTTGTCAGGATCTCCCTTGTTCTGCATTTTCAGAAACTAGATATTGGATTATGAAATGGGGTAATCAATTAATTCGTTTTAGTTTGAGTATCTTTGTTTCTACTGTGCTTTCTAGGTAATTGATTGCCATATATGGTAATCGATTATAGAACCACACAAAGAGCTTCTCTTGGTTTCCAGGAGCTGGGTAATTGATTACCAAATGAGACAATCCATTGTCCTAAGCTATAAATTCTTCCTTCTTCTGAAACTGGCTTGGGCACTCGATTACTAGGTTAGGAAATAGATTAATTCAATGCTTCTAGCCTAATTTCAAGTAGAAGTAAGTTATTAGTAAACTTAGAGAACTAGAATACTTCATTCACTTCATATTTGATCAACACTAAGCATGTAAAAGTCTTAGACCATATCACACACATGGCTAGTCTTAAAACATTAAATACAAATGGGACATCTATTAAGCATGTTTGGCATTGCAAAATTATCAAACCAAAACTAAAACTAAGGACTTCAAGCTTTGATCTAACACTATGGTCACCTATCAAAAGTTGGCTAGGGCTACACTTGACTAATTTCTTGATCTAATCCGAGCTTCTTTTCCTAAAACACACCTAGCGTTCATCTCTATAGTTCATTCTAGTACTTGGCTTCTCTTACTTCACACCAGTACCTAGTGCAATATCTAACAACATCTCTACTGATTCTAATCCTCATACCATTCGAAATACAGTTGTTTCCTACTCCATTAGGACATCTAAGGTGACACTTCAACTTAAAAGTTTATTCTTTAATGAGTGCAACTCCAATAGTCCTGTAGGTTAACCTTAACTATAAAGGTTTAGAAGTTATTGCTTAACTCAAATATTTGAATGACTATACTTTTAAGGTCCTAAAGTGATGATAACCAAGTCATGAACATTTGGATTGGACCGTTCCAAATGTAATTTTCAAGACTCCATTGATGATTGCATAGAACTTCAAATTAGAAAATAGAGAAGATGAAGAAGGTGATAAAGAATGATGCCACGATTTATGGAGGAAAGATAAGTCAGAGAAGGATTCATCACAAAGGAAAGCTTCCTTGATAAGAATCAATTTGGGTTTAGTCAAGAACTAAAGAAGAGATTAAACTCTCAATTCAAGCAAAAGTTCAATTTCATTCAAAATTAGTTACCAAAAATGACAAGTTTTTGAGTACTTATAGAGCTAAACCTCTATTAACACACTAAAATGCACAGTTTAGGCCTATTTACATCAAAATTGAGGCTTATTACATAAGTAAATGAAAAATTATGAAAATTATGAAATTACAAAAATTACAAAAGGATTGTGCTAAGTGAGCTGTTCAACAATCTTCAATGTACTCCAATTCAGCTCCTTATGGCTTCCTCATTCCTTGCCTTTGATGAGTAGTCCATCCTTGATTCTATTGGTGATCTCTTCTTGTGGAAGCTTGGTTTTGCACCTTGTCATTGGACCCTTCAACTGATGAAGTGCTTCTAGATCTTTATGCTATTTGGATAGCCCTCTATCAACCCCTCCTTCTTGAAAAGAACTCATCCTTGGATTTTCATCCAAGATACCTATATCACAAGAAGAAAAATATGTGAGATTAAAAATAGAACTTGCCCCATACTCACTTGGCAAGTCAATATTGTAGGCATTGTCATTAATCTTCTCAAGGACCATCACCTCTAGGTTGGAGTTTAGATTTTCTTTGGGAAGGAAACCTATCCTTCATTAGATGTACCCAAATCCAATCTCCAGGTTCAAATACCATGAACTTTCTTCTTTTTTTGGTGTGTCACGCATATTGCTCCATCTTCTTCTCAATTTGATTTTGCACCTTTTCATGGAGATCCCTAACAACAGTGCCTCTAGAAAGCCCATCCTTATTCAAAATAGAAGAATCATTAGGTAAGAGAATTAGATCAATAGGAGATAAAAGGTTAAAACCATAAACAATCTCGAAAGGAGAAAAAGAAGTGGTAGAGTTGGTTACCCTATTATAAGAAAATTCTACATGGGGTAACCACTCTTCCCAAGTTTTTAAATTATATTTGATGAAACATCTTAAGATTTGTGAGAGTGTTCTATTCACTACTTTGGTTTGCCAATCAGTTTGAGGATGACACATGGTGGATAAAAGAAGCTTGGTTCCAAGTTTTCCCCACAATGTTTTCCAAAAGTTGCTCAAAAACTTGGAATCCCTATCTGACACAATGCTCCTAGGTAATCCATGAAGATGCACTACCTCTTTAAAGAAAAAATCTGCCACATGACAAGCATCGTTCACTTTGTGACATGGAATAAATTTTCCATCTTGGGAACCTATCAACAACCACAAAAATTGGATCATTGACTCTCTTGGATCTTGAAAGACCAAGTACAAAATCCATGGAAATATCGGTCCAAGGGGAGGTAGGAATTGACAATGGAGTATATAAACCATGATGCATGACTTTGGAAAGCAATTTCATGTTCTTGCTTCCAAGAGATTGCATATTCCTCCAAAAGAGATTGAATAACTTTGGGCACATTCCCTCCTTCCCTTTCAACATGTAAACAAAGAGAATTAGGAACCATATAATAAAGAGGTTGTTTGTCCAATAACACTATGTTGATTTTATTTTCACTCAAGAACAAGCTCTCCAAAAGAGGTTGCTTATTCCAAGAACTCTACCCATTTGGCATGCCTCTTATTAAGCTTTCCTTGGGTTTTCAAATGTTTGAGTGACTCATGGTCACTATGAATCACAAAATCCTTAGGAAGGAGATAGTGTTGCCAAGTTTGCAAAGCTCTAATAAGTGCATAGAGTTTCTTGTCATAGGTGGAACAATTTAAGATGACACCCTTAAGTTTCTCACTAAAATAAGCAATTGGGTGGCCTTCTTGTAATAATACCGCACCTATGCAAAGATTGGATGCATCACATTCAATTTCAAAAGATTTTGAAAATTTTGGTAGAGCAAGAATAGGTGCATTTGTCAACTTTTTCTTCAATTCATTGAAGGCATTCTCTTGTTCATTCTCCCACTTAAATACCACATTTTTCTTAACAATTTCATTCAATGAAGATGCTATGGTGTTAAATTCTTTAACGAATCGTCTATAGAAACTAGCCAACCCATGAAAACTCCTCACATCTCTCATATTTTTGGGTGTGGGCCAATCTTTAATAGCTTTAATTTTCTAATCATCCACTTGGACTCCTTTAGCACTCACAACAAAACCTAGAAACACTACTTGATTAGTGAAAAATGTGCATTTATCCCTATTAGCAAACAAGTTTTCATGTCTAAGCACTTCCAAGACACTCCTAACATGGTATAGACGATCATTCATTGTTAAACTATAAATCAAGATATCATCAAAGTAAACAACCACAAATTTGCCAATAAAGTGTCTCAAAACATGGTTCATGAGTCACATAAAGTGCTTGGTGCATTGGTTAAGCCAAAAGGCATGACCAACCACTCATAAAGTCCAAACTTAGTTTTGAAAGCGGTTTTCCATTCATCACCTTCTCTTATTCAAATTTGATGGTAATCACTTTTCAAATCTATTTTGGAGAAAACAAAAGAACCATGCAGTTTATCCAACATATCATCAAGTCTAGGAATAAAATGTCTATACCTCATGGTGATGTTGTTGATGAGTCTATAATCTGTGCACATCCTTCATGTGCCATCTTTCTTAGGGACTAGGATGATCGGCATTGCGCATGGGCTCAAGCTTTCCTTCACCCATCCTCTTTGCATCAACCCTTCAACTTGCTTTTGGTTCTCGTTTGTCTGTTCTGGATTAGTGTTATAGGCGGCCCTATTAGGAAGTGAAGCTCCCGGAACAAGATCTATTTGATGCTCAATGCCTCTTAAAGGAGGCAAGCCATGGAGAATGTCTTATGGAAAGAAATCCTCAAACTCCTTTAAGAGTGTACCAAAACCTTGAGGCAACTCAAGGGCACTAGAAGGCAAACACATATAATTTGGAATGAGTAAATACATTTGTTGTTTAACTAGCATCACTCTTTTGTCCTCCTTAGGTTTGAGGAACAAACTCTCTCTTTTTACTAATTATTTTTAGTCTTTTTGTCTCTTTTCTTTTGTTCTTTCTTTTAACTCTTTTTGACATCTTTTTCTTTTCGGCTCTTCTCTCTCAAAGGACTCTTTTCTTCTTTGATTTTCTTTTCTTTTTCTCTTTTCAGTCTCATTTTTATTTGATCCTCACACACCTCACTTGGAGACAAAGGTGGAAGAACTACCTTTTTACATTTATGGAAGAAGGAATAGCGATTGGTGACCTCATTGTGGACAACATCTTTATCATATTGTCAAGGTCTTCCAAGCAACACATGACCAACTTCCATGGGAACCATATCACAAAGCACTTCATCAACATATTTTCCAATGGAAAATGTAAGTAAAACTCGCTTATCCACAACCAACTCACCATTGTCACTCAACCATTGCAACTTATAAGGTTTAGGGTGAGGGGCAGTTTTTAAACTAAGCATTTATAATAATCTAGTGCTTGCAACATTGGTACAACTTCCTCCATCAATAATTAGAGAACAAACCTTTCCATTCACCAAACATCTAGAATGGAAAATGTTATTTATTTGTGTGTCATCTCGATCTTTGCACAAACTTCCCATGAGTCTTCTTACCATCAAAAGATCTCTCTCTTCTGGTTGAAGAAAACCATCATCCTTCCTTTCACTAGAGGAATTATGAGAACTCTTAGATGACTCACTATCCACATCTCCATTCTCCAGCACAATCATGGTCCTTTTTTTAGGACATTGGGATGCAATGTGACCATTTTTCCAAACACTTAAAACATTTAATGGAACTAGATTTATTGGAAGGAGGTTAAGTAGGAGAAGTAGGATTACCTCTTGAAGACTTCCTTTCAATATGTTGTGAAGAAGAACCCTCCTTCCTGGAAGTGTCCTTATCCTTCCAAGATGAATAACCATGAGAAGGCTTCTCGTAGGCTTATTTTCTTTTCAATTGTTGCTCCACTTTTACAGCCCTATGTATAAGTTCATCCATGGTATTGTAGCTTTGAAGTTCTACAACATCTTGAATGCCCCTATTCAAGCCATTCAAAAATCTAGTCATTGTAGCTTCATTAGTTTCTTCAATGTTTGCTCTTATCAAAGAAATCTCCATCTCCTTGTAATAATCATCTACACTTTTAGTTCCTTCATAAAGCCTTTTTAACTTGTTATGCATTTCCCTTACATATTGAGGTAGGAAAAATCTCTCCCTCATGATTCTCTTCATTACCTCCCAAGTGTCCGGTCTATGTCTTCTCAATCTTTCTCTATCCACTTGCCACCACACCAAGGCATATCCCTTAAATTGTAAGCTAGCCAACTTCAGTTTCTTTTCTTCACTAAAATTGTTGCAATCGAAAATTTGGTCTACTTTCAACTCCCAGTAAGGTAAGCCTCCAGATCATAAGTACCTAGGAACTTGGGAATTTTGATCTTCACGTTATCCATTCCATCCCTATTCCTCCTATGTCGATGCCTTCTGCCATCTTCATAGCCATCATCACTCCCTTGAGAAGAATGAGGTCATCGATGATGCCCCCTCCTCTCTATGTCTTCCATTATCCCACTCAACTCTTGAGTGCTTTTTTGTATCTCATAAAATCTGGCTCCCATCCTCCTCTCTAACTCTTCTTTAGCCTTTGAAATCAACCAAAGATTTCAATTCAAGGATTATCCAAAGTGAAAGATGAAACAATAAAAGCTCAACAAGAAAACAAGCAATAAAAGCTCAAGAAAGTACAACTCAAAAGGAATGAAAAAAAAAACAAATAGGAAGATATAAAAATAATATGCAAGATGTCTCCTCTAATGTTGTAAAATTTTTTTTGGCTAAGTATAAACCATTGTAATTATGCAAAAAGAGAGCACTAGAAAGCAACAATAAAACACACTAGGAAAGAGGGCTATTAAATTTTGACTGTAACTTTTTTTTACTCTTGGGTCCTCATATTTTTTGATATTTTCTACTTTACCCCAAAATATTTTTTTATTTTATTTTTTCTCTTTGGTCCTTCGTATTTTCTCTTTTAGGACTAGAAACTTTTTATATTTGCACTAACGCCGTAACACTCTCCAAACAGAATTGTTATGGATCAAACTCAAAAATTTTCCAACAGTGCTATGAGTTTTATGAAGAACAACTCATACTCAAATCAACTCTGAATTCAACATAAAGATAGGGAAATTGAAGGAAGATGAAAGATAAACTCAAAAACACACAATTAAACACAAACAAGAATCAAAGGACTTTCATTTTCTCATTTTTTTTGGAAAAAAATAAAAACGAAAACCACACCTAAATCGATAGAAAATTTTTCGAATTGCTCTCTGGATTCAAGCTCTGATGACCACATGATGAGAACCAAGTCATGAACACCTGGATTGGACCATTTCAAATGTAATTTTCAAGACTCCATTGATGATTGCATAGAACTTCAAAACAAAAAATGGAGAAGGTGATAAAGAATGACGCCACGATCCGTGGAGGAACAACAAGTCGAAGGAGGATTTGCCACAAAGGAAAACTTCCTTGATAAGAATATATTTTGATTCTGTTAATAACCAAAGAAGAAATTAAACTCTTAATTCAAGCAAAAACTCAATTTCATTCAAAAATTAGTTACCAAAAATGAAGAGTTTCTAAGTACTTATTGAGCTAAATCTCTATTAACACACTAAAACACACAGTTTATGCCTATTTACATCAACATTGAGGCCCATTACACAAGTAACCAAAATTATGAAATTATAAAAATTATGAAAGGGATTGGCTAAGCACGACATGTGTGCTAAGCAAGCTGTTTAACAATATTAAACGTGCTCCAATTCAAATACTTGTGGCTTCCTCCTTCCTTTCCTTTGATGATTAGTTCATCCTTGATTCTCTTGGTCAACTCTCCTTGTAGAAGCTTGGCTTTGGACCTTGCCATTGGATCTTTCAACTCATGAAGTGCTTCTAGATCTTTATGCTCTTTAGATAACCTTTTATCATAAAGACTTTCCAAACTCTTTGTTAGAACTAATACTCTAACAGTAGGCTTTTTCCACTTAATGGTTACCCATCACAACATCTTTCCCTTATTTAAGGTTTGACTCCTAAGCATAACCTATAGTAAAGGTGGTTTTTTAGCTTAGGTTTCTACATAGGAAATGTGATACTAGGGAGTTTAGTTATATAGGCTTTTGCATAGGGCAACTTACTATGGTTCTCTTCTCCTACTCAACTTTGTCTTCTCCATATTTCAAATACCACCAAATTTGAATATCCATCAATTTCTATTCGGCTTGTCTTAAGGGTATTGAGAGAATTTCATATTATTGCTTGTTACTATGTTGATTCTCCATTTTTATCTCTAGAAGTGTTGATCTAACTAGAACTAAGGTCATTATCTGATCTTCTTCCCCTAACAACTATATTTGCACTTCTATTCCTAGGGTGCATGTGTATTAACTCCCATTTAATTGGATTTAGGATATATTAATTTTTGGCGATTTTTAACCATAAGAAATTGTTTAATACCTATTAAATGCTTCATACAAATATTTTTTGACTATTTTGAACTGTATAAAAATGAGCTATTAGAAGATGCAATAAAATAATAACAAAATGAACGTTACATCATTATTTAATGGACAAAAGGAGCATTTTTGGGTTTATTTTCAAACATAAATGACTAAAATGAGACTATTAAAACATAAAAGGACCAAAACAAAAAAATGTGAAAACTAAATGAATCAAATTGATATTTTAGCCAAAGGTATTACTATTGGCTCAAACTAATTTGCTCTTGGCCCCTATCAGCCAAGAGAAATTACCAAACTACCCTTCCCTTCCTTCCTTTTCTTCATTCTCCTTTCCCTCTTTCCTCTTTCCTCTTTCCCCTTTCCCTCTCTTCCTTCTTTGCACACAGGTACTTTTTTGTTTGTTTTCATAGACAAAACATAATCATGATTTTGCTGTCCATTTTTACACAATAGAATCACGATTCCATTTATTTTCTTCGGGTTTTGGTTACTCAATGTATCACAATTCCATTGTGTTCGTAATAGATTTTGTTACACAATGAAATCAAGATTCCGTTGTGCATTACATTGTGCAACACAATGAAAACACATAGTAGAAATTTTGTACATGATAAACGTTGAATGTATATCCATTAATTTTATGAATGTGTACCTCAATATGTAGTTGACATTTGATGGAGGTCCATTGCAAGCTAAAGGTCTAGCAGAAGAGCTTGAAGCACTTCCTTTGGGCAAGAACTCAAGCCCTTCAAGACCACATCAAGGCTAATTTAGGCAAGCATGAAGAAGCACACCAACTTAAGGATAACAAGGGTTGGATTTTAATGTCTCAAGTTCAATTTAATTCCAATTAAATTCAGCACTTGTTAGAAGAAAAGTAGAAACAATAAAAAAGCTTTTTAGTGTAATTGTGTAAAGAGGTGTAGGTGCACTTGTGTGTAATTTGTGTAGCAACTTAGTAAATTAGTTGGCTGCAGTTAGAAGCTAAAAATACTGTACCTTTCAGTAAAATGGGACAGCCAAAGGAGTTTGGGACAGCCAAGGGTCACTTAGGAGAAGCTTGCACCACAAGCTTCATTAAGCTTGCTTTAGGCTCCTTTAGTGTGCACTACAAGCTTCATTTGAATTTTCATTTCATGTGCATTAGCTTGTAATTCTGTGGCCTTTATAAGGTGTCCAAAACTGAATGTAGAAAAAACTTTTGTTCATTAATACAAATCTGAAATTTGTGTAAGAGTTTCTCTCTTGTTCTTGTGCAAGAACTTATTGAGTATTATCAATGGCTTCTCAGTGCTATTGTGGTGATTCTTCTTAGACTTATTGGAGAGCTTCTCCATGGTGTCTTCCATCTTCATCTCTAACCTTTCTTCCATCTTCCATTGCTGTCATTAAAGCTTCCAAACAGCCACATGTTTCATGTGAAATGTTGGACAACTTGTGTGTTCTTGAAGATTGGGTTTCATTGCAAGGTAGATTTGGGAAAATTCATGTCTAATGGGGTTAAACATACATAAACATTTCTATGAATTTTATTTAGGCTAAAATATTTTTCATCTCTATAAATATGAAAATGTTAGGAATTCGTCCCTGCAAAATTTTAGTAGTTTTTTCTTCCTCACAAATATCAAAATCTGATATTTTGACTCAGACATCAGTTCAGGTAATCCAAACCAATGATTTTAATTTTAATTTCAAAAACAATTTCTAAGGGTTAAAAATCATTACTAAATGAAAAAAATGCCATAAAATTTTGAACTTTTTTTCCCTAACCTTCCTCATCTTCTTTGAGCCCACAACCCCAAAATCAAAAATCAAAACCACAATCATTTGATGCATACCTCACAATTTTAGAAGTAAAAAATAACATGAAAACAAAACAAACGCATTCCATAAGGCTAAGTTAAAATTTCAACACAACCCCTGATTTATGAGGCTAGTTTCCACCATAAACTCAGAAAATCATACATAAATGTATTGCCTCATGATCCTAAATAAAACATAAATAATGGGATTCAAAACCAGAAAAATAATCAAATTATAATCAATTGTATGAAAGCCACTACCCATAAATTGTATAGATTAATTGTTGAAGAAAGTTGAGAATTGTTCTACTTGCATTGGATTTGAAAAATGAAGAATAAGAGCAATTGTTTAACTGTACAGTCCAATTCTTGGTGACAACATCCTCATAGGAGACAAGGTCAATGGGAAAGGCACTGTGGCGGTGTCTGCACCATAGTGGTTGTTGATGTTTCCATTGCGCAATGAAGCAACAAAGATTTTTGCTATGTCTATGTTGCTATGATTATGGCACGAAGGTTTGAGCGTTGGCAACGACGATAAATTAGGATCAAAGCAGCACGAGAAGAATTGCCAAATCAGCACACTATTTCTCTCTTGCTATTTGGGTTCTAAAGTTCTAGAACTGATTCCCATGCCACCATCAATATTCTCTTCGACCTTGAAGCCAAGATCCACACCAACCACTCCTCAGACCAAACCCTCTACATCCTTTCTTCCCTCCAAACTCCTCAAGCACCACGGATACTCCCTCTGATCCCCCTTCCACTGCCATGTCACCAACTACAAAATCTGCCTCCCGACTAAGGGTGTTCATGGGTTCGGGTTGACCCTTGACCTAACTCAACCCAATTATATTGGGTTGAGTTTCAAGAGTATTTGAGTCAGACCCAACCCGACCCAATATATACCCAACTATATTTAGGTTGGGCAACGGGTTGCAAATTGTCAACCTGTGACCCAACCCAACTCAGTCATATGATAATAAAAAAATTAAAAAATATATTAATACAAAAAAATAATGCAAATATGAAATTTCTATATACAACAAATTTACATATTCTATGTAATTATATTATACATTTTAAAGAAAATTGTTTTCAAAAATGTGTTCTAAAATTTTTAATTTTTAAATTTTATGACCAATTGACCAACTCGGTCATAATCGGGTTTGGTTGGTTGGGTTTGGTAATAGAATCACTAGAACCTGACCCACCCAACCCAACTTGAGATTTTTTAATTGGGTGATGAGTTTCTCCAAACTTGACCCAATGCAAACTGTGTATGTAATGACCTGGACTCCAAGTTGCTTAGTGAATGCTTGATGTGTATTATGTTAATTAATTATATGTTTTATTGTATTAATTGTTGTCCTGAGTGCTATGTTTTGGAATGCGTGCTTGATGGGTGATGGGAACGTAAGTCAACATAGCTGTACTGTGGTTGCTGGCTGTGCACGTTAAGTGGACGTGCTGTGTCAGCCGTGTTTATACGCAGCAGGTTGGCACAGCAGAAGCTTACTCGTCCTTTCTCCAACCTTAGCATTTTCTCTCCTTTTCTCCCAAGTTTACTCACACCCAGAAACCTTCCTCCCTCAACCTTTCTGTACCACCTTCAACCCACGAGAATTACCGCCCCTGCCACGTTATCCCAACACCAAGAAGGACCTTGTGGTTGGAACAGATGCTTAGGAAAAACCATCGTGAAGCCCGTGAATGAACTCCTAGTTAGGTAAGGGAAGTTTATTATGTTTGATAACCGCCTTAGGTAACATGGTTGGGGACTAGGGGGTCCAACCATGGCGATGATTGCATGTCCCTGTGTGTGTGTTGTTTTCCAGAAGGTATGCCTTGGAATGGATGGAATGGGTTACGCTCTGTGTTCGTTGGTTGGTATTTTAGGTTGATGTTAATGATGTTCTGGCCTGGTGTTTGATGGTATTCTGGGAAAGGGGGAGTTAACGTTGTAAGAACTCCTCTTGCATGTGTGTGAAATTGGCATTTGATGTTGAAAAGTTCCCAAGGCACTTCGCATAAGTGTTCGCAAAGGTGTCTTGTACCGGGTAGGATTAGCCGAGTTGTATATATATGTGCTTGTGATGTCGGCTGCCGAGATGGGTTGGTCGAGTCGTATATATATGTGCTTGTGATGTCGGCTACCAAGATGGGTTGGCCGAGTTGTATATCTATGTGCTTGTGATGTCGGTTGCCGAGATGGGTTGGTCAAGTTATATATATATATATATATATATATATATATATATATATATATATATATATATATATATATATATATATATATATATATATGTGCTTGTGATGTCGGCTGCCGAGATGGGTTGGCCGAGTGGTATACATATGTGCTTGTGATGTCGGCTGTCGTGATGGGTTGGCCGAGTCGTATATATGTGTGCTTGAGATGTCGGCTGTCGAGATGGGTTGGTCGGGTTGTATATATAAGTAGTGTTGTGGATGACGTATCATGGTGAGAGGCTATGTATAGACACGTGAGATGCCGGGACCGAGTGGTCACTACTAGAAAAAATACTTTTAACATCACTACTTTAACATCGGTTTTTAATAAAACCGATGTTCACAAAAGAGCGGTGGCATTTATTGTAAATAAATTGATTTTGTTAACATCGGTTTTTAAAAACTGATGTTAAAATCCTCACGTTAACATCGGTTTTTTAGTTTCTAAAGAAACCAATGTTGTTATGTGAATCCATACAACTTGAAGAGAGGTGTAGCGCAGTAGTAGTTACTTATAGTGTTAGTCCAATGCTAGCAAAATTAACTTGAAACTCACACTCTTCTCATCTCTCTCTCTGATCGAAGCCGTATTCAACCAAATTAATGCAATTAAATGCAGTACT
>CM023943.1:13371394-13382109 GCA_013407115.1 Glycine latifolia
AAAAAAAACTGTTTGTATTGATTCTCAGAATTATTACAAAAAGCAAGTAGTGATAGGTAACGTTGAGCTATTTATAGCTACAGACTAACAAACTAACTCTAGTTACTCAAGTCTGACCTTAAGTCAGTTACTGACAGTAAACATAACTAACTAAGAAAGACAAACCAACAGTTCAAGTAATGTATACTCTAATAATGACAAAATAATTAGCATCATTTTTCTATGTCTTAGGACAAAGTGGAGAAAAGCTATAAGTTTGGTAGAAGATTAAACTCATTAGTAGTTCGATATTGCAGTCGTTCCATTGTTTTAGTTCCTTTCTTCTTCATTTTTCCCCTCTTCTTTTCATCCCTATTTTATTTTATCTTATTTTTCTTCTCTTTTGTCTTATTTTCACTTTTTTCTTCACCTCTCCCTTTCTCTTTCTTTGTCTTATTTTCGATCTATCATTGGGTTCATCTACCACTGACCCAATTAACCTAGGTTAAAGATGCTGTGGATGTTGAATATTTTAATAATTTTGTTTGTATAACCCTTTTCACCTTATTTAAAACTCCGAGAACTGCTTTACATAATAATTTCTTAGAAAAAAATCCACATTAACAAGTAAACCCACCACGAAAGTTCAAACCATGCAGAAAGCTTTTGGGTAGGGTACAGAAACACGAAATTGATGGTTTTCTTATATATTTGATGCGTTCTGTCTCTCCATTTGGTTTATTTTTTTGCAAACTGGTCTATTGTGGAGGATTTATTAAACATAGAGGTTTTATTGTTGATATGTATTGTCTGATGAAAGCTACCATCTATATTGTTAAGGATTTTTTGTATGGTAAAGTGAAATCCAGTTTCGAAGTAGTATTTAGGATTTATTTGCAAGTCGTTTCCCAAAGCACTAATGATTATCCATGTAATTCCAATTAAAAGGCTAACATTTGTAGAAGTATTTTCTCAATGGTTTGTGCTTAAATAATTAAAGAACAACATAAGAATAAAAGCAAGTAATAAAAAAAGAATAAATGAAGAAGCAGTGTTGCAAGAATTAGTGGTTTGAACAGTCATGGTTGGACTTGGTTTCCCCTTTTTCAATTTAACAACATCAATTAGTCTAGTTATTTATGTAATTTATCTTCAATTAACAGTTGTATAACCCTAATGTCTTAGGCAGAAGAATCTAAGTCCTTTAGATTAATTCTCAATGTCTTGGCAAATTAATCTAAATGACCAGCATTAACATTCAAGAATTTAAAGGAATCTAATTTATATTGACCTATGCCTAGAATCGATCACAATTAAGTACTCTTCTTAGTTCAAGGATCAAATGAATGTTTGTTGACTAAAGTATCAATTCTTAAGATCAAGCAAAGAAGAACTATATTAAAAGAAGAGTATTACATGGAATTAGGTTCAGTCATTTCCAACCCCAACAGATGAGGAGATTAGGTGTTAATAGCTTGATTACAAATCCAAACTTACAACAGCATAATGAAATCAAACTAAAAGCCCTAGGAATGGTGTTCTCTCTCACACACGAAACTGTTGTCTCAAATGTGCCAGAATGTTTTTGCACATTAGGTTTTTGTCTTTTGATATGGGTTTGGGTATGACGCGATCTCCTTGCTTAATCGAGGTCTTCTAATTTTAAATTCCTCGGCTTTTGACTCTCCTCATTTAAGTGCACACAATGATGCACTTAAGTGAGGGTCTTCAGTAATCCCAAAGCTACTTATCGACATAGCTCGCTTAAGCACATGTCATGTCATGCTTAAGCGAGCTTGACTCCATCATAAATAGTCTAAGTTCATCTCACCCAATAGTTGTGCTTGACAAGGAAAATAAATGTCCTCCTTAATTGCTTTTGTCTTGGCTTGCTTAAGCGCACAACAAGCTGCACTTAAGCGATCATAACTCCTTTTGTAATTCTGACTCAGTTTCCTACAAAACTTCCCAAAAACATCAAGAAATTCTAAAAATAGCAACTTAAAGGTTCTAAGTGTTAATTCCTAATTTTGAGTTAAAACAAGATTCACTGTACTAAACAGGTCAAATAATCACCTCGAATCATGTGCAAATTTAAAGTAAATTTAGTGATTATCATATCTTAAGTTTCACAATACTGTATCAAGAGAGACCAACCAATATCACTCATTCTAGAATGAGTTCCTCATTCCATATATGTGGTTTCAAATCCTAGATGTGAAAATAAATAAATAAAACTAATAGTCATATATTGAAAACTTAATTTCTTGCTTATCAACTCGTTTTCAAACACACTTATAAAAGGATTCCGGTCAGTGAAAAATTATCAGATGTAGATATTCTTTTGAATCTTCTTGTTGAAAAGATATTAAAACTTACCATCCTTAATTTGCTTCCGGTTTGACATTTTAGCATTTATTTACAAAATAAGCAGCCGAGGAGGAGCTAAAAGCTATCAACTATCTTTTAAATATCTTTTAGGGTAAATACTTATTTGTATCTTTGAATTTGTTAGACGTCTGAAAGATGAGAAATTAAAATATTATTTTCAAATGTACAAAAGTGTGACAAACTAGTCATGCCGTTAGTTTTTTTCGTTAATTCAAATGGTTGTGCTTACGTGACACTTCTAGTTATGACATGACAACTAATGGTTGTCATGTGTCATCTACGTGACTGTCATGTGTCAAAAAGTTGACATTTTTGTTTGGTCTCTGAACTTAACAATTTGTTATGTTATCTTTTTAGTCCCGAATTCAACCACTTATTAACATTTTGGTCCATAAACTTAACTATTGCGTATTGTCATTTTGGTTTCTGAAAACACTTTAAATTTTTAATTAAGTCTTACACTATATATAAATTATTAGCATAGTGATAATAAATTACATTTTTTTTACCTTGATAACAATTATTTGTGGTGATGAAAATTGAATGAAAAATAATTATCAAATATAGAAATCAGAAATATTATATTTTATATTAAAAATCAGTATTAATTTATTTATAATTCTAAAAAAAGTAATAATTTATTTATTATATTTTATTAAGTTAAAATTCAAGCAAATAATATTATAATTGTGACAACAACAATATAACTAAATTGAAAATAAGTAAACATGAAAATGAAGTTAGTTTTTTCATCATAATCATATTAAAAATGTATATTATGTAAAATATATATAGATACTAAAAAAATATTTTTAAAAGTCAGTTGATTATTTAATTAAAGAGGAAATTAAAAGTAAAGACATACAAAATGGATTATTTTATTCAATCAAAATTTAAGATGAAATCATATATTTTTGGTCCTTTACCTTTTATTGTATTTTCTTTTATTTTGTATAGTCCAACATGACTAATATAATGAGTGAAATATATTTTACACTCAATTTTGTAGGTCTTATATGTTGGTTACTTAAACATGACAAGTGATGACAACTACTTTCTCTATTGAGAATATAATGGGTGAACTATATTTATAATTTGTAATGGTTTATGTCCTCTAATACTCAATCATTGAAATACTATATGTATTATGGAATTTTTTGATTGTCTATTTTAATTTATTTTTGAAATTTGAATGCTTTGTTAGTATATTTTATTATTTATTTAATGATCACTTTATTGAATTTCGTTTCATTTTGTAATATTCATGTTGACAAAAGAAATTATTGAATTTATTTTATATTATGAATTTAATGTTGGTAAATACTATTATTATGCGTATATTTTGTTAATGATTTTTTTTTTTAATTTGTTAAGATAGACAAGATGAGTGGATGTATGATAATATTATGTCTAAAAAAATTAATATGAATGAAAACATTGGAGAGGAATCTGATGCATTTGAATATATTAATTGTTCAGTTGATTGTTCTGCATCATCAATACATCTTAGGTATTTATGATTTTAAATTTGGTTAAACTTGTTGAATGAATGATTTAAGAAGATTAAACATGTATTATCCATTTATGTAGTTGTTCCTTTCCCGTGAGGATGTATTGAAATGAACTCATACTGTTGCATATGATAATGATTTTGTAGCTGTCATAATGAGGTCTGACATGTCAACTGGAAAGAAGGGAATGACATTATTTGTTTTAATTGGTTGAGAAAGGAGTGGAAAATATAGAGCATTCAAAAAAGATTTGGTACCTATTTCGACTAGCACTAGAAAATGTGATTGTCCTTTTAAGCTGCGAGTCAAGCCAGTGCAGGGAGGTGAAGGTAATATGTGGCACACATAATCATGCTTTTGTTAAGTCATTTTGTGGACACCCATATGCTGGTTGACTAATTGAGGAGGAGAAAATTATTGTTGCTGATATGACAAGGTCAATGGTGAAACCCAAGAATATTCTTTTAACTTTGAAGAATCACAATGCCAATAACTATACAATTTTGAAGTAAATATACAATGCAAGATATACATATCACACATGTATTAGAGGCAATAAAACTGAAATGCAACAATTAATGAAACTTCTTGAACATGACATGTATATTCATTGACATAGATTAAGGATGAAAATGTTATACGTGACAGTTTGGACACCTCCAAATGAAGTCAAATTGAGCAATGCATATCATATGGTGTTCTTAATTGACAATACATACAAAACAAACAGGTATAGACTTCCTTTACTTGACATTGTTGGTGTCACACCTATTGGGATGACATTTTCAGCTGCATTTGCCTATTTAGAGGCTGAATATATAAACAATGTTGTGTGGGCCCTTTAACACTTTAGAGGGATTTTTTTGAAAAGTGAATTTTTTTCGGAGGTCATTGTTACTGATAGAGATTCAGCATTGATGAATGCAGTGAAAATTATTTTTTCTAAGTCAATCAATTTATTGTGTCGGTTTTACGTTGACAAGAATGTGAAGGCAAAATGTAAAACTTTTATTCGACAGAAAAATGTACGGGACTGTCATGAAAGCATGGGGAAGTCTTATGGATTGTGCTACTGAGAAGCAATATGATGATTGTCTTATGAAGTTTGAAATTGCATGTTCACCATGACAAACATTTGTTGATTATGTGAAAGACATATGGTTGAATCCTCACAAAGAAAAATTTGTTACAACATAGACAAATAAAGTGATGCATTTTGGAAACACTATAACTAACAGGTAAGAAAATTGGATAAATTGTTGAAATTGTGAATTGAATAAGTTTCATGTTTTTGAAAGTGATTATTTTAACCATAAACTGCAGGGTTGAGTCTACTCATTGAACCTTAAAGCGACTACTATAGAATAGCCTTGGAGATTTATGTAGTGTTTAGGATGCCATGAACAATATGATCACCTTGCAACATAGTAACATAAAGGCATCTTTGGAAAGAAGCACACATGTGGTCGGACATATTTTTAAAGTTATGTTGTACAAGAGACTTATCGGTATGGTGTCCAGGTATGCGTTAAACCAAATTGTTGCTGAGTTCGAGCGAGTCAATTATGCGGGCATTGACAGTTTTCGTTGTGGATGTGTTATGAGAATTACCCATGGTCTCCCTTATGCATGTGAGCTAGCTTCGTATGTTGTTGGTAGCATACCGCTTAACAGTGTTCATATTTTTTGGCGAAGGTTAAATTTTTCAGACCAAGGTTTGCATGAGTGCGAAGTCCACATAACCGAAGAGATGTAAGCCATATCCAAGTGTTTTGACAAGCTTGACATGTGTGGCAAAGTGACACTAAATACTAAACTTAAAGAACTTGTGTATCCTAATTTAACTTCTATGTGTCCCCCCTGAAAAGACTAAAATAAAAAGTGCTAAAAAAACACCTCACAAAGCACCAAAGGTCAATCAAGCAGGATCTGTCTTACTTTGAGTATGTGGATGAGTTACATTATGTGCAAAATAGTTGCTCCATACAAAAATGGTCTTGTTCCTTGTCTGATCAAACAATGAAGAACAGGAACGTTCCCATGCTCGATCAATTTCATCCATTTATGCACAATTTCATTTTGAACATTACTGATGTTAAAGCTTATGCTAATTATGGATATCGTGTAATTGTTGTCTTATTAGGTTATGGTGAAGATTCTTGGTGTTTGGTACACAATCATTTGCTCAAAGAACTTGCACAATGGTCTGATGAATATATAGCCTTGTTTGGTGGGTTACATAGGTTTCAGCAGTTAAAACGGTCCCTACTAGTTTATGGATTGTCTAAGGTAAAATTGTTGTTTTGACAATATTTTGGATTAATATTGAATATAATTTAGAAGCTTGATACAATTTTCTACTTACAGGTAACGATGGATATTAACGATATGGGTTATGTAATTGTATCAAGGTATAACATAATTCTTGTTTCTCTTTCTCTCCAACAAAGTATGACGTTTTTCCTTCTAAGAAACCAACCTCCTAGAGATCCTACTGTTTATTGCATTCTATGTATTAGTCATGTGTTTGGTAACCATTTTGTTTGGGTATAGATCTAATATTTTTTTTATTGAGATTGGGTTACCAATTTACACATACCCAATCAGTAAACATGCCTAATTTATAGAATTTATGTATAATATTTTAATGTGAAAAGGTTTTTCAATAGTCGGACAATAGACTTACGAATTTGTGTGGAAACCTAAAAAACTCAAGCAACCTCATTGAAACAACAATTATTGACCAGCAACGTTTACTACTGAAAGATCTACTCCTTGTACGCGTTGCCCCCCTGCCCTCGGGGTCTCTTCTATCAGCATTTCTATTTTTTATTTCCCTTCCTTCTCCACCCCAACCCTCTTTCCTCCCTCATTTCTTTTTTCTGTTTTCCTTTCCTTCTCAGCCCCCACCCTCTCCTCCCTCTCTCCCCTTTTTTCTTTCTTGGTCGTCAACCTCCCCCCACCTCCACGCGTCGCTTCTCCGAGCCTTACAGAGCCTTATGCAGCCTTATTGCAACGAATAGGGAGAGGAAATGGGCCTAAGAGGAAATAGGTAGACGAACTAGATCTCCACGTGGAGATCCAACAAAATGTTCCAATAATGGATCTAGTGGTGGACTCAGAAAATTTTTTTTATGTCTGCACACTTAGTGACAGGGGTTCAAAATGAGCACATACATTTTTCTTGCCCCGTAGTTGTACATAACCTGAATCACAAGCATACAAAACAATTAAGCTTCTAATTTGTGAACCTTACTTGTACTCCTAATCTGCACAATTTCGTACAATTTTGCACGATAATCATTTACTTTCTTTATTGTAATTTATATGTATAAGGCTTAATTTGAATAATTGGATTGCAGAATTGACTCCTTCAACACACGTTCTACCATATGAACTGTTTTGGGCCAATGCATAAGGGCTGCAACCTATTGGACTAATCCCAAATAACACCATTTTTCTTACCCCGTAGTTGTACATAACCTGAATCACAAGCATACAAAATAATTAAGCTTTTAATATGTGAACCTTACTTGTACTTCTAACCTGCACAATTTTGTACAATTTTGCACAATAATCATTTACTTTCTTTGTTGTAATTATATGTATAAGGCTTAATTGTGTCTATTTTTTGTCTCTATTTTCTGTCGAGTTTTGTTTCTACTAATTAAGAAATTTTAGTTTTTCTATTAACTTAAATTATGCGCAATTAATTAATATGTTTAACTTAAGGTTTAATTATTCGTATACTACTGAATTAAATCATTGATCGAAATAATTATTGATCAGATTTTACTTATCTCTTAACTGAACTCCAGATTAATTAGGAAATTTTTTTTTAATAAATATGAGGATTAAGACAAAAAAACTTAACATTTATTATAATATGACAATGCAATAGAATGTTAAGTCAATACAAATGTATTGGTATGACAATACAATATAGTGTCGTGTCAATATTTCCATTAAATATTAGATATTAAAAAAAAATTGTAAACAAAATTTAAATCAACGCTTTATGTACAAGGTTATGAACTCGCTCAAAATTATATTATATATATGTATATAAATAACATTATTTGATTAAGAAAAATTCATCCATAATTCAATACTAAAAAATCCAAAATAACAATTGGAGTATTAAAGTTGATAACACAAGTAAAGTGTATTAATAATAAAAAAGACTGTAAATAGCAACTAACTAAATTAAAATTCAAAAGCCCATTTTGAAAATGTATTATGAAACTACAGGAGTGCGTGGACGAAAATGCCCTTCGTGATTTGAAGGTTACAGATTCCATAACCTTCATAACGCAACTGTAACACCCCAATATTTATATAATTTATGTATTAGTATTAGTATGTGATTGAAGGCATTATATAGATAGGAATTACAAAGATAAGGGGCAGAATAAAGGTTATATCGCCTTTCTATAAAATAGAAATTACAAGTATATCTTTAAGGCAAAAATTACAGAAATACCCCTGTACAAATTTTGGAATGACCAATATGTCCCTAAGGTCAAAATGACCATTTTGCCCTTAGACAATTGAAGAAATGACCAACATGTCTTAGATATTTTGATAAGATATTTTGGGAAAAAATGACCAAAATACCCTTGAACAAACTGAATAATTTCCATCACGTCCTTAGGGTAATAAATTACAGAAATGCCCTTTTTATCAAAAATGGCCAGATGATTTAGGAAATTTTGTAGAACCTATAGGATGGATGAAATACCTCTAGATAAGGGAATATTAAGTTAGGAAATGACAAGAAATGATAAAATGAAATTTCTAGGAATTTTGATAGGTATTTGGGAAATGATTCAATTTAAGGTTATTATGGACATTAGAAAATTGTATAGAAAAGATTGTTATAATCTTTAGAGTTTTCTATTAATTATGGAAGGAATGGATTTCTTAAATAAGTTAGGTTTGTAATTTAAACAATTAAAGGCCACAAGGACCAATAGAAAATAAGATAAACCCAATTAGAAAATAAAAGCATAAACTATCCTAAAAACTAAGGTTTTTCTACATGAAATTAAATCACACAAGGCACCCTATAAAACTTGAATCCAACGTGCCATAAGAAATGAATGAAGTAAGGTATAGAAACTTCAAGACATAGGACACATGGAGGATGAAAATCAAGTGGCCAATTAAAATAAAACAAGTGGAAAGTTAGAAAACAAGTAGCATTCCTTCTTTGCTCTAGTATTCCACGTGAATTGGAAGCAAGGAGGAAGCCCCACAAGCTAAACTTCAACGTATACAAGGGAAGAAAGGAGAAGAATGTAGAAAAGGCCACTTGGAAGAAGTAGATTGCATAGCCAATAAAAAAAGACCAAGAGGAAAGTAAGTAATAAATGATGGCAAGATATTTTGCCTAGCCAAAATCAAATTCAATCTTCATTCCAAGTCCTCACCAACGTGCAAGAAGTTAAGGAGAGGGATTAGAAGAAAAGTTTAGAAGGAAGCCACTTGTAAAGGTAAAAATAATTGGCCAATAGAAATGAACCACAAGGAAAGAAAGCCATAAAAGCATGTGGTAAAAATTAATATTTTACCAACATATAAAAAGGCTTAATGGTTTGAAATTTTGGCCACCTAAAGAAGCAAGCACCGTGCAAGTTCCCTAAGACCATTTTCTATCATTTTCAACATTACACTTTCACCAAAAAGCCAACCTAGGACCACCATCTTTAGGAACTTCACGTGAAAGCCAAGGAAGGAAGAACAAAGGCTTTTCAAGATTCAAGAAAAAGCTAGGTATGGGAAGTTTATTGATTGGCCAAGTTAGATATTTAATTAGTTAAGATTCTTGATTAATTACTCAACAAAATTAAGCTTGTATAGTAGGAATTTGATAAAGAAGCTAAAGACTTCAAAATGGTAACATGGATGGTTACTTAATTTAATAGCCTAAATCTAGTTTAATAAACAATTTAGTGAATGACTAAATCTAATCTATTTTGATTCAAGAAAGACAAGGAAATCCATAAATTTATGTGTCATAAATATTTTAAATAAAGATGATTACCTAGTATTTTAATTAATGAAGGAAACATTATATTAATTTTAAGATAGTCATATTTTATTGAAATTGACATGTTTTATTTACTAGTATTCTATGAATATTGTACCAATCTATTTGGAGTTATATTAATCAATATATCTTTTATAAGGACTTTCTTTTAAAAGAACTAAGTTTAATTGTTATGTATTTAATACGAGATTTTAAGAAAATAATAAAGATTAAAGATGAAACTTTGTGTGTCATTATATGTTATTGAAAAATCTTATGTGATGATTGGAATAAGATTTACATGTTGTTGATTATGTTGGATTTTTGATATATAAGAGAAGTGTTCTTGTATGACATCTGCATATAACCTATAAGGGTTCATCTGAGTTGTGGTTGTTGTTGTTGTTGTTGTTGTTGTTGGTGTTGTGGTTGTTGTTGTTGTTGTTGTTGTTGACCTCAAAGGGAGGTATGTCAAATAGCTGAATTGAGACGAGCGTTCAGACATATGGTGGCTGAGCTGGGGGATGGTGTCAGTGGGGAAAACACCTACCCATGATGATCACATGTTGTGTGGGTGTGAATCCTATTGCAACACGGACCTATCCTGACTCGATCGATCTAATTCTGTGTTGAGCTATTTTGACTATGGCCATGTGGTGAAGAGTATGTGGAGAAGAGTTGAAAAATCATGCATCCTACATTTATTTTAAAAAAAAAAAAATTAATTAAAAAATAATAATAAAATTTCGTGTGATATATATATATATATATATATATATATATATATATATATATATATATAT
>CM023943.1:13382119-13423149 GCA_013407115.1 Glycine latifolia
GAACTTATTTCTTTATTTAACTATGGTTATCGTAAACTTACCCATTTTTGTGTCTGTGGTTGACACCTGTGATGACCCCAATCTATTTGGGCGAGCAGATGAACAGTAGAGCATGGATGTGCAGAGAAGATGTGATGAAGATCCTTAATATTTTGTTACTTATGATGTGTATCATGAACTATGGACTGTTTATATTATATTTGTATCTGTATTTGGGACTGTAATAGGATAATTAGACACGTATTGTATATTAGAGCTTTCCGACATTAAATAAGGAATACCGCATTTTATCACTTACTTTTTAGATTATAAATGAACTTTTAATTAAATTACATTTTACTACTATATTTTCGGAAAAAAAAAATTTCAAAATAACTAAGTAAATAACTAAATAAAAACTAGGTGTAACAGCAACCCTCCAACCAAATGAGCTAATAAGTCAATTATGTTAAAAAATAATTAATGTTGATACATATAACACTAATTTTTTTAATGTATATTTAATACACATATCTAAATCTTTAATTGTTTAGTTTATCTAATTTCTTTATCTTTTCTTATTTCAGATTCTTATTTTATTAATTAGAGATATTATGTTCATTTTATCAATTAGGATAATTGTTAGTTATGATCCTATCAAATAAGATTATCTTTTATTTTAATTTTATCAATTAATGAGTTATATATAATTAATTTAATTTTAATTTTATTTTGATTATTGAATTATTTCTCATACTATTACTTTAATATTCTTAACATAATTTATTATGTAAACTTATATGTGTATTAAATATACATTAAAATTATTTCTCATACTATTACTTTAATATTCTTAACATAATTTATTATGTAAACTTATATGTGTATTAAATATACATTAAAATAATTATTATTGTTACATATAACTCATTAATTGATAAAATTAAAATAAAAGAGAATCCTATTTGATAGGATCATAACGAACAATTATCCTAATTGATAAAATGAACATAATATTCCTAATTAATAAAATAAGAATCTGAAATAAGAAAAGATAAAGAAATTAGATAAACTAAACAATTAAAGATTTAGATATGTGTATTAAATATACATTAAAAACTTTAGTGTTATATGTATCAATATTAATTATTTTTTAACATAATTGACTTATTAGCTCAATTGGTTGGAGTATTGCGTTAATAACATGAAGGTTACAGGTTCGAGATATATATGTATTACTTTAAAAAAAAACTTATAGATGGATTCGACAATCCATAATCCGTATAAAAGTTACGAAATCCATAATCTTCAAATCATGAAGCTCATTTTCGTCCGTGCACTATTCACGGTGTATTAGAAATTTATATAAGGTATTTAGCAAATCCCCAAAAAAAAGTGGATAGAGAAAGCAAATTAGGCCCAAATAAGAAAAACCTAGCATATTCTCCTTCTCTTCGCACTGCTGCTGCCGTTTTTCTTTCTAGTTTCCATTACCGTTCTTATGAGCTGTTTTCATCCAAATCAGTGACCTCCAAAGTTGCAACGGTTTTCGAAAGGGCGCGGCATAGCTATTATTTGTAATGTTTTTTATTTCAACTATTTTCTCTTTAGAAATGAAGTGCTGTAAACTGCTGTTGCTGACGGTTCGATCTGCAGAAATTGAAGGCAGAGCTCGATGACGGGAATGGTGGCCAAACCTCCTTCCAATGCAAAGATGACCTCTCCAACTCCGATTGCTACAACTGCGTGAGCAGGCTCCCGGTCCTCCGCAAATTAATTTTTATGTCCGCACTTGCGGTCATTTGCCCCAACGTGGGTCCGCCACTGAATTATGGATCTTAGCAAGATCAGATCTTGAGGCTAAGATCTATTTGCAAGAACCCTTATTGGAGATGTTCTTATGACTTATCTTGATTCATCAAATGTCTTGCATATTCAATGTCATTTTCTTAACAATAAAAAGATAATATATTTTACAATAATTGGAGGATAAGGGATCTATTTTAAGAATAGTGATTGTGGTGTTTTTTATTGGAAAATTTTGGTCCCTGATGTGTTGCTTAGTCTTTGGGTGTGTTAAGTATTTTGCTTGAGCTATGTTGACACTTACAATTTGTTATATTCAAATTGTGATGTAATAAATTTGTTGATGTTTGCATTGTAGGAACAAATATGAAACACAACTGGCTCAAAGAAATTTCAAAAGCAATGATACTCACAATCACATACAGGAACAAAACACCATGGTAATAAAGTAAAACAGTATTTTTTATACAGGACATTCTGGTACATGAAAAAGTTGCTAGAAGGCTGCATGCATTCTTGCATTTATTTTTTCTTTGAAAGATACAAGGTGCTTCATACAATTGCATCAGATTATAAGTTCATTTGCAGGAACTTTATTCTCGAGCAAGGGAGCAAGAAGAGGAGATCCTCTCCCTCCGTGAACAGATTGGCATTGCCTGTATGAAGGTACAAAATTTACATGTATATGAAAGTAATATCTATATCTTTAGCTTTTAAGGAAATTAACTAAATCTAATGGCAGCAGGAACTGCAGCTGTTGAATGAGAAATGCAAACTAGAGAGGCAATTCTCTGAACTAAGAATGGTTAGTCAATGTCTTTGTAAGTTATTGTTATATTTTAGCATCTTACTTAAATTACATTAATTTTAAACGTTGAATGTTCCATTTTTTATTAGGCAGTTGATGAGAAGCAAAATGAAGCCATCTCATCCGCTTCTAATGATTTGGCTCAGAGAAAAGGTTATCTTGAAGAAAATTTAAAACTTGCTCATGATTTGAAAGTAAGTCTAGTTTCATGATGATACAGTATTTTATTGTCCTTCTTTTTTGTTATTTTATTGTTTTGGTAGTTTTATGGCTTTTTTTTATTTTATTTGGTTGATGAAATCTCAATTGTAATTAGCTGGTCTCTCTACTGAGGTTGTTGATATAGACTGATGACTTAGTGTTATTGGAATGGTCATTTTAGGAAGGACCCAAAATAATCTTTGCTTAACTTAATGTTCACAATTTGCATGCTTATTTTGTTTCTGTTGGTGTGAGTTATAATTTTTTATTAAAACACCTGAAAGAGTTAGATTGAAAGAAAATTTGATATAAAAACAATTTACATAAAGAAAGATTTAATCAGGTTAATTTAATCATTTGGTCCCTATAGTGACACTCGTTTTGGATTCAGTTCCTATATGAAAAAAACATACTTTTTAGTTCCTATAAGGGCATATAGGGACTAAAACGTAATTATTTAAGGGACTAAAACTAGAGAAACATAGTTACAGCAGGGACCAATTTGTACTAACAAGGGCATATGTCGACTAAACTGTATGTTTTTTTTTTCCATATAGACACTCATTCCTAGATGAGTGTCACCTATAGGGACCAAATGATTATTTTAACCATTTAGTTATCATAGCATTTCAGTTATGAAGTATCCCAAAAGCTTACACCCATTGGTATTTGCTTAGGACTGATCATTATATATTTATACATTACATACTCACAAAAGTGAAAGCCCGTTAGGCCCTGAACGATGGACAAAGGACCAAGTCAATTGCGATCTGTTTTTGGCACGATTGTGCTGGAGCTGTGTGGAGCAGCCATGCGCCACTATACGAAAACTGTCACGTCTAAGTTTGGTGAAGCAGTCGGATTGACAGAGTGGCCATAATCTGCTCCTGGATGGTTTCTCGCCCATGACAGTAAAGACGCCATTTTCTCTTTCCCCCTCTGTCTTTGCTACTCTCCCAGTATCCCACACTATCTCATGCAGCAGCTGTAGAAATAAATTAGGGTTTTGGAACTTATAAGTCAAGCCATTGCTGCCAATTTTACTCTCTCACCTTAATTTGTTGTTTACTATTATCATCTCACAATTACACGTCATGTTGACATTGGTCTGTTTTTTAATTAAAATATTAACAAGTATATTCTTGATAGCATTTATTAGAGAAATAAAAATCATAATGATATTCATTATATTATATGCATCACTATAATATTTTTTTCAAACAAAAAAGACTATTAAATAGTTTTATAACGATCTAAAAATTATATTAATTTTTCAAAAAGTTGTGTCCATAATGATGAATAAAAAAATAACACACCCAAGTTCCGAGAGACTTCTCGCTATGTGAAGGTATGTGGGAGGGTCATTGTACACATTCTTACCCTTGTATGTGTAGAGAGACTGTTTCCGGATTCGAACTCAAAACTAACTGGTCGCCAAGGCACAACTTTGTCGTTGTGTTAAGGCTCTCCCTCTTTCCATAATGATGAATATGATGATTTTAAGTTTTTAAAGATCGAATTTATTATAAATTAAATATATAGACTATTCTTAGAATTTGGGCTTTGGACATAACTCAACCCCACAAAACCAACTTGCAAGGTGAAAATTGCCCAAGCTTTATAAACTCTATTTAACCATATCTCCAGTCGATGTGGAACTAGACCACTACTCTTGAGGCTGCAATTAACGGAACCTGCAAAGAGGCCACAACACTCCCCCTCATGCCCATGGCTACCGAATGTGGCAATTACAGGTGGTCCAACCATGGATCTAGGATAGACTCTTATACCATTTTGGAATTTTGGCATAGAGCCTAACTTAACCCCACAAAACCAACTTGTAAAGCGAGGATTGCCCAAGTTTTATAAGCTCTATTTAGGTTATATTTCTAGTCGATTTGGGACTAAACCACCACCCTTGAGGTTGCAATTAAGGCAACCCCAAAGGGGCCACAACTATGGTAGGCTAGGGGTGACCACAATTAAGGTGACTCTCCAACAACTATTTTGCTGATAAAACTTTTAAATGACTAATATAATGAGATTTTAAACAAAACTAGTTTAGTTAAGATTTTTGAAAGATTAAATAATGACTTGTAACTTTAAAAAATTAACTTGAAAATTTGCTACAAAAGTTATGGAATTTATTTATTTTAAATAATCGAAAGTTTCTAATAAATAACTTTAAACAAAATTATGCTACAAAAACCACTTTATGTTTTGTTTAGATACTATTAGTTTTTATTACTAATGATAAGTGATGACTAGTACATGAATTTTGAGTATTTTTTCTCTTTTCTCTTTTTGAGCATATATACATTTTTTTTTTTTGATCGGCAAAAGTAGTATATATATATATAAAAGATATAAAAAGGATAATCAGTACAAGAAGTACTAAAAAAACAGACAAAAAAACAGAACAAGACCTATGGCAACCTAATACATGGAACACCATGGATTAAGGTGCCAAAAATCTAGCTGCAACGAAGAGAAACCCCTAAACCAAGAGGGGAAACTAAAACATATTAAAACCCATCCCTGATAGCAAAAAACTCCCCCAGATTACAGGACCAGACATGAAGCAGAGTATTAAACCCTTTCTCCAAAGTCTTAGTCCACATCCAGCATATATTTATAGCATCATCCATTAGCTTTTGAGCATATATACATATCAGATACCAGATGAGAGCATTGTCAGAGATGAGAGAGGCATAAATAATAGTGCCCTTGGCCTTGGATTAAAATAAATGCTCAAGATTTAATTTCTTCTTAATCTGAATATACGCCCAGTCTTCAAGCCCATGCACATCGTTATGCTCCTCCCCCTTTACCATTTTCGGTTTTCATGCTCCTTGCAACATCACGTTGAGAAATTATGGCCATAACATATCAAATGGTTTTTTTTTGTGGTGACCCACACTTTCTCTTCCTTCACCCCCACTTACTGTGTTCCCAAATCAAGTATTGAGTTTAGGGGTTCCACCAAATCAATTGTTGGTTTGAACATTGTTTCTAAGGATTTAATACCAAATTGGCAATATCACTTTATGCAAATAGTAAAATACCATGTGAGACCCTTGTAGTTATGAACAAAACTTATTTCTTGTATATTGTATTCCCATAATTAACATTTTTGAGATACTGGAAGTTATTATTGTAACATGAAGAACTGCTTTGGATACTTCTCCCTGTATTGCGGAAAGAGGGAAGCTGTTACGTTGATTATGATGAACAGTAATAAATGTGTGATTAGTTACCAGAGAAGAGGGACCGAAGGTGCATATGAAGATGTAACCGTCGTGGAGAGGAGAGAGTTCGATGCGTGTGTGGGTTTGAGGAGAAAATAAATCTGGAACATTTATTTTAATCCAAGGGCTATTGTTTAACCCTCTCATTTTTCACAATAGCACAATGCTCTCACCTGATATGGACTCTCTCTCTCTCTCACAATAACATGTATATATGTGTGTGTGTGCGCATGCGTATGTTTTTATGTATATATATATATATATTATTAATTATTTAATATGTAAAAAAAAAAATTAAGAATAGTAGTCATCCTGCCATCACATTTTTGGTGTTGGGTGCTCTGTGCTGCTATCCGGGATTTACTACTATGCAAAGGACAAGCCCATCAACCTTTTGTTGTAGTTTAATTTATAGAATGGGATGTCAATGATCGAAACATCTTTTCATTTACTAGATTATCAAATTATGATTAATAAAGACAAATTCATAAGGCAATTATCTACCATCCTCATTTCCCGAAAATTCCCAAAACTTCATCTCAAATGAAAAACATCCATTTTCCAGTACAAAAAACTATCATGAGCAGTTTTGGGGCATTGAGCATTATGATCAACCTAAGAGGCAGGATGACATTAAAATATAACTGCCAGAATCCCACTGATAGAACCATGACTGGCTGGTGTTCAAAGTGATGTTAATGGGTACAGGGTACTCATACTATCACTCCTGGATAATAAGAGAAGAACTTAAAAGTATGTCATTATATAGGAATTAATCATAGTTTAAACCTTACCTAAGTCGTAGTACAGTATAGTGTAGTCAGTACAGTTCATTCCTCTAGAAAAATGATGTTAACCTAAACAAGTTATAAAACCAAGATTTATGAAGGCTTAGAAAAAAGAAAGATAAGATTAAGATAAATAAAATAAACAAAGTAAAAGTAAGATAAATGAAGGTGTATAGAAATAAAAAAGTAAAGTACAATAAGGTAAAATAAAATAGCGCAACATAATGCATGAGGCTCCTAGTGTGGTTTGGGAAGATAGATGTATGTACTATGCAGTCTTACCTTTAGAAGTGAAGAGCCAATTTCCAAGATTTGAACCTGTGACCTCCGAGTCACAAGGCAAATAAAATAAAATAGAAAGCTAATTATTATATTATATTGAGATGAGATATGATGAATGGAGGCTAGTTAAAGGAGAATGGCTGGAAAAAATTTTGTTCTCCTTCTGCCAATGATAAAAAAAGTTAAGCATAGTAATAAAGGGAGTCAAGGGATTGAAAGATGGAATATTTTGTTTTCCTGTCTTGACTCTCTGTTATCTTCCTCTGCTTCAAAGTTTTGATCACTGTGGCTCCTTGATGGTTCTCCACCTTTGAGCTAACTCTCCTCTAAAGGTTTTTATCTTTGATGGCTATAATTACTATCCTACAAAGCAATGCCTTCTCTATTTCATTTGTCTTGTATTTACAATTAAGTTTCCCCTTAGAGTCCTTTAGGCACTGGATCTTTAGTTTCTGTGAACAGTCCAAGGCCAAATATGTGTCTTCTTTGACAATTGAGCCATCTTCTTTTAAGCATAGTTGGTTATCTAACTACTCGTAGTGTGACACTGTTTTTCTGTTTATGGCTGATTGCACGGCCTGGCAATGCTAGTTACTGGGAAATAGTATGCCTGAGGTTTTTTATGCTGATTTGCAACATTGATTGATGGAATTAGCTTTCAAGCTGAACATGAAAGTCATATCATTTTCTTAGTTTTCTAATGGAAGCCAGAATCACTTTATTCACATTTGTTGCTCAAGTTCCTTTTATTACTGCAGGGTCAGAAACAACACGGATTTATTCTAGGAAACTTTCTTCAAATGTTCCATTCAGTTTTCACTTAATTGAGCCAAATCTGCTATTAGAGATCTAAAATAATAAAGGAAACAACCAATTCATTTAAAAAGGATATTTTCTCAAAAATATATAATTAAAGTCATATATTGATTGAGATTATTTCCTTAATTATACCAAATCGATTAATATTGTGTGTGTGTGTGTGTGTGTATATATATATATAACTTTTTTTTACTCATGTACTTCTGGTTGCTGTTGTTGATGTACATCATTCTTCTAGGCTGTAGATGATGAGAGATACATCTTCATGTCGTCTATGCTGGGGTTGCTCGCTGAATATGGCCTTTGGCCTCGTGTTATGAATGCCTCTTCAATATCCAGCTGCGTAAAGGTATGAAATATGTGGTCTTGTATATTGTTGATATCAGAAAGAGAAATTACAATTGGCCAGTTAGTCTGTGTGTGCAATCTGATATATATGGAACAGATACTCTAACTAACTTACTGACAGCTGTACTGACTAACTAAGGGTTAACTTACAGAGTATACACAATTACAGAAAGTCATTCTCAGATTTTTAGGGTTTTTCTTTATTTTTTTTCCCTTTCTGCCGCAGCGTGGCTTTGCATCAACAGTTACGCGTACGCTGCAAGCACTTACAATGCCACTGCACTGCCTTCACGCCGGTGTGACCCTCTGATCAGAAGTACCTTTCTTCGGGGAACCCAATGCTGCCGATCGCGATCCAATCCTTTGCCACACGCAACGCCATACTCTGACACGTGAAGCTCACGTACCTACACTGTTTCAGCGTGTGACGTGTTTTTTTTGGCGTGCCCTCTTCCGACAAACCTCCCGCCGTCCTTCTCTACTTCTGGTGACCCTATTTGAGTACTGTTTGACTGCTTTTAATACCGTTTGGCTGAGCCACAGTCCAGCGACCGCACCATCGTGCTTTGTCTCTTTCTAGCGACCTTTTTAAGCTTTCCCGACGACCTTACCAAAGACAGTCATGTTGTCCACGTGCACAGCCAACTCAAAACACCGCCGCACGTGGCCCAACGCAAGGCCTTGGTGCATGAAGTTCACGCACAGATGCGTAGCGCATCATCGGTGAGCATGCTGGTCTTACTCTTGGACCGCCTTTAGTTTTTATCAGGTTGACCACATTTGTAACAAGCTTGATTCATGACATATATGCTCGAGCTTGAGGGGTTTTAAGATTACATGATATTCTCTTCTTTATGATTAGATAGTAATTAGTGACATAGTCATTATTACTCATTATTAGACTGATCCTATGTAATCAATATTGATCCTATTTACTCATAAATAAAGGTTGTATGGTCATACACAACATTCCAGTAAAACATTGTTATAGCATTGTTTTGCTGTTATGAGTTCCAATTAGAACCAGGGGAGTTGTTTCAATTCTGATTCTGGTTTTGAGACCAGTTAGAGCGATTACCATTACCATTATTGCCATTGAGGCTTGATGCTGTGGATTGTATCTATTGTAACAAGTGAAGGCAGTGTAATTGTTCTTAAAACACACTTGACACTGAACCAAACTCCGACCATTGTGGCCACCACTACGACCACCACCGCGGTTGAGGCCCCATCCACCTTGATTATTACAACCACCAAAAACCCTAGAATCAGAGGAATACTGATTCGTGTATGTCAATTGGTATTAGAAGAGGAATTGGAGCTATAATTAACTTTTGACATCGATTGTGAAGAGTTTCCGTGAGTGAGATTCACTGATGCCGAGCAAAGGAGGTGCTCAACTAGCCAAGTTTGACATACTTTTGAAGTCACACTTCTTGCACAAGAATTAAACCTTCAGCCTCTTCGATTGAAACGTGGAAGACGACTCTCTGTAAGAGCAATAACAGAATCAAAATCCTTAGGAAGACCTTCAAGGATTGAATCTATCTGCTCGCGATAGATTGCAGCATCTCCTACTAAAGCGAGATCATCAATAATCGTCTTGATCTTAACCAGAAATTCTGAAATGGGACGACTATTGAGATAGGTGTGATGAAGTTCTGATCAAAGTTGTCCTGCCTTCGTTCGAGCAATGATTATGTTAGGAGCCAAGACAAATTATATACTGCTGTATACTAGCAATTCAAATCATTGATAACGATTCATATCTCGTCTCATATTACATTTCTTCAGACATGAGTCATATTAATACTAGAGTTCTATTCTTAATTAAGGTAATGCTTGACAGTCTTTTATTGTTTCTTCTCCTTCTTAGAGGTAGAAACTCATACAATTAGCTTTCGTGGAAGCTCTACTTTTTTACTTTTCTTTTTATAAAAGGCTACTTTTAGTTTTTAGAACTTCTCTATAATTGTGTTCAGTCTAGCGTCTCCTTTTAAGGAGAAGAGAAGCACAAAAAAAGTTGGGACAGACACAACTGAATAACCAAAATAGAGGAACAAATGATTTGATAAAAATTGGGCCCTATTTAGATAAACTTCTCAAAAACTACTTACAGGAGAAGAAAAGAAGCTAAAATACATAAGCTAAAATTAATTTATGCACTTCAACTTTTACAGAATCGCTCTCATTTACTTCTCCAAATGTTTTTTTTTTCTTTCAATTTATAAATAAGCTAGTTTTAACTAATGGGCGAAGCTTAATTTATTTTTGTCTTTTTATTTTCTTCTCTTATAAGTGCTTACTCAGAAGTTTAGCCAAACAAGACTATGATAAAATTCTTAGGCATAAGATAAGGTTACCGTCAAGACACAATTCCTTAAAATAAGGAAACAAAATTATCCCTAAATTAACATAAATGATATTAATATATTACACATCATTCTCTGCCTCTAAATATTTTGTAGATATTCTAAAGTTTTGTATTGGTCCTTGTCCAGCATTTACATGATCAATTACAATGGAGGATTCGAAGTTCACATGTAAGTTTCTACACTTCTGATGAGTCGCATGTGTTCTTCATCATTTTAATTTCCATCACTATCTTTGCCAAATCTGTGAAACTAGTGGTGTTAAACATCTAACTGAAAATTATAATGTCACATGTTCATTACATGTTCCTTGCTTCATAAGTTTTAGGTAGTCTTCATCCCCTGACGTTTCTTTGCATGCCTGTGTGTTGTTATAGGTTGTTTTACTGCATTCTCATTTAGTCTTCCATTAAGTTATTCATTTTAATATTTGCTTCCATTATATGGGTGATTAATGATTTCTTGATACCCTTACTTTCATTTGCATTATTGATCTATTATTATACCTTGTTTTGGTTTATGCTTTTTTTTTTTTTTAAAGTGAAGTCTCTATTTGATTAGTCATTATTGCAGTCAATGGTTGATTGGTTATTTAAAAAATCAGTGACTACTTTTTTTGGACAGGATAGAATGGGAGAGTTAACTTCTGTTCTAGAAAGCCGTGCTGATAATGGTAATCACATTGTTGAAAGTCCAGGTTCTGGAAATTTGACAAGTCACACTCATAATGATTTCATGGTACTATTGGCATGTAATCTTCTTTCATGCTTTGTATTCAAATTGTGTTTATCATCATAGATTATCTATCGTCCTTACTAATTACATTTTGATTGTATATTCAGTTTCAGCATAACTTCCCCCAGCAAAATCTTATTGGGAATGAACAAAGCCATCAACCAATGAGCAATGTTGCAGGATATATGCACCCAGCTCTTCATTCTGATGTAAACTGGGGATTAAAAACATTCAACTATCAGCAGACTTCTAACGCTGATAGGTTGGTACTGTTTAGCCACTTCTGTTTTTTGCAAGTGAAAACACTTTATACATCGTTAGTATATGACATCTTGAAGTTTGAACTATAGTTTCACATTCTGAAAACCCACATGGTCATCTCATGGTCTAATTAATTCCATGTGCAGTTTGAAAAGAGAAATGAAAAAATGGTCAAGAAATTCCCACTGGTGGTTTGATCTAATATTGTTACGTACCGAAAATTGAAATGACAAAGAAAAGAAAGAATTTTATTGAATAGGATGAGAAGAACAGAAAAATAGGAGAGAAAACACTCCTCCAAGGGTTTCCCCTTCACAAAGGATTACTCCTTTCACAAAGAGCTAATGCTTAATCTACAAACTGATTAGATCCTCCCCCCTCTCCTATCCTTCTCCCTCTATTTATATCAAATAAACCCCTCTAACTAACTAACTAACTCCTTAGTAGTCTAACTATATTAACACACTCTTCCTTCTCCTTATATCATAACAAATATGATGGGAAATATTTGCTTCTATTTTATGTATTAAGATTTATCAATCTGCTCTTTCAATTTTGACAAACACACGTTTCACACACAATAGATGAGAGGAACCAACTTGACTGTTTGATCTTACATGAATTGTTAAGATTAGAAGTTTTTTTTTTTTTTTTTTTAAGGTGACAAATATTTAGAGAAGTCACATGACTTTATGTTTTCATCTTGACCATACATGTATGATTTTATGGTTAGGATTTATTATTCTTACTTTCACAATGAGCATTCTTCTCACTTGATATGCTCCCGATATATATCTATAAGAATTTCTGAAATGTTTACCAGAAATGCAAGTTTTGCTTATAATATGAGGCATATTTTGTTTGGATATATCTACTGATTCATAAAACAATTTGTGCAGGGAGATATCTTCTTTCCCACACGCATCAATTGATAAAATTGGAGTGCACGACAAAAACATGGAAAGAAATTTTGGCAATGGCAACTTTTATCAACATCCACCCGATTTGGATGAGACTGCTTCCTCTGTTTCTGAGGGTACCTCAGGTTTTTCATTGTAATAGATATAATAGAAAGTATATCCTTTTATATTAATGAGTGACATTTTTCTAGATGGCCCTGGCATTGAGAATTTTCAAGTTTCCGGTGATGCTATTCCTGGAGAAAAGCTTCTTGGATGTGGATATCCAGTTCGTGGAACTTCTCTTTGTATGTTTCAGGTGAATATTCTTTTCATCAATATTTGACTTATCATATCATCCATAATTTCCCTCTTCTATTTCTGATATTACTATTATTCTTGGCTTCACATCAGTGGGTTCGGCATCTTGAGGATGGCACTAGACAATACATTGAAGGTAGATTGGACTTGAACTTCTGAGTGTGTTTTTTTTAATAATTTTATACCTGTTTTTCTGAATGGAGTGGTCTGATAGAAGTTCAACATGATATTTGCCTTTTTTGTATGTTTTTCTTGTATCAGGAGCTACAAATCCAGAGTATGTTGTTACAGCTGATGATGTTGATAAATTGATAGCAGTTGAATGTATTCCAATGGATGATAAAGGCCGTCAGGTTTGACATAAATTAGTTATAAATGCATGTTCTATCATATATATGTTGTGTACGTTTTGTGACATACTTATGGCCATACCTATGGATGCTATAATTGCATTGAGTTTTATTATTTTTGTTGAGAATCAAAATAGAATCAATTTCAGATTATATCTTTATTATTATATCAGAATTATAGGAACAATATCTCCTATAATTAATTGTATTAATTGTAATTAATCTATTTACAGGAGCATTCGTTGTGTACTCTAACACACGATTTACACACAAATATCCCTCTGTTTATCTTATTTTACATGGTATCAAAGCCGACCCTAGATTCATTAAACAGGTCACCCAAGATATTATCCATGCACCAAGTCCAAAAGTGTTGGGCGTGAGGGGGTGTATTGGGAAAACCCAAGTCCCACATTTCCTAGAGATAAGACAAAGATAGAATATATAAGTAGGGGGCAACCCTCACCCGTGAGCTAGCTTTTGGGGTTGAGTTAGGCCCAAACCCATATTTTCTTAGATGGTATTAGAGCTAGGTTGAGGGAATAACAAAAGTTGTCTCTCGTCCCCAGTGGACCTTTCTAGTCATCGCACTTATTCCTGTGACCTGTTTTTGCTTTTCGACAATCCTTATCTCCTTTTCCGACGACATTTCCAGCCACCATTAGTCGTTGTCACTTTTCCAGTTTCCGATGGACCTTTATCCTTGCTATATCTTTCCCAGCAAATTTTCCTTCTTTTCCGGCGCATTTTCTGGCCACAGCCGCTGCTGTCTAACCATCGTTCCTACCGACGACTCAACAGTTTGGATCGCTGGTCGCCGATCTACATGTTTCCGACAACTGCTTCCTGATCTGGTGTTTCATGCACTCTTTCCTTGATGAGCCAAACAGCACCCATGCATCACTGTTCTCCGATGCATGAAGGCGCCTGATGGTGCCTTTGCTGGCATGCTTCCATCTTTGACGACGTCCCTTCCTTGCGCCTACCATTGCAGTCTGGGGCCATTCGTACCTCATTTGACGTGGTCTCTCTTTTGTAACCGGTTCGTTTTCCAGCTTCTTTCTTTTGTTGCAGGTATTGTTTGTTTGTCATTTTCTGGCATTCTCATGGCTGCTTCGGGTTCTTGTGAGAATTTAGATAGTGGTTTGCCACCGTCTCCTACTTGCAAAGAATTTTTGATGCCTATCTTGCCGCTGTCTCTTTTTTAGAGTGTTTTCCAGCAACCGCCTTCAACTCGCTGCTTATTTTCGAGCGAAAAACTTTCTGGTTGCCTTTGTATCTGTACTTTTCCAGCGTGTTTCTCAGTGACTTTTGTCTACACTGGTTGTGCATTTCTGCCACTATTTCCTCTTTTCAAGTTTGAATAATTTTGGCTCTTCTGTTCGTTTGAAGCGTCCAAATCTTGGTTTTAAGATCGGAACATGCTTTGAATTTTTCTTAGGCTGATGGATATTCCAGCTCTTTTTTCCTAGCAATATTCCCCAATTTCACCAAGGTTTGAAGCTTCCAAATGATGGTTTTAAGAAAGATGGAACTTGCTTTTCTTAGGCTGTTGAATATTCCAGCTCTCTCTTTCTAGCAATATTCCCTGACTTCACCAACATCCCTGAGTTGTCATTCAAACTATTGTCTTCTTTAGTGGAGCTCAATTTTTATGTTTTTTGTTGGGAATAAATTTTCTTTTGACAAGCTGATTGCTTAGTTTTAGAATGTGGGTTTAGGCCACCCTCCACTTATATACTTAATCTTGACACTATCTCTAGTGATGTGGGACCTGGATTTTTCCCAATACACCCCCTCAGCCCAGGCACTTTTGGGCTTGGTGCGTGGATAACATGGTGGGTGGCCTATTTAATGGGTCTAGGACAGGCTTTGAAAGCAGAAGGCAAAGTGAGAGTGGCTAGTGAAAGAGAGAGCTGGAATATTCATCAACCTAAGGAAAACAAGTTCCAACTTTCTCAAAACCATCATTTGGAAGCTTCAAACCAATATTTTTTAAGACAACTCAGGGATCTTGGTGAAATCGGGGAATATTACTTGAGAGAGCTGGAATACCCATCAGCCTAAGAAAATTCATAGCAAGTACTTAGTAAGCTTCAGCTTGAGGGGGAGTGTTGAGGATCAAAATAGGATCAATTTCAGATTATGTCTTTATTATTATTAGAGTATGTGTTTGTATAACTGAAAACAGTTTTGTAATATGATTGTAAGGACTGGTAGCTTTTGCTAACAGCACCCCTCTAGTGTGAGACAATTGGTAATATGTTCGAGGGCCTTGAACTGGAGCCGTGGGGAATACGTGCAGTTTCTGGCGCGAGTAGGCGTCGCGGAGGAGGGGTGAGGATGGGAGGGAGAGGAGGGCGGAGACGGCGTGGAGCGACGTGGTTTGAGCGTGGCTGAGGCGGTGGGTGACGGAGACGGCCTCGTCGAGGGCGCGCGCGGCAGCGGAAGTTAGGCATTGGCGCGCGGCTGCCATGGGCGTCAGCATTGGGAGTGAGTGAGGTGTGGTGTGGTGTGGTGCGTTCTGTGGAAGGAAGCTTCTGGAGTATCCTATTTATAGCTTATGCTTTTCACTTTTATTTTTTTTCCCCTGTTCCTTTTGATGCCCGACTCTGACACTCAAATAGAGCCCAAGTGCCCAACTTACTTTACATAATTTTTTTAAAAAAATAATTTGAAAACATATAAACTTATTTTAGAGAAAGAATAATAAACCAACAAGTGTTTGTATAAGTGATTTTAGACCCAGGTCTCTTAATCAGGATTTTAAGTTCGAGTATGATAAATGAAACATGATATAAAAAAAGCAAAAAGGATAATAATTTATATTGTAGTGTTATAGTTGTTTTTGGCTAGATCTTGATATTGTATATATTTGTGTACTTCTATTTTGACAAATTATGTAAATATTATTTGTGTTTGACCAAGCACATATATACATGTGTATAAATATAATTTTACATATACATATAACTCTTACGATCCGATTTACGATCCTCGAGTTACGATCCTTTACCCCCCTTCCGATCCTCGAGTTTGACAACATTGGTTTACACACAAATATCCCTCAGTTTATCTTATGTTACAATTTTAAATTAGGATATGCTAGTCAGATAAGACTTCTTTATCAGTTTGCAAAAGTAAAACGTGGAATGTATGTTTGAACTTTGAAGTAATTTTTATTTTATGTGCTAAAATAATACTATTAAAGTATTAATAAAGGAAACTATTACTATTCAATAGCTCCTTCTTGTGTCTGAGTTACTCATATATATATGCATCTTCATATTTCCTTCTCAATTATTTTTATAGTCAATTTCTGACCTTGCTGAGGCACATTGAGGTGTGGTTGTGGACCAATTTATGTTTAGAAATCTTTGTAAACCCTTGTGCATGGGTATCCTTAAACATTTGTCTGGTCCAAGTGATGTTATTTCTTTACAAATTCGTTGTTTCTTCTAACAACAATTTGACATGCCATAAAATAAAATCAGGGTGTTGTGAGGATAATTTCGATATAATGAGGGCTTTAGATACTTTGGCGACTGCAAATAACGTAAATTGAATAAGACAAGGAGTAAAATGAATTTCTTCCACAGGTCTAAATTATTTAGTTTGTGCCCTTGACTTCTATTTTCCTCCTTTTGAGCAAAAATTTAATAGTCTACTCTATGAATTTAATTATGGATCATTCAAGATTTGATATATTTGAATTTAGTCTTCTTTACACAAATATGTTGTAGAAAATGACAGATATATCTCCTGTCCAGGTGAATTTTTTCCTGACTTTGTCAAATTTGTTCTTTGTTAGGGGGAACTGGTGAAGCTTTTTGCTAATGATCAGAACAAAATAACGTGTGGTAAGGTTATTTGCTGCTGAATCTAGAAGACTCAACTCTAATTCGGCACTTTTTTCATCTATTTGATGCTAAATAGTATTTTGATGGCCTAAATTAGATTGCTGCTTCTAAATAATGACTGTTGAAAAATATTAAAAAAATTGGTTCACTTGGGTATCGCTTTTTCTGCTTAGAACTCGAACAATTAAATTGGGAGTTGATTGATTTTTTGTTTGAATTTTGAATGAGAAAATCCTAGGGTATGTTTGAGTGTATCCCTTCACCCTCATCTTGGTTTTATACTGAACTAGTGTACCATTAGATCAATATTTCAAGGCATATATCTGATTAAACCCTACTAGCCTTTTTTATTTTGGCCCTTTAACAATCTCCCACGGTTGTCCAATTTTTAAATTTTGATTATCTTCTTATTATTGCTCAATTTTTACAAGATTTGACACAGATCTTCTCGGTAATATATAATTATAATTCAACGATTGGGTCCCTGAAAATCACATTTTACATAAGTTATTGTTAAGAGTGGGTATAACTCACCAGTGTTATATGGAATCTGCCTTGTTTATATGGAGGAGGATATTTGGCTTACTGTCATAGTCACCAACTCTTATTAATAAAATTGCTTCATATTCATGCAAGTGTTGTAAAATATTTGTCTGTTGTACTATTTTAGTATTCCCTCCTTTAATGTTTTCTAATCATAATGTTCTGTTGATTGACTTTGTAGACTCAGAAATGCAACATGAGATTGACACAAATCTGTCTAAAGGAGAAGCAACATTCAGTGTTCTACTTTTGGTAGGTCTGGTTTGATTTGGAAAATCCTTTTATGGTCATATCTTATTCATTACATTTATGAATTATATATCTGGTTCATGTACATTAAGAAGAGTTCTCGGAGCAATACAATATATCTCATGAACCTGCTGAACTCATTTCTGACATAATGCAAAATTTCAAATATTGCATAGGTATAATACTTAATTGCACGCTTAGCACGACGGGAATTTCTTTTGAAAATAACCTGAAACTATATCATTTAAATAGGTTTGACATTTCACATGCTTATTAACTCATTAAACCTTTTTAATATTGAAAATCTTGGCCTCTTCTCTCATTATATATTCTAATTCAGTGTTCAATACCATTTCTCAAGTATACAGAATATACCATGTTCTCCTTGCATCTTAATATGCATCCTTACATTTTTCCTAATTAATTCTGACAGATGGATTCTTCCGAGAATTGGGAACAAGCAACTCTATTCTTAAGACGATCAGGATATCAAATTAAGATTAATAGTACTGAAGCTACAGTAGTTGGTGAGAAATTCTCAAAGGAATTATCGGTATGTTATTCAAACTTCTAGTAGTACAAATAACTACATAAGGGCTATTAGTGGATGAATTACCAATCATAAATGTATTAAACCATTTATACCAGTTCCTAGAAAGCTTGTTCAAGTCATATAACAACTTATGCAAACAAATGTGATTGGAATACCTAGAGTGGAAATCTCTCTGCCTAACTCAGTAAATCTGCTGCTCTAGCTCAATAAGTAAGAATGCAATCTTCACCACTTCTACTCAAGCTCTAGATCAAGAGAAGCTGTGGGAAGCAGTAACTTCTCGTGTCTAATTCCCATGAAGAGACTCAATCTGTTAACCCATAGCACCATTCCACTTATCTAAACTTGAAATAGCTTCAATATAGATACTAGGATCTATCATTCACATCCGTTTTCTGCCAATATTGGCTATGGCACTGTGCAACTAGGTCTGCTTACCCATATCGCTGAGATAGTTGAATATGCCTCTGCCCATCAGATATTGTATATGAGAAACATTTTCATTGTTCTATGCATCATCTTACTGATCAAGATTCTGCGCCTCATTTTCGTGTCTGGGCTCAAAAGGAATACAAGATTGAATTGCTTAATTATCTACCTCTAGTTCCACATTTCCTATAACACCAATATGAGTTTATCACTATATTATTACTTTATTATTATAAAATTTTATTTTATGGTTTAACTATTAGAGTATATAAGGAGATGCAGTTATTCAAATGCAGTCTCCTCTAGCTTCTAGTGGAAGCTAGTTAGTTACTTCTAGTAGAAGCTAGTCAGTTGTAAGTAGTTAGTTAGTTGTTAGCCAATTCTGTTAAAGACTAACAGATTGTCTATATATACTGTTTGTAAACCTGAAGTTCATTGAATCAATAAATGATATTTTACTTCTTCATTCTCTCTCTCTCTCTCTCTCTCTCTCTCTCTCTCAATTCTCTTAGTCTAGAAACTCTATGATGGTATTTAAAGCTTAGTCGATAATCAATGGCAACAAACTCTACCTCTTCTTCCGCTTCCGCTTTTCTGAATTCAATCTCATAGAAGCTTGATGATTTGAATTTTCTTCTTTGGTGACAGCAAATTGAACCTGTCATCAAGTTGCACAAACTTAAAAGGTTTGTTGCGAATCTGCAAATTCCCTTATGATTCCTTACTGAAGCTGATCGCAAAATAGGAATTGAGAATCCTGCATACGAGGTGTGGGAACAGCAAGACCAGGTTCTTCTTGCCTGGTTGCAATTGACTCTGTCCACATCGATCTTTTCTCGGATCATTGGATGCATTCATTCTTACGAGGTTTGGGAATGGATCCGTGATTATTTCCACAAACAGACACAAGCCAGAGCAAGGCAACTTCGAACTGAGTTGCGCGCAATGATTCTTGAAGATAAGTCCATGCATGAGTTTTTGCTTAGGATCAAAGCCATTCACGATGCACTTGCTTCTGTTGGAAGTCCAGTTTCTCTTCAGGAACACATTGATGCTATTCTTGAAGGACTTTCAAAAGACTATCATTCAGTAATCTCAGTTATAGAGAATAAATTTCAACTGCTACCTATTGAAGAAGTTGAAGCATTATTGCTAGCTCACGAAGCACGATTGCTGAAGTTTCAAAAACACACTTCTGAATCGCCTTCAATCAACCTTACTAGGCGAACCCTAACTCCTCTTCATCGTTTGGTTCTGACTCTTATGCAGCGCCGAACAAGTCCTCACAACAGTATGATTCGTCTAGTCTTGGAAATTTTAATCGCAGTGGCCGTGGTGGTGGTGATGGTGGCGGTTGTGGTCGTGGGGAGGATGCTTCGCAAATTTCCATTGTCAAGTATGTTACAAGTATGGTCATACTGCATCTGTTTGTCACTATAGGTTTGATCAGGGCTACCAACCTAATCTTTCACTCACTCTCCATGATCCTTCAAATCAAGGAAATACTCAGACTAACAATTTTAGTCAAAATCAGTATTCTGGTCAAGGAAATGGTTCTGGTCAAAATAACTATGGACAGAACAATGGGTTCAGATCATCAAATTCATGGGGTCAAGGTACAAATCAGAACAGATCAATGCAAAACAATCAGAATCAACGGTCTCCAAGTGCAATGATTGCAACTCCAACTCTAATTTTCAGACCAGTACTCCTACAACTTGGATACCAAATTCAGGTACCTCATTTTATTTGACAGGGGAATCACAGAACATACAGCAACTCGGTCCCTTTGAAGGTCCAGACCAAATTTATATTGGTAATGGACAAGGTTTGCCCGTTCATTCCACTGGTTCTTCCACTTTTATTTCTCCTATTAATTCTAAAGTGTCTCTATACTTGAATCAGCTGCTTCATGTGCCTACTATAACAAAATCTTATCAGTGTCAGTAAATTTGCTCTAGACAATGGTGTATATTTTGAATTTCATCCTAATTATTGTCTTGTCAAATCACAGGGAGCCAATGAGATCTTGCTTAAAGGCTCACTTGGATCTGATGGTTTATATGTCTTCCCAAATCTTCATCTCCAAGGCTCAATTCCTGCCAGTTCAGCCTCTTACTTTGTTTTAAATTCTGTAACCAATGTCTGTTCTGATGTAAGTACTCTCAATTCTGCTGTAAAAACCACTTCTGTTGATAGTGCATGTACTAGCACAAGCTCTCAAACTCTTTGGCACCTTAGACTGGGCCATCCTAGTTCTAATGTTCTGAGACTTGTTCTTAATCATTGTAAGATACCAATCTCTAATAAAAATGTCTTTGAATTTTGTACTGCTTGCTGTGTTGGTCAATCTCACAGATTACCTGCCTCATTATCTGAAACAGTTTATAATAAACCTTTGGAACTAATATACAATGATCTATGGGGTCCTGCCCACATTCATTCCAAAAATGGTTTTTACTATTACATAACCTTTGTTGATGCCTATTCTAGGTTCACCTTGATCTATTTGCTTAAACATAAATCAGAAACCTTCACCATTTTTCAACAGTTCAAGCTAATGGCTGAACTTCAGTTTGACTCCAAAATTAAGAGTGTTCAAACAGACTGAGGAGAGGAGTTCAGACCTCTAACTAATTTTTTAGCAAGCCAAGGTATCACTCATAGATTGATCTGTCCTCACACTCATCACCAAAATGGTGTAGTGAAAAGGAAACACAGACATATTGTGGAATTAGGACTCACTCTTCTTAAACAAACTTCCCTGCCTCTCAAGTTCTGGGATTTTGCCTTTACTACAGCAGTATACTTGATAAATAGATTGCCTACTGCTTCTTTGCATTTTAATGTCCCCTATACTGTCTTGTTCAACAAAAATCCAGATTATAACGTTCTTAAAGCCTTTGGTTGCTCCTGTTTCCCTTTCCTTAGACCTTACAATCGTCATAAGCTTGAATTTAGGTCTCATGAGTGTGTGTTTCTTGCTGATCAAAAAAAAAAATGAGTGTGTGTTTCTTAGGTATTCCACATCTCATAAGGGTTACAAATGTCTTTCTCCTACTAGCAAACTCTTTATCTCTAAGGATGTTGTTTTCAATGAAGTCAAATTTCCTTATTCAGATCTGTTTTTGTCTTCCTCTAAGTCTGATTCACATCCTAATAAACCCATCTCTTTCATTCCCTCCATCTCTATTGTTCCTCAACCTATTTCTTCTCTTCCCCCCTCTAGCAATTCTGTTGCTAGTCATACTTCTGTTAATCCTACAGCTGATTCAAATTCCGGTTCTAGTCCTTCTGTCCATCCTGAGTCTAGTCCTACTGTTGCATCTGAGGTTCCTAGTCCTACTACTATTGATGCTGAACCCACTTCTGTGCAAGACAATTCTCCTCAGTCATCAGATTTGTCTCCCTCTGAAGTATCTCACAGTGCAGCATTGAAGACTGTTCCTACAGTTAATTCTCATCCTATGCAGACCAGATCAAAGTCTGGAATTCATTTACCAAGGCTTAATCCAACCTTGTTACTTGCTCACTGTGAACCCAAATCTGTAAAGCAGGCTTTAGTTGATTCAAAATGGTTTAATGCAATGAAACAAGAATATTAGGCACTGATGAATAACAAGACCTGGGATTTGGTTAAAGGGTCAAAGAAAATGCAGATGGGATTGTTAATAAATACAAAGCTAGACTGGTAGCAAAAAGATTTCATCAAGTGGCTGGTTCTGATTTCAATGAAACCTTTTCCCCTGTTATCAAACCTGTTACAGTAAGGTTGATTCTCACCTTGGCCCTAACCAATAAGTGGGAACTTTTTCAACTTGATGTTAACAATGCCTTCTTAAATGGCTTTCTAGAGGAAACCATCTATATGCAGTAGCCTCCTGGATTTGAAAATCCCAATCTTTCTCTTGTTTGTAAATTGAATAAGGCTCTATATGGTCTTAAACAAGCACCAAGACAGTGGTTTGATATACTAAAATCTACAGTCTGGCATCTTGGCTTTTCTGCAAGCAAGTGTGATCCATCTCTTTTTGTCTTCAAAGATTCCTCTCATATCATCTATCTATTGGTGTATGTTGATGATATTATAATCACTGACAGTTCTGTCAACTTAGTCCAGCAGTTCACTGTCAAACTTCACTCTAATTTTTCCCTTAAACAACTTGGGAAGCTGGATTATTTTTTGGGAACTGAAGTTAAGACCCTAACTAATGGCTCTATTCTTCTAACTCAAGGCAAATATATAAGAGATCTCCTACAGAAAACTAAAATGGCTGAGGCTCAATTTATTGCTTCCCCAATGGTTTCTGGATGCAAGCTTACTAAAACAGGAGCACACCTCTTCTCAGATCCTACTCTTTATTGATCAGTAGTTAGAGCTCTTCAATACTCCACTATAATCAGACCTGAACTAAGTTTTGCTGCAAACAAAGTCTGTCAATTCATGGCCAACCCTCTTGAATCTCACTGGACAGCAGTGAAAAGAATTCTCAGGTATCTCAACGGCTCTTCACACCATGGCCTACTTCTCCAAGCTGCTACTCATGGATTTCCCATTCCCATTAAGGCCCTTTGTGATGCAGATTGGGCTTCTGGATCGCAGATCTACTTCAGGAGCTGCTATTTATTTTGGCCCTAATCTTATATCTTGGTGGTCTAAGAAACAACAGATTGTTGCAAGAACAAGTACTGAGGCTGAGTATTGAAGCCTAGCACAAGCCACAGCTGAAGTAGTGTGGATTCAAACTCTTCTGACTGAACTATCTGTTCCTTTCACTACTCCATCAATCTTCTGTGACAATCAAAGTGCTGTTGCCATCACTCATAACCCTGTTCTTCACTCCAGGACAAAGCACATGGAAATCGATATTTTCTTTGTTCAGTGGGCAGATACCTTGACCTAAGCTCTATCTCCAAACAGATTTCTTTTCTTGAGATCCAAACTCAATTTCCTTGAGCTTCTCCAGAGTTTCAAGCTCATTGAGATTGAGGTGGGGTATTAGAGTATTTAAGGAGCTGCAGTTATTCAACTGCAGTCTCCCTAGCTTCTAGTGGAAGCTAGTTAGTTACTTCTAGTAGAAGCTAGTCAGTTGTTAGCCAATTCTGTTAGAGGCTAACAGAATTGTCTTTATATACTGTTTGTAAACCTGAAGTTCATGGAGTCAATAAATGATATTTTACTTCTTCATTTTCTCTCTCACAATTTCTTAGTCTAGAAACTCTGCCATTAACGATAATGCTGTCTTTGATTTAGTGGAAGTTTTTATTTGTGCATTTATGCGTGTGGTGTAAATTATTTATTTTGGATCCATAATCTTCAGCATAATGATCATCTTGCTATTTGCAATCCTGCTAAAATGTTTTTAGCATGTGACTCCTCTAAAATGAGTGCATTTTTGGCAGTAAAGTGTGGTATTATAACTGTTGATTGAAAAATAAACGGAGTAGAATATTTCACGTGCACATATTATTTCATAATCTTAACTGTTGATTTGAAAATCACTGATATTAACTCCTTTACTCTCTAAAGTTCAATCCTCCCTAGAGCCAAATATATGTTTTTGGTGTTGGTTGCTTTGTGCCAATATTAGGGATCCATCGCTATGTATGGCGGTATGGCCCATTCCTTTAGTATAACTATAATAACAACATATAACTATTTATGGTACTTTATACATGAAGGATTCTCTCCCTTGAACCTTGACGCTTTACATTCCCTCAAACTCTAGACATTCAGGGATCAAATTGTACATTCAGAGATCAAATTGTACATATTTACTCTTTTGAGGACTAATTAGTCTCTAAAAAGATTAAAATATGATCAAATTAACACATCCATGGACCAAATTGTATATGCCAATACTTCCAGGAACTAAAGATAAACAGCATGTCACTTTCAAGAACGACATTGTATATTAACTTGGAGTTGGGCTGAATGCTAACCTCCTCACCTTTGCATAAGAGGACTAGAAGTTCTCTCTCTCTTGTAATTCGATAGAAGCTTTCTGGTTATAATGTCATTGGATTGATAAAAGTAATAGCTTGTCTGGAAAACACTCATGAAAATATTTGCATAAATATGACATTAAATTATTGTTTGTGAAACATAGCTTGACATGTAAATTAGTTGAGAGTCAATTTGGTTCATTACATCATTCAAATAACACTATTTTTCTGATTTGAAAATTCTTCAGCCAGATGTTCTTTCTTTTTTAGACTTACATCACACTTGTTTTATCCATTTTCCTCAGATTAAGGTTCCATGTGGTCTCTCTGCACAATTTGTGTTAACAAGCTCGAATGGGTCTTCTCATCCTCTAAGCACATATAGCGTCAGGTAATAACATTGGCTGTATTTCACTTTCACATTAGAATGTTAGAATGATATTGGTAACAAATATATCATTGGTCACACTCTAAAAATGCCCTTCATGATGCCTGACTTGCATTTAGCATCCATGGACGAGTCATTAGGTAAAATGCTACTAGTTATTGTTGCTGTAATTTCATTGGAAACAATATACAATTATTATGCAATGTGAATATACTCATAATTCTCTTTCATCTTTCTAGCTCCTGATGTAGCTGATATAGTTCTTTTTGACTCTACCAATTGTTCCGAATTTTACTTACTTTCATCCACTGATATTTATTCTGCTCAGTGATTGCAACATTGAATTTCTTGCTCATACAATTTGATTTCAATTTCCTGCACGACAAATATAAATCTGAATGTTACTGTATTTTACAAACATGATTAACATTGTTCCTTTCTCTTTTCTTTGTAGAATGCGAGACACTCTTGTGTTAACCATGCGACTCTTCCAGAGTAAGGTATTCTATCATTTGCTAATAATTGCTCGTCAATAGCAATGACTAGTAATATTAATCATAATATTGTCAATGGTAGTTGTAAATATTTAAGAAAGTTGGCATCCGAATAGTATATATTCAAATTATTGCTCTAATGAAGAAATTTGCTGTTTCATATAAAAGTACTTTGCAAAACATTGGCACTACCAGAAAATTTGAATTGCAATGACTGGTACAGCTAAGCCTTATTACACAATTGGACTCCAACTCTCAAAAATCATACTTTTAGCAGTACATATTAGAGCACAGTCTTTTCTAATGGTCACTCCTGGGGTTTTCTTTCATCTTCATCTACTCTTAGGTTACTTATTAATCTACTTTTCCCACTGGACCACCCTTGCACCTGTTAGTCTAATTGTCTCCACTGGAATGGATCTTTGTAATTAATTCCACCAAGATAAGGATTTTTGTTAGTATTATTTTATTCTTCAGAGTTTGGAAACTATGGTTTCCACCTAAAAGATGTTATGAGATCATAAAAAAATGGTAATATTAGGTGACCATGTAATGATTTAAATATCTATTATTTTTCGAACACATAGGCAAGGTGTTGATCAATTTTAACCTAATGAACGTGTTACGGATGGTTCAGTGACTTTGTTTTTGCCTTTGACTAAATTGAAGCATTATATTATTGTGTCCTTCATTTACCAATTTACCGTAATGGAACCATTCCGATACTCTTTTTTAAACAACAATCACAAGTCCAATTGTGTTTTGTTTGTTTTTTGTTTTTTGTTTTTCTTGCTTTGGCCCTTTTTGTTTTCCCATGTCAGTATCTGTACACTTGTTTTATAGTGTTTTTCTATTCTTATTGTTTTAACATGTTCTATAGGAAAGTATTTTAAATAAATTCTGTAAAACGGTTTGTTAACAGTTTCTCTAACAAAACATTTTGGACACAGGCATTGGATGACAAAAGGAAAGGGAGAGCTTGACCTCAGATTTTGTATGAATGGAAGAAAATAAGTTACTGAGCAAACATTTAGTCTCATTTATATTTATTTATTTTTGTTATATAGTAATATCTGGAATCCGAGGACGAGCTCTGACACATCGGTAAAGTTGTGTATTGGTGACTTATTGGTTATAGGTTCAAATCTGAAAATAGTCTCTTTGCATACGCAAGGGTAAGGCTACATACAAAATCCCTCTTCCTTCTCTAAGCAATGGAATATGTAATCTTTTTTAGTAATATCTGGAATCCCATGTTTAGTGTCCTGTTGTAAAAGCTATAGTATGTAGAGGCCAAGAAAGTGTAACATGGGAAGAAATCGAAAATACTGTGTTAACATTTTCTTGAAGTTACAATGTAACGAAGTATGCCTGTGAATGTGGGGGGAAAGTTGCATTATTAGTTAAATAAGTGCTATATATTCAGCTTATAAACCCACTTTTATTTGTTCAAGATTTATCTGTAAGTACAGAAATAAAGATTTTGTAGCTTCAAAATTTCTTTAAAATATTAAGTCATTTTGTTATATGCACAACAAATATGTCATATGTGGAATCAACAAATCCTTCGTATCATGTTTACATTGGTGGTTCAAAATTTTACAGGTATAGATAGGTATGGGTTTTGGTTTTGTAAGATAGGTATGAGTCATGATAAGAGTAGAAGCTTATGTTTAGAAGGAAAATTTTGTTGCTAAATAGGAATCATACTCAAATTCAGTAATGATTGTCTACTTGAAAGATATTGGGTCCGTACAAAAAAATTTGAATAATTAATAACTAGCTTTCAAACGAGAAAAAAAGTTATCCAGGGATAATATAAAAAAAATTACTTTGTTATTTAATCACAATTTATTATGTATAGTAAATTTATTGATTTTTAAAATAATTATCTTAAAATAATTAAAATAATGATTTGTGATTGAATGAGGTGTAAAATTATTTTATATGTCAATGTATTGACATTAAACTTTTCAAATAAACTGCATTATGAAAAAATGTAAACAATTAGCACAAACTTTTTCGGCCGGTCATATGCTCTGGATGCAATATTGCACTATCCTTATAAACTTCATAGAGCTTAAGTTATTACCTTATAAACTTCATATAGTTTTAAAGGAAATTGGTTCTTGGTTCTAAAGGAAACTGTTTTAAAGTTATTACCTTCTTTTTTATTCTATAGTTAAAAAAAATTAAATATTAAAATTTAAGACTTTTCAAATTTTGAAGTTGTATAGCTTCGACGTTTTTTGTTCACGTTTATTAATAACCAAATAAACTAAACTAAAAGTTATAAGCAATAAAGTTAATAATAATGAAATAAATTCAAAAGTTCTTTCTTGGTTACGAATATCGTGTTTTGATAGGCTAAGTGCCTAAAACATTTAAATAATTAGTCAAATATATTTTGAAAGATTAAATGCATTATTTATTTTTTATTAGTGCTTATACTACCTTAATTATTTAAAACCAATATATGTTATTAAAATCAGAAAAATTCTTCAAGCTAAGAAATTGAATATTTCTAATTTCGAATGGATTGGTTGAAAAATTAAAATAATCATTGAAACTATTTTGATAAATTAAATTAATTTGGGTTAGTGCATGTACCTTATTTTTTAAAATCCAATATATACCATTAAAATTTATTCACCAATTTAAAAAAAATAAGGAATATATATATTTGTATTACATAAATGTTGATCAATTTTAATGCACGCACACTATATATTCATGGAAAGAAATTTATTCATTTTTATAAAATTCATGAATTTTAATACATTATATTTCAATATTATTTTATTATTTTATTTCTTTCATTTATTCTTATTGTACTTTATCTCTTTAATGAAAAAATGTCTCGTATAATACTTTACTAATAAATTAAAAGTTTGTTTTTAATTTATATTTTAAATGCCATCTATTCAAATAAATAAAATAGTAATTAAATAATTATATTTATATTTACTCATTTGAATTATTTAAAATTTATTATAACTGAGCTCTTGAAATGTTAATCTTTAAAATCGTTGTAAGTATTTTTTGAAATTGGAAATACTTGAAGTTAATTTAGTAATTATAAAATCTTATTTCTTATTATTAATAAATAATTATAAAACTGATCGTGCATCATCGTACGGATACACAATAATTCTTGTTAATCCAGTATCCTTCACGTGCAACCTAAGTTTAGCAACCATATTTTATTTTCAAACTTTTAGGTATTAAATACAGATTAACTATTATTTATTTACTACTATTATTGCAAAACTAATTAATTTATATCACTTCTGTGCAACATTTATGGGACAAATTGGTCTGATGAAATATCAGTTTAATAATTTTAATTAAAACTAAACTTTTATGAGTGCTCAATAGATTATAGATGGTGCGTTCGATAATAATTTAGAATTGTTGAAATTATAAAAAGTGGACAAAAACCACCATTTATAATGTAAAAATGGTGCATATTTTAAGACCTCATTTAATAATAAAAAAAGGTATTTTAAATCAATATTTTAATGCTATTTGAAATTTTGAAAAACATAATACCAATACTATTAGAATTGCATAACTAATTCAAATAATTTAAATACTTAACGTAATTTTATATTAGTAATGGAAATTCTTATAGGTATTTAAATTGACTGAATATAATTTTTTTTTGTAAAAATTATTATTTTTTATTCTTTATTTATTAATTTAAATTTCTTAGCTGGTTTCATGTTAGAATGCAATAAAACAATATTTTGTTAGCTGTCACTCTCTTCCTAATCAGAATCCATTTAAATATATTATAATAGATTATAATTATATTTTATTCCGATTGATTATAATTTTTCAATCAGCATTAAGAAAATTATAATAGTTAATATAGTTTGTGATTTTTCAATCAGCCTTTTAATCAAACTTTTAGCCCTCTATGCACGTAAAAAAATTGATTGCTTCTTTAAATAGTGAAATTTTGTTAGTTTTTGCAAATAGTATCCATATTAATGGTATATTACAGTTTAACAAAATGTAGAAAAAATTAAGATCAATTCCAAATATATTAGCCAACAATAGTAATTAATGCTATATTAATACGGTTTAACAATAATTGCAAATCAATTATGTACTAATTTATGTTGTAAATATATTATTTAATGTGACATTAATGTATTTAATTTTAATTTTAATTTAGTTCGTATCCGAATCAAACTATTCCAGAAGCACGTCTGATGACATATCTCATCCAAACCGTGTGAAACTATGTTGTATTGTCTCGTATTATACGAATCTGAATATAAATTCTCTTATTTTATATTATAGATTAATGGTGTATCACTGCTTAACAAAATCTAGATCAATTCCAAATATATTTGCTGACAATAGTAATGGTATATTAAGATTCAACAATAATTGCAAATCAATTATGGACTAATTTATGTTGCAAATATATTATTTAATGAGATATAAATGTATTTAATTTAAATATGAATTTGGTTTGTATTCATACGAGTAAGTAAGTAACCAGTGCATTTGCACGGTTTGCTTTCGCTAAAAAAAATTAGTAGGGAAATTGTGATTAAATTAAAAAGTAGATATTTTTTTAATGTTAGAAAAAGTACAATTTGAGATAAATTAATAATAGAAATTAATAAATCAAAGTAGGATAGATTTTAAGTTGGGGTGTATTAAAGTTTTAATGGATGTATGAATGACAATGATTTGATCTTCATATGTAATTTAAATATAGTTATTATTATACTTCATTGATTAAAACTGTTACGGATAGGCCCAATCCAGTATTTAAATTATACAACCACCCAAAGATAGAAGATAAAACAGAAGATATAATCACAACCAATTCCGTTCATATATTAGATAATGTGAATATCTTTACAGAAGATAATGGGCCTCAACAATATCTTTCCAGGATCCAGGTATTTTTCTATAAATACAGCATCATTCATGGTGGAAGGTACACAACGATTCTGACTCTCTCTTTTCTATTCACACTGCACACACAGCACACCACTTGTGTTGTATCCGGCAGTGATCATCTTCCTGGGGGTGCTTCATCTCCATAGGCATCTTCAGAGAGGGAGAGTTTGATCCCATAGCAAATCCCAGCAAACCTGTTGGGTACATTCTGTTTCTCGTAAAAGGAACAGTGGCGCCGTCTGTGGGGACGATAAATTTCGAATCCCACCAATTCACAATGGTCAACACCAAAAGCCATCAGATCGCTGAACATGGCGCACCACCACCTCGGAGCGCGCGCTTGGAGAATGTAGTAGCAGAGGATGTGGTATCCCGCACCGTTTCTTCTCCAGCGATACCACCAAATCACATACCACCAGTTCGTGTTCCACCCACAAATGCCGAGGTAGAATTAGACAACAATCAACGTTTTGTACACAATGCGCTGAATTCTATTCTATCTCGGCTAGAGAACTTGGAGAAACGTTATGAGCTTCAACGACAAGAGGATGCTCAGAACTCGTCCAAACGGCCGGGTTCCAATATTGAGCGACCAACGACAACGCACCACGAACCAATCGATTCAGCAGAAAGAAGGCGTGAAACCAACAACTCGGCACCTACAGCAGAGGCGGGTAACAGGGAAATTGCAAGTCAATCCGGACGGGTCAGACACCACTCACGCAAGGAAGGACCTCGGTTCGCCCAGTCAGCCCGAATCCCAGAACACGTCGTCGCCGACAGAACAAGGGAAATTATACGTCGGCCCAGACAAGAAGAGGCGTACCAGAGGAAATACCGCCGAGGTCATCAGAATAATAGTCCATTCATCGACGAGATAGTAGAAGCCCACTCCTCGGAGGACTTCGACGGTTCCTTCTTGTCTAAATACGACGGGAACCAAGATCCCCGGGTACATATAGACGAATTTGATATGCAAATGTGTGTCAGAGGTATTGACGAACCTGTAATTTCTCGGATTTTTGCTACCACCTTGACTGGAGCCGCTCAAGCCTGGTTTTATTCACTGCCGCCACAATCGATTCAAAATTTTGAAGAATTCGGACAAAGGTTCCTGTTGAATTTTGCAACAAGTAAGAAACAACCCAAGTCTGAATTCATATTGGGAAAAATACGTCAGCAACATGGAGAAACATTGCAAAATTATTTGGACCAATTCAAAGAAGCCGCTCTGCAAGTACGGGGTTTGGAAGAAAAGGTCCACGTACACCTCATCTCAGCCGGGCTCAATGGATCATCCCGTCTCGCCAAATCCATTTATAAAAATCTAGTGAAGACCCTAAATGAATTCATGAGTCGCTCCGAAAAGTATTTGGAATTGGAGCAGATGGAGATAGCCAACTCGACCCCGAGAGGGCATAAGAAACCTACATCGCCGAGGAACCGACATCATGAGAATACGCAATCAAACCGACCACCATCAAACTTTCCCGGTAACCGACCTCCCAGAAATTTTCAGAACTCGAATGCCAGGTCCAAAAAATTCGAGTGGAAGTTTGACAAATACGCTCCATTAAACGTTCCACGAGCCCAGATATGGAAGGAAGTTGCATTCACCGAGATGAGGAAAGTAGAACGCCCTCGACCGATAATAAAAAAAGAGGGGTTAGACTATTCCCGATATTGTGATTTCCACAAGGGGCCGGGTCATACGACTGACCAGTGCCGGGAACTCCGGGATGCGATAGAACAATTCATTCGTGAAGGTAAACTTCGACAATACGTTATCAGGACTCAAGGGCACCAACGAAAAAGGAAAAGCCAGCAGGAGAGTAAAGACCGAAATGAAAAGAAAAAGAGAGAGGAATTCCCGGAACCCGAGTTCGAATGTAACGTGATCTCGGGAGGCATGGGAGGCGGAGGCGACACAGCCAGTCAGCGAAAGAAATATCTTAAGGAAGTTATGTCGATAAGAGATCAACCCAAATTCAAAGAAAGCAAGAAATCTGCACCATCGTTAATCTATTTCACAGAGGATGATATGAAAGGCGTAGTACCTGGACACGAAGACGGTCTGGTTATAACCGGAACCGTTGCAAATTTCCAAGAGGATATTTGTTGACAATGGCAGCTCGGCCGATATTCTCAACTTAAGTGCATTTAAAAAGATGAATCTGAGTGAAGATGACTTGAAACCGTGTCGGACTATGTTAATCGGTTTCAATGGAGGAGGCACCGGTCTAAAAGGCGCAATTGACCTCCAGCTCACATTGGGAACAAAAGAAGGATTCCGAACTGGCCGAGTCACATTTACTGTAGGTGAGTTTAGTTCACCATACAATATCATATTAGGCAGACCGACACTTCATAAATGGGATATATTGATGTCCACCAAGCACCAGAAGATGAAAATGATTGGACATCTTGGCCGAGTTATCACCATTTGTGGTGACCAGAAGGAGTCCAGACAATGTTATTTCAATACAATCTGAGAAATCGAAGGAGGCCCATCTTCTCCGCCTCGGATTCGACAGGGAGATCCCTCAGACCAAAAGATGGAGAGATCGGCATCCCGCAAACCAGTCAATCTTGTGGAATTGGATATACGAGGAGTGGAAGAATGGCGACCGAAACCAGCAGATGAATTGGAAGATGTTCAAATCGGAGGATCCCTGGAGCAAATTACGAAAATCGGTGCACAGAATAATCCAGAAACCAAGAACAGTCTAATTCAATGCCTGACAGAAAACCAGGACGTGTTCGCTTGGAAAGCATCAGAAATTCCAGGAATTGATCCCACATTCTGCTGTCATAAACTAGCCATGTACCCGGACTCCAAACCAGTGGCACAGAAAAACAGGAAGCTCGGCCCGGAGAGGAGACAGGCATTAGAGAAACACATCAAGGAATTGCTAGAGGCCGGGTTCATAAAAGAAATTCAATACACCACTTGGCTTTCTAACGTGGTTATGGTGAAGAAGTCTTATGGGAAATGGCGAGTCTGTGTTGATTACACAGATTTGAACAAGTTCTGTCCAAAAGATTCCTACCCAATGCCGAGCATTGACCAGCTAGTAGATAATTCCGCCGGTTTCCAGTCGTTATCTTTCATGGACGCTTACTCCGGATATAATCAGATACCGATGTACCCGGGAGATCGAGAAAAAATAGCTTTCCGAGGTACTGAAGCAAATTATTATTATGAGGTAATGCCATTCGGATTGAAAAATGCAGGAGCCACTTATCAGCGAATGATGAACAAAGTCTTCATCGATCAACTCGGACGCAACATCGAAGTGTACATAGACGACATGATTGTTAAAACAGGTGAAGGAGACCATATCCAAGATCTGGAGGAAACATTTAGCAAACTAAGACAGCACAGTATTCGCTTGAATCCTCTGAAATGCGCTGTTGGAGTAAAGGCCGGGAAATTCTTAGGGTTTATGTTAACACACCGAGGAATAAAGGCAAACCCGGATAAATGCAAAGCCATACTCGACATGCAATTCCCTACTGATAAACGGGAGATCCAACAATTAACAGGAAGAATGGCGGCCTTGACACGGTTCCTTCCAAAAGCCGCTGAAAAGGCCCTACCATTCTTCAAGCTATTAAAAAAAGAAGCCCAGATAGGATGGAATCAGGCATGCGAGGAAGCATTTCAGGAAATCAAAAGATGTTTGGCTTCACCCCCAGTCCTCTCGAAGCCAGAGCATGGAGAGATTCTCATCCTGTACCTCGCAGTAGGGGAAGAAGCCATAAGCGCAGTTTTGGTCCGAGAAGTGGATAAGTGTCAGCTGCCGATCTACTTTGTAAGCCGAGCTCTAAAGAACTCGGAGCTGCGTTACCAGAAGCTTGAGAAGGTAGCTTTCGCTTTACTTACCACGGCCAAGAGACTTCGTCCATATTTCCAAAGCCACACCATAGTGGTAAGAACAAATCAGCCTATCCGACAGGTATTACACAAGCCGGACTTAGCTGGAAGGATGATGAATTGGGCCATTCAGTTATCTGAGTTCGACATCAAGTATGAAGGTCGCAATGCAATCAAGTCTCAAGCTTTGGCCGACTTCATAGTAGAATTAACCCCGGCATTTTCCGCCCAGTCAACAGACAATGTGTGGAAAGTGTATGTTGATGGATCATCCAACTCTAAAGGAAGTGGAGCCGGGATCATTGTTGAAAATCCCGAGGGAATATCACTTGAGCAATCACTTCAGCTCAACTTTCCAACGTCTAACAATCAAGCAGAGTATGAAGCATTGATTGCCGGGTTAAACCAAGCCAGAGAACAAGGGGCGCTAAAAGTAAATGTCTTTACTGATTCACAGTTGGTCTCAGCACAAATCGAAGGACGATATCAAACCAAGGGCCCGCTGTTAGCAAAATATCTCGCCAAAGTTAAAGAAATAATAGCCGAATTTGACGAATTCAACATAGCTCATATTCCGAGAGGAAAATACGCGAGCCGATATATTATCAAAATTGGCAAGTACGAAAGGAACGGGCAATCACAGAACAGTTATCCAATAGGAGCTCGCACAGCCTGCCTGCATCATGGTGGTCCTAATAGCCAACGATTGGCGGAGGCCGGTCATAAATTACTTGGAACAGGGGATATTACCGGATGACAAAATAGAAGCCAAAAGGTTAGTCCGAGATGCTTCAATGTACACAATTGTTGATGGCGAGCTTTATCGACGAGGCCTCCACACCCCATTACTATTATGCCTAAGTTCTGACCAAACTAAGTATGTACTTACCGAGATAACACGAAGGTATCAATGGCCAGCATATGGGAGCAAAGGCTTTGGCGTTAAAAGCCCTTCGAGCCGGATACTTTTGGCCGACGATGCAAGCAGACGCAGCCGAGCACGTAAAGAAATGTGACACGTGCCAAAAACATGCACGTATATTATGGATTCCTCCATCCGAGTTAAAATTAATCACAGCACCATGGCCTTTCTTCAAATGGGGAATGGATCTTTTAGGACCCTTCAAAGCAACGGAAGGCCAAATGAAATGGCTAATAGTAGTCGTGGATTACTTTACTAAATGGATTGAGGCCGAGCCTTCGGCTACCATCACCTCAGCCCGTGTCCAAAAGTTCGTTGAACGCAATATCATAGCAAGATTTGGAATCCCGGCGGAGATAGTCACTGATAACGGAACACAATTTACGGATAAGAAATTCCAGGAAATGATGGCTGGACTCCACATAAAACACCATTTCGCATCAGTTGAGCACCCACAGTCCAACGGTCAGGCGGAAGCAGCAAATAAAGTCATCCTGGACGGCTTGAAGAAACGAATGCAGGAGGCTGGCCCGAATTGGGTTGAGCAACTTTATTATGTTCTATGGGCATACAGAACCTCGGCTCAAACATCTACTCGGGAGACTCCATTCAGGATGACTTATGGTTGCGAAGCCATGATACCTGTAGAGATCGGCCAACCATCTTGGAGGAGGCAGAGGTCGCATACGGATAATAATAAGGCACTAGCTGCCGAGCTAGATATGATAGAAGAAGTCCGGATTGCAGCACATCGCCGAGATCTACACATAAAGAACATCTCGGCTCAAAAATTTAATAAAAGGGTGAAACCAAGATCCTTTGAGCAAGACGATCTCGTATTACGACGTGCGGACATCGGTAACAAAAATGCCCGGGAAGGGAAGTTAGCACCCAATTGGGAAGGACCATATCGGGTCACCCAAAACTTGGGGCAAGGAGCTTACGTTCTAGAGACTTTGAAAGGCAAGGAGGTCAAGCGCACATGGAATGCCGACAAGCTAAAGAGATACTATAGCTAAAACCACGGCAAGAAGTCCGAGATTACATAAATCGTGATCTATGTATTCATAAAATTCTCATTAGTCAAATAAGCCGAGGAATATAAACCCGGCATAAATTTTTCATATATTCAAGTGTTTCTCATTGGTAAAATAAGCCGAGGAATGTGAACCCGGCATAAATTTTCCATTGATACCACGAATTTTTCATGTATTCACGAGTTTCTCATTGGTTAAATAAGCCGAGGAATATAAACCCGGCATAAATTTTCCATTGATACCACAAATTTTCCATATAATTCACGAGTTTCTCATTGGACAAACACGCCGAGGAATATGAACCCGACATAGTTTTCCATTGATACCACGAATTTTAACAATCTTCGAAGAATAAATAAAATCCTATGACGGAATTGTGCACAATTTTCAAAGCCTAGTCGCTATTATGTATTAATTCGGACTTGATCAATCCGACGTATTTAATCATGGATAAATCATCTAGTACATCGACAGAATTATATCCTTAAATTAATACGAAATACATTGAATAGTTGCTAGGACAGGAACTTGATTCCAAAAACAATACTCGAACAACTGGTTCGATCAAAAATATTTGGTCATTGGAACCAAAGGAGATATTTGAATAAACGGCGAAGTAACGTACATTGTTCAAAGTACGGCACAAATCAAAAAGATTAAAATTATTCAGAGCAACAAAAAATTACATAAAAACCGGCATCCCGGTCCTTTAAGAATCATCCTGGTCAGCATCCTCATCAGGTAAGTCGGTTGCACTCAGTTCTTCCTCACTATCTGAAATCATCAAGAGTTTGTCACCACCGACATAAGCTTTAAAGTGCATACCTGAGGTGTTCAATTCAAGACCAGGGTTTAAGAAACGAATTTGTTCCAAGGCATTGTTAAAAGAAGCCTCAGTGGATTGACGTAATTGCGATCTAACAAAGATGAGCTCGTCCAATGCTTCACTTAATTCTCTGGCCTTCTTAGCTTCAAGAGCAATTAATTGTTTACCTCGAGCATGAGCAGTTTCGACCTTCTTATGACAAGAAAGCTCGAACTCCACTCGACGAGATTCAGCTTCAGCCTGGAAAGCTTTGAATTCAGCTCGAGAAACCTCAAGATCAGAGGTTACCTTGGCCAATGATTCTTGAGCCTCCTTTGCAATGGCTTGAGAGGACTCAAGATCAAAGGTCGCCCTGACCAAAGCCTCTTGAGCTTCCGTAGCAGCAGCTCGAGAATTCTTCAAATCGGACCGAAGGGTTTCTAATTCCTTAATTGAAGCCTCTAAAGCGACCATCTTCGTGTTGGCTTGGTCAAGTTTATGTTGAAGTTGGAGATTGTCCTTCCGGGAAGCATCAAGGTCAGCATTTACTCGGCAAGCTTTCTTATTCAAAGTAAATAAGCTCTCGACCAAAGTACCACTCTTCAGAGATGCTAATTCAATCATACTCAATTCCTCCATCTCCGCCGCATTGAAAGGAATCAGTTCAGAATATCTTCTCGGTGCTCGCGCCACCTTAAAGAATTCTTGCGTAAAACCTTTGTCCCAAAGAGTCTGGGGTGCCATCTTAACAAGTTCCTCGGTAACATCAGGAAGAGGAACAGAAACATCGGCAGTCAAAAGCTCTGATACCTCGACAATATTGGGAAGAGGAGCAGAAACGTCGGCAGTCTGAGGCTCCGATACTTCGGCAGCAGGGGGTTCAGGAACCACATTGATCGGAGATGTTTCAAGATCAACGACCGACACCTCTGGTGCGGGAGGAGCTGGAGTAGGAGCATCCAAGGCAATCGTCACCTTGGTTGACTTGGCTTTATCTTTCCCCGTAACCTTCCGTTTCTTACGAGAATGGAAGGCTACGAGGTGGCTAGGCTTCTTGATAGGAGCGGGATCCATTTCAACAGCTACAAAGAATGTTTATAAACAAAGTCAGATGAGACGTTAATTATTCATATAATATTCAAAAGAAGTCCAAACTAACCACGTTGGATATAATGAGTTATTGAAGGAAGTTTCTTCGACTCCTTAAGAGACATTATACGAGCCGCAGAAGACAAATCAGAATCCGACATTTGGGCTTCGTCGGTTCGGTAGTAAGAGGGAGGAAAATCATAATGGACGGAAGACCAATAAGGAGGAAATTTCCAACTAAATGGATCAGAGTTGTGAAGGAAAAAGGGATGATGACCGGGATCAGCAATGACTTTAAAAAACTTGTTTTTAAAGCCCTTGAATGACTCGGCAAATAAAGAAAAAAGCCTACGGTCAGCATGACCTCGGTCATTACGACCTCGGAAAGAAACCCATCCCTTCCTGTTGGCAGGTTCCTTACCAGATCGGCTAATTTGAACGGTAAAGAAATAAAAGAATAAAGGATGGGAACACTGTATTTCTAGTTCTCGGCATAAAAATTCAAAAGCCTGCAGAAACGCCCAACTATTAGGGTGAAGTTGAGAAGGGGCAATGCGCAAATAATCTAACACTTGCATCTGAAACTCAGTAAGGGGGAACCGAACTCCTAAACGGGTGACTACATCTTTATGAAAGAAAAAGAAATCAAGATCATTCCCCTCACGAGAGGAGCAAATGGGTTCGTCTGAACGGGGAACACAAATTGTAAACCCTTCTTGAAGTCCGATAGGAATGTTGGCAACACTCTCAGAATCTAAGACCGAGGTAGTACGTAACACCTCATGGGTCACCCAGGGATACTTGTCGGACAAAGTAAGAGGGATAGCTTGAAATTGAGATTCGGCCAAGGGTTCCTCAACAACCTCCAATGGAGACGAGTTCATGGTTACCTACGAAAATAAAAAGAAAAAAAAAAGATTAGTAAAGATACCTGGAGGATGGGGCGGAAGACGAAGAGGAGAAGAGATGGCCAAGACCGAATTTGTGTAAGAAATCGGTCTAGCAACCCCGATGTTCGGTAGAGAGGTCTTGAGAACTCTAGTTGAGATAGATACTCGGATGGGGTTGTGCCGACATGCGTCAAGTATGTCCTCGGCTCGCCTATCTTGGTTAACACCAGCATAATACAAAAACTCATCTAAACACTTGGAACAAGGTTCGAATCGAGTTTCAAAATGTCCAAGTTTACTTTCCTCTCTAATCAAGTTAGAGGGAACAACACTGACAACATTTGAGGATGGAGAAACATCGGAGGATATTTTGGGTTTGACTGGAGGCGTTTTATTTTTCTGGGATGAAGATGAGCCTACTTTAGGAGGATTACAAGGTCTAGGAAGAGTGGCTTTGAAATTCCCAGAACCTGATTTGGTTTGCAACAAATCTCTTTTCTTTTCTTCGTCAGAAATTGGGATACCCCAAAGCCAAAATGCAGTTTTGGGAGGAACATGGTTGCGCACAAAAGCTTCTTCTTCAGGGGCAATCCCCATTATCAAGAAGGACACGAGGGAAACCCTAATCTGATATAAGAAGAAAGAACACCCTAAAGCAGAACACATAAAGACAGATAACTAGAGGAATAGAATCACAAAAGGGATTGCAAAAATGCAAAGGGAAAAGAGAAGAATGTGATCAAAAAAGAAGAACGTAGTAAATACCTGGAAAACTTCGAAAGGACGAAAACTTCAAGAGAATGCAACTTCAGAGAATGCTGATGCAGAAAAGACAGTAGTGAGAGGAAATGATAAGGGAATGAAGGAGAAGGCGAAAGGGAACAAAGAGAAGTTGAAATAGTGGTAACCGCCAAAATCAAGAAAAAACCTCTCACGAAACGTTTCAAAAAACGTGGTCTGCAAGGTGTGATCAGACACAGGGGCATCAATGACATTTCCCAACCTATACCAGGGGCAAATTAGGAAAACGTTTCAAAGCTCATGATGGAAGCGTGATAAATAGAAACGGCGCATTAAATGCCTAGTAAGAAATGTCGCAAAAAGAAAGGTGAAAAGACAACCCTTCGTTCTTTCAGAAAAAAGGCTTTAGAATAGACTAGAAAGCCGAGTTTTTAATTATGGAACGAATATATCTCGGTTCCATAAGAGAAATTGGGAAGGAAATGTTCAAGTTCGGATATTTAGAAGATCGGACCACATTAACGTCAAAGACAATAGACCCCTATTAGAGAACAAGCAATCATATCTCGGAAGGAGATAAGCATAACCAAACTCGGCAGGAAATAACTCGGCAATCGGTTGGAAGTGTTTAAAAAATTAATTAATTATCTCGGCTTGGGGCAGCAATAATCACCTACGACGGTATGGAGACCTTGGATTTAATATAGCTCGGACCTATCCATTTAATACATCCCAGTCATCCAGAGTGCTAGATAACCGGGCTGTGGGGCATCTGTTACGGATAGGCCCAATCCAGTATTTAAATTATACAACCACCCAAAGATAGAAGATAAAACAGAAGATATAATCACAACCAATTCCGTTCATATATTAGATAATGTGAATATCTTTACAGAAGATAATGGGCCTCAACAATATCTTTCCAGGATCCAGGTATTTTTCTATAAATACAGCATCATTCATGGTGGAAGGTACACAACGATTCTGACTCTCTCTTTTCTATTCACACTGCACACACAGCACACCACTTGTGTTGTATCCGGCAGTGATCATCTTCCTGGGGG
>CM023943.1:13433730-13443794 GCA_013407115.1 Glycine latifolia
ATATATATATATATATATATATTTTGTTTTGTTTTAGTAGGAAGATGTGCACTTATTAAAAGGGGGGTGCAATTAGCAAATTAATGTCCAATCATCATTTTACTCTTACTTTTTGCCAAGTGTCAACAATGTATGATGTCCAGATTTGTAATTTCATAGGCCTACTATTCTGAAGCATGTTTAATGACATGTGTCATCCAAACCTTGTAAAATTATGTTGTGTTGTCACATGTTTTACGAATGTGATTATGAATTCTCTTATTTTATATTTTAGATATCATGGATATAAAAATAAATAATAATAATAATATTAATATATGAACGGATATGAAAGAATGAATATGAATATAATAATTAGTTAAGTTACTTGTACGGTGCAAGACTCACACAGGATAATAGTTTTTTAAAATATTAAATATAATTTTTTAATTAAATTATATTTTATGGAAATTTGGTTAATTACTATTTATTAAAAGCAATTTAAAATCAATTGTGCATATAAAATATAAGAGAACTATTGATAAGCATTAAATTATGAAACAAATGCAATATAGAAATGTTATTCTATTGATATAAATCATAATTTATTGATATGATAATACCTTGATATAAGCCATAAACTATGTAATTTTATGCCATATCTTGAAATCCATGAAAGTAGTATAAAAATAGAAAACTGAAACTTGCTCCAATGAGTTTAAACTAAAATCCATAAAAAAAGATGATAATTCACCTTTTATGTTAGACATTTTTAAAAACTTCTTTATAAATCACATTGAATGTTTTTGTATACTCTTTGTCTTCACCATCAGTTATCAAAATCTTCATTACATTTCTAGATTTCTAGATGTAACTCTTGATACAACAAGATATAACTGACCATGAGAAAAAATTGATTATGGAAGAAATACTCTAACATTCATCATTGGTTATCAAAATCTTCATTACATTTTTAGATGTAACTCTTGATACAACAACATATAAATTAATCATGAGAAAAAATTGATTGTGGAAGAAATACTCCAACATTCATTGTCGGCTATCAAAATCTTCAATACATTTCTAGATGTAGCTATTGATACAACAAGATATAACTAACCATGAAAAAAAAAAGTTGATTGTGGAAGAAATACTTCAACATGCTTCAAAAATTGACCTTGACTTTTGTTACTAGTCATTGGCAATGAAATAGTTAATGGAAACTGTCTTCTTTGAAATTTGAAAGAGTTATAAGATATGAAGAAGTTAATGACAATCGAGTTATATAAATTATTGTATTTATCATTTATAAACTTGAGCTTTGGATCATTTTTAAACACCAAAATATTTTTAATAAAGTAAGTTTTTACTTCTTCAAGTAATTTCCGAAATTTGTTGATAATTTTTTTCTTAATAGATGCATGAATTGCATGACTCTACACATAAACATAAATATATGTTCGTTGGAATAAAATGAGAAAATGTTGCATAAGAAAAACAAATATTTGAATTAAAGGTAACATTTTCATCCAGCACAAGCATGTCAATACTATTGGTATCATTTGGATTCTTGAATTTTGATACTATGCAAAGCGTATTACACTACCTTTCAAAGTCTGAGCAATTCTTCTAGCAAATAAATTTGAAATTATCGCAATTTTTTATGTCATAACCCTAACAAAAACTTTTCTACAAGAAATAAGGAAAAAATGTAACAAAAGTTATAGAAACAAAAATAAAAAAAATATGTGAAAATAAAAAACCTTAAATCTTGGAAATTCAGAAAAGTTTAACAAAGGAGACTAATTTATATCGTTGGCTATTCATCTATATATATAAAAAAAAATAAGCAAGTTTTTTACTTAATTATATATTAATTAGTAAGTAATTACACGTTGCAAAAAAAATTGTTTTGAATATCAATCATTAATAAATAAATAAATAAATAAATAAATAAATAAATAAAAAATATATATATATATATATATATATAACGGTTTTTATCCTTACTAGTTCCATTGCTTATCATGTTTCATAAATTAATAAATCAAGACGGTAATTGTTTCATTATTTAATATGTAATTATAAGAATTTAAATGTATTCATCACAGTATTGGACGATGGGAGCTAGGCGCTGGAGAATCACTTCATATACGTGAGTGTTATGCTTCTGCTATTTAAATTTCATAAATCGATGTGTAGTGAGTAATGACTTTTTATTATATTGGTTTTATGCTTTTGTGTTTTGATTTATTAGTGTTATTTGCTTTTATATGTGGAATTTAAAATTCGAATTCAGATTAATGTCAAATTCATGTGGTGTGGAGTTGATGGAGTTTAGGGTAACTTCATAATAATCTTTAAAAATATTTCCAAAAATCTAAACAATTAAGCAGCTTCATAATCTAAACAATTAAGCATAAATGTTTTTAATATAATATGAAATTCACAGCAATTTTCCTTTTTCAATTTTGTGTAAAATTAGTTAATCAATATTATTCAAATATGATGTATTAAAATTCAGTATAAAACTAATTTAAAAGAGTACAGAAAAATTTTATTTTAATTTTTCAATTTGTTCATTGTTTTTCAAAAAAATTTAACATAATTAGTTATTACTTAGTAATTAAAATTTATTTAAAAGAGTATAGAAAATGTTATTTTCATTTTTCAAATTTTTCGTTAGATACAAAAAAAAAAAGTTTAACATTATGCTTGAAAATTATTTAAAAATTAATTTGCTAATATGTAAAGTTGTCGTTATTATTATTATTATTAATGATTTTAAATGACCACTAAACAAAAAAAATCTATGTGGAGAAAATTAAAATATGAATATCCTTTATCTTTATCTTTGTATGATAAGTTGAAACTTCAGTTATATATAGAGCATTGTTTAGTTATAAAAATTAATATAAAAATTTTTAGTTAATATATTTAATTATATAAAATTACTCAGCAATTTTGTAAATTTAAATTAAATATATTTAATAATTATATAAAATTATAAATATAAATTAGTGACAATAAAATCATTAAATTAAGTATAATCAAAATTTCAAATAACAGTAAATATGATTGAAAATTGAACGTAAAATAACTTTAAATGTATAAATAATTTGAACATATACATTCTTATATTTTTAGAAGAATGGTAGAAGTTATCTCAACTTCTCACTGTTCATTTACAAAATATATATCATCACAATCACTTTCGGATTAAGAGCTAGAATTTATCATGGACAATGGATATGAAATTTTAATTTTGGATTGAGAGTTTTTCATAGAATTCCAACAATTCCTCCCGTACTCAAAAGCACACGGGGATGGAGTTGATACTCCCACATTCTCAACAAAATATTAATGAAAGAAATTAAATAAACCTAATTGAAAGAAAAAAAATAGAGTATATAAAAAAATCAATATCTCTCCAAGAATCAAATCCAGCTTAAGTGTTATGTAAAAGTATTACGGTAGACGGAGAGAAAAGAGAAAGGAGAAAAATATTCCTAAGTAATACTCAGTGCATTAAAATAAAATGAAAACAAAGAGTTTAAATAATACAAAGCTAGACCTAAACTAAGGGAAATAACATAAAACTTGCAGAATACTAACAAAATTAGTTAAAGAATAGTTACAACAGATTACAGATTCTAATACTCCCCCTCAAGATGGAGAGTGAATGTCTTTAACTCCCATCTTGGAAAGGAATTCTCCAAGTAAAGTGGATGACAAAGTAGGGTTATTAGCAATGTGAACAGCTGCCTGATTATCACAAAATAGTAGAGCTGGTTCAGTAGAGTTGAATCCGAAGTTAGACATTAATTAAGATAGCCATGACAGTTCTGCTACAGTAGAGGCCATTGCCCTTATTCAGTCTCAGTAGAAGACCTAGAGATGGTGGTTTGCTTCTTTGCTTTCCATGAGACTAACGAATCTCCAATGCAAACATAGAAGCCAGTTACAGATTTCTTAGTATCTGGGCATGCTCCCCAGTCAGAATCTGAGAATGCCTGCAATTGAAGAGATGAATTAGAACTAAAAAATAAACCTTTTACTGGCTAGCCTTTTAAGTATCTAAGCAAGTGGTGTACAACATCCAGATGAGAACTATGCGGATTTGCAACAAATTGGCTAAGTTTCTGAACAACATAAGTGATATTAGGCCTAGACAAAGTTAAGTAAAGAAGTCTACCAATTAGTCTTCTATAAGCAGATTGATCAGTTATGACTTCACCACCATTTGCACTAAGCTGAAGTCTTGGATCTATAGGGGCAGGAGCAGACTTGCCAGCTAGGAAGCCTGTGTCTTCAAGAAGCTGCAAGGTGTAATGTCTTTAAGATAAGACAATTCCTTGTTTGGCATGAGCAATCTCCAATCCTAGAAAGTACTTGAGCATTCCTAAGTCACGAAGCTTAAACTAAGTGTGTAAGAACTCTTTAACAGAGTTACTATCAGATAAAGATGGGCCAGCAACAATAATATAATCAACATAAATTAAAACTACAATAAATGAAGGTCCAGCACCTTTGGTAAATATAGAGTGGTCATTTTTTTGATTGAATAAACCCATTACTAGCTAAAGTTTGACAAAGTTTATTGTTCCATTGTTTAGAAGTTTGTTTAAGACCATAAAGTGCTTTGTTCAACTTACAAACCATTTTTGGAGTTGTGGCAGTTGACTCCCCCTTAAGAGTATACCCAAGAGGAAGGTCCATATAGACTTCCTCCACCAAATCACCATTCAAAAAGGCATTATGAATATCAAGTTGATGCATTTGCCATTTTTTGAGAAACAACAATAGCAATTAAGGTTTTAATAGTAACCATTTTAGCTACAGGGGAAAAGTGTTCATAAAGTCAATACCTTCTTGTTGTGTATAACATTTGGCCATAAGTCTTGCTTTATGTTTGTCCACAGTGCCATCATGATTAAATTTGTTTTTATACAGCCACCTACAACCAATTGAGTGAGCATGAAAGGGAAGAGGAACAACTGACCATGTGTTGTTTCCTTCAAGAGCTTGAATTTCAACTTGCATTGCATCACACCAATAAGGGTATTTGACTGCTTGATGGTAATATTGTGGTTCATAATGAGATGAGACATTAAGAATGAAACTTTTGTGACTAGAAGACAATTTTTCATAACTAACAATAGAAGACAGTGGATAATTGACAGATGTATATAAATCACAACCAGACAACATATTACAATGATAATTTTGAAGATATAAAGGAGTTTTAGTATTTCTGCCCGATCTCCTAGCTGCAGTGTTCATAGGTTGAACATGAGCAATGTTGCTTAAAGTAACAGGTTCAGTATTGTCCTACAAATCAATGTTACTTAGAGGAAAAAGTTCAGTATTAACCAACAAATAAGTATTATTTCTCACAGGAGTTTGATTAACAGAAACATGGTTATGTTCACCAAAGAAAGGTTTTGGTAACACTAAATTTGGAAAGGATCAGATCTGTCATACACATTATTCTTATTCTGAAAAGGGAAAATGGATTCATGAAAAATAGCATCTCTAGAATAAAAATTTTGACCAGTCATAATGTCAAGCAATTTATATGCTTTTATGCTAGGAGGATAACCCAAGAAAACACAAGCTTTGGCTCTTGGATCAAATTTATGTCTATTAATAGTTAAAGTAGAGGCAAAAACAAGACAACCAAAGACTTTCATGTATGAGAAATCAAAAGACTGATTATACAATAATTCAAAAGGAGACTTATTTGCTAAGAGATGAGAAGTAGTCCTGTTGATAAGAAAAGTTGTAGTGGCAACACATTCTGTCCAATAACAAAGGGGAACCTGAGATTGAAAATATAGTGCCCTAGCAACATTTAATAGGTGCTAATGTTTCCTTTCAGCGACTGAATTCTGTTGAGGTCTCTCAACACATGAATATTGGTGAATGACCCTATTCTCCTGAAAAAAATTACTAAAGGCCAACTCTTTAGCGTTGTCAGACCTGAATTGTTTAATTTTCTTGCCAAATTGAGTTTGAAACATGGTGAAAAAAATGAGGAATAACATGTAAGACATCAGACTTGCTTTTTAACAAATAAATCCAGGTAAACCTAGAGCAATCATCAACAATAGTGACAAATTATTTATGTCCAGAATATGAAGGTGTACTGAATGGACCCCAAATGTCACAGTGTACTAAATCAAAGATAGATTGAAATAAATTATTTTTAGAAGTGAAAGGAAATCTTCTTTGTTTAGCTAGAGGATAGACAAAACAAGTATGCATATTATTCACATTTAAGTCACCAGAATATAGTTTGTGTTTCATAGCTATAAGGCATTTATTTGAAGGGTGCCCTAATCTGCTATGCCAGATATCAATAGTAACAAAATTCACAAAAGAATTATTGATAGAATGAACAGAAGCAACAACTTCCAGAACATATAGTCAATCCACAATATCACCCCTGCCAATCGTCTTCTTGTTCAAGGTTTCCTAAATTAAGAAATTAGTGTCAAAGAATTGAAAATTAACAGGTATATTAGAAGTAACGACACTAACAGATAACAAATTAAAACGAAATTGAGGTACACATAAAACATCTCTTAAAACCAATTGAGGATCTATCACAACATCACCAATATGAAAAACAACGAAAGAAGCATTATTAGGTAAAATCACAGAGTTACCATGTATCTGTCTTAGTGAGGTAAATAATTTTGAATGAATGCAAATATGTTTAGATGCACTAGTATCTATTATCCAAGAATTAGGATTAGACAATATAGAGGAAACAGAGACAGGTAAGCAAATACCTATCATGTGATTGGTACCAGTAGGGTTATTTGGCTCAACAACAGAAACATTATTTGCCATATGATTCGAGAACATTTAACAAGTTGGTTGCATTGCTCTCGAGTAAAATTATTCAAGAATGAAGAATTAGATATAATAGGTTCTTCAGATACTTGGTTGATCATAGAAGGCCTAGGTCAAGGTTTAAAGCCTAGAGGATAGTCGTGGAGTTTGAAGCACTTCTCTATCGTGTGACCATGAAACTTGCAGTGAGTGCAGTAAGGTCTATTTTGACAATTATCATTGAATGTGCCACGCGAACCAGACACTTGCTTGGCAACACAAATCACGACGGTAGAAAGGTCAGACCTCGATCCAATGTCCCTTTGACTCTCTTCTTGATCAATTAAAGAGAATACTTGTGTGACGGGAGGAAGAGGAACTGTTAGTAAAAGCTGACCACGTACCTGAGAAAAGGTTTCCTCAAGACCCATCAAGAAGGTCATGGAGTACTCAGCTTCGACGTAGGCTTTCAACTTGCTAACCCCTTCACACGTACACCCATTACACGAGCAAGAAGGGCGGAAGTTTGCAGGTTCTTCCCACAAAGATTTGATGTTTGTATAGTAGACACCAACCGAATCATTACCTTGTTTCAGATAAACCAGATCCCTTTGGAGTTTGTAAACCCTAGGACCATTATGGTTTAGGAACCTTTTCTACAGACAACTCCACATCTCAATCACAGAGTGGTCATTAATGATGCTAGCTGCAATCTCCTTTGAGACTGAGTTTAAAATCCATGAAATGACAAAGTTAATACGACGAACCCAAGAAGCCAGCAGCCGAGGGTCAGATTTGTCGGGCTTGGGCAAAGAACCATCAACAAACACAACTTTATTCTTGCAAGAGAGTGCGATTAACATCGCACACGACCACGAAATGTAGTTTTCACTGGTTTGTATTTGAGTCACAAAAACAATGTTGGGGCCATCAGAATGATGTAGAAAATAAGGATTGAGTGATGTAGAAAATAAGGATTGAGTGAATCATCACTTGAAGAACCCATATGGGTGTTTTTGGCAGGAATAACCATGAAGAATTAGAGGATTGAGCGCGGAAGAATTAGGATTTCTCTTCCGATACCATATTACGGTAGACAGAGAGGAGGAAAGAGAAAGGAGAAAAATATTCCTGAATAATACTTAGTGCATTAAAATAAAATAAAAATAGAGATTTTAAATAATACAAAGCTAAACCTAAACTAAGGGAAATAATAGAAAACTAACTGAATTAAATAGATTTCATTTTCGAATAAAAAGTTCTCTATAAAATTATTCATAAACAATAAAATTTCTAAAAATCCACATGGATAAATAATTTTATGTCATTCAATATCAAATATAATATGAAATTTAATTTTCCTAAATAATAAAATATCACAATATAATCGTCTATCAAGTAACATAAAGTTGCAAAGATGTTGTCAACTTTAGTAATAACAAATTGGTTGTGTTGAACACCAATTTTCATCTTCACTATCTTTTCATATGGGTCATTTAATTAACAATTTTAACTTCTAGGTTGTTTCCATAACAGTTCAAGAAATTCATATAAAATCTTATTTGTTCCTAATGGTACAAAATTTTAGAACAAATCAATTAAAATGTGCAGAACAACATAAATCATGACAAAAAATATCATATATAAATATAAAATCAACAAACATTTAGAATGAAAAAAAATGTGTAGAAAAATATAAATTACAAAAACAAAAAAAAATCACATTTATATATAAAATCAACACAAATTCAGAATAACAAAAACAATATAAAATTTAATAATAACATACCTGGTTTGGATTGAATTTGACAGCAAAACTCTTAAATTAATCCATGAATTCTATACGTTGAATGATATCATTTGACAAAGGAAGATATTAATATTGTAGTCTGTGACGTAAATTTAGCAGCAAAAGATGATTATTTTTTTCTAAACGTTCTTTAAAGTTGAACCACACAAACCCGAAGGATAAATATATTGTGGAGTAGAGAATGATAGATTTATGGCACGGGCAATGGTTTTATTAAATAATTTATCGTCATTTATGATGACGAATTATTTTTTAATGGTTAATACTATACAATTAACAATATATATACGATAGAAACTATATGATTGTTTTTATCAAATGAGGAAGAGTCACGTACAATGGGGGATGTAACCTAAGTGGATTTTAGATTTCTGCACTTCGGATTATGAGTCAATCTTATTAAAGAGAGAGACATGCAAAACAAAGAAAAAGACTTTGATACTCAAGTAAGTACATTAATTATTTATAGAGAAAATAATATAATTGTGAATGAATTGTGTGAATATGTACAAGTGAATACTCGTGTAAAGGATGTGAATGAATGTCTTGAAAAGTTAGATGAAACTTATATTTATAGGATGAGCATGGGCCTTAAACATTTGTAACTAATTAATTTGTAGATAAGATAATAGCTTGCAAGTTATATATAATTCGAATTGCAGATAATTTATACATTGTTGATAAACTAATAGCTTGAAGATAGTAACAGTTTATAGATAATAGCTTGTAGATAATCTTGAGGCTTATAGATTATTAGATACATGTTAGTTAAGAGATTAGGTTATTACTATGTTTGAATAATAAAATGTAACACCTAACTTGTTGACCTAAATGATCTGACTAAAATAAACATCCGTGCTCATGTAGCAAAAATGAAGTGGGAGGTTTACATGTATATAGAAGATCCCAAATAAGTGGTCACTTTATTTTCCATATTTTGGACCGTGCATATTGACAAAATATATACGTTAGAAACAAGGTTTATTAGATTATTGTAATCATGTACATAAAAAAATGAAGCTGAATTAGTTTGCTACCCGGGTTTATGTTATTAGTTTATTGTAAAGAGGAGAAAAAAATGAACGTTAGAAAGTGAAATGGAAGACACATAATATAGTTAGTTATAATATATTTTTTTTTGTTTATTTTTATGCCAAAAAAAATACAGAATTAATAATTCATAACCGTAAAATTAGTTATGGAGGGAATTAGGATATTCAACTTGAGCAATTATATAATTCTATCCTTAAAAATTGTAATTGAGCAATCATGCTTTAAATTATTTTATAAGTAGGAAAACTTTAAATGGATGCTATTCTTTAAAACAAAATGACAATGAAGAGAATTAAGATTGAGGTTAGCGGAAGATAGAGAAATAAGAGGACTTATATATATATATATATATATATATATATATATATATATATATATATAT
>CM023943.1:13443804-13479901 GCA_013407115.1 Glycine latifolia
GAATGAATGAACAATAAGGGTAAAGTTTGTTTTTGATTTCTGAATTTTTTGACTTTTACATTTTTGGTCTTTTGAGGATTGATCTTCATTTTCAAACTTTTTTATGTTTAAGATTGTTCATTATTTTTGTCTATTTTAGTTGATAAGTGATAAAATGATATTATTTTTATTATTATTTTATTTGATCACATTTTTTATGATTTTTTATCTTCAGAAATTGAATTTTTTTTAAAATAAATAATTTGATGCAACTTTTAACCCTTACAATTATTGTACAACTTACAACCTGCACCATCAGACTCCATCCAAACCATTTCATAAATTACAAAAATATAAAATGTCAATAAGAGATTGTCATATCATCATTGAAATCTAACACTGAAATCTTTCAATGATATAATTATCAATGTCTAATAAATTAAAGGAGTACTTTAATTTCAAGATTCTAATTATAAATTAATTAATGCGAGTTAAATTTGGAATAAAGAAACAGGATATCCTTTTACCAGAGCACATGTCACTATGCTAACAGTCAATAATTATCTTTTATATAATATAATCAATTATTATTTGACAGTTGTTGACAGTGTCCATTAGCATGTATATCACGTAATTAGCATCTATATCACGTTCTGGTAAAAGGATGTTTCACTTTTTTTTTAAAGCTAAAAATCATGATAAAAAAGAAGAATATGTTTTATTCATGTGAATTATATTGATATATATCATGTATATAATTAAAAATAGTAACAAAAATTAAATGTGTATTTATGATAATTATATATAAAGAAATTAAACACAAAATTTTAAATTGCATTTAATTATTTATTTATCTATCTATCTATCTATCTATATATATATATATATATATATATATATATATATATATATATATTAGTCTAGCTAATTGACACGTGTTGTCTGGACAAAAAATTGATTTTTTTTTTTAATTTCACTTTTACTTCTCCCTTTCAGTTAAATCACTCTCTCACTTTTATTTTCTGATTTTTTTTATTTTATAAATGTAAATTTAATATATCAAATCAGATTTCTATGAAATGCATTGAATTAATGATATAATTTTGTGTATGAATTTTATCATTCTATTACATGTTAATAAATTATTATGTTATGTAGATATATTAATTAATAATTAATAATTAATATTATTACCTTAAATATTTTAAACATGTTTCCTTTAATTAAATTCAATTAATACAATTCTAATTAATTAATTCAAAATTCAGAATAATTCTATATTTTTAAAATTTTCTAATCATGTAATACCCATATTTAAGGAGTTAATTTGGTAAATATAATGAATATTATATTATAATTAATATGATTTACAAAGTCTTCATTGAGGAAATTATTGGTAAATCTGTTTAACAAATCAATATCATAATCAAAGGATTTTGAATTATGTAATTGATTACGTTAATTGTTAATAAATCAATCAACTAACTTTTAAGCAAATCGTATTTTCTTTTTCTGATTTTTATTTTGCCATATATTATTGTAATCCTTTTGAATTTGATCTTTTAACATTTTTATATATTTTTCAATTACTTCTTCTGGACTCTTTTTTTATTTCTATAAATTCATATTTTACATTAAATTTTACACCATACTCTCTCCCTCTCCCTCTCCCATTTTAAGGCTTCTTTCTTCTCTTCTGCACCCTCCTTGCCAACTATATGATGATATTTCATACTCTTTTTTTTCATTTTGAGAAGAGACTAACCTTTTCTTTTATTGTATGTATTCACTTTCTATAGGACATAAATACAAATAAGAAACACAAATTCAACGATATTTAAGGTAACATTTTTTTCTCCTTTTATTTTACTTTCAATGTTTTCTCATTGTTTCCTTCTAATACAATCAATTGCTAACATAGGTTTTTTTTTTTATTCAGATTCTACGAGGAAATAAATACAAGTCTAAACACAAATTTACCAATCGTTTCATTCACTCTCTAATATTAAATTTTGAGTTTTTTTTCAAATTTCTTTGAATGATATTTATATGTTTTTATCTAATATTTATAATATTTACCATTATACTCAATCATTTTTCTCTAAACAAAATTCTTATTTTATCATATAAAATAAAAGTTTTTCTAATAAGATAATAACATTATCAAATGATAAATTCAACAATTTTAAAATTGGCTCCTCTCTTTTATTGTTGTTGGTGATATTTATTCAAAGGTTGTAGGTTGTAGGTTTTATGTGATGGGTGTGTATGAAGCAAAAATGGTGATTGTGATTATGGGTGACTTTGATGGAAAAGGCTTGGTGATACTTTGAGGAGTATTGCGATGAGTTCTTTTTATTGTTTGTTTCCTTTTTTTTTTGTTTTCTCTGTTTTCTTATTTATATTTTTCTTTTGTTATAAAAATTCTTGGGTTGGGGACTTATTTATGACTTTTTTTACCATCAAAAGTTGTATATGAAAAAATGAACAACAAATATATGTTTGAAAAAAGTGACAATAAGAGAGAGGGTAAAGTTTAAATGTTTTGCATAGACTCAAATGTCTATCACAATGAATCACATAATTTAATTCACAGTTTCTTGCATCAATTCATAGTATTACGTTTTGCATAGAATCAAAATTTATATAAGAAAAATGTATCCCATAAATGTTATCTTGTAAAAATATAAATGATGCATGATTATAGAAAATAAGGTGATCAAGTAATTATAAAATATTTAATCATAGTAATTAATCATAATTTAAACATTTTAACCTAATTGATAATAATATTACATATTTTGGTTTAAATTCATTAATAACACTGATATAAATTTTGATTCCAATTTGTTGCAATTTAAATTTAAATTAAGACATCAAATATATTCTACTTATATATCAGAAAATACACAATTATATTAATTAAAGTAATTGTAATGTAAAAAATATTAAATTAATCATAATTAATATGATTTTGTTATTGAACATTCGAATATATTCTAATTTAAATTATGGTAATTGAGGTAATTATATTCTAATTGATAATACAATTATATATTTGAATTTTAAATTAATTAATAACACTAGAAAATTTAATTTTAAATTTATATTAAGAATTTTTATGATATTTATTTTAGTCAAAGTAATTTTTAAAATTTCATGAAAATAAAAATAAATTTTCATTTGTATTTAAAAATAAGTATACAATTATATTAATTAAAGTAATCATTCATTAATATTTTTTAATTTACAGAAATTAACAAATTAATATTAAAAAACATATATTAATAATAAAAAATGATATTTTTAAGTTTGTACGTGGTTGAGTGAATTTATATAAAAATAATTATAAAATATTTAAAAATAAAATAATATAAAAAAATGTAGATTAAATTCAACATCCGTACATGACACAGTGTTAATGTATTATATACACAAGAGGGTTTGATTATTTGGGTTATGCCATGTGGCAACTCCAAAATCATTCCCTTCATACTATTCATTATATTGTAAAATTTATTCTATTTTAATATTCAATTTATTCTATTAGTGCAATTCAGAATTGATTATTACTTGTAATTAATAATTGATTATTATAATTCAATGAAACTAAATTATAAAAAAGAATAATGTTGCCCTACGTACTTTAAATCATATATAGTATGCTATAATTAGTTTTCATAGTATATAAAAATATTATTTAATTGATTAATTACCTCCTAATATTATTTTTTAGAAACTGATATATATTTGTAATTGTAACATATTGAAGAATACGTAAAGCTAGACATGTTTTTCTAATATTATAATTATTTCTCTTTTTACCTTTGCCTAAAATATTGTATAATTGATTGATTATCATTATAATTATTTTCATTTTTAAATATAAAAACTATCAATATAAATCTAAAATCAATATTTTTAATTGATTAGTTAAAAATAAATGTTGCCCTCGCACTCTAATATATATATATATATATATATATATATATATATATATATATAGTATAATTGTTTTTTATAATATATAAAAATAGTCAAAAATAAATAATTAATCAATTAATTCAAATATTAACAATAATATATTTGCATAAAATAAAGATATTTGTGTCTTAAAGATGAATCATGACTCCTAATTATTTTGATTAAATGTAAATAAAAATAAACGGTAAAAGTTTTGTTTGATGTGCTAACATATCATGAGATCATGACGTGTATTTCAACGTATGGTGTTTCAGACAATATTTCTCTCAAACACGATTTGCTTCTCATATTCTATTTTGCATAAATATTCTCTTGGGATTTGTCGAAATCCTATGAAAATAAATAAAGTCCATGATCTAAAAGTGTCGATCTTAATCAAAAGACATGCTCTGTTGTGCAAACCTACTCTGATGGAAGAAGTGATTTTGTGTTGAAATACTTGTCACGCCAACCTATCAGGATTGACTCTCTACATGAAGAATGGACGTGCATTTAATGCTTCCGCAACAGTTAAAATTCATCAGACGAAAAACTTAAGTGAAAAATCAATTTGTTGAGAGACAATGGACACTTGAAGATGAAAATTATAAATAGAAGAAGCTTTGAAGAACAGGACACAAATCAATCTTGCGCGAAATATTATTTCATTCTTTTTTGTAAAGTTGTCTGTAAATTTTTATATAGTCAAAAAGCTCTAAGAACACCTTGTATACCTTGAGAGAAAAGACTAAAACGCTAAGTACAATATTCGTATGTAAGAAGGTCATCTTTTAGTCATTGAACAATCTTACACAACAAATTTTGTTGATTTGTTTAGGGTCAGCAGCGACTTGAAAGGACAAAGAATACTAGATTGAATTCAAGCTTGAGGTAAAACTTGTTTTTGTAAGAGCCAGAAGTGGGAGTGAAGAACACTTGTAACTTTTGATAATTTAGTAAAACATGGTGAGTTTCCAAGAACTGGATCTAGTCTCGGTGAAAAAGACGAACCAATATAAAACCTTGCATGTTATTCTTTATTACTTTCCTTCATGTTTAACTAACAAGGGATTGAATTTGTTTTTAAATTTTATATCTATTTTTGATTTGTTAAGAAAAGTGTTTCTTCATCATCTCATCAAGTTTTTCACTATGTCTCCTATATATTTTAAGTAAAACACTTATCAGACAATAACATGTGTTTTAGTTTAAAGAAAAACTTAAAATTTCTAAAAACACAATTCAACTCCGATTCTTATATTATTTGTTTCTACATATTACACATATGTGTGTGTCTAAAAGAATGTTTGATTATATGGAGTGATGTCATGTGACAATCTCATATTTATTCCCTCCAAATAATTCAATTAATAAGTACATATATTATATTTATTCTATTTTCAATAGAATCTTAAATAAATTACAGTACATATTATTTTATTATAGAACATACAAGTGTAAAATTATTATATATTATATTTATTCTATTTTTTGAGTTATTCAGATTATTTAGTGCAACTAAATCAAGTGAATTTTAAATCAATCTAATATATATATATATATATATATATATATATATATATATATATGTGTGTAAAAGAAATTTTTATTTTATGCGATGATGTCACCCAACAACTTTATATTTATTCCTTCCAAAAAATATTAAATGACATTATTGAATAATTAATTCAAATAAATATAATTATCTATAATTAAGAAGAACAATATAAATATAAATTAGAACATTCACATTTTATTATTATTATATTTTTCAATTGACAATCAAAATTATATTTTGTTATAAGAAATTTTTATATTGACAATTGATTAGCCTAAAAATGTATAATTGTTTGATTAGTTGATTACATAAATATTACAAAATTGATTAATTCAAATATTAACAAATATACATAAAGTGTTGATTTTAATGTGCCATATTTTTAGACGGATTAATCACAAATTATGGGATTTTTGATTTTGTTTTAAGTATCAATAATATGGTTATAAAAAAAAATCAAGTGTTTTTTAAAAAAAGTCAAAAGGAAGCATGCAAGATATCATCAAAGTGAAAAAAATCCTACTTAAGACAACATCTCAATAATAATAATTTTCTGAAGCATGTATGTATATAAAATTATATTTAAATATTTATTGACATAGTAACATACATTCATTAAAATTTAAGATCAATAATCAATAATATATTAAAATTCAAAATAATGTAAAAAGTTACTCCAATAAATCATAAAATATGAATTTAATACGGTGCAAGACACGAAAAATTAAGCTAGTATATATTATATTATGATGATAAGAAAATTATTAAAAGAACATGAGACTTATTATTAACCTGTTGAAAAAAGATTTTTTTTATTAACATAAATAATTTAAAACTTTCCTTTGCATATAAATTAATTCTCTCTCTCTCTCTCTTAAAAGCATGTCTCATGTATTCTTAGTAAATTTTAATTAATAATAAAATAATCTTTTAAAAATATGTTATTATAAGAGTTTAATACTTTAATTGTTATATATTGTTCGTATAAAACTTTTTACATTATCAATAAATTATAATCACAATTTATGAAATGTAGGACTTTCAAGAAAGTTAGAATAACATTTAAATTTTTTAAACATGTGACATTTTATAATTGATTGACAATGTAAAAAATCATATATCTTAGATGAATAAGGAAAAAAAGGTAAAATATATTTTTGATACTTTTGAAATTTTCAAATTTAATTTTAGTCTTAAAAAAAAAAGAGTCCTATTTTGGTCTTTCTAATTTGAAAATATTTTACTTTTGATCCTCAAAATCGTTATAATTATCATTTAGAGTAAATTACACTAACCCTTGTTGAGGTTTATAGATATTACACATGATACTCTTCCTTTTTTTTACATTATTTTTAGCCCACGTATGAACTAATTGTGTTAACTTATTGTTAAAAAAATTACATGGAAAATTAATAATCCTTCTTTTAAGTTATGCCTGTTTTGCTCATTCCTTCAACTTCTTTCTTGTCTCTTCAACATCCTATCAAGATTTGAAACCACCACAGTCAAATACGAAACTCGACATCACTCATATTTGATTTTAACTAGCACCACCACACTTGTTGCTTTACCTTTACTGACAACACCACATTGTCGCTGTCATGCAATAACATTTCATCTTCTAAGACCTCCGCCGAAAATTGACGATGTTCGCATCGAACAGGTCCATCTTCATTGTTTGTGAACGGTTGAAGTTGCACCTATTAAGTCTTGACCGTGAACACCATCTTGGATATTGCAAGTGTTCTTTTTTGTTGTTGGTGTACATAAGGTTGGTCCAACGGTAAAGCAACTGAAGCTTGAGTTTTAGGCCTATCAACATTTGCTATTAGTTTTTTAAAAGTAAAAAAGGTCACACATGTTGCCTATAAGACCTCATATATCACTTTTTTCTTTAAAGTAAAAAAGTCTCTCTTAATTTTTGCTTTAGGCCTCACTTTCTATTGGATCGGTTCTGGTTGTACACTCATGTTTTTTGGGTTTTCTTGTTTTGATAAATTTGGGATTCCATGAGAGATGATCTCTTTCTTCAGATTAAGGGTTAAGTGGTTGTGGGATTACAATTGTTGTTTAGATTACTTGATTTGAAGTTGGTGGTGAAGAATTTTATCGATTTGAAGGAGAAAACAGGCGTAATTGGAATGAACCATTTTGTTGGTTGTGTTGGCCATCAATTTCAAATTTTTTTCTTAACTTTGGTTCTGGTTGTGTTGGCCATCAATTTTTGGTCATGTTGTTTATTTCACTTTAATTTGGTCATCCCAATAGCCTTTGTAAAATGAGCCCATTATAGACCTAAGATGGTTTGATTTTCAAATTGCAATTTTTGGTCATTTTTGTCATTGAATGTGTAGAGTGCTGACAAATTCTTTTCCAAAAGATGAAAATTCAAATTTTAGTAATTGAAAGTGAAAAAAGTGTGACAAATTTATCCATCCGTTAATTTTCGCCCGTTACTGTTAATGAAAAAAGTTATGTGGCACAAAGGGACAAAAATGTCAACAAATGATTGCCAACATGATTGTTGAATAGGTTGGACTAAAATGTTAATAAGTTTTCATTGAACCAAAATTTCAGTAAAATTCTATTAGACAAATTTGTTAGACCTTAAATTTTGTTTCATTTAAGGGTAAAATATAATTAAATATTCATCTTCTCCCCTTTTTGTGGTTGGAAAATTTGTAATGATTGATACACTATTACGATGTTTATTTTGGTAAACTGGTAGAATGTTTATTTTAGAATTTTTTTATTGTAACAACATTAGGTAGTGACAAAATCAAGTTGGGTCTCATTTTTTGTAAGGATTAACTTAATGGTTGTGCATTTTTGTTTGAGTCTCATATTTTGGATAAAGAATTGATATTAGAAATTTCAGAGCAACAAATAATTTATGTTTATTAATCAATATTATGCTTATTATTATGTTTGTTTTAACTTATACTTGCTTTCTTATTTTTTAAGTGTTTATTGTAATGTTATGCTTAAACGATAAAAAAAGGGGGATATTAAGATTAAATTATATTTTATCCTTAAATGAAACGAAATTTGGGGTTTGACAAATTAGTCTAATGAAATTTACTAACATTTGTTGGTGATTTTAGTGTCATCAATGGATTTTAGTAGTAATGTGATTTACTATAGGCCAATGCGATTACGCGTTAAGCTTTGGAAACGAGTTAGGGTAGTGCGGAGTGCACGCTTGTTGAGCCAACGCATAATTGACCGCGATTACGGTGCGGGGTTCCAAGGGGCAGCGCCCCTGGCTGGGGGATTGTTGGAGTTTTTTGTTTAAACTCCATGGGTTATGAATAAGAGGCGGTTAACAATTCAAAATAATAACTACTCCTAACCGCTCTTGGGAAAGGTTAGAAAAAATAACTACTCCCAACCGTTCTGATAACCAACGGTTACGATGGTTCATCGCCAAGAGTTGCATTGTTTGGAAAAACTCCTATATAAGGAGTCATTTGGCCTCAGATTTCTGATATACGAAAATCATACTTTCTCTCTACATTCCTGATCTGTTCTCTATTGCCAGAAGCAGATTGTTCTTCAAGAATTATCCCAACAAGGATTTCGTGAACCCAGGCAAGAACAGGGTCGAAATACTTTGTTCGGAAAGTGTACGAACACGATTCTTCGAAGTTATCCAGGATTATCATACCCAAATTTCTAACAACATTTTGGTCTAATAAAAACTTATTGATATTTTGGTCAAATCTATTCAGCAGCCACGTTGACAATCATTTTTATGACATTTGTGTCATTCTGCGAGCTACATATGTTCTTTCATTAACGATGACAGATGGAAATTAACATATAGATGAATTTATCATACTTTTTTTCACTTTCGGGGACTAACATTTAAAAATTTTCATCTTTCAATGATGAATTTGTTAGCGCTTTACACATTTAAGGCAAAAATAAGTATTTATCCTGTCATTCATAATTTGGTCATGTTTTTAATTGTTAAATAGAAAAAGCATTCAATGTTTTCTTTATTCACCTTGAGTTAAATAAAGACTATTGACTTATTGAGGATTTCATACACTTATTAATACGTTAGAACAACTCTTTTGTCATTCAGTATTCAATAGTCAAATATTATATATATATATATATATATATATATATATAATGAGAGAAAATATCTTATATGAAAGTGAGAAAATTAATTTTGGACCATATAACTTTATATAAATAATTGAAGTTTAATGTAAAAATTCAAATAATTTTTTAAGTAGTCATATAATATTAAATTTTGATCATCTATATTTAGTTATATGGTCCAAATTTAATCATTCCACTCATATAAGATAACTTTATATATATATATATATATGCATATATATATATATATATATATATATTCATTTAATACCTTATTTAAAATACAATATGAAAGTTTATCTATTTGATAATTAAACATTTTGTAATATATATTTAATACATTAAATGTATATGTTTATTTAATGCTTTATTTACAAAATAAAGGTAAAATAATTATTAAGAGAATATAATAATTTTTTTATTTATGTAAAAAATTTTAAAAATTTCCTTTGCATATAAAGAAGGTCTCTTTTTTTCTTTTTTTAAAAAATGTCTTTTTGTTTGATATGTAAGAATTGAAAATGATATTAGGATTTACTACACTTATACACTTTGTTTAAAAAACATGTCTAATATAATATTACAAAACGTAGTAAATTAAAATTAGTAATAAAATAATCGGTTAAAAATACATTATTATATCTAAAGATGAATATACATATCAAGAAAATACCTAAGATGAATATTGTGAGTTATGGCAACAAAAAGAAAAAAAGAAGCAAACAACCACCAAAGAAACATAGTTGAAAAAGAGTTGGCGGGGCAGGGAGGGAAACAGAATTACAAAACTCTCCAGACCAAATTTTTTTTCCCACAATAAAAAAGAAATAGAAAAGGAAAAAAATCTTAACAAAAAAGGGCACGAAAAAGGGAAAAAGGGGCGAATGAAGAAAAGCGTTAAATAAAAAACTGGAGCAATGGATCACACTTTTCGGCATCAGATTGACACCTCATCACCTCAGAGTGTACACAACTTTTGGTGCTTCCTCCTGTCTCTCAGAAGCGGAGGCTGTTTCTGTTGAGCTAAGGAAAAAAATAAAACTAAAACAGAGAGAGAAATAAAAAAGAACAGTTTCTTTCAGGGTTGTTCCTTTTCGATTCTTGTTGCGTTTTTATTTGTTGTGGTTGTTGCTGCTATGAAGGGTGGTGGTGGGAAGAGAAAGGCTGCTACCTCGGAGGCTCTGAACGATGTTGCTGCTGCTGCTTCTGCTGTTGGTGGTGCTTCTGTTCCTTATGATGGTGCTGATTTGGGTGTTGGAGATGGTGTTGGTGCGAAAGTTCAAAACTTTGAGGGAAACGAGGTTACCCAGTTGCGGAAAACTGAAGAAGAAAAAGAAGAACCCAACGTGGAGGGTAATGATGAAGGAGAAGAAGAAGAAGATTATGCTGAGGGAGAGGAAGAATATGAAGAAGGAGAAAATGGTGGTGCTGCTGTTGCTCAAGGGGGACGACAAGGTTTTCCTGTTCTTGGTGAGAATTTCTTTGAGGTTGAGGCTATTCGTCGTAAGAGGGTGCGCAAGGTAAAAAAAAATGTCCCCTCTTTTTTCTCTTCTTTCGTGGTTTTTATATTGTTTCTTTTCCCCCTGTAATGGGTTTTTTTTTAGCTATTTTTTTTATTGGCCTAGCTTTATCTGTAATGGGGATTTTTTCTTTTTCTGGTTATTGTTTTGGTCTAATGGGTGTGCCTGTTCTTGTAGCCAACCTCTCATAGGCTTTGTTGTGTTGCCGTTCTTCTTATTCTTTGGTGATTGAGGGTTATGTTTTTCCTTGTTTTGTGTTGGGTTGTGTCTGTATTTTTTAAAATTAATTTTTTATATTCTTAATGGTTTTTTTCTGAGTTATTTTTTGACTAGTTTAATCTGTAATGGGGATTTTTTTCTGGTTATTTTTTTTGGTTTAATTGGGTCATTTAGCCTACCTCTCATAGTCTTTGTTTTTTCTTCTTTGGTGATTGAGGGTTATGTTTTTTCCTTGATTTGTGTTGTGTCCGTGTTTTTTTATAATTATTTTCTGTAATGGGGATTTTTTTTTCTAGTTATTTTTTTGCTCCAATGGGGGGTGGCCAGTTGCCGAATGACGTTGTGTCATGTCATTCATGTAGCCAACCTCCCCATAGGCCTTTTGTTGTTTTTCTTTTTCTTTGGTGATTGATGGTTATGTTTTTTTTTGTTGTGTTGTGTCTGTTTTTTTTATTTATAATTATTTTATCTGCAATGGGGATTTTTTTTTCGAGTTATGTTTTTGGTCCAGTTTTATCTGTAATAGGGATTTTTTTTCCTAGTATTTTTTTTGCTGCAATGGGGGTACCTTGTTTCTGAATGACATTGTGTGATTCATGTAATCGATCTCTGATTGTGGGATAGTACATTGTTTTTGCTGATGCTCTTCTTCCTTGGCCTGACTTGATTTTTGTTTTTTGGGTTCTCCTTTATGACAATGTGGATTTCAAATGTTGCAAATAACAGGGTCAGGTGCAATACTTAATCAAATGGTGAGTAACCCCTTTTGCTCATTTGTCTTTTGTTCTTATTTTCTGGACTGGGTTGTGATGAAAGATAAGGATGTAACAATTGGTGTGGTGAAAAATAAGGAGATAAGAAGAAAATGGGGTGCGAATGGGTTGGAAGAGAGTGTGAATGTATGGATATCATTACTCAAAGGGAAAAGGGCCTAGTGTGAAACTTTATGTGTATTTTTGCTGATTTGTTTGTTTGTTTATCACTGAAGGAATGGGTGGCCTGAGACAGCCAACACTTGGGAGCCTCCAGAAAATCTAGAGTCTGTTCCTGATGTTGTTGAAGCTTTTGAGGAGAGGTATTCCCTTTCTCTTCCATATAATTTTTTCATTTTTCTTTGGACCTGGTGTTAAATTATGATTAAGGATGTGAAAAGGCATATATTCCGATTATATTTTGTATTTGTGTTCTGTTTTGCTGCGACTGCGTGTAGGTTGCTTATAAGCAGAAGTAAAAAGATTGTAATTACCTGAAACTGGTTGGATTTATTTTCTAGATTGTGAAAATTGTCTGTTCACAATTTTATTTTATTCTTTTGTGGTTTTGAAGCTTGAAGTCAGGCAAACATCGTAAGCGCAAACGCAAGCATGTAGTGCATCATACTCAACCCAAGAAGCGGCTGGAGCGTTCTACCACTCCTTACAGCCTTCGGCGTTTTTCGACTAGTACAGCTGAGAACCATACACAGTCTGCTCCTCCTCTTATTGATCCTAGCCTTCCTAATATTCCTGCCTTCCCTCGTACTGTGCTGTTTTCTGATGATGTGGGAAATGGTGCTGAAGGCAGCAGTCTTAGAAAAGCCACACCCTCTAATGCTAACAGGTCTGCAAATGGTTCAGAACTAAATATTAAAAGGAATGAGGAAAACGATTATGATCCTGTGCTTAGTGAGCTTAAAGCAATGACTGCCAGTGGGAATGATACAGACAGGCTTGCAATACGGATTCCGGAAGCCAAGGGTTCTGGGCCTTCTGGCAGTAACGGTCAAATGGATGCTAAATCAAAGGGGGTTTGCATGGAAACAAGTGCAAGTGGCCGCTGCCGGGGATCCAAAAGGAGAAAATGTGGTTCCGTAAAGAGGTTCAAGAAAGAATTATATGCTAATGAGCCTGCTAATTCAGAAAATCCAGTTGGCATGCCTGTTAGTACAGCTGAGCCAGAACAAACAAGAGATGCTGGTAGTGGTGGTAATACTAATCATGCCAGACCTGCTAGCAATATTGTAAACATTATAAAGCCAGTAGGCTATTCAGCTTCAGTAGCCAGTGGAGTGCAGGATGTTTTAGTAACCTTCGTGGCTTCAAAGTAAGTTACTCTGCTATTAACACTAAATTTCATTGTGCTTTAGTTTTCATAATATGTTTGCTAAGAATAATTGATTTTTAGTCATGTTTATTTTTAAGATATTTTTCTTCTGTGGTACAGCCTGTCAGTTTAGAAATGGAAAAGTGTTAGCTCTGGTTGTGAATGTCCACTCTTCAATAATGATTTTTTTTTGGTTCATCAAATTTTAGTCCTTATAACCGCTTTTTATTATATTTTGTAGAGACAAAGTTGATTGAGCTTCTGGTTAATAAATGAGGCCAGGCACAGATATTTGCTATGCCACATCATTTACTTATATTTTTAATTGATAAAACATGTACCTATATGATTGGTATAGAAAGAAATGTTAATGTAGCTTGAAATTCGTTGACTGGTTGAAGCATATTTTATTATTATTATTATTATTATATTTATTTTTGCTACAAGCTAATGCTTGAATTCTATTACGCCCGTGAATTCTTGATAGAAAAGAGGAAATTGATGTAGTTGAGAAACTAAGATGTCTACAATTCCTCTAATAGGGCAAAAGATTGTCCAACTGAATCCAATGCTCACAAATACTAAAATATATAAAACAATAAATCACTTTCCTTCAAATTCTATGTTTCATGAACTAGATCATGATGGGCTTTTAGGATACCCCACTCGATGATAGGACCTAACATGCTCCATTGGGGTCCTAAGGGAAGTGAAGAAAGGGAAATGGGAGCGGAAGTGTCGTTTGCGTACACAAACATCAAGTGCCCAAGACAAGCCTATCCAACTCGGGTTTGCTATTGCTCATGACTTATATTGCAGTCAGCTCGTTTGAGAATTGGTTTGATTAAGGAAATAACCTAGTCTTAGGGTAGGGTTAAAGCTCTGCTTCACTCCACCACCTCTGACTAAGCACTAGTAAGCAAGGAAAGCAGTCCCATTGTGGAACTGGGAAAGAAAATATCTATAGTCAACATCATCGGTAGGGAAAGGAGCTGTTCAAATAAAGAAGTCGCAAAAGGAAAGAATAAGGATTTGGATAAAGAAAAATGTCGAGTTTAGTGGTAATGTCATAAGCCAAAGCTAGATCATTGATCATTGGAGTTTAGTGGTAATATCTATAATCAGCGTTATTGGTATGGAAAGGAGCCGTTCAAATAAAGAAGTCACAAAAGTAAAGAATAAGGATTTGGATAAAGAGAAATGTTGAGTTTAGTGGTAATGTCATAAGCCAAAGCTAGATCATTGGATTTTAGGCAGATAAGAGAAAAAAAGGTTTTGGAATGCATATTTTGAAGCCATTTGGCTCTAGTTTCATACTAATCTTCAATTTTCGAGATTTCCTAAGGTAAGGCATTGAGTGTAAGTGTTGTTTACCTGTTGACAATTGGACCAACTTATAGGTAGTTAGGTTCAATTGTGAGATTCAAATATACAAATGTAAGAGGTCAGAAATAAAAAAAAAAAAAACTACGTACCCCATTGCTCGGAGGCTCCACACTGTGCTCAGGTAAGGGGGAGGGATATTGTACGCAGCCTTACCCTTGGATATGCAAAGAGGCTGTTTCCGGATTTGAACCCATGACCAATAAGTCACCAAGACACAACTTTACCGCTGTGACAGGGCTCACCCTCATAAGAGGTCAAAAATCTCGGGATCAAAATTTTGATCAGAAAGGACTGTAAATCCTGGCTCCTAGGATCCAAGAAGGGCTTTTTGGTTTCAATTTCCTAATTTTACTATGCTACTAGTGTAGTATATACCATAGTTTTAAATAGCGGGTAGCGGCCGATAGCGGCTGACCCCAAAAACGCTAAAGCGGTATAGCGGGTAGCGGTAAAGCCGCTACTGTGAAGTGCATAAAATTACTTATAATAAATTATACCACATATATAAATGCTATAAGATAAGAAATCACCCAAAATAAGAGCAAATGAGGGATGAAAAGTGTAACACAAGTTCAATTTTTAATAAAAAATGAGCAAGGAGTAAAAAAAGTAAAAAGGGGGGTACAGGAAACAAATTGGTACTTGTAGGCTGTAGCCCAAATTAATGTAAAGCACTGCAGAGGAGAGAAAGAGGGACGCAAAGCAGAAAGAATGAAGAACAGGGCCACTTTTTAGAGAAAAATAAAGGGTAAAAGTCCAGACTACCCTCACTTATTGCTGGACTTTTACCCTTAAGTTTGGTTTAAATTTTCAAACCACTGCCCCCGATACCTATTTCCTCTGCAACAGCGTTCTCTTCCTTGTAGCGCCGCTATCGTGCCGCACTGTGCTGCCAGCCGCACCTCTGCCACCGGCCGCTACCGGAAACTGTCGTGTTGCGGCACGGATGTAGCGGCTGGGTGCCGCAACCCGCACCCAGTGCGATATAGCGCGCTAAAGTGCCGCTTTTTAAAACTATGGTATATACCAATAGAGTTGTGAATTAGATTGGATGGGCCTATGGGGAATCAAATTAGGAGTTGCAGAAAGAGCTCAAGATACTATCATCAAGACTTGTGGTAGGATTTGAGTGCTCGATCATTCAATATTAGATGGGTGATTTTTTCTTATAAAATAAAAATAGAAATAAACGCAGTTTGGTTAGTGCTTGTACTAAGGGATGCTCTTTTTTTTTTTTTTTTTTAATATATGCTACGATAGATCCTGAAATTGATACAATTAAAAAACCTATGAATTAGAGTAGAGCAAACGGTGTCGGATTTTTTTGAATTGATTAGAAGAACAAAGAATAGGTGTAGCGAAGAAAACAAATCGGAGTTTGAGATTTTGGGTAGGTTGAATCTGAAAAGTACTATATGGAGGTAACTTTGTTAAGTTAATTGTGTATTGTAAACAAAAATGTTATGTGTTCTTGGGAAAGAAAGAAATTGCTATTCTATTCGATGGGCAATGAGCAATCAACAAAAGCCAGACTTATATGGTATCTCTTTGAATCCTTACTTAATATGGTGATACACTTGATTGTATCAGCCTACATATGTCACTCCTCCATCAATTGGTACTAGTTATTGTCATTTTTGGTTCCTTGATTTGTTCGATAAGAAATGTGAAACGAAAGAAGGATCCTCCTATTGGGAATTAGATCCTAAGCCCCTTGTACATAGATGAATTGATCGATTCATCAGATCCTAGGTCTAGATTGAAGGGGCTTGAACTTGCAACTTTACTAGTTATTGGGAAAAATCCAAGTGTCATTGACTATAGATAGTGCCAAGATAGAGTATATAAGTGGATGACAACTCTCACCCTATGAGCTAACTTTTGAAGTTGAGTTAGGCCCAAATCCATATTCTAAGATGGCATCAGAGCCAATCCAGATCCATTCAAAGGACCGCCCACTATGTTATCCATGCACCAAGCCCAAAAGTGCTGGGCGTTAGGGTGTGTGTTGGGACAAATCAAAGTACCACATTGGCTAGAGATAGTCCCTAGATAGAGTATATATGTGGAGGACAACCCTCACCCTATAAGCTAGCTTTTGGGGTTAAAGTTAGGCTTAAATCCACATTCTAAGCCTGGTAAAGTGTCCAATATGCTTAACACGAAACTAGTATGTTTCTTTTGTTAGAGTATGGAGTTACCTTCACTTGATTTGCTACTTAGCATTTTCAAGGTTTAGTGAAGGGATCTCCCCATGCCAACATTGTAGTGTAAGGCTAGCTAATTTTGTTTTACGATCATGATACCTGTAGCCTTAAGTGAGCTCCCACTAGGTCAGTATACTTTGTTATTGTCTTATTAAGCCGAGTCTAGGCTTGCCGAAAAAGAAATATTGTTAGTTAGAAAAATGAGTATAGAAAATCAAGAGGATGATGAGTTGTTCTCAAAAGACACAAATATGTTCTTTGGTACTTCTTACTATTAAATCCTGATAATTATTCAAATATAATTTTGAATTGTATTTTTAGTATAAAAGTAACTATGATAGAAGGCATAACCAAGGGTTTCGAATTGTGTATAAATGTGACCACAATTGCAGTTGCGATGTGGTCACATGTCTAAACCTTAATATTGCAATTAAAATTGCATTCATTGACTGGTTTTTTTTTAAAACCTTGAGCATAAGTTTGGGTTCCACAAAATTCATGTGAATGTTTATAGCCTATAGCAATAGAATAAGCTGTTATCAGTCTCTAGGTAGGATTGGCAACCTACATGGATTAAATGATGTCATTCCATTTCATAAAAAACTTAGTTTTTGGAAAGGCGAAAATTAAGATCTCTATATAATTTTTTTCATTAGGTTTTGTGTGGTCTTTCTCTACCTTTGTCTAATGGGTATGATCGATTAATTACTTTTTTGATTAGGTTTTGATTAGAACCCAAAAAAGTTACGTTTGTCTTGACCTCTATTCCTTCACAGTTCACACAGTATGGGACTATTTTTTTATGTGTTTTGTTCTTTCTTCTTCCTTTAGGCTCCCCACTCAGTTCCCATTCTGTTTATTTTTTATTCAATTTGTTATGTTCTTTTTCTATTTGTTTCATTTAATCATTCAATCTTTGATTTGATTACTATGTTCTTAGTGCTCCTAGTTTCATTATCATCATTCAATCTTTGACTTGATTACTGTGCAGTATAAATTATTTAGTTTGTCTTATAATATTTAAAATAGTGGTTGTCCTACTTCCTGCTGTGTGCTGCTATCCAAGATTTGATAACTATGGCTTCAATTGGTTTTTATCTTCAAATAACCAAGCTGTTTTAGGCTCGACTGTTCTCTTTTCCTTATTAAGTGGTTACTTTAATTTTCTCTTCAATGCATTCAGTTCTGATTTTATCTCGTCTTGTATGTCTACTAATCCACCTCAACATTCTCAACTTTGCAATATCTATCAATTTTTGTTTCTGTTAAAAAAATAGTTTGTTATGCCAAATTGTTTGTATGCCTTGTATGTCTATTAATCCACCTCAACATTCAGTACTGATTTTATTTCTTGTTGATGGATGCCAAATTCCTTTGCCAGGTAAATGTGAACTTTTGTTTGAATATCCTGAAAAACTTGTGGCTTATATGAAGTAGTTATGCACTGACATTTATTGAAAATTGATATTTTACCTAATTGTGTTAAGTTTATTGGTTTTGTTTTGAATATATAATTTTTATACGAATGTTAAATTAGTGCATGCTGCTCTTCACTAGTCAATTGTGCATAAGGCACAGAGCAGCTGCCCACAAAAATGCTATGGCAGGATAGTGGATTGCAGGATGGCAGCTATTCTAAATTTTTTCTATTTATATATATATATATATATATATATATATTCTCTCTCTCTCTCTATATATATATTCTCTCTCTCTCTATAATGTAGTTTCTATGATATAAAAATGTATGTATTTGTTTAGTAATATTTTATATTCTTTTTAATTCTTATATAACTACTACATCAAAAACTCTCACGGTTTTTCAAACTTGCGAGTTCACTCATTTTTAAGCAGAATCCGGCAGACTCATGCTGAGTCGCAAGTTTGGACTGGGTCAGCAAGTTTGCAGAGGCTCTGTGACAGTGCAACCTTCACCATTGCTGAACATGGCGCTTCAACCTTTGTCGTCATCGACAGCCTTTGTTACCTCCTGCTTATTAGGAAAGAAGGTCAAGTTCAGTCTCTAACTGGACCTAGACTTTTATTAGTGTATAGGAGGAGGAATAGAACTCAATAAGGGTCTAACAGAATGCTGCTAGATCAGTTAATACTGTTAGAGGCAGCTATTTCAGTTAGGGAAGTTAAAAGAAGGATAAATAGATCCTTGACAATGTAGTTAGGATCATCATTGAGTTTAGTTTGTTAAATAAGGAAGTGTCCTTGTGTGAGAGAAGAGGGCTTCTCTGTGTTCCTTTGTAATTCTGCAGATCAATAAACCAGAAGAACATTTCTTCTGTTCTTCAATCCAAACACCTATCTCTCTCTATCTCTTTCTCTCTACTTAGCTAATACTTTTTTTAGCAGATGATTCCTAACACTACTCCTTTGCATTCTCTCTCTTGTTTGGGGGCAGAGCTGCTAATGTAAAATGGTAACAACATCTGATGGGTTAGGGTTTAATAAATGACACCTTTATCTCTTGTGTATTTTGAATTGTTGGGCCTCTGTTTGTGCCCGATAACTTGTTTTTTTTTAATGTAAAACATAACTTATAATGAATAGTTGGGCCTCTGTCCATAACTTTTATTAGATGGGGTTAAATTCAAGGTCATTGATCAACAACACAATAACCTTCTGGTGGCGAGGTTTGATGTGAAGGAAGTGAGGGCTGCAGTTTGGGAATGTGGAAGTGAGAAAAGCCCTGGGCCGGATGGACTTAATTTTAAGTTCATTAAAGAATTCTGGTAAGTTGTTAAATCTGACTTCCTTCGATTCATGGACGAATTCTTTGTGAATGGAGTATTTCCAAAGGGTGGTAATGCCTCATTTTTAACCTTGATTCCTAAAGTTCATGACCCAATGAGTTTAGATGAATATAAACCTATTTCTTTAATAGGCTGTGTGTATAAAATAGTTGCTAAGGTGTAGGCTGTGTGTATAAAATAGTTGCTAAGGTGCTGTCCTCAAGACTGAAAAAGGTACTGCCAACTATAATAGATGATCGCCAATCTGCCTTCATAGAAGGGAGACATTTGCTGCAAAGTGTCATTATTGCAAATGAGGTGGTAGATGAGGCAAAAAGGAGAGATGGAAGCTGCCTTGTCTTCAAAGTTGACTATGAGAAGGCGTATGATTCAGTTAGCTGGGAATTTCTTTTATATATGATGAAAAGGATGGGTTTCTGCTCTAAGTGGATCAGCTGGATTGAGGGATGCCTGAAATCAGCCTCCGTTTTTATATTGGTCAATGGGAGTCCAACAGCAGAATTTATACCTTAAAGAGGACTATGACAAGGTGACCCACTTGCTCCTTTCTTATTTAATATAGCAGCAGAGGGTCTCTCTGGCCTCATGAGGGAAGCACAGGACAATAACAGTTATGAAGGTTATAAGGTTGGGAAGGATAACGTGGACACCAGCCTCTTACAGTATGCAGATGACACTATTTTCTTTGGGGTTGCAACGGTGGCTAACGTTAGACCTATTAAAGTATCATTGAGGAGCTTTGAACTGGTGTCGGGACTGAAGATTAATTTTGCTAAGAGCAGTTTTGGGGCTTTTGGGATGAATTCTCAATGGATTAGTAGTGCTGCTAGTTACTTGAATTGCAGAGTGTTGTCAGTACCTTTCTCTTACCTGGGTGTCCCTATTGGAGCCAATCCAAGACAGTGCGAGACATGGGTTCCGTTAGTAAAAAAATGTGAGAAAAAATTAGCTAAGTGGAAGCAAAAGTATCTTTCATTTGGGGGAAGGGTGACTCTCATAAAGTCAGTCTTTAACTCGATTCCTATATTCCTCTTTTCTTTTTTCAGGATTCCAAAGAAGGTGGTGGACAGGTTGGTGAGACTGCAGAGGAGATTTCTGTGGGGTGGTAGTGAAAATAAGGAGAAGATTGCATGGGTGAGTTGGGCTGAGGTCTGTCAACCAAAGGAGAAAGGAGGGTTGGGAATCTGGGATCTTGTGAAGTGCAATCTCGCTTGGCTCGGGAAATTGAGGTGGAACCTATTCCACAACCATGGGGAATTATGGGCACAAGTGTTGGAATCAAAATACGGAGGCTGGAGGAAGCTGGATGACTCAAGAAGATCTGTTAGTGAGTCAATCTGGTGGAGGGACTTAAGTAGCATTTGTAATCCAAATGTAGAGGAGGGATGGTTTAACAATTGTGTTAAATGGAAGTTAGGATGTGGCTCAAGGGTGCTGTTCTGGGAGGATGATTGGAAGGATGCTGGAGTGCCTATGAACCTGAAATATCCTAGATTATTTCTGATTTCTCAGCAACAGCAGAACAGTATTCAACAAATGGGAATCTCATCCCAAGTAGGATGGGAATGGCAGTTTAGATGGAGGAGGTGCTTTATGGAGGGTGAACTAGCAGCAACTAAAATTTTTTTAGAAGAGTTACAGCGTCTGCAAATACATGATCAGCTGCAGGATTCTTGGAGATGGGAGGGAGATTCGAGTGGGAAATACATGGTGGGAAGTGCATACAGATTGTTGAATAAGGAGACAACTATTCAGAACCAGTAGGTGGTGTTCAACTGTTCATAGATCTATGAGCAATATCTGATATCAGTTGCCCTTTCTGTAGGAGTTTTGATGAGGTTTTGCCCCATTTATTTTTCAGTTGCTTTAAGACTATGCCGTTATGGTGGGAGTTGATGGATTGGATAAACATTCATGGGGTATTCCCGATAAACCCAAAAGAACATTTCCTACAGCACTCCCACTGTGGTCTCAATGATCTTAGGACCAAGAGATGGCAGATATGGTGGATAGCTTTGATGTGGTGCATATGGCACCACAAAAATTGGATACTGTTCCATGGTGTCAGCTTCAATGGACATAAGCTGCTGGAGGATGCCCTATTTTTCTGCTGGTCCTGGTTATCTAACCTGGAGAAAGGATTTAATATCCCCTTCCACTATTGGTCTAGTCATATTAGGGAAGGTTTCTGTACTATGGGGAGGGTTAACAGAATTGAATTTCTTTTTTTGGCTGGGTGTGAGCCTAATCTTCAGCAAGATCTTTGGCTTTTAAATCCATGCACAATGCATGTATTAGCCTGCCATAGTTCTGTTTTGCTTGTTGATAGGTTGTATTTTTCTATGTACTTCTTGTACCATTTTCCTTCTTATATATATATATAATCTTTGCTGAGCAAAAAAAAAAAATGTAAAACATAACATAATATATAATCAACTGAATATTAATAATTAATGATAATAGTATACTAGTTTTAAAAATTGTAAAAAACTGTTAAAGCATTATATATAATAATAATAATACTAAACTAAATAAACAGGTATTATATATTATATATATTGTTATTATTATAATTAATATTATAATATATGAAGTAGACTCTTGTGAGTCTGAGTTGATGAGTCTACGATTTGAGTACGGAATGACCACAAGTCTACATAGACTATCGGGTTTGATAACCTTGAACTCCATTTAATTATTACAATATTTATTATATATCATTATTCTATGTATATATTGTAGGCTACCACGATTGCAGCCTTATTGTGTGCAATTGACAGCTATTATTTTCGGAACTAATCATGCATTTTTCTTTGTATATATGTTTAGCCTCTTAATTTAGCGTGAGAGGCTAAATTCCAGAAAGGAATGTGTTGATTAACAATATTGTTTTCATTTTAAAATTGGTATCTTTACATATGATTTAAATTTTAAGTAACCAAAACGAAATTGCTAAAGTATTTTTGCTTTAGACACTTGATTCATTTAGTGACTCAAATGAGGTAGAATGTCCGTAGAAGAAATATATGGGAAGGAAAGGATCATATCACTTGTTTCCTTTATTGCTTTAGGCCCTTGATTCCTATATTTAAAGCAAGTGTTGAATGTTTTCACATTATGTAAGCCTACAATATTTATGAAGTATGATCCTGCTTGCCATTTTTATAATTTTGAAAGCATACGAAGAGGAGGAAAATCATTACAGTTATGTAAGGATCATAGTTATCAGAATCTTTTGATACATGAATGAACAATTCGACTGCCTACCGAATACCGATACAATTCGAAAGCAAGACTCTGTATCTTACGATACATGAATGAATAATGTGAATCTTACATTCACAAGATTCAAGGATTCGTTATTTTTTTAAGTTTTCTTTCATCAATTCTCATGAAAAAATTGAAAAGTCATATAAGCCTAAATTATTAAATGAAAAGGAATTGAAAGAACACTCCTGAACTTATCCTATTTGATTACTGCACTACTTTATTTTGTTGCTCACTCATTTAATGCATGTATTCTACCAAAATAAAGGCTTCACAAACTCAGATTTAACAGAACACATGCTCCTAGAGTTGTGTTTTTTTAGTTATTGGTCAACGAATATGTGCTTTAATATGCTTTTGTTAGCTGCATATGCAATGTTTTATTATTGACCATGAATCTTACAATTGACGATACAATTTAATTCACGATTTGAATCCCGATTCAACTACCATGGAGAGGACTGATCGTTATTGAAAATTTTAAGCTAATAAATAACTTGGATTGTATAAAGGAGAGCACAAAGGAAGCAAAAGGCTTTTATTTATATCCGGACTGTAACTGCTACATAAGTTTGTTCAAGGTCATTGAGCAAATTTGCTTATTCTGTTTGCTTTTGGCTTATATCACTTGATTGGGAGAGCCTAGGATTTCATTTTAATTATTCAATTTTGTTCCTAAATGTGTATCCTTTACACCTCATTTATTTATATCAAGACTTTGCAGGTCTATTCCATGAGTGTATTCTAATTTCTATGAATTATTTAGTATTCATACAACATGCTGTTTCACCTAATGCTTATCTTGTCAACTTTGTAGGTCTGATGGAACAGAAGTGATGGTTGACAACAAGTACCTAAAAGCATTTAATCCACTTCTTGTAATATCCTATACCTTCACATTATTACATTTAATTATTGGGTGTATTATCTTTTTGGTCCCTCATCTTTTGTGGATTTCTGTTTTTAGTCTCGAATTCTTTGGTTCTGCTTTTAGTACCTCATGTAAATTGAGTAACTAAAACCAGTCAAAAAACTCGAGTAACTGAAAATGGAAATCCACAAAGATGAGGGACCAAAAAGTTCATAACCCTTAATTATTTCCTCAATTCCTCATTAAAATGTTGCTATGGCCTCTTTTCACCTAAACCTTGTATTTTTCATATGTTGCAGCTGATCAATTTCTATGAGCAGCATCTTCGCTACAGCCCTACATTGTGACCGAACAGAGGATAGAAGGTGCTTTTGAGTGTGTAGTTAGGTTCACACCATCGTACTTATTTAGTAGTTGTGTTGAAGAATGCCTTACTTTTGTAGATGCTGAAGATAGTGAAGGGTAAGAAATGCATTGTTTGTGAGTTACATGTAGGTATGACTTTTTAGCCAATGGTTGTCAGTGTGGCTATATTATGCTGTGATGCATGCTGATGGCATAAAGAACAATATATTTTAAATGCCTCAACCCATGAGGATAGACAATAGTTTCTTCAAGAGTTAATCGAGAATGAAAACTATTTTGGATGAATGTCAATTTTTATGGAAGTTCTTGGCTATTTCTGAGCGATTTGAGTTTGCCTGTTGTATTTTGAATACTGATTGGTTATTTGATTGACATGATTCTAAAGGAAAATCCACAATTAACTGTTAAGGTGGATGTAATTTTTTTTGGATGAAATGCTATGTTTCACCCAGTTTTCATACCGCATGAGATGCAAGTTTGGTTGGAAAGTTTTAAATTTTTTCTTTTATATGCAGTATTCAGAAGTTATTTTGGTTTTGGATTTCCTATTAATCCAAGTTAAGCATTTCTAGCTTTTTGTTTACAGAGTAATTAAATTTGATTGATTATGTTTCAATCACATTTCATATAAGAATTTTCACGGGTGCAGAGAAGCATGTAACTCTCACTTGTTATGGTCCGACATTATTATAAAGCACAAAGTAAGCAAGAGATTAACAAAGGAGAAAAGTTTGTGAAGTGATTGCATATGCTATACTTTAATTATAATTAAATGCCATTGTATGGGCTAAGGCTCGTTGATTGCTTAGTCTGTGATCATCCATAGTCTATTGTTAAACATACCTCCCCTAATTATTATATATACCTCCCTTTTCTATTTGTTATTAAATTTACTTAAATAACCCCATCCCTTACTCCCTCCCATCTAAAATATTAGAAAAAATGCTTGCTAAGGTCAATTTAGAGAGACCCATACTTGAGGCAATTATTTAAACCAAAGTCAGATCCAATTTGGACTGGTAAATTAAACAAAGTTGCAGAGTTTAATTTTAATTGATGTGTAATGACCTAGGCTACCGATTTTTTGATGTATTGAAGTTACTGTATTAGTAGATAACTTTGGAATATCTTCGGGTTAACTTGATGAAATACTGATAGATAATAGATATTGTGGTTTAAAACATGGGGGGGGGGGGGGGGGGTTGTTGGTTTCGTGAGGTTTTTGTTTATTTATTTATTTATTTATTTTTAACATTCATAGATATCCTCCTGGCCAATCAACTGAGTTAAATCTGTGTATTTTGTGAGATTTTTTAATGATACATATTGTGATATGCAAGTTTTATAACAATCCAAAATGGAAAACTAAATATATTTAAATAGGAGTTTTGTCAGTTTAGAGGATTTAACATGAAATATATTTGGGTATCGTGAGATTTAACATCTACACTCTGATTACTTTTTTAACTTAAGCGTAATCCACAGGGTGTGGTGGTTCTTGTTAACAAGATTAATGATATATAGACGAACATAATAAGATTAATCTTGTTTCATTGGATCATCCGGAAACTAAATTAGTGTCTTTTTCTTTCAATTTCATGAAAAACAAATCTTGTTTAGAGAAAATGTAATAACATTACCATTGTGTTGAATAAGATGATCGTCATCATCCAATAGAATCTTTGACCAAAATTGACCGTTTTGGTTTTTCAGGTAAAAGTAGAGATAAACAAAAAAGAAAAAATTGTGGTTGGCATCCAATTTCCTTGTTGTGTTAATAATATCATATTATATTGCGTCTTGAGAAAATGATAGAAACTCGAAAAGTGGTCTTTACATGAGACGTACAGTTGGGATAGCTCAACCAATTATTAAACAAATGTTACCAAATAAAGGAAAAAACTTTGTCATTCCTATCTGTAAAAAAAATCTTCAAATGCAATTCTCTTATAAATTGCATTTCAATTCTTCTTTGAACATTGTAATAACATAGTCGCATGTTAGTGTGAGAAGATGGAAAGGGGGCCATCACCACTAATGCCTTCTCTATTCTTGCTTTGCTTGGGATTCCTAGTCTACTGGCCTAGTTTGTTTTCCATTTTAGACACATTATTAACTTCATTTCAGTGGATATCAGAAGTTGATGAAAAAAGTGTTACAACCTTAATCTTGGTTCTTCTTGTTCTTTTAGTATATGCATTTATTCACTTGCCTTCTTCATTTCCCGTTGGCAAATCATCTTATGGTATAAACCGTCACGTCAGCATCTCAAGCCATGATTATGCTGGATTTGAGTTTGGCTTGGGAACATTGCTCTTATTTTTGCTTTTCATTCTTTTGTATAATATATTTTGACACCATAGACTCTTAATTGTTATAAATCTCTCTCAGCGCTGTAATGTTTAATGCACTAAATTGTTATAAATCTCTCTTAGTAGCATTTTTTTGTGTGTGCATCTTGGCTCGGGCTTCCTGATTTGCTCGAATTCTCGTTTATACTTATGCTGCTGCAGGGTGCTAAACGTAGTGCAAGTTTGAAATTTTATACTGAAAAGTAGGTATTGATTGCCTGAACTTCCTTTGGCTCAAACCACTTGAAAGAAATATCTAGAGATATAAAGTTGATTGAGTAGTTAAGAAAGAAAAATGAAATATTACGGGTTCGATTTCTCGGATTAACAAAAATTAATAAATTAATAATTAACATTTGATAAAAAATGAAAAATATCTCTAATCCTATGTTTGGTAGAAAGGAAAGAAAACAAGGGAGGAAAGACAATTTTGAAATTTTAAGTGGAGAGAAAGTGAGAGGAAAGAAATTTATTTTTATTTATTGAAATCAATTTTTTTTTTTGTTTTCATTCTATTTTTTCTTTAACCAAACAAAGGAAAATATATCGTTATGTATATTTTTTTTCCTCTCAATTTTCTTTCTTTTCACTTTCACTTCTTCCAAACGGACCCCAAGTATTCAAATGATTTTTGTACTGTTCAGGGTCCACAAATGACGTGGCAAATGACACAACATTAAAATACACACGTCAACCTTCCTCGTCTGTCCTAGATCCATAGCGTTGACGCTACTTGCTCAACAACCAGGTGATTGGATTGTTAAGCTTTCGCAATATTATAGTCTTAATGATAATGTTGTTGTCCTTTTATCAAGTTGTTACGAGGTAGTTGCAAGTTATCAACAAAGTTGTTATACTGTTGTAACAACCTCGACCATCAAGGACCCAAGGCTTCCGTCCAATGCTATAAATAATCAGATTCTACACTTACTTTTCATTCATTCTTAACTCATTCACATACTTACTTGAGCATCAGAGTCCCTTTTGCAGGTATCCCCTCGTTCCTCCGATGGAGGATACCTGCAATTCCAACACAGGAGTCCGTGGAGCCCCTTCTGACTACATTCCATCCTAAGCTTAGGAAGATGATTTTCGAGGAGGGACATAGGAGCAATTTGAGCATCCACCTTGGTGCTACCAAGATGTATCAGGATCTCAAGACAATGTTTTGGTGGCCAAACATGAAGAGGGAGGTTAGTGAGTTTGTGTATGCATGTTTAGTCTGTCAGAAGGCTAAGATAGAACATCAGAGACCCTCATGTAAGTTGCAACCCTTAGAGATACCCTAGTGGAAGTGGGACAATATCTCCATGGATTTTGATGTAGGACTACCTAGAACCTCGAGAGGTTTAGATTCTATCTGGGTTATTGTTGACAGATTGACCAAATGTGCTCACTTTATTCTCATCAATATCAAGTTTTCCTTAGAGAAGTTGACCTCCCTGAATATTAGTGAGATCGTCAGATTACACGGTGTACCATCTAGCATAGTATATGATAGAGATCCTAGATTTACCTCTAGATTTTGGGGGAGTCTGAACAAAGCGTTGGGAACCAAGCTTAGGCTAAGTTCAGCCTATCACCCTCAAACTGATGGTCAGATTGAACGAACCATTCAGTCTCTAGAGGACATTTTAAGGGCATGTGTATTAGAACAAAATGGTAGTTGGGAGAGTTTTCTACCGTTGATAGAGTTCCCCTATAACAATAGTTTTCATTCTACCATTGGTATGGCTCCCTACTAAGCTCTGTATGGTAGAAGGTGTAGGACACTTTGTGTTGGATAGAACCTGGAGAGAACCCCACTTTAGGACCTGAAGTGGTACAACAAACCACTGAGAAAGTCAAATTGATCCAAGAAAGAATGAGAACTGCTCAGAGTAGGTAGAAGAGTTATCAGGACAAGAGGAGGAAAGACCAAAAATTCGAGGTTGGTGATCAATTATTCTTGAGAGTCACTCTGTGGACTGGGGTTGGTCGAGCCTTGAAATCTCGAAAACTCACACATCGTTTTATTAGTCCCTTCCAAATTATCAAAAGAGTCGGTCCAGTGACATATCAAATTGCATTACCCCCGTCCCTTTCTAACCTCCACAATGTCTTTCATGTGTCTCAACACCGTAAATATATTCATGATCCTTCTCACATGGTCGAATTAGATGACGTTCAAGTAAAGAAAAACTTGACATATGAAACATTGCCTTTGAGGATCGAGGATCGATGAACAAAGCACTTAAGAGAGAAATAGATTCCCTGGTCAAGGTGATCTGGGGAGGTACATCAGAAGAGAATGCAACATGGGAACTAGAGAGCAAGATGCGAGAAGCCTATCCAGCCTTGTTTGAGTCAGGTAAATTTTGGGGACGAAATTTCTAAAAGGGTGGGAGAGTTGTAACGCCCTGAAATTTCGATAACTGAAAATATATGTTTTGATGTATTTCATGTATTATTTGATAATTTGATTAGTTTAGATTAGTTGAATTTCTGTGTAAATTATCCTTGTGCAATTGCTTGGTGTGGATGTTAAGTTATGTGGAGTTGTTTGGGCTGCGTTGAAAAAGAGTGATTCCGAGTTTGACCCAAAAACCTATTTTGGTAAAATCATAATTATAGATTGGTTAACCGTTGGATCGCCTTCAAATTTTATAAGTAAGTTACATTTTAAGTACGAGATGTTAATTTTTCACAGAAGTAGTGAAATTTCAAAATTGGGTCAGCTCGCCCAGGCGAGCCAAAATTCGTCTGGGCAAGTAAAGTCGGTTTTAAATAGGTACAACAGCGTGAAAATCACAAAAAGATGGCCTTCTTCTTCCCCAAACAGCCACCCAACCCCCTCCCCCTCCTTCTCCACCAGCCATGGCCACCGATGATTGTCACGAGCCGCCGTTTCTTGTCATTGGACCACCGCACGGAGATGAACACTTTAGTCGGAGCTGAATCTTCAAAAATCAACTCTAGGATTTGGTAGAGAATGAAGCCTCCAATCCTCCCTTCACAGTTTCTTCGAGGTAACCGTGGTTTCCTTGTCTTCTAGCTAGTTTGAAGCCTCTCTTGATATCTCTTTTGATTTGGGTACCATTATTAGGTGTTTTTACACTTTGAAAAACCTTTGAAAATGAGATGTTGTAAAAGTTTCCTTAGTATTGATGTCATTTTTGTGACCTTCGTTGAGCCTCGGTCGCATTGGTGTGACCGAAATTTCAAAATGATGTCCTTTTGATGTGGACTTCCAAAACATTATTTTAGTCCCTTTTTAGATTTGAGTGTGTATTTGACCCTGAATCTTAATGTTAACCCTGTCTTTGAAATCTATACTAAATTATCTTTGATTTGGTATATAGAGCTCTGCGTTTGGGGCAAAGTACGTGAACTTGAGAGATCTTAAAACGATGCTATTAGGAGCTAATAGAGGGAGATAGATAGGTAAGGGGAGTTTACTATTTGTTTATAGATTTTGGATACCATAGTTGGGGGTCAGGGAACCCAATTATGGAGATATATGCCTATCCCTGTTGCGTGCTGATTTTCAAGAAAAACTATGTTTTAAACTAATGGGATATGATATATTTATTATTGATGTATGTTTGTTCATGTTGGGTGCTCGTTTTCAAGAAAAACTGTGTTTTTAACTAATGGGATGCTATGAATTTGTTATTGATGGATAAAACTGTGAATGATGTTGTTGTTGTAATGATTGAATTTTTGGGAAATGTCTTAATTACAGAGGAGACTCTGCCCAAAATTTTATAATATGTTTTCCTATTTAATTCTTTATTAAATTTTAAATGGGCATAAAAGTTTGTTTTCTATATTGTAGTTCTCGTCTTTAATTTAGAATTTTCCTAAAATATCAGTCTTGTGGTATGATGAATTGTGAATGTATGAAATTTGTGTTGTCTGAAGACCTGGGAAATGTGCATTTAAGGCATATGTATTATGTATAGATGTGAAATGCGATTGCTTGTCATGTTGTTGATGATATTGAGATTGAGATGCTATTGATGATGATGATGTTGAAAATGAAATAATGTTGATGTGGTTGATGATGTTGACATGGTTGATGATGTTGAAATGAGATAATGTAGTTGATGATATTGAAATGAGATGATATTGATGTTTATGATGATGATATTGAAATAAAATGATGTTGATGTTGTTGGTAACATTGAGATGAAGTGATGTTGATGTTGATAATGACATTGATGAGAAATAATGTTGATGTTGACAATGTCATTATGCTGTGGATACACATAGGGGGTGCATGACTGGATATCCCTGCGAGGAAGGGTTGGTCCCTATCCACGGTCAGTGCATTGATGAGCCCATGGTTGTATGCTGTGTATGTACATGGGTGGTGCATGACTTATTGGATATCCTTGCGAGGAAGGGTTTACGAATTTTAAGCATCCTAGAGAGAAAAAGGGATTGTTTAGAATTTTGGTCCCTATCCACGATCATTGCATTGATGGTGCTCATGTTTCATACTTCATAATTGTATGGATGGAAATAGAATGGTGGCAGTAAGTATCGGGGGTACGTTGGGGCATATCACTCTGTTGGGAACTCCCTTGTGACTTTGGTTGATCACCATGGGGGGGGGGTGGGCGACCTATGCACAATAGTGTGACCTCGACGAGCTACTGCATCATTTTTCAAAGAGAGGCTATTTCCATGAGAATGATACCACATTACTTTCTGAGAATTAAGTTAGGTGTATGCATCATTCTGAGCATAACTGTTTTGAATTGTGGAAAAAGTTGATGACTAGTTTGTTGAGTGTGTGTTGAACTGAATGATTGCTGAGAATGATTGTGGTTATCATTATTGTTTTCTTACTATTTATTGTGGTTTGGTGCTTGTTGATTTGGTATAATAAACTCTGTAACGATCCGCCTCGTCGCTACTGTATCGCTAACTCTTAATCACGCCCTTAACAGGTTTTAATAAAAGAAAAACCCCTTAATTTGATTATGAAAATGGTAGTATATTCTTTTTTTTTTGAACACAATGTAGTCATCATCATAAAGCAAATATTTGAATAAGGTACGCATGAGACATTTCAAATACATATACATGCAACACGTGGTTTAGTTTTAGTTACAATAAAAAAAAGATATAAGTGTTTTACAAATGAGACAAGAATTTAAACAACAGAGTATAGATATCAAAATAATGGGGTGTAACTAGCAAAATACAACTCCTACCCGGGATCTAATCCATCGACATCCCGACAACTCAGCGACTCCAACCAAAAAGATGGTCATCTTCCAAGTCCTACTGCTGCCCGTCTGTTCACACGAACACGGTTCGCGATCATCACAGGTACCAACCACACGACACAACAAAGCAAGGGTGAGTTCATCATGTAAAATAATAAACAATATACGTATTTCATAACCATGGGCACCATCAATGCATGACTCGGCCCGGGAACAACTCCGTCTTGGCTAGGATACTGCCATGCACCCCCATGGTATCAATGCACATATCATCATCATCTCATAAACCAACCTTCACGGTTCCAACATTATCATATACCTTCATTAGAAACACATCCATAGTAACACAACAGACCAGGGACATGGTCAGACAAGGGCGAACAGCGGTGGACAAGAGCGGACAAGGTCGGAAGAGAGCGGACAAGGTCGGAAGAGGGCAAACAAGGTTGGTCAAGGGAAGACAAGGGTGGACAAGGGCGAACCTTGAATCTTATAAAAGAATACCGAGGACAGACTCAGCACTATGCAATTGATTACATAAACATTTGTAATCGATTAAAGCAGACGGCTCGCACTTGATACAACAGGTATGACTTTTGGTTATATAATATCGTGGACCTGCACAAGGTTGTCCGGGTTATGAATACTGAGTGGTACGAGGTAGGCTTTCTCAAAGGAGGGACACGAGCTTGATCGAGTAAGGAAACCCGGTAGCTCTCTCTCAAAGAAAAGACACGAGCTCATCCGAGTAAAGGAAACCCGGTAGCTCTTCAAAGAGAAGACACGAGCTCATCTGAGTAAGGGAACCCGATGACTCTTTTACCAAGAAAGCACGAACTCATCCGAGTTAGGGAACCTGATGGCTCTTTTACCGAGAAAGCACAAGCTCCTCATCCCTAATGAAGAAAATAACCCACCCCGGTTAAGGAACCCGGTATATCTAAATAAAAGGAAGTGCGCCCAACAGCTCTAAGGGAACAACCCCGGGATAAGGAACCCGAGATATTGACCTCCGCCAACAAAAGACTAAGAGTCACGTCCCGCATGTACAGATACATGCTACGTAAATAGCTCAGCTCAGCATACCCATCCCGGTATCCAGCACTTCCACAAACACTACTAAAAAGTGTCTTGGGAGTTTTCAGCATCAAAATATCAATTTCACATGCATGCCCGGGGAGTTCTTACGATGTCAACTCCCCCACAAAACATCATCAAACTCTTCATACCAGAACACCATCAAACATCAACACACAAGAATACCATCAAACATCAACATACCATACCCTATTCACTAAGAGACAGTTTTTACTAAGAGAACAACACACAACAGGGACATGCAGTCATCTTCATAGTGGGACTCCCTGGTCCCTAACTATGGCATCTAAAACTGTTATTAACATAATAAACTCCCCTTACCTAACCAGGAGTTATTCTCAAACTTCACGACGGGTTGTCCAAGACTTCTGCTCCGGTCACGAGGTTCTTCTCGACGTAGGGATTCCGTGGCAGTTACGGTGGTTCTTGCGGGTTGAAGGTAACACAGAGGGGTTGAGAAAAAGTGATTTCTGGGTAAGTTTAGAGAGAGAAAGGAGAGAATGGCGCAAAAAAGAAGAAAGGAAAACACGCCTCCGCTATGCACTCTGCTGCTTATATACACGGCTGACAAGACATGTCCCCTTTACTTGCATGCACAGCAACCGCAGGCCAGCTAAGTTGACTTCAGCCTAACATCCATCAAGCACGCATACCAATACAAAAAGCACTCAAGACAACAATTACTAAAATAAATCAAACAATCAAGCAACATAACACACATCAGATATCTTACTTAGCAACTCGAAATTTCAGGGTGTTATAACTTTCCCACCCTTTTTGAAATTTCGTCCCCGAAATTACCTGATGTAAAGAAAGTTAGGTAGGATTCCCGCATTTGGTTTTCTAGTTCCCATGTTGCATCTTCTCCTGATGTTCCTCCCCAGACTACCTGGACCAAAGGAATTTCTTTCCCTCTTAGATGCTTTGTCCATCGACCCTTAATCCTCAAAGGCAGTGTTTCATATGTCAAGTTTTCCTTTATTTGAATATCGTCTAATCCGACTCCATGAGAAGGATCATGAACATATTTACGAAGTTGGGACACATGGAATACATTATGAAGATTGGACAGGGACGGAGGTAAGGCGATTTGGTAGGCAATGAGGCCGACTCTTTTTAGAATTTGGAAGGGACCAACAAATCGGGGTGTGAATTTTCGAGATTTCAATGCTCGGCCAACCCCGGTCCATGGGGTGACCCTCAAGAATACATGATCACCAACCTCAAACTCTAGGTCTTTCATCCTCTTGTCTTGGTAACTCTTCTGCCTACTCTGGGCCGTCTTCATCCTATCCCGGATTAACTTGACCTTCTCGGTCGTTTGTTGCACCACTTCGGGTTCTAGCATAAAACTCTCGCCGGGCTCCAACCAACACAAGGGCGTTCTACACCTTCTACCATACATGGCTTCCTAGGGAGCCATGCCAATGGTAGAATAAAAACTATTGTTATAGGTAAATTCTACCAATGGTAGGAAACTATCCCAACTACCTTCTGCTCTAAAACACACGCCTTCAACAGGTCTTCTAGAGACTGAATGGTCCACTCTGTCTGACCATCAGTCTGAGGGTGATAGGCAGAGCTTAACCGAAGTCAGGTTCCCAAGGCCTTGTTCAAACTCTCCCAAAATCTAGACGTGAACCTCGGATCCCGGTCAGATACTATGCTAGAGGGCACACCGTGCAACCGAATAATCTCTCTAATGTACATGGAGGTCAACTTCTCTAAAGAAAATCGGATATTAATGGGGATAAAGTGAACAGACTAAGTTAATCTGTCAACAATAACCCAGATAGAATCTAACCCAGCCCGGGTCCTAGGCAAACCCACAATAAAATCCATGGAGATACTATTCCACTTCTACTGGGGTATATCCAAGGGTTGTAACTTATCCAATGGTCTCTGGTGTTCTATCTTAGCTTTTTGACAGACTAAGCACGCATACACAAACTCACTAACCTCCTTCTTCATGTTCGGCCACCAAAACATAGTCTTAAGATCCTGATACATCTTGGTGGCACCAGGGTGGATACTTAGGATGCTTCTATGCTCTTCCTCTAAGATCACTTTCCTAAGCTCTGATATATAGGGAACACATATTCGCTTTTGAAGTCTCAAAACTTCATCCGGTCCCACATGGAAACTACTAGCACTCCCTGATGATTCTAACTGAGTTTTCAGAAAAGGGTCCGACTTCGACCCTTCTCTGATCTCTTCTAGCAGCCCGCTGGTAATCCGTAGAGCTCCTAGTCTCACGCTGTTAGGGGTAAGCTCACACACCAGACTAAGGTCTCTAAATTGCTCCAAAAGCTCCAACTCCCTAACCATCAACGCGGACACATGAAGAGATTTCCTACTTAAAGCATCAGCCACCATGTTGGCCTTGCCGGGGTGATAACTATGCTCAAAATCATAATCCTTAAGGAACTCTAGCCATCTCCTCTGGCGCATGTTTAACTCTTTCTGGTTGAATAGATACTTAAGGCTTTTATGATCATTAAACACCTCAAACTTGGAGCCAAAAAGATAATGCCTCCATATCTTAAGAGCAAACACTACTACAACCAACTCCTAATCATGGGTAGGGTAGTTCCTTTCATGTGTCTTGAGCTGTCTAGAAGCATAGGCCACGACCCGGCCATCCTGCATCAACTCCCCTCCTAAACCCATCTTTGACGCGTCACAGAACACCTCGAAGGGTTCTCTCAGGTTCGGAAAAACTAACATAGACGTGGTTGTTAGCTTTTCCTTAAGGGTCTGGAAACTGACATTGGGCATCCCACACAAAGACTTGGCCTTTGCGAGTCAGCTTGGTCAAAGGTAAGGCTAGCTTGGAGAAACTGTTGTGACATGGCAAGTGCACCGATCGTTCCAAGTAATAAAGTGATAAGAAAGTATCGTCTCCACGAGGATTGATGCACTATGTCAATTGTAATTTATGATTCTTAATATTGGAAAAGGAATGAGATTATTGAAAGAGTTGGATTGTAGTTTGAATTTAATTATTGTAAATAACAGAATATCAAAAACAATGTAATTTAACTGTTGATCAAGACTTAAGAATAATTATGGTAAAGCACAATCACTGCAGTTCACTCTATGTAATTGAATTGATAATTTAACTCTATTTAAT
>CM023943.1:13488088-13549654 GCA_013407115.1 Glycine latifolia
TATGCACTAATCTGATATTATTAATGATAACACGTCGGAGGCCTACGAGGTGTTACACCTTGAATTGCTTCATATGGATTTATTTAATTCTTCTAGAACCATGAGCTTGGGGGGTAATTTCTATGGGCTTGTTATTGTAGGTGATTACTCAAGATACAAATGGACTTTATTCATAAAATCCAAGAGTGATGCATTCACAACATTTAGAAAGTTAGCCAAGATCATTCAAAATGAAAAAGCATGCAATATTGTTTCAATTAGAAGCGATCATGGTGGAGAATTTCAAAATGAATACTTTGAAAAGTTTTGTGAAGAATTTGGAATTAATCACAATTTTTCAGCTTCAAGAACACAAAAAAAAATGATGTTGTGGAGAGGAAAAACAGATCCCTTAAGGAAGGTGCAAGAATACTTCTAAATGAAACAAACTTGCCTAAACACTTTTGGGCTGATGCGGAAAGTACGGTTTGCTATACTTTAAATAGGATTCTCATAAGGCCTATCTTGAAGAAAACTCCCTATGATCTATACACAGGAAGGAAACCAAACATATATCATTTTAGAGCATTTGGCTGCAAGTGTTTTGTTTTAAACAATGGTAAAGATTCTCTTGGCAAATTTGATTCTAAAGCTGATGAAGCAATTTTTCTTGGTTACTCTTTGCAAAGTAAAGCTTATAGGATCTTTAATAAAAGAACATTGTGTGTTGAGGAATCTGTCTATGTTATATGTGATGAGTCTAACCCCTCCAAGGAGGAATTGGAGTGTGATAATGATGCAGGACCAATGGAAGAATTTATGCAACTTAATGATCTAAATGGAAAGAAAAAAGTATAACCAAATGATAAATTGGAACAGTCAACACCATTACAAAAGCACAAGGATTAGGGAACTACTAAAGACCTTTCCCTTGACAATATAATTGGGGAAGTATCCAATGGAGTATCTACTAGATCCTCTTTAAGAAATCTTTGTTGTACTATGGCTTTTATATCACAGATTGAACCAAAGAGCATTGATCAAGATTTGCTTGATGAACATTGGTTGATGACTATGCATGATGAATTTAATCAATTCAAAAGAAAGCAAATTTGTGAATTAGTTCCTAGACCCTCTACTCATAAACCTATTGGCACAAAGTGGGTTTTTCGAAATAAGCTTGATGAAAGCGGCATCATAGTAAGGAAAAAGGCTAGATTGGTTGCTAAAGGATACAACCAAGAGGAAGGCATAGACTATGATGAAACCTATGCTCCAGTTGCTAGGTTAGAAGCCATTAGGTTGTTGCTTGCATATGCATGTTTGATGAACTTTAAATTGTTTCAAATGGATGTTAAAAGTGCATTTTTAAATGGTTACATTGAGGAAGAAATATATGTAGACCAAACTCCTAGAATTATTGATTACAAACATCCTAACTATGTTTTCAAATTAAGAAAAACTTTATATGGTTTGAAACAAGCACCAAGGTCTTGATATGAGAGATTGAGTAAATTTCTACTTGATCAATCTTTCATAAGAGGACAAGTTGACAAAACCTTGTTCATCAAGAAAAGAGGCAATGATATCTTATTAGTTCAAATCTATGTGGATGACATTATATTTGGTTCAACTAATCAATCTATGGCAGAAAATTTTCTGTCTCAATCCAGAGTGAGTTTGAGATGTCAATGATGGGGGAGCTCACATTCTTTCTAGGACTACAAGTCAAGCAAATGAAAAATGGAACTTTCCTTAGTCAAGCCAAGTATTGTTTGGATATGATCAAGAAGTTTGAAATGGATAAGAGCAAGGATGCTGCAACTCCAATGGCTACATCAACCTATATTGATTTAGATGACAAAGAGAAAAATGTTGATGAGTCTAAATATAGAGGAATGAATTGGATCTTTGTTATACTTAACTGTAAGTAGACTGATAAGCGTTTGTCGTGTGGCTCCAAAACAATTTAACTAAGCTAATTCTGCAGCACATGATTAACCTAGGTCGACTCAGAGACACGATCAATATGGTTCTAGCTTCAAATCATTGGTAATAATAAGGGGGAATTTTGTCAAACAGTTGGTATGCGCAAAGTAAAACATGCAAGAACATAAACTAAAATTAAAGAACAATGCAGAAATTAACAAGATTATCAAGGAGTAAAGTAAAACAGATTAGAAAGCATCAATCCAATTCACCAACCCAAGCTATTCGAATCATCATCATTCTCATAAGTTGATTCTATTATGAACATTCATTCAATCTCAATAGAAGCAGTTCAATCAAATTAACCCCTAAATTAATTGAAACCACAAACCCTAATTAAAATATCATCCAATTAATCTGTGATTTATATTCAAAATTAGGCAATGAATCCATAACCTAATCTGCTTTCAATTCTAAACGCATTCATAATCATGAAAACAGAATAGCAATTGAAGAAGAAAGTGAACATTCACATAGAATTCGAAATACTAAACCAGAACTCAAATTCTCCTCTTGCTTGGATTGGATCCTTGGATTGAGTGATTATTTAGCCTTCCATGATGATCACCAAGGAAAGCCCCATGAAGTAAGTGCAGAAAAATGGAAGAATAGCAAAATGGAAATGAAGAAGATGAAGAACAATGAAGAACAAATGAGAGAAAATGAAGAACAAGCTTTTGATTCTAAAAAATAAAGAAAAGAAATAATAAACTTGTTTGTGCAAAATGTAAAGTGCTGTCCAAGTTTCACTAAGGTCACTAATATGTAGTGACTAAGTCTGAAGAAAAGAATGGGCCATGAACAAAACCCATCAATTCTAGTTATTTGCTATTTACAACCATAAAATCAAATTCGCAGTCCAAAATTACAAGTGCAGAGGTTTTGATTTCAATGCTTAAAATGACCCTCCAAATGACAGAATTGGTCTTGGGCTATTTCTAGCAAACTTGTAGATCTTTTTGTTATCTTTCCAGGGACTCCTAGAACGCTCCATTCGGAGTTCTGTAGCACTCTATACGCCCTGCACAAGTCAGATACGTAAAGTGAGCAAAAATCCAAAAATACGCAACAAATAGCAATTAAGCCCACTTACTAGCCTAAGACAAAAACTGAATTAGAATAGGAAAATAAAGGTCCAAGAGAAGTCAAATAGGCTAAGAATGATATAAAAATATTTAACTAAAGGCACTCCATCATAGACCTGACATTATGTGAAGTGTATGCTTGTGTGCTAGATACCAAGCAAATCCCAAAGAATCACATCTATCTGCAGTCAAAAGGATCCTCAAATATCTCAAGTCTACACCAAGAGTTGGACTATGGTATCCTAAAGGTGCATCTCTCAACTTAATTGGATATTCTGATTCTAACTTTGCAGGTTGCAAATTGGATAGGAAGAGCACTAGTGGAACATGCCACTTGTTAGGCAGCTCACTCATGTCTTGGCACTCAAAAAGCAATCTTGTGTTGCCTTGTCAACTACTGAAGCTGAATATATCTCTGCTGCAAGTTGTTGTGCACAAGGCCTTTGGCTGAAACAACAACTACTAGATTTTGGGGTTGAGCTAAAGGAGATACCCCTACTTTGTGACAATACAAGTGCCATCAACATATCGAAGAATCCAATTATGCATTCAAGGACCAAACATATTGAGATAAGGCATCATTTCCTCAGGGATTATATCCAAAAAGGTAATTGTACAATTGAATTTGTAGATACTCTAAATCAATTAGCTGACATATTTACAAAACCATTGGCAAGAGATAGGTTTTATGCACTTAGAAATATGCTAGGAATACTTGATGAATCCAACATATGTTAGCATGTTATCTTGGTTACACTGCAAATTGATTGACTCACTAAATGATTAACCAAATTCCAATGTATTTGAAATTGAGTCTCTGCTACATAATCACTGCATGTTATGCATAATTCACTGTGATAATCGATTACAATGTGGAATAATCAATTATTTGATGCTTGAAAGCTGTTTAGAAGCAATTTGAAGATTATGTAATCGATTACTTCAATGAAATAATCGATTACTGCTTGTCTAATGTGAATCTAAAATTCTTTAAGTCACTAGAGTAATCGATTACTTCAATAAAATAATTGATTACATATGACACAAAGCCTTCACAAAATCTATAACCACACTGGTTTAATCGATTAAAATCTATGGTAATCGATTACTGTATGTTATTCTGGTTTTTACTCTCACTAATTTAATCGATTACATATCGATTTAATCGATTACACCATTGAACATAGCTTCTATCTGATGACAGATTAATCGATTACATAGTATGCATAATTGATTACTAATGACGTTTCTACAATCTCTAAAGATTTCTTGGAAATCTAAACTACCATATCTTCTTTTAAATTCAAAATTCAAATTTTGTAGAGCAATTAAACCTCTAGGTATTCTAAAAAGCTGTTACATTAATTCAAAAGATCAAAAATCAAATCCTAGAATCTCTTATAAATACAACACTTCACTAAAAGAGAAATTCATCCCTGAATTCTCTTCTCTCTGTGCTTACTGTGCTTTTCAGAGCCCTTCTTCCATTCTCTTCCATCCCTAACACTGCCCATCTATCTGTTCGAACCCTAAACACTATGTCTACCTCTAAGAAAGCCAAAACTAGAAAAAGGAAAGCTGGAGAATCATCCAATCCTTCTGGGAAAAAAATCAATTCTTGGTTCCCTGAAGAAAGACATAGGATGCATTATCTTCAATTCCATGCTACAAAGCTGGTTATGCCCCCAAAATACCTGGACCTCAACTGGTTCATCAAAGAGGGATTTCAATTCCCTGACCTTCTGGAAATCCAAGGCTTGAAAAAGTTTCTTGAACTCAAGGGTACCTTCTACCCTGAGCTTGTAAAGGTGTTTTACACCTGTTCAAAAACTACCATGGAAGGAGTGATTACTTCACAAGCGAAGGGTGTTCCTATAGTTATTGATGAAGAGGTATGGGAAGCTGTTGTTGGTATTTCTCCTGATGGTGTAAGGAGATTTGATGAGGAGATTGGTGGGTACAACAAGATTGATACCTACAGAGGGATGCTTCAAGACTCTCAAGCTAAGCTGAAGCTAAGGCTTGGTGTTGGTAGTATGACAAGTGAAGACATGTTTTTTCACTACATCATTACATATATTCTGACTCCTAGGTCCACCAACCATGCTCAAACAAGAAGGCCCTGCACAATAGCCTTACAGCCCCTTTGAATCTCTCATGATTCAAAAGATGGATGCTCTATTGTCCCTGCACCATGAGCATAGGGCTGAGACTAACTTATCTATGGAAGAAATAAAATCTAGGCTTGAAAATATAGAAGCTAGGATTGTTCTTGATGAGTTTGATAAACTCATTTAGCTTGCTTTTGTTTGCTTGCTTGTTTCATGTTATGTTCTATTTCTATTTTTAGGATTAATGTATTGCACTTTCCCTTTCAATGAATAAAAGTTTAGTTTTTATCTTATAATTTGTATATTGCTATTCTTTTGTCTTTGATAAGCCAAATAGAGGGAGAAAAATTTGAAACACATGCTGCTAAATGAACATGACATATTGAAACACATGCTGCTACTCTGTACTTGATAAAATTGAATCTTGTTCTCTTGCTCAATACTTTGAATTGTATCAAATTACCTAATAAAAGAGGGAGAAACACAATAATTCATTTATGCTTATGCAAGGAAACTTAACACTTGATATTGGCAAAAGGCTGAATGGATTTCAGGTTAAGTTTGAAGCTCCTATCACTCCTCTCTCTCATGCACTTAATGGCTACAAATGTTCAATTGGTATTTGGCATGATCAAAGCCAAGAAGGGGGAGATTGTTGGATTTAGGGGAAGCTGGAAGAAGATCAAGGCAAAGCATGAAGATGTTGCTCCAAAATTTTAGCTTCTCTCATGATGTATCATTCCAGCTGTTCGAAATAGGATATATCATTCCAGCTTCAAGTAGCTTGACTAATTCCTTTTTGACAACTTCTTTCATGGTTGGATTGAGACCTCTCTGAGGCTGAGCTACTGGTTTATAATCCTCTTCCATTAAAATTCTATGCATACAATAAGGACTAATACCTGTTAGGTCTGATAAGATCCAACCAATGGCTTCTTTGTTTTTCTGCAAAATTTTTTACCAGTTTCTTTTCATCTTCTTCAGAAAGATCTGCATTAATGATCACTGGTTTCTGGGAATCACCGGCAAGAAAAACATATTTTAAATGTGAAGGTAATACCTTTAGTTCCAGCTTTGATTCCTCTTTTTTCTTATCTTCCTTCAACTCTTCAAAGAGGGATTGATGATAAAGAATTTCTTTGCAAGATTTCAGCTGTTGAAGACAATATGATCTTTCCTTTTCTTCACATTCATCTCTGTCTTTGAATGCTTCGGTCAGTGCTTTCTCTAAACCATCTTTTCTATGAATCAATCTTTTAGAGTAAGAAATTACCTCATCTAGAACATCTAATCTAAAACACTCTCTTTTATCTATCGAGTGCTTCATGGCTTCAAGACATTAAACTACACTTCATCATCTTGCACCCTCATAGTGAGTTTTCCTTCATCAACATCAATCAAAACCTTGGCATTTTTCATGAAAGGCCTGCCAAGAATCAATGGAACTTCACTGTCCTCATCCATATCCATCACTACAAAGTCGACTGGAAAGAAAAATTTGTCAACTTTCACCAATACATCTTCAATGATGCCATAAGGATGCTTCATAGTTCTTTTAGCTAGCTGTAGAGTCACCCTTGCTGGTCTGATTTCTGCTTCTCCTATCTGCTTGACCATGGATAATGGAATGAGGTTGATGCTTGCTCCTAAATCAAGAAGTGCCTTTCCCACTTATAGTCTCCTAATAGTCACAGGAATTGTGAAACTACCGGGATCTCTAGACTTTTCTTGAATGGTCTTTTGGATAATTGCACTACAACCTGCATCCAATTCTATTGTTTCATCATCCATGTATCTTTTCTTCTTTATAAGTAGATCTTTCATGAATTTAGCATATGTTGGCATCTGCCCCAATGCTTCAGAGAAAGGAATGTTAATCTGCAGTTGTTTGAAAATATCTAAGAAGCGCTTGTACTGCTTTTCCTTTGCTTTCTTTGACGGAGCATGTGGATAAGGCATATGTTGAACTGGTGGAGGAGTTAGCACAACTTTGCCTTTATGAGTTGTTTGTTGCTTTGATTTCTGCTTCTCTTCTTCATTTACTATTTTTTCTTCAACTTTTTCTTTAGTCACCACTTCATCATTTTTTTCTTTTTCAACTCCTTTCTTTTCCTCATTTTTTTCTACAACTCCTTCATTTTTCTCTTTTTATCACCCTTCAATCCAACCACAGTCCCCTTCTTTTTGTAATTAACTTACATTGTTCCTTTGGGTTGACTTGTGTGTTTGCTAAGAAAGATTCACCTTCATGCTCAGTGTAACACCCTGAAATTTTGATGTTTCTGAGATAGATGTTTGATGTGTGTTATGTTGCTTGATTGTTTAATTTACTTCATAATTTGCTATGTTGTCAGGTTTTTGTCTTGGTATGAGGGTTTGGTGAATGTTAGGTTAAGTCAACTTTGTTTGGTCTATGATTGTTGTACGTACACACTAAGTGAGCTTGTCAAGTCATCGATATATAAGTATCAGAGTGGCGCAGCGGAAACGTGTTCTTTCTTCTTTTGCGCTTTTCTCTCCCTTTTCTCTCTAACTTTCCACACCCTAAAACCACTCCCTTCAACCACTCTGAACCACCACGGACCACCGTAGCTTGCCACGGAACCCCTACGCCAAGAGGAACCTCGTGATCGGAGCAGAAGTCTTCGAAAACCCTTCTTGAAGTTCAAACGAGAACAGAGCCCCAACCTTTCTTTTCTTGGCTTCCTTGAGAGCGCTGTGTTTGGACAAGCTCACGCTTCAAAGGATAGTGTTATAACATCGCTAGACTATGATAGATGGACTCCTGGTTAGGTAAGGGGAGTTTATTATGTTGATAATCAGTTTTAGATACCATAGTTGGGGGCCAGGGAGTCCAACTATGAAGATAACTGCATGTCCTTATTGTGTGCTGATTTTCAAGAAATCTATGTCTTTTAACGAATGGGATAGGGAATGTTATGCTTGATGGTGTTTTTGTATGAAGATATTGATGTTGTAAGAATCCCCTGTCCATGAAGTTGATGTCTGTTGCTGTGAATTCCCATAACACCTTTTTAGCGGTGTGTTTGTGGAGGTGTCGGCTGTCGGGTTTGGGTATGCCAGGTTGAGTTTATTATGTAGTATATGCGCGGGATGTGACTCTTAGTAGTCTTTTGTTGGCGGAAGCCAATATCCCGAGTCCGGGGACTCATTCTGACAACCAAGGAATGAGTCTGTCGGGTTGTAGAGTCTAGTGTGGCTCGTTCCTTTCTTTCGAGCTGTTGGGCTCGTTTCCCCTTCTTTAGAGCGACCGGGTTCCTTTATTGGGCTCGTTCCTTCTCTTTAGAGATGTTGAGCTCGTTTTCCCTTCTTTAGAGCGACCGAATTCCTTTCCCGGGTTTGTTCCATCTCGTTAGAGATGTTGAGCTCGTTTCCCCTTCTTTAGAGCGACCGGGTTCCTTTCCCGGACTCGTTCCTTCTCTTTAGAGATGTTGAGCTCATTTTCCCTTCTTTAGAGCGATCAGGTTCCTTTCCCGGGCTCGTTCCTTCTCTTTAGAGATGTTGAGCTCGTTTCCCCTTCTTTAGAGCAACCGGGTTCCTTAGTAGCTGTGAAGTGGTAAATATCCGTCCAGGAACTGAGCCTCAAACATCTGCCAGGTAATCACCTCACCCTGGCCCTGTTGTAGCTGTGAAATGGTAACCCACCACTCGTGCGCATCTCCCTGTAGCAGATAGGTTGCATAGAGAAGTCGTTGATGGTTCGAACACTCCATCACAGAGAAAATCTTCTCTAAGGCTTGCAACCACTTAGCGGCAACAATGGGGTATATCCCCCATGGAAAGCTGGAGAATCATGCTTTCGAAAAGCAATAAGCATCCTCCCTCTTACTGCTACATCCTCTTCCACACTAGTCTGGAATATGAAAAGTTCCATTCACTTCTTAATTATCACTTTGCAATACTATGAAGCAAAACCCTTGTTTATTTTCTCTTTTTTTCCTTTATAGATGTTTGGAATATGAAAAGGTAGAGGAAGAACTTAATCTTTAGGTAATTTTTGTATGGAGTAATAATGAATGGCTCATTAATTTGTTTCGTTCAATTGCCAAATTCCCTATGTTTGTATTTTGGATATTGTAAGAGGACATGTTTTTGCAGGTTACACAGCTTAGAAGCAAAATTCAGAAAGCTAAGCATGATTATGATACACTTTTGGCTGAAGTAAAGTCCCTTGGATTGTGGGAAGAAAATGATAATGTAGCTGCTGTATCTCTTGTGATCTAGAAGAAAATGATTATGATACACTTTTTCCTTAGAAGTAAATGTGCTTTATTAGAGTTCAAATGCGTAATTATTTCAAGTAATTTTTTTAGAAATGCAAATGCAGATCCTATTCATTTATGCCTTCAAATTTGAATACTCTTGTGGATAAAATTATTATACAACTTTGGATTGTATGTAATGGTAATATGGATATGGATGTCATTCTTGTTTCAGGTAGCAGCAATATTTGAACAAGCTTCTGAGATACTTATGTGAGTCTTGTACGTTGCAGGAGCGTGCTATCCTTGGAAGGATTGGAAAAAGATTTGAATACTTATGTGAGGTGGTGAAGTTGGCGCCAGGGAAGTGGACAACAATGCTTATTCGGATGGCAGTGAAGCTCGAGAATTTCTGTTGCTAAAAAGGCCCTTTGTATAACATTTTCCGATATGCCTTGATGTTCACCTGCGAAATCTATTTCACATAGAAAATTGCATCTCCACAAATGATATTAATAATGAAAGAACAAAATTATGCTTGTTATGGAGTAAGTTTCTTAAACATCCATGTTTTTAATTTAACTTTGTCTTCCTACATGATACTTGTTTCAATTTGATTTTCAAATAGGTCTTTATACTTAAAATCATTAACAGTTTTCACTTTCAAAAATAGGGTTAAGTTGTCCAAATTAAATTATGTTACTTTGCAGTTTTGGCTGTCAATGGTTACAATATTGAATACATGGGTTAAGGAAGAACATATTAATGGCTTTTCAAAGTCTTCAAATCATTAGAAAAGCATCAGAGAGAAAAAAACTATACTTCCAATAAATACACATATGCTTATATAATAAAGTTAAGCCATAACATACTCTTGAAATTGCAGAAAAGATTGTCACTGACAAACTAGGAGGTTGTGGCCACCATGACCATCATATACACCTATGAAGGTTCCTTGAGGACACAAATAGTCAAGAAGTCAATGGTCCAGATTCAAGTTGGCTACGATCCTCTAACGAACTATTAGCTTGAATCAGAGCCATTGAGAAATCCCCATAAAGATGGTTCCCCAAATCCTTGTACCATAGCAGCCCTTCAACTCGACCATTCACGTGTCCATCATCACCAACCGTAGCTAGTCTCCATCAGAATCTAACCATAGTTTTTTGTTGAGCCAAGTTGTGTGAGCTTCAGAACCTGCACTGCGAAGCCGTTGGCTCCACCACTGTGGTCGCCATCGTCATGCTGTAGAAAATCATCGTCGCAAACTGCGGTGACTCACTCGCCATGCTTTGCCGCAACATTGTAGTCATCCCACTCTCCGACGATCACAAGGTAAATAACTAATACTAATATCCACTTCTCCAAAATCTTCAAAATTTATGCATGAGAGATAAGACTTCATTCCAATAATTATGTTAACAGTTCAAAAATTACATGCCATTTTTTTACCACTATGTGAAGTATAGTACTTCTTCTATGCAGTATTTATTTAGTAACTTATCTTCTACTTTAGTGGCAGTTATTTGAATTTTGAAATGCCATGATAAGTAAAATCATCATTTCACAAATTAATCACATTACAAGAAAAATGACCTATGCCTATGGATGCCTTTTGCCTACAGACATGAATTAGTGTAGGTAAAACTCAAAATACTTCTACCTTCAATTGATTAATATAGGTAAAATTCAATGACTTATACCTTAAATTGAGATTTTTTTAATTGACTGGTGTTTTGCAGATTGATGAGAATGGTGCGAGGGAAATCATAAACCATAGAAGTCTTCGACACCCCAATATTATTCGGTTCAAGGAGGTTTGTGTATACTGTACTGCACTCTGTTCATATGATATATATGATTCTTATTGTTGTGTTGTGGCTGAGCGTGAAAGTGAGTGTCATGTTTTTAGGTTGTTTAATGTGTGATTTTAGTTTTGCAATTGGTTCTGACTCGAACCCATTTGAGTATTGTTATGGAGTATGCACCTGGTGGAGAGCTCTTTGAGAGGATGCTGCAGGTTTGTTGCTAAATCTAAGTATTTGGTAAATTTCCCGTCGTGTCAGTTCTTGTTTTTGTAATTCTACTGATGTACTTGATCAAGCCTTATTTTTTCTTGGATGACAAAGTATTAGAAGGGTTTAGCCTTTCCATTTGAAATTATAAGCAACTGCTTGCTTTTGTATAACCATAATCCTAGCTTTTGGCCCAATTGGAACTTCATTTTGGTTTGAAATTTTATTAAATCATTAACTGAAATTGGCTGCATTTATATTTCTAATTTATTATATTACTTATTTGAATGTCCAAGATGACGAGAAAGGGAAATCATAGATGGTGCTTGAAATTATATATAATCAATGTTCATCTATGCTAATATATAATCAGGCTGAAGCTTTTGCAGTTCCAAGGAGGAAAGCAATGTCCTTGATTATATTCTTATCTGGCATAATAATATATTAAATAAGGAGGATGAAACGTATCTTGTATAGATTCTTTGGTTTTCTTATTTCCCTTAAATCAATGAAAACTTGTTATTTTACTTTTAAGATAGATTGATGATATGTGTATTGTTATTTTGTTAATATAAAACATTAGGTAGAGTACTGAGTTACATTAATAATAAGTGGGATGACAAATTAATCAAGACCAGCTTGGTGACAAACCAAGAACTCTTGATATCATTGAAGAATTAAAAGCACTTGGTGGAGATATTGTTGTACTAGAAAGTTATAACAAAGTCTGGTACTCTATTTTTTATTTATGTTTTTACTACTATTTGCAATTTATTTGGTATGTGGATTTCTGTCTATAGTTCATAGCATATATTATGTTTTGGCTCTGATGACAAGATGCAGAGCGTTGAACTGGATTCCACAGGAAGCACGTGCTGAATACTACGCTCAAAGATCAACACCAGGAGGATTTCTCATCAGCGAAGGCACCTTAATCTCTCCCACTGCTCCTGGGTATACTTTACCAATCTCTTCCCATTTTTATTCTTTTGAACACTACCATAAAAAAATATACACTATTCATAATTCCATGTTTCTATATAGTAATATTTTATTGTGTAATAGTGGAACTACCATCCATCTCATTTATTTTAACTGCCACACACATGCTAGTTGGTGGGAAATTTTTTTTATGATTTTTAATCATTAAAAAAATAAATCACTTGATATTTTATAATGTTAAATATATAATTCATTTTTATTTAAATGTGAAAAATATTATTGATTGCAAGACTGTGTAACGTTAGTCAATTGGGAAAAACATTTATTCCTTGTGCTTCAATGCATAACAATATATGTTGGTACGTTGTGAAGAGAAAAATTGGTTTCTCCAAGTGCAACAATAACATCGGTGGGGATTTCTGGGAAGAAAACCCTGCAATAACAATTGATTCATGAAATTGATTCTTATAAGAACTATAACATAAACACATTTGTCTAACTGATTCATGAAATTGTGCAATGGAGGAAAATGAAATAATTGATTAAGCTTGAGATTGAAAATGAAGGAGTGGAGTGTGAGTTTGCCGTTGCCCGATTCTCTCTATGGCAAGGGAAAATTTGGTGGGGTTGGGGATTGCCATGAGCTGATGTAGTTGGTTTTTTTGTGATCTGAATTGGATTAGGGGTTTGAGAGTAACATGTTATTATATGGTGTGTTTAGCTGTTGTTATAAAGGGATTTTTGATCCCTGTAGATTCATTTAATAATTATGATTGCATCTTGTCATGAGTTGAGTTTTTGACTATGGTCCATGTCCGTCATGTTTTCTTTCTCCTCACTTGTTGTTATCTTATTTATCCTTTCATTAAAGTGATTCCTTTTTGAACTGAGAGTGTCATACTTTCCATAAATCTTTAGGACACTGAAACTTTGTGGCCATAATACCTTTCAAATAGAACTTGTATGTCATTTCCTGATTGGTCTACGCCATTGATGTATTGATTTTACTCAGAGAAGCAGTACTCTACAACTTAAACAAACATTAAGATCACCAATTTGTTCTAAAACTTATGATTGATATTATAATCTATCAAATTTTTTTCAGAAACCCAATAATCAAGTCAAATTTGGGTTTCATTTCTCTCTCTCCCAATCACATTGATAGAACCTGCTAGCTAGGCTTGGTTACTCCAATCTCCCTTTGCTTTACTTTTTATGTTTTGTCCATGCATTCCAACATTAAAAAAAATTGGTCTCCGTTCATTTATATATGCAATATCTGGTATTGCATTTAAAGCTTCCTTTGCCATTTCCACGAATAGAATAGAGAATTGTTAGGCATATGAACATTTAACGCATTTCTGCCAATGACTCCGCTCAACAGCATTCAATAATAACAAAGACCATTTTAGAGAGATAAAGGAGCTGCTTAAATTTTCAGCCTTTTGGAGAAAGAGACATAACTCACATACTCACTCACCACCAATGTTAGTGGAAAGTGTGATAGATAGATATCTTCATTGGATTTTCTAATTTCTTCCGTATACTTTGGCCACTTTTTCTCTTTGTAATTTTCCTAGTCTCTTTAGGTGGTGGGATTTGTTTTTTTTTTTTTTTTTTTTTGTGAAAAAGGCTGCAAAGGAATTTTCAGTTATCTGGATCTGGGGTCGTGTGGGGTGTGTGTTTTTCTTCTTGGCTTTCGTTTTCTAGGGTAGTGTTTGATCTCTTTTTTTTGTCACATTAAGTGTACTTTTTTAATGTGTCTCAAATCTATTTTTTTGTGAAGAAAGTTGAAGAACAAAATGGAAACAATGTTGCCTTAGAACCAAGCAGACGAAGCAATAGTCAAACAAGCCTTAACGAGACAGAGAATGAAGTTGGTATGAGGGAAGAAGGAGTTGCAACAACAAGATCACTCCATGTTCAACATCAAGAGCTTCCTGTGGCATGGAAGCTCTGTTTGGGATGCATGGTTCAGTTGTGCTTCAAATCAAGTAAATTCAAAATCACCTAAAAAATAGAACTTATACAAAAAATAAAAGATCACTTCTTTTAATATTTAACTTCTATGATGTCTAATGAATTGATGTTTTAGGTGGCTCAAGTGCGGTTGACACTGCCCTATTCTTTCTCTCAACTGGGCATGCTCTCAGGAATCTTGCTTCAGATTTTCTATGGAATCTTGGGAAGTTGGACAGCGTATCTAATCAGTGTCCGCAACATTAAGATCACTAAAACTTATGAATGATATTATAATATGCTTGAATTTATATGTCATTGTGATTAGTGAGTTTCTAGAAGCTTTTTGTCTTTTGGACATCACAAAGATGGAGATGGTGTATATCCCTTTTCTTAAAATAGTAACTAACTTTAGTGGTATATAAACTATGTTTATAATCACATAAAACCACATTTTTATTAAAAAAAAATCACATAGAACCAAGTATGTTATTTTTGGTTTTGTATATGAAATTTGTCTTTCACCATAGTAGTTAATTTATGCCTGTGCACAAGATAATTTGCGAAAAAAAGAATATGAATGGATAACAGTAGAGAGTATAGCTAGAATTTTATTTATTTATTACTATATAGCTTTTACACACTGTTGAAGACTATAGGTATAAGTTCTCAATTTCTCTTACAATTGAGGGTTGTAAGAATAAGTTCATAGTTTCTACCTACACTTGAAGGCTATAGATAAAAGTTAATGACTGTTACCTACACACATTATGAATTGTAGGAACCACATATAGTGATAGTCAAATGTAATTGTAGGAAAAAAATCTATAGGTAAAACCTATAGTGACAGACAATTATCCAGCATTGTACGCCTCCTCAAAGTTGACAGTCAAAATGTCTATAGGACAAAGTCTATAATATTTTTACTTACGGATTTTTTATTTCTAGTGACAGTTTTTGTCTATAGACAAAGATCATTGTTCTTGTAGTGTCACTAAGTCAAATTTCAAATATAGTCAAACATAGATTCTCAAAAGGTTTTAGTGTTGTCATCAATCAAATATGGGAAGAACCACATACTTCATTAATCATTCCAGGCACCATCTGCTGCTCCCTCTCTTTTAGTGTTTGTGATCGTAATCATGAATTTATATTTATCTATAATGTTCATTGAAGCAGCTCCCAATCCTAACTGTTTGGATAAAACAATATTTTCCTCTTTTTGTGGAGTTGTCGCTTCTTTCTACTTTCTTCTAGCAACCTGGAGCACAAAGTCGACTATCACACACAAAGCTATATATATAATATATATTCGGGAGAAATTGAGCATCTTGGACTGTTAGACGCAAACCTCTAACACATATGTGTAGTACTAATCATAGTCAAATATCAATATAGTACAACTAGTACAAGCCCAGCTCAATAAAACTACTAACACTATAAGAGTCCTAAAACATAAGGGAATGCCAAATGGACCATAAGAGTCTTCGACATTCTGGCATAATGAATATAGTACCGTGAATTTTTAGTATATATATTATATGCTTAAAAACTACTAACACGTTTAGTGTATATATCAATGGGTAAGAACTCATTTCTTGAATTTTTACCCTTAGCTTTAAGGGTATGCCAAATGGACCATAAGAGTCTTGATATTCTGGAAGAATGAATATAGTACCTTTCCAGTTGCAAAAGTCAGTATGTTGCTCTCAGATTCAGCATCAGCTATTGTTTTCCTTATATTTTCCATGAGGAACTAATGAGCAGAATCATACTAATGTTAAAATCAAGATAAAAAACACAGTTCACCTTTTTTTTTCTCTCTCTCTCTCTAAAAGGATAGCAAGCTACCATGTCATGATCGGTGTAAAATGGAGTAGCTATGCCAGTTGATCCCGCACGCCCTGTCCTTCCAATCCAGTGTACATAATCTTCCATGGTCTATAATTGAGGCAGCCATAAGTGAAGCTTCAGGTGTGCATTTGTCAAGGAAATTAAGTTTGACTGAAAAATACTAGGCAGATGAGATGCCATCATAGCAGTAACAGACTGGCAATCCACTAACTGTGGAAAATCCCTGTACTTTTTTTTATAATATTTTTCTAGTGGATTACAGATAAAACTAGGTCATAGTTTTTGCTTGCAGCAGAAATACCTTTAAAAGATCTAGATTGATGACATGTGACACTCCTGTGACATCCAAGCCTCGAGATGCGCCATCAGTGGTAACTTGAATGATATGGTATCAATGGTTTAATATTCGTGGATAAAAAAAATGCCAAACTATTTAATGTAACTATGCAAGGCAAAAATTGCCAAGAATCAATATGTTAACTAGAATTATCTGAAGAAAAAAGGAGTACATATGGATATCAAAGGTCCATATATTGAGCATGCAGAAAATGCAATGCATGGTAATTTAATGAGTTTACTAAATTGAAGAGCAATTGAGATATTTTGGATCATAAAAGTAACCATTTGAGCCTTAACATTTTCTTCTTTTCTCCGTTTGATACAACAAGAAATTTCATTTAGCAAACAAAGAGAATAAAACAAGCTAAAGATGGCTTCACTATATTTAAACAAGCCACTGATGGCTTTTTTTTGACAATATGTTCATAACTACTAAATATCCATCCAGAACCATTAGTTGCAATGAATCATACTACTACAAAAGCACCATTAGTATCAGTCGTCATCAAAAGTTAATACTTTCAATGACGATTTTCAAACCATTTTTGTAGCTTATTGATAACGATTGTCGTGAAACCACATCTTTTTTTATCTTAACAATCACAAGCGTTTGCGTGTCCATTCCATAATCTAAACTGAAAAGCAAAATTAGTCCTTCCTTGATCCACATGGGCTTTATTGGGTTTGTAACATGGCAAGGGGTTAAGAGGGCTACGAAACAAAGGTCAGAGAGGCTCAAAGAGTATTTAATGGTTATATAGAGTAAGAACCTTAAGCGCTTTGCTTGTACTTTTATTCATCTAAGCTTTTTGGACTGGACTTTACTCTATTTGTCTTATGCATTGACCATCATTGCACTTTTGTGCCTTGTGAAATTTAGAGAACTTTTGTTCCTTTTTTTTTTGTTTCTCGCCTTTGGCAGATTTGTTTTCTTTAACATCATTTGAGACCTAGCGTAGAGCTTAGTAAACCTCAGGCATATATTGCTTGCAATGCTCTTCCTGTAGTTTGGCAATGGTTCCTACTCTGGTTTTTTTTTTATTTTTTTTTTATAGAAAACAATTATACTTTGGCTTGGAGTGGACAACAAAGAATAAATTAGTGTTTGGGATGAAGAAACACAACCATGTGTCATTTCAAATATTGACTGGAGACTCTTACAATTTGGATTTTGGTACAAAACCTTTGATAAACACGTTCTTGATTGTTTTTCTTTAATTCCTATTTTTTTATTCATTTTCATTTTCCATCTTTTTTTTATACATACCCTAACTTTTCCTTGGCCGCCTTTTTGGGTTTTCAACCTACCATGTACGAACTTCTTATCTACCCCTAGGTTCACTTGGAGCTCGTGTGTGGTGTCTTTCATTGCCCCAGTGTAGGGTTTGGAGGTGTCTGCTATTGTCGTCTATCATGCCTTTGTAGCAAGAAGAAATGAAAGAAACTGTGCAGGTTCTTGAAAGATAATTTTCAAGGGCGAGAAATATTTAAAAGATTTTCAATTGACAAATTAAGCCAAATGATTCTCACTATTCACAAAACTTTTAAGAAAGAAAAGATGAGGTCGCATGCATGTCTGTATTTCTTAGTACAATGATTACTTTTTTCTTATTTCAGGAAAAGAATGCAATGAGCAATGCATAACAATGCAACAAAACAAATATGCATGATTGCATGCATGGAAAATATAACTTGTTGAAGTATTGTGAATTTTACACAGAATTCTCAATAGAACATAGTGTCGAATCAACTCTAATTTTCATGAAAACAATATTAATCACTACATCTTATCAGAGTCAAAGTTCAATTGGAAATAAAACACGGGCATATCATCAATTCCTAATTATGTAAGTCATTAGCTCAACCATGTGCAAGTAGTAGTCAAAAGAGACTATGAAAACCTAATCCATATATTGCCTCAACTTTCACAAACTGGCTACTTCCATACTTTTGACCTTGACTTAATAAAACCTTTTCTTAAAAGACTGCGCTTAGTTTGACCCCATGTTCCAAGGAATGGAAATTTTGATCGTCAATATTTTGTCAACCTATCATAGAGGAGATATGATGAATGAGTAGGATATACTTATACGATGCATGGCAGATGTATTTATGAGATCGACGCAAGATGCCCAAAAAATCACCCATTCTTACTATCAAATGTGTTGGCTACCATATTCAAGTGATCTTCGATTTTCAGGAAAAAGAAGTGTGTAACCCCAACATGGTTTGTTTATGGACATGACCATGATACCTAATGCACGTAACCAAGAACACGGTGTAAGCTTTCACGCTTCATTGCAACTTTTGGCAACATAGAGAAGAATGCAAGGCATGACCAAATACATGTTAGAATCATACATAGGTGAACATGGCATGCGATGGCAAAATGTATGTGATTGTCGGAACAAGAAACATGCTAAACAAATATGTATGAAAATGAAATGACTTATGCGACTGCAGTGCATGAATATGATAAATGATGAACGCGAAAATGATGTGTTCATCGCGATGCTATGAAGAGACACATGATGTGATCAAGGAAAGAAAGTGGCGTGAGTATGCTCTGTGTCCCTAATTTTGGAACCTAGTGGGAAAGGTCTAAAAGTCTACTATTCAGTGACAACTTCCAAGGGTAGTTTCATGTAACCTCTCCAGCCTCTGGAGATATCATCCTCTTAAGTAACAACATTGCAGCGTTAGGGACTACCAGTGGCAATGCATCACAAAAAAAGGAAAACTCTAGATGAGGCTCCATTGTCATCAAGCGAGTCGGAGACCCAGCATGACCACAAATCGACCTCAACTCCTTATGGCTCACACAAACCCAGTATAGGTACCAATATCTCAAAGTGTGTGCAAAAAGTGTAGGTATTGTGTGTGAATGGAGTAACCTAAGAATTACCTAACCCCACCTGCAAAACTACAAGAAAATTCCTAGGCAAATACAACAAGTATAACACATGTCGTCTACCCTAGAATTCAATATCTCCATTTACTTCTAACTACAAAGGAGTAACAACGTAGCAAATGATATATGCAAGCATGAGTGAGACAAAGAATAAAAAATGAGAATGATGTAAAACCACGAAAAGAACGGTAGTGGAGTGAAATGACAACAAACGGGAGTAAATCGAAAAGAAAAAAATGGAAACTAAATAAAGAAAAGTCATGATAAAATTGCACATTCGATCAAATGGCTTAACTCTCTAACAAGTCTCAATGGAGTCGCCATCTGTCGCAACGTAACTGGTCACGACGGGACGACGATAAAAAAAGATAATAAAGAAAATGTTTTCCTAAAAAGGAAAACTAGAGAGGAGTCGCCACCAACGTTTATTTAAGGAAAATGTCGGAAAAATCAAAAGATAAGGAAGGGTCTACGATTTGAGATAAAAGGATTCAGGAGTCATTTATGCATGCAGAAGCTGTTAGCACCCCACGTGTCCGTCGTGAAGACGACAACCTTTAATCGAATGTTCTAAAAAGAAAGTGACTTTAAATTATTTATTTTCTCTTAAGAACATGAATTATGTTTTTTATATTTTGTTTTTTTAGAAAAAGAAACAAAATTTTTATTTTTTAGAAAAAAATTATTATATATATTTTTTAGCTTTTTAGGTCGACAAGGGGTTTGCCCTCACTCCTACGTATCCTTAAGTGCAATGAGGAAATCATACATACGTAGTTCTTTGGATAAAAAACAACTTGTGTGTTGGGTTGATTTTTTTTTTTATTAAAGATTTGTTTTGATTGCGTGAAAAAAAAAGTTGTTAAGGTATTGGACCTTGAAACAACATTGAATTTTAAGGAAAAAAGTGGAGAAAATCACCTAAGGCATTGGGCCTTGAAGCGATCTCGATTAATGTGTAATTTTTGTGGAGAAAAAGAAGAATTGAGTGATCATTTATTTGAATATTTTTATCTTCACTACTAGAAAAAAGCTTTTTAACATCGATTTTTTATAAAATCGATGTTAACGAAAACGCGGTGGCATTTTTGTAAATAAAGAGATGTTGTTTACATCAGTTTTGCGAAAAATCGATGTTACTGGAAGATATTCGACATCGGTTTTTTTGAAAATCGATGTTACTGGAAGACATTCGACATCGGTTTTTAAAAAATCGATGTTACCGTCAGAAAATCAAAATCAACAACATCGATTTTTGGAAGAAAACTGATGTTGCGGAATTTTAAATCTACATGGCTCTTTTATAAAACCCTTTTTTTAGAAACTTTTATTCTAACTCTTCTCTCGTTCTTCCTCGCTTTCTCGACGGTGACTCTCTCTCGCTCTCTCGTCTTCTCACTCTCCCGGTTGTGACTCTCTCTCTCTCAGTCACTTTCTCACTGTCGATCTCGTAGCAGCGGCGCTAAAAATCTGAAGGTTAGCATATAAATTTCCACTCATATAAATTTGTGTTCTTTTCCACTCATAAATTTCCAATTTTTTTTGCATTTTTCATATTAGAAGCTCAGACCCAGCAATTTTCTGCAGTTTGCTCCCCAACAAGGTCTTCCCTTTCTCTCTCATTCACTCTGTCACGTATGCTTGCAAAGATAAAGATGAAAAATTTTCTTTTAAGTTTGAAAATGCCACATCTCTTTATGTTGGCACAATCTCTGATCTGTTTTGTTATTTTTGTTTTTTGCAGAAAAGAAGAAGATTGTGTCTTTTGAAATCAACAAGAAAAGATGTCAAGGTATGCCACACAGCCTATTCAAAATCATGTTACTGTTACCTAAGAATTGTTCCCTCAGGACGAAAATTACGTTGCCTCTAGGTTAGATTTTTGGGGGTTCAAGTTTTGATTTTAACATATTGATGGCTCAAAGTTGAAATGGTTTTATTGAATTAGCGGCATCTTGTTATTCCATTGAATTATAATTTTTTGATGTTCAATAGATTCATTAAAAGTATTAGGTGTTTGTTTAATTCTTCTGATATGTCACGGTTACCCCTTAATTGCAATGAACGTGCAGCCTCTTGAACCTCATGAAAGAATCATGGCACTTAATCTTCCTCATGGGGACATCTTTCTCATGGACATCAGGTACTTTGAAGTTTAAACTTCCACCATTCATTTCATCTTATAATGAAATGAAATTTATAGTGTATATATGGCTATTTAATAATTATTTAACGGTATAGGATGTTTCATCTTAGAATTGATTGTTTTAAATAAGTTGTTTCTGCTTAAAATAATATGGCTGCAAATTATATGAAGCTTTGAGCTTTAATCTTGTCATAAATTTTAAGTTATTCCTATTAAAATAAAAAATAAGCTTTAAGTTATTGTTATTGGAGATGGCAAAGAGTTTAGGTGACTAAACTTTGGATTGAGAAAGTCTCATAATTGGCTTAAGAGACCAAAAATTGTAGCAATATTTCGAGGTCCCACTAGATAGCCAAAGAACTTATTGTTATTGTTAGTATTACTAAAGGGTGTTTCGACTATGAGAAAACTGGCAAAGAAATCCTTGTTTGATGCACTGATATTGGCTTAGAATGTTGTGTGCTTGCAGGATATTTGTTGGTTGGAACTGGTCTTGTAATGATCTAGATTTAGTTTTTGTGTGTGCTTTTTTATTTCGTAAAATTTAATTTTAAATAGGTTGTTTCTACTGAAAATAAGGTGGTTACTGGTTAGGAGTTACATGATTCTTTATCCTTTTCTATAATATTGATAAGAAAAGTTGTGTTAATGGGTATTTGGATTGTGGGAAAACTGGAAGAAAATGATTGGTCTGATGCACTGATATTGGCTTGGATTTAGGATGTTGTTTACAGAAATATCCTTTATAGAGTTTATAGTTTGAAAATTTAATTGTGATTCCCCTAACCTACAATAAAGGCCCTTGGAAAGTTATAGAATCAAACTACCTTGTCACATCCTATATATTTAGTTTTGTCATCTGCTAATATCATTAAATATCTCATCTTCTTTCTACATAACCAAACTGATTTTGTTCTGAACAAGTAAGTTGGTTTTGTACTCTGCCAATTTTGTTCTGTCTTTGCCAAACGTTAGCCAGGATAAAAGAAGACGGTTTTATTAGGAAGTTGGCAAACTTAACCTCATTTTCTTTGGTTCAACTTTGCCATTGTGCTTGTGCTAGGTTGTTACGAAAATTGGTATTTGATACTGGCCAAAGGCATCACCTGCTCCATTGAGCATACCTCAGTTGGATAAGGCTTCATTGTTGTAGTTACTGTTTGTGGAATAGTAGTTTAGATCTCCTAACTACTTGTACTGCAATTTGATACAGTAATCTCATTATTTTCACATATAAATATCATGTAGGCCTGCATCCTACGCTGTATAGTTTTTCCAAAAATATTTACATCATTGAAGTAGGTAGGTTTGTTTTCATTTCCTTAATCTGGTGGCATTGTTCTCGTATTATTTAACAGTTAAGGGCAAGGTGCAGAGTGCCAAGTTTTAAAAAATATAGTCAAATTTATATACCTCTGATTGTATTGCAAGAAACCAATGACATATCTTTCAAGACATGCATGGATGGATGATGTGATTGCTACATGATTTAATTCCAGTATCATGTAGTTTGGATTTATGTGCATCTAGCTTTATAGTGTACTGTTGCAAGAGGTTACTGTTGCATAATTTTTAGTGTATTTGGGCAAAAGTGGGTTTTTCAGTTTAGTTTAGAGAAACTTTTCATATGCCATTTATTTATTTTACTTGGTTTTGTAAAGACAAAAGATGTCAAGGTTCTTTGACGGTGTACTACATATGCAATGATTTGGTTACTTTGGCTGTAGAGAAAAATGTCAAATATTTCAAGGATAATTCCAGAGTTACCTTTACATTAGGATTTTGGCTAGTGAGTGTTAGATTTTTTTATTGAATATTGAAAGCTTGGCATGCATTGCTGAAATGATGTGTTTTTTGTTTTTCTCTCTGTAATAGGATATCTTATCCTAGGCTCTTATAAGTTTCTTTTCACTACTACAAAAATACTATTCCACGACACGGTTTTTAAGGCGGTTCCAACAAAACCGACGTTTTTTAAAATTCGATGGTATTTTTGTAAATAATAGAAAGTTTTTAAAGACGGTTCTTTGATAACCGTGTTTAAAATATCTTTTCAAATACGGTTTTGACAAAAACCATCTAAAAATGCGATATTCAAAGATGGTGAAACTAGAACCGTCCTGAATGGACCTTGCTTTTTCATATTCCTTCTTGCCCTCTCGCCCGACCACTCGTTTTCATTTTCGCTCCTGTTCGTCTCCTCTCTTGCTCACATATCTGACTCTTACGGTCTCACTCTCTTTACTGTTAGAGCCAAGGAAGACAATCGCTTCACGTGAAGGTCTACTCTCTCCACCGTCAGAGCCAAGGAGGAAGAGATTCATAGGAAGCCTTGCGTGAAGGCGTGAAAGCAATCATTTGAAACTAGAAATTAGGTTTTGCACTTTGAAAGTTGGCTTCCAGAAAGTTCTCGTTTGAAAGCAATCGTTTGTTAAATTGGAGCTTCCTTTGCCACCAGAACATGCTTGGCTCCTCGATCTTCGTGCGCCACTAAGGTCAATAATGGACTTGGCTATTATTTTTTGATATGAACCAATATAGGGTTCATTGTTTTTCTACGGATCGTCCTTGAAAAGGCTTCTTGTTATAACAAAAGAAAAAGACGCGCGCCAAGTGTTTGGCAAAAAGAAACAAAGATAAAGACAATATGAATAAAAGTGCAAGGAAAAATAACAAATTTAACATGAACAAAATGCTAAATAAAAAATAGAATAAAGTAAAAAGGCGGAAAAAGACAAGAAATGGAAGAAGACGCCACACCTTATGAAAAGTGATAAGTCCCGTGGGGATTCGCCACAAAGATTATAGGAACCTTTGATAAGAACCAATGTTTGGTCCAATTAAGAACCCAAGAGGAACTTCTTCTCACACACTTTTAAAAGTGCAAAGTTTTATTCAATTCAAAGGTGAGTACATAAGACAAATGAGTGATTATTTTATAACCAACAAGTGGTGCCTCACTCCTACTTCTCTCCAATGTGGGACTTGAGTAACATATTCCTTATTAAAAATTATACTAAAAAAGTCTAATTTGTGCCGAACTTCATGTCCCATTTTCATCATCATAGATGCAAAATTAGGACTTGAGACTAGAAATACAACTTGTAGGAAATCTTTAAAGCTTTCAAACGCATTAAAGAACACCTAAAACGGACATCTAGAAATGAAGTTATGTTCAAAACATTGGAGGTATCTAGGCTCTTCACTCATTAGTGTTTGGGCTCTTCACTCATTTGAATCAATTGGAGCAATCTAAATTCTTCTTCCGGGTTGGTCTTTGGACTCAAAGCAAGGTTGATATGTTGACCCAATGCTTGAGAAAGGAAGTAGTTCACTTCATGATCCAATGCTTCTTGTGCTTCTTTTGATCTTGCCCTTGTCATGGGGCCTCGCAATTCTTGGTCCTCATCATTTTTCTTCTTCCCAGAAACTCCCCCTCTCATTTTCACTTTCAAATTTTAAATGAATGTTGCAGAGCAGCTCCACCATGGCTAGCGCCCTCTCCGTCTCGCACTTCTCGAAGTCCGCCAGCCGGTCCATGAGAACCGCCGGTGCGTCGGCAGCCACCGCCTTATGCCACGTATTCTTCCCCAAACAAAGCGCGAACAAAGCCTTGATTCCGATCTTGAGTGTGCGCGGGTCCGAGAATGGGCTTCAAAGCAGATCCACCACTCCGTCGTAGATTACGTCGACACTGCTCACCTCAACGTGTAACTCCGACGAGTGCATATCGACGACGATAATCTCGACCAACGCGGCTGAGTTGACTCAGACGTAGAATGAGGTATGCGTCAACATTCACGAATAAAATTAAATATTATTGCTTCATCATCTCTGCAGGTTGCTGCAAGCTTTGCAGTTGAAGGAGCTGGAATGGGTAAGTTGAAACAAGGGAGCGATTTGGTACAGAGAAGGCGGTTCAAGGAAGCAGCAGTAGTTGTCTTACTTCCTATGAATTTTACTAAGGATTTCAATGAAACTATAGCATCTGGATAAATAAATTTTTATTTATTTATGATTTGTCCTTTATCTAAATTTCTTTAGATGTAGTAATAAAACCAGATAAAAGTTGTCAGGTTGGCAGTAACACCCACCAGAGTCTTGTTTGTTTATATATATGCAAGTTAATTTTGTACATTACAGAGAACATTTGTAAGAACATGATGGGAATACTGTAGAATGAACGTTATTTATGTGATCTATCTTGATATGCAAATTTCTTGCCTGATGAATTGTCATGCCTAAAATGATTTAAATGACTCCTTGTACCTGAATTGTTCAGGTGTGCAAATGATTGATCCAAGAACTTTGAACATTCAGGAAAACAAGGACTTGTATATTCACTCTAGGATATCCTGAAATGGTCCCTCAAGATCTTTCATGAGCCAATTTGTTATTTGCACTGGATGGAGCAAGAGTGGTCTATTTTGATGCAAGGATGCCTGACAGTGCTCTTGTCATTGCTCAAGAGGTAATTACATTTTAGTTGTTTCCTAGTTCGAGTAATGCAAAGGTTCCATATAGAATTATTCTCATTAGATTTGTGTTTACTCAAATTTCTGTGATTGCTATCAATACTTATTCTTAAAGAGGTTGCTAATTCAAATGCTAGTAGTGGTTGAAGGTAACAGATCATAAGCCTCATAATTAGGATAGAAAACTCCATACCCCTTTTCTGTACAAAGTATTGTTGAAAAAGACCGAATTACCTAAAAATGAACCATTACTTGATTTACAAATATTGGCCTTAATGTGATTGCTTTTGATATTTGAAGAGAAAGCCTTTTGATGAAACATAAGCTAGTTTAATTATATTTTTCCCTTTCAGGCATTTCACCAGAATATATCTATCTTAATTGAAGCGGAAAGGCCTAGGGAAGGATTGAATGACCTCCTGAGTTTGGCTGATTATGTTGTATGTTCAAAAAAATTTCCACAGGCAAGTAACTCATACTATATAAGAAAGTAAACTACTGGAATATCATAAGCCCTTGAGACCTATGAGTCCTCTATCAGGTTGCAGTTATATTGTATTGTTCTTAGATTCCAAGTTTCCACCATTTCATCAGTGAAATATGAAATGTACTTCGAAAATTCATAATTATAGCTTTGTCTTGCAGCCAGAAGAATGATCTGGGAAACTATTTGCATCTTTTAATAAAAATGGAAATATGTAATAATGAATTTGTTCTATCTAACATGTGAAAGGACCTCCTTCTAGCTTTCATTGTTTTTAGGAATTCTTTCCTAATTTCATTTTTTTCGATTTAAAGTTGAATGTTTGAACTTTATTTTTTACCTTGTATGGTTGTCTCTTCTCTTTGTGATATTTCTTCAACATAAATTCTATTTATGTTTGTGACTAACAATTGGACAGGCCTGGACAGAGGCATCATCAATTCCAAGAGCACTAGTTTCAATTATTTTAAGATTGCCAAGACTTAAATTTGCGATTGTAACTTTGGGAAAAGATGGCTGCATAATGCTTGAGAAATGTGTGGATGATGGTAAAAATACTTTTCCCCCTCTTGTTTTAGCCTTATCAAGTTGAATTCATATGCAAAAATAATCAGAATGGTAAAATTGTTCTGTACTATTAATGCATAGGTTATTTTCTCTTCATTTATTTCAACTAGTTTTATTCTTTTTATTTATTTATTTGCAACCACTCACCATCACAATGAATTTATGATGTAGCATTAGAAAGTTCAGAGCCAAGTGGCGAAACTAGGGGCCAAGGTAGTTATTATTTAGTCTAGGTTAGGGTCCCGTACTATTGAATTTATTTTTTCTAAAATCGATTTATTACATTTTAATTTATGGTTTCCTCTGTCTTGGTGAAAAATGACCCTATATTTGATTAGACAAGGTAACTTATTAGACAAGGGTACATCTCCATTTTACTTCTTTATTCTATTCTATACAATAACATGATATTACATTTTTTTTAATTTCAAATAAGATAAAAATAAAGTAAATTATACTTCTATTTCCTAAGATTATGTTTAAGTTCTTTTCCCAAAAAATTATGTTTAAATTGGCAGAAGGAGATGAAACAAAAATGGACAAAAGTCAATAGATTTGAAGTTTTATACTTTGTGATGCAAAAGTTGGGGCTTTTTTAAGTGTGTTTTTTAAATGACATAAGCTTGCTTTTTTTTTAATCAAATAGTGTTGTACGAAAGTTTGGGCTTAATTTGTTTCCTAGAAAACGTTTGGCTAGTATGACATATTTTTATTCTTACTTGTGAATAAAAACTGAAAAGAAAGATGTTACTAGATGATGAATTAGATTTTTTTTATTGGAAATTATATATCAACAAAGTCTATCAATAGATTTTCACATATATATTATGGAGAAAAAATAAGAGACTTTTAGAACTTAAGTAGAATTAAAGAAACTATTGTATTATAAGTTAATTACCTCATTACTTTGTTTTGTTATGTTGTCACATTATATATATTAAATAGCTAATGATTTCCTTCTTGTGGGTTATATATGGACTCTTTCATTTCCTATGTTGGCAGCATTTAGTTCTAAGTAGTATTTATGGAGTTGCTTCAGTAAGTACATGGTAAGGAGTTGCTTATATTGTTTTCTTTATCGCTTATATGATTTTTTAATGAAATTTTAAATAGGAATTAAGTGGTATTTTAAAATTGGCTCATGCTTTTAAATAGGAATTAGGTGATATTTTAAAATTGGCTCATGCTGTACCTGCAATTTTTACTGTGATATGGTGGTGGTAGCTTAGTGGTATTTGATTATTTTTTTAAAAAAACATATTCTAAGACGGTTGTAGGGAAAATCGTCTTAGAATGTCACATTCTAAGACAGTTATTCCTAAAAACCGTCTTACAAAGACTGTATATTTTTTTATTATAAAAAATGAGTTTCTAAGACGGTTATAGGAAAATCCGTCTTAGAATGTGATATTCTAAGACGGTTTTCGTCAAAAACCGTCTTAGAAATACTATACATATTTTTTTTTACTAAAACGAGTTTCTAAGACGGTTTTTAGGAGAACCGTCTCAGATTGACCACATTCTAAGACGGTTTTACAAAGAACCGTTTTAGAAAGTGAGCGTTACAAAGACAGTTTTATAACTGTCTTCAAAAATAATGACTTTCGATGACGCTCAATACAAAGACGATCGTACAATCATCTTTGTATGGGGTATAAAACCGTCTTTGAATAGCACTTTTGTAGTAGTGTTTGCTAAAAATAATGAGGTGATGATTGTTCTTGATTATTACAGTCTCTCTAATAGGAAAATAAATTACAATATAATAAAATAGTGACTAGAGTATAGAAATGGTAATTATCCTTTTGACGTGAACAAAAAATGTCTAGTATGCATCAACAACAAGAAAAGAAAAAAAGAAAAAAAGAAGAATGTCTAATTGGTGTAGCCAATTACGTGTGGCACCTTTTAATATCCTGAATGTTACACCCTGTTATATGAATGTTTCTAATATTATATGAATGACTATTAAATGCAGTACTCTAATTCTCTTTGTAGTACTTAATAATATTTTATGAATGACTAATGGAAGTCTCTAGTTTAGTTGTTTGAGTAGTCTATCTAGTTGTTCTAATTTTTTTTTTACGTAAATTTTGATTATTATGGATAGAAAAATTACTAAAAAAAGTAAATGTTATATAGAAAAAATAAATATATACATTTTAGTTGAAACTTGAAGCATTCTTAAAATACTTTTAAGATTGTTTTCTCATCCCATATATTTGTATGATATATTTTTAAGCATCCTGTTTTTATTCGTATGAAATGTTATAATATTTTAAATTTATAATAAGTAATTCAGTCACTTTAAAAACATTATAATCAATTTTTTTCACTTTATGTGGTAGTAAATTAATATCATTCATATTTCTCACTCTCAATGCTTACATCAATCATTTTTTTTATAAAATATTTCATGTACTTTGTTTATAGTAGATTGATTACTTATGGTCTGCTGAGACAATTTTAGATTTAATCAATTAATCATAGATTTTATAAGATTTACAGGGTATTTTTCAATTTATGTTTTGTGAAGCGACTTGAAATATATCTTGGATATTGCTGGCTTGGTCTATTTTTCTTGGTTTGTTTATTTTTTATAAGACATGGTGGCACTATTATGATTGTGTGAATATATTCTGATGTTGCTGAAATTTCTTGTGTGTTCTATCTCTTGTTGGCATATTGCTATCATGTAATAATGAAGTGACTTGTGTATTGCCTCTGTGACCTATGATAGTCTACTGGTAACTCTAGTGCTCTTTTCCTACCAATGTGTTAAATTTTGCATTAAATTTTGCATTGTTTAACTGAGGAAAGCTTTTTATCTTGTTTAGGGAAACTAGTGTGTTCATGTTGTTTGGAAAAGTACTATTTTCTAATTGTAGTCCTGGTTGTCTGTGCAGTTTAACAGAGAAGGTGTTTTGCTCTTGCATAGTTTGGATTCAAGGCTGTCAAAGGATCTCCCTTTTGATCTTCAAATTAAAAGCTTAGATGTGCTTATTTATTTTATTAGGACATAGGAATTTGTTCAGTATAGTTATGTGGTGTTGTCATTTAGAAGTTGAAGAACTTTAATTTGTGCATTTTATCATTGGATCTAGAAATTATTTCATGTTTCAATAACCACTTAGATATTGAAGTTATATTTATACTTTTGTGTGTTTATGTTCTCATCTTCCACACATATTTAAGTTGTATACATTGGGATTATGGGGTTAGAGTATCAGGTTGGGAGTAATAAAAAAAATAGGTCTTTTTTTTTAAATGACATTCTACATCAGTTATTTAATAAATGATGTAAAAAGTGAATATACAACATCATTTGCAAGAAAATTAATAAAAAAAGAGGTCTTTTTTTAAATGACATTCTACATCAGTTATTTAATAAATGATGTAAAAAGTGAATATACAACATCATTTCCAAGAAAAATCGATGTAGAAAAAGAAACTTTTTACATCGGTTTTTGGAAGAACCGATGTTAATTTACTAACAACAACATCGATTTTTGTAAAAATCGATGTTGTTATATAAATTGAACATCGGTTTTTATGAAAAATCGATGTTGAATTTGTAGAGTTTACATTTTTTCCATTAATTTCTTATTATTCGACATCGGTTTTTTAAGAAAATCGATGTTGTGTACTTATGTTAACATTGGTTTTCAAAAAACCGATGTTAACATTGATACTTTCAACGTCGCTGGTTTCAACATTGGTTAAAAACCGATTTTGAATGTCCAAAATAACCGATGTGGAAAGTGATTTTTCTAGTAGTGCTTATTTTTTTTTAGAAAAGATTTTGGATTTGCACTAAACTCCGTGAAGTCAAACAAGTCAGAGACCCAACATGACATTCACAAAATTTATTCACACGTTATTAAAATACCACCAAGCAAGTCGGAGACCCAACATGGAGTGTTAATGTAAAGGATGGAGGTGTGACTAGCAGTATTTATTTAATACAAATTTAACAAAAAAATGGGCAAGGCCCAAAAAACAAGAGGGTGTAGGTACAAAATATGGAGGTGTGACTAGCAATATTTAATTAATTCGAACTCAAAAAAAATGGACAAAGCCCAAAAAATAGATAAGCGGTGTACATATAAAAGATAGAGGTGTGACTAGCAGTATATATTTAATTCAAACAAACTTAGTCTGGCCCAAAAAATGAAAGGGAAGGAAGGGAAAGAAGAAGGAAGAAGGAAGAGAGAAGAGAGGAATGAAGACATGGAGACCCCTCCTCCTTCTCTGACTATAATGCCAAATGATGCTATGTTGTTGGCTTCTTTGGGATCTGTGCCTTTTCAGTCCTTTTTTTTGTGTTTTCTTTTGATATCCAGACCTCCCTCTTTTATGCCGTTTATTCTCCCTTTGTTCTCTTTATTCTTTCTCTTTTATGTAAAGTACATGAAGAGAAAATTTCACATGATAAGGTCATGAGAAAATTCCACAAGAGAGGATTCATTCTCTAGCCTTTCTTGTTTACCCTCAAATGTAAATGGCTAGAGTGAAAAACTGTTGCTCTTACAAATGATAAAGGAACTAGAACTCCAAAAGTAAATTATTTTGTCTAGACAGTGAGAAAATAAAATGTACCTCAGGTAGTTCCCTTAAAATCATTTCCTCAGCAAATGCTTCAGTTCTGAGTATCCTAGATGGAGATGAAGGAGATGCACCTAAAGAAGAAACTTGAATAAATATCAGGATACCACCATGCAGAATCTTTGGAAATCTGCAACTCACAGATCATTACTATACAATTAATTAAATTAAAAAACCAGGTCAAGTTAGGATAGGAAACCATAAAACTTTAAAATAATACAAATATTCAAACCAAGCCATGCTTTGCAAGGCTCCATATCAGGTCACTTAATATGGACTAAACATCACAATTGTCATACGCCCCAGAATCAAGACTCAAATTAAATCCCTTAGAAAATAGTTTATAAAGCAAAGCTTGCAAGACACTCCTCAACCCACATGAATAGCTTTGAAATTATAAACTTAATATTTTCAAATTTTAAAACGATTGTAAAATTGTTTTGGGAGAAATTCTTTTACATAAATCAAATTTGGCACACAAAAAAATTTAGACATGACCCACATTTGCCACTTGGAATAATTAATACTTGACCAAATTCCATAATAAAAAACAAATTTTTAATTTAATTGTGACTTACTGTTATTACATAAAAATAAATTCTTATATTTGAAAATACACATGTCACTTACTGTTATTAATCTGACCCACAAATGTGGCACTCACTTGTACTCCAACAAGGCATCAAAGCCATGCAATTTTAGCTCATTTTGACTTTTAATTTTCAAAAAATATTAAACAAAAACCACTAAATCATTTATTAAAGCACGTACACATTGAAATACAGGGTGGGTCAAGTCTGACACGACCCGAAACGGCGACACGCACCGACACCGTGTCCGACACACGATCAACAACCTCGATACGTTGACCGTATTCGACACTCGAATTTGACCGTGTCCGACACGATCAAAGGGCAATTCTATGAAGAAGAAAAAATTACAGGGATTAAATTTCACTTACCAAATTTTCGCGACCGTTCACGCTTTCTCGCTTCACAGTTCACATTCAGTGCTCGCTGCTGTTCGCTTCTATCTCTGCCTGCTGTTCGCTCCGAGCGTCGTCAGCCCGTTGTTTGTGCTCACCAGTCAGTCACAGGTAAGTCAAGTGCTATCGGTTTGCTCTGACCTTCGCTCGCTTCTTCAATCTTCACGCTTTCTCTCGACTGTCACGCTTCTTCATGTTCTCTATGTCACCGTTCGCATGCAGCCCTCAACCCAAATGGGCATAGATGAAACCCCCAAATGGATTTTCCGCTTTTCCTTTTCCCTGATTCACTCTTTCACTCTCACCACTCAGTACTCACCACTCATGGACTCACAGTTTTAAAAACCATTAGTGCTGTTACTGTTTTCCTTTTTTCTTTTTTTTTAAACCATTAGTGTTGTACTGCTGTTACTCTTTAAGCAAATTTATATTTTTAGTTTTTTAGGTTCAAATTTATCTTTTTTTAGGACCAAACAGGTTTTGCTTTTTAGTTCTTTAGGTTCAAATTTCTATATTTTTCATTTGATTGATATTTTTGAGTAATCAATTGGCTCTGATAACGCGGATGATGATAGTCATCCTGTATTTCAATTGAAAAGATATGATTATTTTGCTATTGTTAAAATGTTCAAGGATTTTTATTTTAATTCCCTTATTAATGTTGTTGGTTGTTTGGCAATTAAGATATTGAATATTTTTCGGTTTAAAATCTGTTTTAATAATGAATAGTCTATTTTGAAGATTGAAATGTAGCCTCTATGAATTTTTTTTCAGTTACATTGATGAGTATTAGTAGTTTACTTTAATTCTTTTGTTAAATTATTGAATATTAAATGAAATATATACTATATAAATTAAAAATATTATTTAATATTAAAATGTGTCCCAACGTACCATAATTTTTTAAAATTGACGTGTCAGAGAGTCGAGTCGTGTCGTGTCACGTCTCGTGTGTCGCGTGTCGGTGCTACATAGTTTATTATTACTAAGTAGAGTTCTCAACGAAGCCCTGACTAATCACATATTCACATTATAAAGTAGGAATCTGTCTGCTGCCCATATCTGCTTTATTATGTAGTCTGTATTCTTTCTTCAATAGGACAACAGCTTAAAGAAAATCCAGCAATGGCAAAGACAATATCAACAAGAACATAAATTACAATATAATGCTAGCATGTGCAAGGTTTATAATCTGTCTCATACCAGATACAGAAGCATGAAGATAGTCTGAATTGCCCTCATCATTAAACGCTGTTGCAGAGGCCACTAAATAAAAATAAAAATAAAAATTCACATTACCATAAGATTGTAGATGAGGAAAAAGAAAGCAAGTAAGAGGACAGAAAAAGACTGCATTATAGAAAGTTCCATGTAGGTTTTACATCGAAGCTCGCATTCTACAAAGACACCTAAGAGATTGGCAGCAGCTTTTATCCCTTCGGATGGAAGCAAAGCATTCACATTGATAGTATTTATTGGCTGGAAAGAACAATAAATATAGTTGTGTAATGACCAGAACTATACAAGCTTCAAAATTTTGATTTTACATTGAAGAAATGTTATTAGAGTTAGAAGAAAAAGGTAATTGTTTCAAATAAGTTTATTTAAATGAATATCATTACAATGGCAGTCCAAGTATCCAATAAGACATCACGTGCTTCCCAGCTCCAAGTCTCCTCGTCTGTGTTACTAGTCATGAGGACTTTAATTACTTCAAGCATCAACATTAGCAAAAAAGTAAGCCCCTTCCTTGATTAATCAAAATATAAAACAAAACACAATTAGGAGTAATTTAGATATTAGTATGCACTATTTCTTTTTTGGCTGTTCAAATCTCAAACCAGTTGAAAGTTGAGATATAATAATAATAATCAGTACACTATATGGCAATAAAATAATACAGTTATACATACTTTCAATTAAAGTTGAGTTCTTCTAGGCTTCTTGAATGAATTTAAACTGTCAGAGTCAATTCAATGATAAATTGATCCTATTTTATATACAGGAAAAATTACACTTATATTATATATAGGAAAAATTACACTTATCTCTCATGACATCCTTCTTAAATGACATTCACAGTCTCTAGTTTTTTTAAAAAAAAAACTCATCTCCCCTTAAATATAATCAAAGAAGGGGGTGTGCCCCTTATTTAAATAAGGGATGTGTGTCACATTATTAAATAATGTTATATAAAGGTGAGTGTATAACAAAGGGTTAATGAAGTTAAGTACGGGCAGCAGCTGTATGTATAACAAAGTACGGGCACAAGGGTTAGTGAAGTTAAGTACGGGCACAAGGGTTAATGAAGTTAAGTACGGGCAGCAGCTGTATGTATAACAAAGTGAAGGTACTAGGAGTCTAGGACACTAGGACCTTTACACTTTAAGCAAGTTCAACATTTGGCATCAGGTGAAGATTGATTCATAGACCAGAAATGTTTAACCACTCTAGGATTCAAGGACATTAATTAAGAAGGAGTGCAAGAGTCCAATCCATTATCCATTCTAATAAAATTTCTAATTTAATGTTTATATATAAAAAAAAAAAATCTTATTTACCATGTGCCAAAGTGTCCCATTAGAGACTCAGAGTAGCTCTATTATAAATCCTAGCTAGCTAGATAGCTAATAGCAATAAAACTACAGTATATAAGACACACGGCTATAGCAACTAAGTAGTAATTTACTAATGCTAGTACATATATATGGGAGACGAAGAACAATTTTCAAATGCACTCACCTGATTTTTGATATACCAAGGATACCATGGTATTTTAGTTGACAACTTAAGCTGTGCAAGGGCATATCTTGTTGCTATGACAGGCACCACTGAGTCCACGTCCCCTCTGTATTAGCAAAAAAGTGTCAAACATAATATGCATCTACCCATTTACCATCGATTTGGATCCTCTCTAGCCAGCTGCACTATCTCGTGTAAGAGAAAAAGAGACATTGAGGCTATTAATTGCTTTAACATTGATAGCTTTTTATCTTTCTCTGAATCTACAAGAATGATATCAGCCTTAAAACCCTCTCCACCCAGAGCATGAAGCTCGTCCAAGGTAGGAAAATCATTTTAGTTACACATCAAGAACCAGGATACCATCAATACATGTCACGATCCATGAATGAGCAGAGGTTATTGAAACACATAGTAAACATTATCTGATGCAGCTAAGTAATCATAACAACTTGAAAAACTATATTTAACAGAACATGATGAAATGGGATCAGCTCCCAGCAAGAAATTTCATGTGATTACAATCTGAAGGTTTACAGAATAACACTTGCAAATAAAATACATAAAATATTGTTTGCCAATGTCAAATTCTAGATTGTACTGAATTTCCCTCTCTATGCAGAACTAAATTATAATTTTGCTAATGATCTTATAAACACCAACTACTTTGCAGAAGCTAAAGAGACACCTTTGGTCTTTGTAATCACTAATCACCACATTTAAAATGTTCAATTAAACAGCAATAACATGTGCATTATAACTTCAGCTCTACTAATCATAAACCAAATGTCGAGCAACACCAACATCTGTATAATGCAACAAACATTCTTTAACAAGTAGTTGCAGAAGATTGTTAATACTATTCCTACAATGTATATAACTTGAGCACTTATATGAAAAATAAATCCACAGTTCTGTGTACCCCTCTCTCACACAATCACACACATAAACTTCCTTTCATTTTTGGTCAAAAAAAAAAAAAAAAAAAACCACGTAACCCCATTGCCCGGAGGCTCCACGCTATGCGCAGGTAAGGGGGAGAGATATTGTACGCAACCTGACCCTTGCATATGCAAAGAGGCTGTTTCCGGATTCGAACCCATCTTTCGTACTAAGAAGGTAATGTATAAATCAATCCTCATTGGAATGACTGAATAAAAACAATTTGGTATTGGTTCTGAAAGCATTCCAGTGCACCAGAGTGTTTGTGATGCTTTCTGAGAAGACAGAACATCTTCGCTAAAACGTCAAGGAGATTCCTTATTACTTAAGGTCTCATCTTGAGAACCCAAAGAAACATATCCAAATTTTTCAAAAAAATCTGAAGGCCACCACAACAAATTAGATGGCCCTGCATCTTCTCGTGTCTCCTCCATGTTCTTATATATTTAGAATGAAAAAGCATTTCGCCACAATTATTAACCCATAAGAGACATATCCAGGCTAAAGGTTGTTCTTAAAATACAAAATCATTGAAATATATATTTCAGTAACTCCAACTGCTTCAAGCTGAAGATCATGTAACCTTCATGAACCAAAAACCAAGGATATAACATAATAAAAAAAATAAAACACTAGATAAAAAAGTAATGAAATTTTCAAAATCAAACACATGAAACTGAAGCTTACAACAAAGAGCAAAAAAAAAAACACTATAAAAAAATAAAAGTTCAGAACTGTGCATGAATCCCATGACACTAATGGATCATTCACTTAGATGATTCCCAAATCAACCATAAATGGTAAAGTTCAGAACTGATATTATCACTATGGTGAGCTCACGAGCAAAACCACGATCCCTTTCAGCACATCCGTAGTAATATTTAGAATATTGCAATTTCCAAATATCGATTGGCGCACAATAACTCCCATCCTAACAAAACATTAATTCACATGCAAAACCCAAACATTCACAACCTCTCACTCACATCAATGTGATTATTATTATTGCGAGAATGAAAGAAAGAGAGAATGAGAAATGACTGACCATTGTAGAGTAGAGAAAACAACGGTAAGAGTACCATTCGAGATCGGAGGCCATGTAACCCGTCAAGAGCGAAATGAGGCCCAACCCAAATAGCATGAAGCCGCACATCACAGACCAAGATATCGGCTTCCGCTGCTGCTGAAACGACGTTGTTGTCGTCGTGGATGATCTTCAACACACGTGCTTCCTGCTGCTGCTGCATTTGTTTTTCATTTGAGCTAAAACGGCCAGGTTCGTCATCGATAATAAGCTCAACTTCTCCAAACCCACACCCACACCCATTGTTTTTACCTTACATAAACAAACCCTCACATTTTCTCCCCAAAGGAATGTAGCTATGAAGGGAGAGGAACCCTAAATTAGTGGGGTCTTTCTATTTATAATTAAGTAATAATAATCGATTGAAGAACAGTTTAGTGAGTAAGTACGAATATGAAGGCTGTCGAGCTCGCTCCTTCTTCTGGTCCATGCAGAGGCAGAAGGACTTGAGTTTGAGGATGAGGCCGGTGGTGTTGTCGACCTTGTCGTCGGCGTCAATGAGGAGGGCGGAGGGCCGCGATGTGGCACGTGTCGAGCGTGCAGAGGGGTGGCCTTGGTCCCTCTCGCGACTTCTTGGGAACTCTAGAGGGGATGTGAAAAAGTATGAGGGAGTCAGAATACAAAAAGGGTCAAAGAGCAGAGGGAGTCATCAAATATTAAAAAAAAGTGAAAAGCTTTTTAAGACGGTTTTTACAAAACAATCTTAAAATCGTCTTAGAATCAAAACCTTCTAAGAAAGTTTTGTGAAAACCGTCTTAGAATGGTAGTTTCTAAGATGGTTTTCACGAAACCATCTTAGAATGATTATATTTATTTACAAAAATGTCACTGTGTTTCTTTTTAAGATAGTTTTTCAACAACCATATTTAAATATGCATCGTAAAAATCACTTTTTTTAGTAGTGTCATGACAAGAATAAAAGATTTTGTAAAAGAAGGAAAGCTAAAATAGGAAAAATAATGTACGGATAAAATTTGAGCAATGTATGAGAGATTACCAAAATGTTGGTGGTACCACTCCGAAAATCATGCAAGGCAGCTTCTCTTTCACTCTCAGTGTGACCACCATGAAGAGAAACTGCATATAATCCTTGAGCTACCAATGCTTCAGCAACCTCATCACACCTTGTCTATATAAACATTAAAAAAAAAAAAAGAAACATGAAGATATCAATTTTCAAACAATCTACTGGGATTATTTCAATTCAGACTAAAATAAAAATAACCAACTTCAACTTTGAACCTCTATCAAAACTTGAGTTCAATCATCGGGCGGTGGGTGGGAGAATGAAGAATCAAAGCAACGAGGTAGAGGGGGAGTTAGAGAGTGAGAATCGTATTTAAGCACGAGAGAGTAGAGGAAGAGGTAAAAATTAAAAACACACTCACGTCTAAGACGGTTTTTGCAAAACCGTGTTAGAATGACATTTTTCTAAGACGAACTTTGGGATATCGTCATGGAATGATAATGAAAATACAATGAATATCTAATCTAATAAACCAAGAGGGGAGGGGTGAATTGGTTTATAAAACTTTTTGACTTTTCTTGAAATTCAAACTCAGCGGAAGATAAACAATGGATCGTATCTTTAAACCAAACACTTTTTAATAAGCAATATTCTTTTTTCCAATCACTTAACTCTTGTGCTGAAACAAAATCAGAATTGATTCACAATCTAATACCACAAGCAATTGAATGTAATGTAAATCAAAACACAATTACACACAAATTTATACTGGTTCACCTCTAACCACTTGAGGCTACATCCAGTTGTCTTCTAATCCAAACCAGATTAGAGTTCCACTAACAAGATTCTGTTCTTTACAAGCAATCATCCAAGTCTCTTTCACCCACCCTAGGCAAAATTCTAAATCTAACACTAAGATTTATCTAAAGACTTTAGAACCTGAGTACACCACTCAGTTCTACCCACTAGAAACCCTATCTAGTTTTGCTTTAAAGAATTCTAACTTGTTACATGGACAATTACAACACACACTGTAAAATACAGAATTAAATCTCACAAAGAGTTAAGCATAAGGTTCAAGAAGGATATCACCTAAACTTCCATTTGCAGCTGAAAGGATTTCAAACGAAATTGATAACCTGGTGATGAATGCAATGCCTTCTTGAATGATCTTGAAACAGACTAATGCATGAATGAACACTATTATCTTTCTTCTTCTATGCAACCTTCATGTTTTACACTTCTAAGAACAACAAGACTTTAAAAGACTCTCTTTTATGCTTTTTATCACTCAGAGAACAATAGAACTTTTGTAAGTAATGAGTACTTTCGAAATCTATCACTTATGGTCAGAGTCACTGCATGCCTATTTATAAAAAAACAGATTTAACAGACTGTAATCGATTATTTCGCTATTGTAATCGATTAATTTAACTCATGTAATCGATTAATTCGACCATTTAATCGATTAAAGTGTTCGTAGCAGTTCTGGAAAATAAGCATGATCAAAGTAATCGATTATTTTACCTTTTAATCGATTATTCCAGTGAGCTTCACTTTTGCCTCTAGCCTATTTAATCGATTACAATTAATTGGTAATCGATTAAATCACCTTCTATACTACACAGAATTATGCAGAGTGCTTATGTAATCGATTATTTACCTATGTAATCGATTATTCCAGTGATAAATCATTTTATGCATGTTTCAGGCTTATTAATGCATTTCTATATGAATGTGTATACTTAAGTGATTCTAATCCTAAGTATGAATGCATGTCTGTTAATTTTGATAGCTGCAAATGGATTATTAGATTATTCCTTTTAATGAACCAAACTTAACAAACAAACTAAAAATTACAAAGCATGAATCAAATATCAAAACACTTCTTGTAATACTTCTTCTGATTCTTCAAACACTTGAATCTAACAGATAACCTTTCTAAGACGGTTTTCGCGAAACCGTCATGGAATAATAGTTTCCAAGACAATTTTTGTAAAATTTTTTTCATTAAAAAATCTCATATTTACAACATTACCACCACCTTATATGTTAAGTTGATTTTTGGGAAATCGTCAGGTCAACACAGGCTCTGTCTGTTGCTTTGATGATTCATGATAACTCGTCGGATCGCACGGCCCTTGTGCCGGCGACGCATCATTTAAATTTCTGCCCTATCAACTTTCGATGGTAGAATAGTGGCCTACCATGGTGGTGACGGGTGAGGAAGAATTAGGGTTCGATTCCGGAGAGGGAGCCTTGAAGGTACGTCATAAAAAAACTATTTTTTTAATAGTGTAAGTTTTAATTAACTTTCAAAATGAAAACTCAACAAAGAGATTGTATGCTTCAGAAATGGTAATGTAATGATATCATCAAGTGATATGATTAACAAGACAGTAGAGGAGATGATTTCCATAGACTTGCAAATCAACAACCACCGTACTAATAATTGTATTATTGTAATCTTTCTCAAGTTTCTAGTCTCTCACGTAACTGGTTCGCCATATTTTAATTTGCATTGAAACTTCGTGAAAGCAATCACTAGTTGAAAGAAAAATAAACAATAAACGTACGTATATAAAAATAAGGGTTGTTAAAACCAATTGTATTCACTAAAAAAAGGGGTAGAAAATACACTTAAATATCCTGACTTTTTAAAATGACAAATATATTTTTAGTTCACGTAGACTAAGTTTTTATTTTAATATTTGACACTCATTAAGTTCTTACGTGCTTAATACAATTTCAAGTGACTTTCTCATAAGACACCTAGTAATATTTGTTGACCTGATCCTGTATAGTCCAAGGGTGCGACCATCCAGAATCCATGACTAAAAGGGACAATTTTTATTTTTATAATTGTGTAGTAAATTTTTTTCTATATTATTTTGTATTAGTTTTAGAAAAAGTTCAAATTGTTTTCTCGTTTTATGTTTCTTTGTTCAAATTAAAATATGACATGTTAGTAGAAAGTAAAAGATTTAATTTTCCCCCTAATATGCAGAGAAAGAAAAAGAGAAAAAGAAAGAAAAAGAAAATGGTGAGGAATTTTTAGAATAAAACTACAGCAAAAAGTTATATATACATATGCTTTTTTTTTTCTTTTAGATGTGATGTTATATATAAATATTTGTGTGTGTATATAATTTTTTGGATGACGTAAATTAAATGAAAATTATAATGTATCTTTTTACTTGTTGAAATTTGTTAAAATCAATTTGGTTAATATAATCAAATGTATCATTTTAATGAAATTATGTATTTATTTTTTCATGTAAAATGTTTATATATATTTTTAAATTATAATTTATATGAAGTTATTAATTGATATGTCCCCATCATTTAGGTTCATTGCTAATTTGCTGCCACCACCAAAAGCTTTTGAATGGTAAATTGCTGATTTAAAACATTTTTGTGTCCGTGCATCTTGACTGGAGCTTGCTTATTTGTTTGAATTTTCATGTTGTTCCGTTTATGAGAAACAGAATGTACCCAGCGAGATTTATTGGGATTTGCTATGGGATCGAGCTCTCCCTCTCTGAAGATGGCTATGAAGATGAAGCACCACCAGGAAGATGATCATTGCTGGAAACAACACAAGTGGTGTGCTGTATGTGCAGTGTGAATGGAAAAGAGAGAGTCAGAATTGTTGTGTACCTTTCACCATGATTGTTACTGTATTTATAAGGTAATATCTGGATCCTGTTGGTTAAGGCCCATTATCTTTGGCCGAGATATTGGAATATTCGTTCTATCTTTCTGTTGTAATATTTGTTATATCTTTTTATTTCTTGGTTGTTGCACATTTTGAACATCTGAATGGGCATATTCATAACACACAAAATATATATATATATATATATATATATATATACACTGATGTTATTGCAGGGTGCTAATTAAAGGTAGTGCAAGTTTAAAATCTTATACTGAAAAGGAGGTATTTGATTTCCTGAACTTCCTTTTGACGCAAACTGCATGAAATTAGATATCTCTAAATATGGGAATGATCGTAAGTTTGATGTGCAACTCCCTCTCGTGCTAATGGAAAGCGGTCTCCTCCTGTTGCTTGCTTGGCATCTGCTGATGTATTTAGCAAACGACATTTTGTTTTATTATACTCCATTATCCGTAATTATAATAAGACTTTTTTAATTAATTTAAGTTCGACCCTTAAGAAAAATAATTAATTATATTAATTATATTAAATTTATCAATTTATTTTATTATCATTTTAAAATTATCATTTTTTATTTTCTATCCACTTAATTGTGTCTCATTAGTGTTTAAAAAATAATAATTAAGTATGGACATGTAGAAAAAAAAAATATAATGCATTTAAAAATTAAAAAATAATCTTAAAAAAAAGACAAATAGATTTTAAAAAAGTGTCTACAATTAGAAACAAAGGCAGTAACTCACAAAAATTAAAATTCAAGAGATGTTGTGAGTAGTGTCGGCCCTGGGGTTGTTTTAAGGTGTGACTGCCGGCCATGGTTAAAGAACCAAAAAAAATATTTAGACAACTTTAATGAGGAGAAAAAAATTCATTTCTTTTGGCAAGATCTTATTGGCTTTTCTAATTCTCAAATTTCAATAGAATATAAAATTTGGTTTTTTGAAGAGAAAAAACTTATTTTTATTATCTCTTTGTCTTGAAAGAAATTAGACTCTCGTTATCATCGCTTGAAGAATATACTTGGTGAAAATAAATAAATAATAATAATAATAATATTTTTTTTATAAAAAAATAAATATCTATTCAAATGTAATATTTTATGGTTGTACATATTTATAAGTAAAAAAATATTTTGCATGTAATAATATATTATTTTAATAAAATTACATGTCTATATTATTTTATGAAATATATGTTTATAATCTTATACATAAAAGTCGTCCCCTATTAACTATTTTTCCTTCTGTAAAAAAAAAAACAAAAATCCTTAGACCCATAAAATGTCATTACTAGACCGGTTCTATGCTTTTAGAAGTGCCCAATGCAATGATATAATCAAATGATATGGTTAAAAGACAACCAGAGGAGACCATTAATAATTTGCGTAAACTTGGTACAACCAACCAACTAATAATTGTATTATTTTAATTTTGCTTAAGTTGCAAGTCTCTCACATAAGTGACTTGTCATATTGTAATTTGTATTAAAATTTCATGAAAACAACCACTAGTTGGAAGAAAAATAAACAATAAACGTAAATAAAATAGTTGTTAAAGCTAAATTTTTCACTCAAAACATAGGTAAAAAAGACATTTAAATTTCTTTTGTCTTTTATAAAAGGCCAAATGACTTTTTAGTCCTTTATCTCTTTTTTTATTATTTAATTTGATTTTTTATCTTTTAAAAAAATCACATTAATCATTTATCTTTTTAAATTTGTTCAAAATGATTCTTTCATCCATTAAAAACTAATATCATTAATAATTTAAAATATTGATAACTAAAAACCTTTACAAAATATATTTGAGTTCTTGTCTTCTTGTCTTTTTCACCCTTTTGCAACCGTCTACACAAGGCGAGAAAACCCCAATAAACGAAAATTGTCACCACCAAAATTATAGAGAACAACAATAAAGAACATCAAACATTTTAACTACCCATGTCTTCTTCCTAATGGTATTTGTTATTTCTCTTAAATCTCCAAGCTTCAATCTATCACACAACCTTTTAACAAATCGACCAAAGATCGATAATTCAAAACCAGATTCGGGGGTAGATTTTGAGTTTTAGGTTAGGGGAGGGAGAAAAAGAGGAAAGAGAAGGGATGTGAGAAACATATTTTGTGGCAGATTTTAATAGCTTCAATTCCCAATAACATTTTGAATTAATTTAAAAATATAAAGGACTTTTAGTATAATTTTTTTAAAAGATAAAGAACAAAAAAAAAGGATAAAGGACTAGAAAGATACTTTGGCCTTTATGAAATGACTTAAATATGTTATTGAGAAAATAGTTTATACACTCAGTGTAAACTAGTTTTAACCATTATCTAATCATAACTCACCATGTATAATAAATTTGTTAACTTTTATTATAATTACTTAAAAAGACATATCAATGATAATTTTTTATTGAATGATATAAAATTATTTATCCTATTTGTAGTATAATTTCATCTTGTAATTCTTTAAAATAAATTTAAAGAACATTGTGAACAAATTTTTTTATATAAAAAAATGTTAGTATTAAAAGAGGAACTCAAACACATTATCACCTTATTAGTCCAACCCTTTTGTCCCTTCTCCAACCATAAAACTACCTTATGAGATTTCCAACAAAAAAAATGATGATTTCAAAATTTTGAGAGATGTAAATCAAAGAAAATTTATTACTGGGATCAAAACTAAAATGAATTCAAACTTTAGAAATATGTAAAATATTTTTTTTTTTGAAATTTTATAAAAACTAAAATAAAAATTTGTTCATTTTATAAAAATTAAAATCATATTTAAGTCTTTTTTAATTATATTATTGTAAATTGCGCCGTAATAAAATATTTTTTTTGGCTTATATATGTTTAAGGTCCATGATAGATAATCAAATTTTGTTTGGGATTCCTAATAAATTTTTCATTATTAAATCTCTAATATATTAAAACTTTTGTTTTGAGCCTCTAACATAAGTTAAATTATGGCATGTCACTTTACAAACTAGTATTTTTAACATTATTAACGATTGTGATAGTGTCATATAATCACTTAACTAACGATAGGGACTTAAAACAAAATGTTAATATATCATAGACTTAAAACAACAAAATAATTATTAGGGACCCAAAAAAACAATTTAGCCATTTATCAGTGACCTTAGACGTATTTAAGTTTTTTTTTTACTAAAACACATTTAACTAATTTCATTCATCACCAAAAAGTCAATACAAAAGATCACATGATAAGAAGTGCAAAGACTAAGTAAATATGGTGCTTCCTAGCAAGTTCATGATAAGTTTACAAGCACTCTTAACATTGTATTCTCCATTGCTAGCAAATCGCCATACAACAGTGTCATGACCTATAAGCAGGTCATGGATTGGAGTTCGCAAAACGACATTCACATGTCTTGCGTTAACGAATTGAGTAAATATTCCAATATTCCAACCTTCATTTGGGGCATCAATAATATTTCTCACTCAAATTCTCAAGACCATCAATGATAGGAGTCTCAAGAACAAGACTATTATCCATTCTCAACCAAGGTTCATTCCAGTGCCCAATATTTGCACCATTGTCCAACTTCCATCTATATCCTTCCTTAATGACCATTTGAGAAGAGAAAATTCTTCACCATGTAAAAGATGACTTGTGTCCTAAAGTAGCTCCCATAAAATTCCCCATTGGAAAGAAATATTTAGCTTTGAAGACTCTAGAAGGAAAAACATTTGGCATAGACATGATCTTCCATGCTTGCTTTCCTAACACGGAAAAATTTAAAGTAAATAGATTTTTAAATCAATCCCCCATTCTCCTGCATTACATGTAGCTTATCACAAGCCATCAAATTAATTATTTGGATCTTCTCCTAGTTGAACATAACCAATAATAATTCATCATTTTTTTGAAGCTCCTCCCTAATTGATTGAGGTATTTGAAAAATACTTAACAATTAGTTAGGATAGCTTGCACCAAAGAGATAATAAGAACTTCTCTCCCGGCCATAGACATCACCTTCCCACTCCAAGAGTTAATCTTTCGCCGCACTTTATCTTTGATAAAATTGAAGATAAATTTCTTGTTTTTTCCTACAATAGATGAAAAACCCAAGAATAGGAGTAACTGATAGTTACATAGTGTTCCCAACACTAGCAGTGGAAAATTATGAGTTATTCTTGCATTCAAAAGTATACAACAATAATAAATAGAGAAAAGTAGGTTTGTGTACCCGAATGTGCATTCTTGAAGCAACAAAAAAATTTCTTCAATAGTGTAAAGATTCTACGTGTATCCACACTGAGACTAATCTCTGCTATCAACTCTTTGATGAGTGGAACTCTAAAGAATAAATCCTCTTTCTACTTTTCAGATCTAAAACTAGGCTTGAACTTTTCTAGTGTGTGTCTGGTGCACTTTTCTCTCATGTATATGCTTCTATTTATAATGTTAAAGAGATATGAATTTGGACCTTTTTTTCAAAAATAAAAATAAAGGAAATATTTTATTTAAAATAATTTCATATCTCTTTATCTTTATAAAAAAATAAAAACTCTCATATCTTTAATTTTAAGAAGGTTCCTGATATGTAGTAATAGAATCTTATTCTTATTTTATGGACAATTTTCACATTTATAAAATAATACTCTTTGTTTGTATTAATTATATTTTGGTGCTAGCAAATAATATAATAATATCCCACTAAAATATTTATTTGATTAAATTAAATACTCTAATTTAAATATCAAATAAATTATTTTCTTTTGTAAAGATTGAAATGCTCGTTTGTGTGTGACCTCGTAGGTTCAATACTAAACTGGTAGTTATAATCATAATTAATTTACTAACAAAAGTAGGCGTCTAACAACACACCTTAATGTTCGGATAACATGAAGTAATATCTTTTACCTTCAAGAACAAATAGAAGAGTAATATAATATTTCCTTCCATCATTTACATCTTGTTGTTAAACTCTAATAAGTTAACACATTTAATCAATTAATGACTTAAGAAACTCATTTTTTCTTTCATTCAATTGCCCGGACCAAGATCTTAATTCTATCATAGAGCTCAAACTCACTACCTAAAGTTGATGGATTCCTTATTAAGTAATCATTAATTCTACAATTATTTAATCAATCCAATAGTCATTCAACTAGTGTCCTAAGGCATTAGGTGTCCAAAATTAAAATATAATAAACAACTTGTTAATTACTATAATAATATCAAGTCAAAGGAAACTATCATATTCCTTCTTGAGAACTTCCTATTGACATATCAAGATAATATTAACAGTTAGAAATTTTCAATTGAGTCAGTTCAATGATGACATCCACATGTACATCATCTCTATATGCAATTTAATAAATGAGATCTATTAATCTTTATCCAATAAAGACTATTACTTATATATTGATCTATCCAGATTATTGATATCTTATTCACAATAATCCTACGATCAAGAACAATTTAGATTAAAATTATGAAGGACTTGTTTCTCATTATAATAATCTCTATCATGATAACAAGTCTCTAATTTTAATCATGGATTTGTTAAATTAACAATTTAATAAAATAATAAATATGATAATAATATAAAGAGCAATTCTTTGCTAAAATTGGTAACATGTTGGATTGGATCTTGGACATACATACTTATCTCCAATAATCTCCCACTTGCACTAGAATCAATCACTCATGTATTCCATTATTAATTTCAACCTATGCTTATCAAACTACTTTAGTTTTTAATTATGAGTATCCGTAATGGGGTGCAATCTTTAGTTATTCTTAAGTACTTAAGAATGGTCTTACCCACTTTCAATGCTCCCCACCAAGACTTTCTTGATATCAACTTGTTACACATTGTGCATAAATGATATTAGAACATGCCAAAATCATGTCATATACAATAGCTCCCAGTATGCTAGCATATGGTACTCTAGTTATGTATTCTCTGTCTTCATGAGTTTAAGGACAATCCTCTTTACTGAGAGCAATCCAATTCCTATTGGAAAATAGTCACTTTTGGAGTTTCCATGTTATACCTCTTTAGGATGGTATCAATGTACCTAGATTGGGAGACACCAAACAATCTTATAGATCTATCTAAATAGATCTTTATTTCTAAAATGTAGGTTGTTTCTCCCAAATGTTTCATGGATAATATATTAGTAGCCAAATCTTTCTTCCTTGCATTGTGTATTATTTTATATGTCATTTACATATAAATGTAATGATTCTCACTGATCTTTTTGTACTCACAAAGTTCTTCTTCATAGCTAACAAGATTAAACCATTCAATTATCTTGTTAATATGAATGCTCCAACTTCTACACACTTGTTTCAATCCATAAATGAATTGTTGAAACTTGTAAACTTTATTATGATTAGACAAGGGTGTGAATCCCTCGGGTTATATCCTATACGCATTCTCTTTTAGCTCACCATTAAGGAAATTCATTATCCACATCCATTTCATATTTCATGATCATATTATACTAATATAGCAAGAAGTATCTGAATGGATTTGAGCATTACCACGGGAGAAAAGTTTCATCATAATCTATACCTTCTTTTGACAATATCCTTTGGCAACAAGGCAAGATTAATAGGTCTCGACCTTTCTATCTGCTCAATCCTTTTTTCTTGTAAACCCATTTACAACTAATTGGTTTTATATCCTTTGAAGCTTCAACTAATTGGTTTTATATCCTTTGATGGTGATCTTCATTGATTCAAATTTAGATTCCATAGCTTCTTGTCATTTCTTACAATCTAAGCTTCACATAGTCTCTTCATAGCTTCTTGGATCATCATCTCATGATAAACCTCATTTGATGTGTCATATAGGACCATCAAGTTTAATCTATCAAGTGCATGATACACTCGAGTAGATCTTTTAGAAGGCTTGTGCATTGGGTTCATAGGTTGCTGAATTGGCTCTAAGATTGGTTCATTAACCTGATCTTGAACTATAGTTGGCTCTTGAACCACAATTGTTGGGTGTGATGACCTTTGTGGTAACTTTAGAATATTAAAGAAAGGTACCTTAGTTTCCATCTCATAATCCTAAGTTGTTTCATTGGTTAATTGAGTTTCATTAATCTCAATTTCTTTACCATGACTTCCTCCTGCAAGAAATTTCCTTTCTTAAAGATAACCCCTCTTGTCACAAACACTTTATGGTCAAAAGGTTGGTGTAAACAATATCCCATAATTTCTTTGGGATACCCAATAAATCTACATTTCTCATACCTTGCCTCAAGTTTGTCTATTCTCAATCTCTTAATGTAAGTGGGAAAATCCCAAGCATTGTTGTGTTTTGAGGTTCATTCTAGCCCTTTCCATATCACATATGGAGTTGTTGTAGATACTGATTTCGTATAAACTTGATTTGTAAAATAAGTTACTGCTTCTAAAGCATATATGCACATAAACTTACTAAAAGATCATAGGTAACTTGATTCTCATAGTCAATTAGCATATTAAACATCTTATGGATGAGAACAATTCTTAGTAACGATACTAATCGTCATAATTGGATCCAACCAATTTTGTTTCAATATTTCTTTAAGTGGAAAATTTCTTAAAACTACGAATGAGTCACTCGGTTGTCAAATTGCTCCTCAAACATATTCTAAGACAAAATATATCACATATTTTCTAAGACATGATGTATCACATACACTTTGAAAAAATAATCGTACCAAATAAGTACCTAGTTGTCAGGTATTGGTATCTACAAATTAAATTTAATACTCCACTGGGTAGTCCAGATGTTTAATATAAAAAATAATTTAGAAATCCACATCTCATGCTATATTAATTAATTATAAGTCCCCTAGTTGTCAGGTCATTCCTTATTATTAATTAAATAAATAACTTGTATCACATGCTTTTGTTTTAAGCTACAAGTCTCTTGGTTATCACGTCGTTCCTTGTAATAAAATAATTTTCATCACATGCTCCAATTTATTTTTCAAATTACAAGTCTCTTGTTAGTCAAGTCATTCCTTGTAATAAAATAAATTAAAACATTTTGCATCATATGTTCTAATTTATTTTCAAGTTACAAGTCTTTTGTTAATCAAGTCATTCCTTGTAATAAAGTAAATCAAAACAGTTTGCACCATAGGCTCCAATTTATTTTTAAAATCACAAGTTTATTGATATTTTGGTTGTTCCTTGTAATTAAACAATTTAATATATAAAACAAATTGGATAATATATCACCATATAATAAAACACATATCATCATATGTAATGTCATAAGGACTATAAATAACATGTGGAGAAACAAAATTTTGCTCCTAAAATAAGATTTTTATAGTTATTGACAAAATACAACTTGAATTAAATCATTTTAATTCAAAATCTTATTTCTATGTTAGTTGTTTGGAATAGAATTAAATTTATGTTGTCAACTTTTTAGACAAGCGGAACAAAGAAAAAAAAAACTTAAAAAAATTTGGTGCTTAGGTTATGAGAGAATAATAAGAGAAGAGGTAATTATGTATTTTTCAATGTGCAATCTAATGCTCTTCTTATAGTACATGTAGGAAACTTTTTTTTTTCTTTCTAACAATCCATAAAAACTCACAATGCATTCTCGATCTCTCTTGTTTTTGTCTAATGTTTAAATTTAACCTTTTTTATCTACCACCTATTAACATATTTAAATCTAAAATATTTTTTTTATTTCTATATGCTGACTATTAGCATATTTAAAAGCAAAGTTTTTTTGTTTCTAATCAATAAATCAAATATCTTCATGTAAAAAAAATATCAAAATGATATATAATATCACATATTATTAACTTTTATTGCAATAATCAAAATCTTAGTACAATCCTATAAATTCTCTACATATTGCAATCATATAATATATCCGATGTATATAATAATATAATATTTTTTGCATATATTATCAATATAATATAACAATATAAATATTTCTATGCAGAAGTACATAATCAAAAGAATATACCATACACAAAATTTTGGTACACTACTATAAATTATATATTACTATATATCTACACATATTGTAATCATGTAATATAACAACAATCATGAAAATAAATCACCAATCAAAATTAACACATCAATATATGTGATATTTCACAAATCAGTATCACCAATGAATTATAGATCAATCTAAATATCTCTCCACATATTTAATAAATATTCATGTAAAAAAATATGAGATATTAATTTCAAAATTTCTAAACAAATATTTCACAATATATAAATGTATACTTTGTGAATACCTTCACAATGAAAAGTGTTTAGTCTAATCATTCTATAAATTATATAAAATATAATTTCACTTAAAATGAATGAACTCATTAACATTTAATTAGACACGTTTTCATGATTTTAACATTTGAGATACTCAATTATATCAAAGTCATCAATTTATACAACAATATTGAAGATAATAGTTTTTATCTAAAAACATGTTACATCTAATAAATATTATCTTAACATCTTATAATTCACATTGTATAACCTTTCAACAGTGAAAAAATAAAATAATCTACTATTGTATATCCAATATATAATAAAAAATATATATCTCAATGCATCACATGTCAAATATAATATAATAATAATAACAATCACCATTTATTATACAAGATATAATATAATAATAACAATCTAAAATATATATTAGAATATTGATTCACATGTCAAATATGCAAAACTCATTAAGCACAATCCAACAATTGAATATAGGTTTCAAATTTAACAAATCAAGTCAAAGATATTTCACCAAGCTTATATTACAATATATGCATTTACGATTTCGATCTCAAAAAATAATTTGGCAAACCATTATAGTACAATTTAATAAAACAATTTTGATTATTCACAATGAAGTTAATAAAAGGTTTTGTAACGAAAAAAGAGAGCACACACACTATGCTTTATATTTGGACGAGACTTTCTTCCCAAAAACAAGATATATCACATATCTAATAATTTAATATAATGACTATGCATCTCGTCATGTTTCAAATTCAACAAAACACATATTTTCACAACAATTTCAATATGCTTGATGGCATTGAGCAAAAACATATTCATTTTTAGGGAGAAAAAAAAAACATATTTCACAGTATAATTTTAAACACAAAAGATACATGGCTTTGATATCAATTGATAGTTACATAGAAGTGTTCCCAACACTTCCACTAAACAATTATGATCTATTTTTTCATTAAAAAATATACAATAATAATAAATAAAGAAAAGTAGGTTTGTGAACTCATATATGCATTTGTGAAACAACAAAAATTTTCTTCCATAGTGTGAAGACTCTACGTGTATCCATATTGAGACTAATATTTGCTATCAACTCTTTGATGGGTGAAACTCTAAAGAGTAAATTCTCTTTCTACTTTTCAGATCTAAAACTAGGCTTGAACTTATCTAGTTTGTGTCTGGTGCACTTTGCTCTCAGGTAAATACTTCTATTTATAATGTTAAAGAGATATGGATTTGGACTTTTTTTCAAAAGGAAAATAAAGGAAATATTTTATTTAAAATAATTTCATATCTTTTTATCTTTATAAAAAATAAAAACTTATATCTTTTATTTTAAGAAGGTTCCTAATATGTAGTAATATAATCTTATTCTTATTTTATGGACAACTTTCACATTTATAAAATAATACGCTTTGTTTATATTAATTATATTCTTGGTGCTAACAAATAATATAATAATATTTCACTAAAATATTTATTTGATTAAATTAAATTCTCTAATTTAATTATCAAATAAATTATTTTCTTTTGTAAAGATTGAACTACTCATTTGTGTGTGACCCTATATCTTCAATATTAAATTGGAAGTAACTAATAATAATTAATTTACTAGTCAAGGTAAGTGTCTAGCAATACTCATTAACGTCCGTATAGCATGAAGTAACATCTTTTATCTTAAAAAACCAATAAAAAAGTAATGTAATATATCATTCCATTATTTACAACTCAAGGTTACCTCTAGAGTATAGTATTATTGTCAAACTCTAATAAGTTAACACATTTAATCAATGAATGACTTAAAAAACTCTTTTATTCTTTCATTCAATTGCCTTGGCCAAAATTTTAATTCTATCATAGAGCTCAAACTCATTACCTAGAGTTGTTGATGGATTCCTTTTTGATTAATCATTAATTCTACAAGTATTTAATCATATCAAATTCAACTAGTGCCCTAAGGCATTAGGTGTCCGAAATTAAAACATAATGAATATCTTGTTGGTTACTATGATAATCTTAGGTCAAAGGAAACTATTATATTTCTTCTTGAGAACTTCCTATTGACATATCAAGTTAATATTAACTGTTAGAAATTTTCAATTTAGTCAGTTCAATGATGACATTCACATGTACATAATATATATATATATATATATATATATATATATATATATATATGCAATTTAATAAATGAAACCTATTAATTTATATCCAATAAAGATCATTACACACACACACACACACACACATATATATATATATATATCGATCTATCTAAATTATCGATATCTTATTCAAAATAATCCTACAATCAAGAAAATTTTAGATTAAAATTATAAAAGACTTGTTTCTCATTATCATAATCTCTATCATGATAACAAGTCTCTAATTTTAATAAAGAACTTGTCAAATTAATAATTTAATGAAATAATAAATATGATAATAAAATAAAGAAAATTCTTTACTAAAATTGATAACATGATGGATTGGATATTGGACATATATATTTATCCCTTATAGTAACACCCGTCTTTAAGCAAGGTTCAACATTCTTACTATAAGTAATTTTAAACTTGAGCAAATTTATCAACTAACCTAATGTAGCAACTTACTCTTCAAGGATTCTCCTCACCACCATGGCTTCCTTTTCATTGGCTATAAAAGATGGGAAACTATCATTTGCAAAAAGTAAATTGGATATAATAAGGGCAACCCTTGTAAATCTTCACTTGGTGAAGCTCACACCTCCTCTCAACATCTTTAATGAGAGTAGATAGTCCTTCAACATAAATAATAAACAAATAAGGAGAGAGTGGGTTTCCTTGTTTAATACCCCTTCCATGAATAATAGGCCCAACTACCTCATCAATCACATTGACAAAGAATCTAATAGTAGTCACACACATCATGATCCAATTAACAAAGTGAATATGGAACCCAAGCTTGATCAACATGACACAAAGATATCCCCAGTTAATTCAATCATAGGCCTTATTGATATCAATTTTTAAAGTTGCATCCTTTTTCCTCCCTTTTCTCTAATACTATATTTTTTGTTTCAATTATTACCATTTTTTCATATTGTGTACTCTATTATTAATCTTACACTAATCTTAAAATATGTTTTATCAAAGGCAAAATATATGTTTGTGGCTCCTCATTTGTACCCGACTTTTATTTTTGATCCCTAATAAATTTTTCTTCGCTTTTGTTCCCTAATATTTGAAAAGTTTTATTTTTGATTCCTACCATTAGAATTTCTCTATTAGTTGGTGGCATAGTCATTAGCTTTTTAAAAATGAGTTGTGGCGATTACAAAATTGTTAGTATTCATTTTGAAATAAAAATTATAATATATGGAAGCTAAAAACTATCATAATCAATTAAAGTAAAAATAAAATAAAATAGATCTAACATTCTTCGTTACAAACACAAAACTATAACTAATATCCAATACAAATAGATCAAACGCCACCACTACCATTGTTCATTATCAAACTGCACCACCAACACCACCAACTAGCATCCATACGCACCACCATTGCCGTCAATGACCATTACTGTCGTCACACCGTTGTGCCACCCCCTTAACCCATAGATATGGTCATGCACCAACCCCGCAATCCTCCTCTGACGTTGCCCTGCCTCCACCTCCAGATTTGATGTAAGCACGACCTTTATGCCCAACCTCGTCGCCACTGCACTGCCTGCACAATCTCAATGCCACCGTGCACAACCCACCTCAATGCCAATTATGAGAAGAAAATCATAGATTTGAAGCGTGACACTAGAGTAGGGGCACTGGATTTTCTAGGCCAAGGGTTGTCCTTGCCTTTTCAAGATCCAGGTCATCACTATAATAAAGAATGGGCTAAATCAAATGGAAATGCTTCTTCATGGGGCTTCAGAGATGAAACAGAACCATGGGCCACTAAGCTTGCATACTCTATTGATTTATGACAAGATCAAGTTCCATACTTCATAGAAGAGGTTAGTGTTAGTGACATGCTATTTGATTACAACCATCTATATTTTATTTTTAGTTAATGTTTTACTCATATTATGTGTTGAAAAAAGCACGACATTGATTCCTATCCGAGGATTTGTTTATGTGGGTTTTAGATATGGGTATTTGTTGATAATTTTTTTTCTTGTTTAAACAATCAGATCTTATTTTTTTCTCATTTTATTGATTTGTCAGTTTTTAACCATAAGAAAATGTAATTTGAAATTCTGAACAAATATTGATGGTTTGGAAACCACCACGGGTCTTATTTCTAAAATTTAACGGTCATGTCACCAACAACAAAGGAATCCTAATGAAAGGGTTCAAAAACAAAACTTTTAAATATTAGGGAGCAAAAGCGAAGAATATTTTTATCAGGGATTAAAAACAAAAGTCAAATATATATAAGTGATCACACACATATTTTAGTCTTAATCAAATTTAAATTAAAGTAAAAAAATACACACTTAAGTGGAATTGTATTTTTATTATGTTAATTAGTGTAATAGTTAAAATAAAACATCTAATATAAAATTATTTAGAAAATAAAAAAAATTAACATTATCATTGTCAATTTCATGAAGTATAATGTTAAAATAACAAATTAAATGTTATAAATAGTACAATTGTTAAAATAAAATAGTGTAATATAAAAATGTGTAGGAGGAATGAGTGAAAAAACCAAAAAATAATAATTTTTTTTATTTAAAAAGAATAATAAAAAATTTAATAAATTTTAAGGATAAAAAAAGAATAAAATATAAAAAAATAGATATTAGCATTTAAAAAAATACTATTTCAAGTATCATCAATTTATCAAACAAGATTCAATTAATAGAAAAAGATGAAAACTATTTGAAATAATTAGCCAAACATAGCCTTATTTTATTCCTTGAATTTTCAATTTAAGGGCATTTTTCTTTAAGAAGGTTGCATTTGGCTATCAAATTTAATTGAAAATATAACTGAAGATGTTGAATGTTTTTATATCAAAATCAAACCTAATTCGCATGATTAAATTGCAAAGATAATTATCATCTTAGGAGGTAATTAAATAAAGTTTAGTCAATAATTATTTTTGTCAAAGATCAAACTTAAACTTAAATAGTACTTAAATAATTTAACTCTAATTTCAGTACATTAACTATTTTCTGTGCAATCTATTGATTAATACAACTCTAGATGTTTACAACTTAAGTGCAAAAATATTATAAGATTAGTTTCAACCCTCGACATATTCTGAGGCACAACGTGACATTACTTTTCTCAATTATTTCGTGTAACACTAACTTTTGAAATAATTTGTTAACTGAAAATTCAGACGTGTATAAAATTTTACCAAGTTACAGAAACACATTAAAAAATACACTAAAATAAAATTTGACTATGTACAAGTAACTATACACTACTAGAGAAATTAAAATTAAATTTTGAGACAAAATGATATTAGTCACTAAACTTTGAAACATTCATAGCCACATATATATATTAAGGACAAATTTGTGATATATATACAACAAAATTTAGCAACTGATAATTTTTTTCTATCTCAAAATTCTGTCTAACTAGTTGATAATACTTTAGAAGTGCATAGTAGTACACTATTTCCTGACATAATTAAGATATAGATTAGTGATAACATTTTACCCTTAAGGTATGTCCCCAGCACTTAGGTCTTTAATTTGCCCCCACCTTCAAAAGCTTTTGGGTAGTTCATTGCTGATTTGATACTAAGCAAAATTACAACTAAACATACATGTATAATATGGTTCCAAAACATTTTTTGTGTGCATCTTGGCTAGGGTATATCCACACTCATTCGGGTCCATCATTTCTTGGGACAACAACATTCTCTTCTGGGGCAGATGACCTCTTGAACATTGATCCTAGTTGAATTCCAGAACCTACATGAGAACTTCCTTGGCCAGAGTGGCTATTATCACCTCTTTGTCCTTTTTTCTTTGCCTTTTGTGCCCAACCAACAAGGCGTGCTTGCACTTGTTCATCAAATATGGCCTTCTTAAAGTGTGTTCCCATCTACATTGTGTGTACCATGTGTTATAAGGTCAATGCAAAGAGACCTTAATTTTAAATATAAGAAAATTGGTTTGCATTTGAGTTTGAAAGGAAACTCAAAATTAACTCACCTGTGTAACGATTGCATAAAGTGGCAGGGTACTATAGCTACATAGTAACTGAATAAATACCCTACAAAACCCAACAAAATGGGGTAAGGAAAAGGCAGAAGAGAGAAAATATTGAAATTTAGAATGCAAATGGGGAAGGAAGTCAAACTTAATTTAAAGAAATTAATGGAGATAATTTGAGCAATAAGGACTTAATTTTGATAAAAAAAAATGGTGATTGAAAGGAAATGACTCTCCTCATGTGAAAATTGTGCTTTCATATAAATTAAACAGGTGAGGTAAAGATTAAAACAAAACTTGCAGATGACTTGGTCACATAAAAATTTAACATAGAAGGATCCATATTGGTGCAAGTGACTCTACAATACTCAAACTCAAATTAATTTAATTTAATTGTGAGTTCTAAACATTGAAAATCCTGTCCAAATAAAAGAAAAAGAAAAAGTATTGTAGTTAGTTACCCAATAACGAGTCTTGGAACAATATAACGAACCCGTCCCATTATACAGGAGTCAAAGTCATATGTAACCTGAGAAACATAAGCATAAGGTTATACTTCTTTCTTTTGTAGCTCCATTATGAACAACAATTTTTTGTTCTCTAAAATATAAGCAAAACTTATTTATCTATATTTTATTTACAGACACTCTCAAATATACTCTTAATTTAATAGGGTTAAGAATTTTTTTTATTTGATATCAAATTTCAACGAAGAATAATTTAAAAAAAATATTTGTTTTTTAATTAAAAATAACACAATTTAATAAAGTTAATCAATCTTTTCAATAAGTATAAAATATTTTTTTCTTCTTATATTCGAGACGTATTTATTAAAATTATGAAAAAATACTTGCAAAACCATAAGAGAAAACTAAAATGGAAAAGCAAAGGAAACCATAAATTGTGCTTTAGTCCAATATGCTTACCCATATCCAAAAGAAAAATGCAATCTCAAAAGCATTTTGGAAGAGGATGAAGTGAATCAAGAAGAGGACAATGTGGGGCCGATTAAACCAAAAGTGATCATCTCTTGGTTGAACAACTAATTCACCTTCTATGGCGGAATGCTTCTCAGCTACTTCATGAGCTAATTGAGTTATGACATGCTCTAACTTAGTACCCACAGCAAGTAGAAGCTGAAGAATTCAAATTAATCAGCAAAATAAAAAGTTAAATGAAGAGGAAGATTTAAACAAGGCTGGGAGACAAACAATTAGAAAATAAATACATCAACTTGTATGCATAGTGAATTTATGGGTAGACATGCCTATGCATACACTGTATACAAAAACCAAATGATAGAAGAGAAACATTTGTATTAATACATGACTCTTCTATAGGTAAAATTTTAATTATGGAAAACAGAAAAAGAAATTTAACAAACGATTGAAAAATTAAGCGTTAAATTTAATCAGGAATATAGAAATTTAACTAGTAAAGTATGTTGCTTACTATGGGGAAATAATTACCGATCCTACAAGAACATCCAATTCCATCCATTTATTACCACCTCTAAGAGAAAGGATAGATATATTATTAAGTATTAACACATGACATGTTACACTAATTTAATTGTAACCGGATTTAGGATTTTTTAGACCAATTTCCTACAAGCCATGATGAAACAGTTTTGCTCTTGAATTGTACTTATCCAGAAATTAAGATATGATGTACATGTGCTAGCGGTTTGAGTAAAATAAACGTACACAGAAAAGAACCAAAATTTATCAATATACTTACAATGAGAGGAATGAAAGAAATCCAGAAATATGCGTGCCAGCCTGGAAAAGTAAACCAAGCATCTTAATTTTGAGAGTAGAGTAAATTAATTTTCTTTGACTGGAAAAGCCAAAACATGCAATTGAACTACCACTCCTTATAGACAAAGGTATCATTGTTGTTAATGATGCTCATTGATCACACTTGAAATTAATTACACACATAAAATCCTTCACTCTTTTTATGTGCACGAATATTTTATTTAAATTTATTTCATCAACAAAAGCACAAAAAGAGATTAGTCGGAAATTGCTACATTTTAAAATGTCACATGGTATAAAATTACCCACAAAATTGATCACTTAGATCAATGAATGGCATTAAGTAGAAACACAAAACAGGTTCAGATCCCAGTTTTGGGCAGTACACAGAAGCTTCAAACATAGCAGAGCCAATTAGACTTATTGTTGGATAATTTCCGTTTTTAGTTGATAAGATATAATCTTATTTTTTATTTGATAAGATATAATCTTGCTTTTATTTGATAAGATATAATCTTATTTTTATTTGATAAGATATAATCTTGTTATTATTTGATAAGATATAAATCAAATAATATTTGATAGCTTAGGTCCAGCCCATTTCATCCTATAAATAGATGAGTAAGGGTGGAGGCAACACACACAGAAATTTGAGAGCCTCAAGTGACAGTCTTGAGTGATATATTTGAGCAAGCCACCGTGCCTGCATATTTGAGAGCTTAGAGTGAAACACTGTGAGCGTTTGAGTGACCACCATTGTTGGAGAGGTTGAGTGTATCACCACATTGGTGTGTTTTTGATTCATTGTAACCGATTATTGTTATAGTGGATTTTGATACTGGACTAGGTCCCGTGAGTTTTTCTTTTCTCACATTGAGGAAGGTTTTCTCACGTAAAACAAATTTAGATTGTCTCTCTCTCTCTCTCTTTTGATTTTATTTCCGCTTCCACAAATTGATTTGAGGGTCTGAAATACCCAACAGTGGTATCAGAGCCTGGTTCGACGGGTTCTGAAGGAGACGAGATGGAGACCAACGGTATCACCCACGACGGAGATATGTTCAAGTTGACTGCAGACAACTTTGCGTATTGGAGACCGATGATGGAAGATCATCTCTACTGCAAAGATTTATTTGAGCCCATTACCCTTGCTCAGAAATCGACTGGCAAAAGCGACAGGGAATGGGAGGTCCTGAGCCGTAAGGCGGTGGCCACGATCAGAAAATATATTGATAAAAGCCTCTTTGAGCACGTGTCCGAGTTCACGAATGCGTACGAATTATGGAACAAGCTAAAGTCCATGATTCAGAAGAAGACTCCTAGGAACAAAGCACACCTGGTTCGCCAACTTGTGAAGATAGAATACAAGGACGGGATGAGCATGATTGAACACCTCAGCACCTATAAAGGTATTGTGAATCAGTTGACCAAAGCCGAGATGAAGATTGATGACGAGTTGCAGGCTTTGTTGTTATTGAGTTCGTTGCCGGAAAGCTGGGATACTCTGGTAGTAACTTTGAGTAACTCGGCTCCTGATGGAAAATTGAAGATGGATGTTGTAACGAACAACATCCTGAATGAAGAAGCCAAGAGAAGAGAACAAGGTGTAACCAGCACGTTTGAGGCTAACGTTGCAGAGAATAGAAGAAATTCTGATTCCCGGGGTCGTAGCAAGAGCCGGGATCGAGGTGGACGAGATAGGTCCAAAGGCCGGTCAAGGCCAAAGCATGACTTGAAGTGCTTCTACTGTGGGAAGGTAGGACACAAGAGACTAGACTGCCGAGCTCTGCAGAATGACGAACAGAACTGCTGTGTGAAGCCGGATCAGATTGTTCCCAGAAAGAGAATTGAGAGGAGCACCACAACTGTGACTGCTAACCCGAATGCCGAGATATTCCTCCTTAGTGAGGAAATGTTGAACATTGCACATGATGATTGCACTTGGATTGTTGATTCTGGTGCCTCGTTCCACGTCACCCCACATGAGGAATTCTTTTCTGCTTACAGGAAGGGAGATTATGGTGTCGTGAAGATGGGAAATCAGGTGACCAGCAAGATTGTTGGTGTTGGTGATGTAACCCTGACCACAGATATAGGGTGCTGATTTATGCTGAAAGATGTGAGGCATGTACCTGACATGCGTTTGAATTTGATCTAGGTTAGAAAACTAGATGATGCCGGGTCAGTGAATTACTTTGGTGAAAGTAGATGGAAGCTGACCAAGGGGAGCTTGGTTGTGGCCCGAGGTAAGAAAGAAGGCTCCTTGTATGTGATGCAAGGAAGGACGATTGGTTTCTCCACCAATCGTCC
>CM023943.1:13551061-13562149 GCA_013407115.1 Glycine latifolia
TTGACCAGCAACAAGCTGATGATGACCGAGATACTGAGGTTCGAGTTGATGTAGAGAACCGTGATGCACCGGGTTCTCAAGCGGCTGAAGAAGAACAGCCGAGATACCCCACTAGAGACAGAAGACCATCTACAAGGTACTCTTCTGATGAATATGCCATCATTGCTGAAGATGGTGAGCCTCAGAGTTATTATGAGGCCGTGATGAGCTCAGACAAAGAAGAATGGTTGAAGGCAATGCAGGACGAGATGAATTCCTTGCATGAGAATCAGACTTATAAGTTGACTGAGTTACCTAAAGGAAGACGAGCTCTGAAGAACAAGTGGGTGTACAAGATCAAACCTGAAGAGAACGGGCAGAAGCCGAGATACAAAGCCCGGATTGTAGTGAAAGACTGCAATCAGAAGAAATGCATTGATTTTGAAGAGATCTTCTCTCCTGTTGTGAAGATGACCTCAGTATGGATTGTGTTAGCTATGGCAACTACAATGGAACTCAAGGTAGAACAGATGGATGTGAAGACCGCATTCCTTCACGGTGAGTTGGAGGAGGAGATATATATGGAGCAACCTGAAGGGTTCCGAGCTCCAGGATGCGACGGTATGGTATACCGATTGAAGAAGAGTCTCTATGGCTTGAAGCAAGCACCTCGGCAGTGGTACAGGAAGTTTGATTCCTTCATGACAGAACATAAGTTCATGAAGACGGAGGTCGACCATTGTGTATTTGAGAAGAGGTATGAAAATGGAGACTTCCTGATCCTTCTGTTATATGTTGACAATATGTTGATTGTAGGGCAAAGCAAAGAGAAGATTGCCGCCTTGAAGAAGGCATTGAGCTCATCCTTCGCTATGAAGGACCTTGGCCCTGCAAGATAGATTCTCGGAATGAAGATCACCCGAGATAGAAAGAAGAAGCTACTGTGGCTAAGTCAAGAAAAATATGTTAAGAAGATCTTGAAGAGATTCAGCATGGACAAAGCCAAGACAGTTAGCACCCCCTTGGCTGGGCACATGAAGCTGAGTAAGAAGCAGTGTCCAAGATCTGATGAAGACAGAAAAGAGATGCTGAAGATCCCGTACCAATCCGCCGTCGGAAGTTTGATGTATGCAATGGTTTGCACAAGACCTGATCTGGCGTTTGCAGTTGGAATGGTGAGCCAGTTTCTTTCAGACCCCGACAGAGAGCACTGGGAAGTAGTGAAGTGGATCTTCAGGTACTTGAAAGGTACATCTGATTTTTGACTCCGATTTGGAGAAGGTGAAGCCGAGCTGCAAGGCTACTCGGATGTCGATTTAGGGGGAGATTCCGACTCGAGGAAGTCGACGACTGGATATTTGATGAGATTTGCTGGAGGAGCAGTCTTTTGGCAATCAAAATTGCAGAAGTCTGTGACACTTTCAACGACCGAGGCCGAGTACATTGCCATGACCGAGGCAAGCAAGGAGATGCTGTGGATGAAGAAGTTCCTCATGGAACTCGGCCATGAACAAGATAAGTACGAGCTGATGTGTGACAACCAGAGCGCAATTCATCTTGCGAAGAACTCGACCTATCACTCCCGCACCAAACATATTGATGTGAGATATTACTGGATCCGGGATGTGGTGGAGGCTGAACAGCTCGAACTTGGCAAAGTGCACACCAATTTGAACTGGTCTGATATGATGACCAAACCGGTACTAGCATGGAAATTTGAAGATTGTTGTGAAGGAGCTGGGCTGATGAATTCAGCACATTGAAGCCAAGAAAGAAGACCGGCTTGTTGAAGGTGAAGACCCCGGTCTCACTGAAAAACGGAAGGGGGAGATTTGTTGGATAATTTCCATTTTTAGTTGATAAGATATAATCTTGTTTTTTATTTGATAAGATATAATCTTGCTTTTATTTGATAAGATATAATCTTGTTTTTATTTGATAAGATATAATCTTGTTATTATTTGATAAGATATAAATCAAATAATATTTGATAGCTTAGGCCCAGCCCATTTCATCCTATAAATAGATGAGTAAGGGTGGAGGCAAGACACACAGAAATTTGAGAGCCTCAAGTGACAGTCTTGAGTGATATATTTGAGCAAGCCACCGTGCCTGCATATTTGAGAGCTTAGAGTGAAACACTGTGAGCGTTTGAGTGACCACCATTGTTGGAGAGGTTGAGTGTATCACCACATTGGTGTGTTTTTGATTCATTGTAACCGATTATTGTTATAGTGGATTTTGATACTGGACTAGGTCCCGTGAGTTTTTCTTTTCTCACATTGAGGAAAGTTTTCTCACGTAAAACAAATTCAGATTGTCTCTCTCTCTCTTTTGATTTTATTTCCGCTTTCGCAAATTGATTTGAAGGTCTGAAATACCCAATAGTTATATACTAACATGTACTCATTGGGTTAGGTGGGGTCATTGGGTTTATTATTAAAATAATAATAAAATAGAAAAAACTAAAAAAATGACCCCACCTAACCCAATGAGTACATGTTAGTATATAACTATTGGGTATTTCAGACCTTCAAATCAATTTGCGAAAGCGGAAATAAAATCAAAAGAGAGAGAGAGACAATCTGAATTTGTTTTATTAACTATATTGGATGGATTCAGGTATGAGATTTTCAAACCCGATTCCCAACTTGACAAATCCATGAACCCAACACAATCAAAATTTTTGGTTGGATCACATCAAATTAGTTGGGTCAAGTATACCCATGATTACCATGCATATCCATCCATGTTGTCAAGAAACCACAAAATTATAGTAAAAATAAATAAATGGGGTTCAGTGTGATTGACAACAAAAAATGAGTCACTGTTAAAATTGCAATTTCTCTGGTCTAAAAGTATGTAATCAACTTATAACCGTAGTATTCAATTCATAAAAAAAATCAAGAATAACTGTTTTAAGTAGAAATTATAGATAACATGGAGTGAAATGTTAATCATAGGACATATTCCAAGTCTAGTAGCTTACCATGGACATTAAGCAACATGAAGATGACCACAAAGATCCAAAGATACCAACTGCAACCATGTAATTATAAATTATAATCATAACTACAAAGAATATAAAACTTACACAATAGGCTAAACAACAAAGAAAGTTTGAGCAATTAATGGATGAAGGTTTGTGATAATTATAAAAGCTTAAATAATTACTAGAGAATTATTCTTCAGAAGCATATACCTTATACCAACAACTTTCTTGAAATCATCTTCAAGGGCACGAATCATGTATTTATGAAAATTAAACTTTGGATTTCCTTTGCAGTGGGTCTAAAACAGAGATACAAAATAGATAATATCATGAATCAATCATAGAAGTTACAGCCTAATAGGACGCCCAAGGTAGAGCTAATAATTTTACAGCACATTAAAATCTTACCATAATGAAACCAAGCCTTAATGTCACATAATCTAATTTGGTCACAGATCCATAAAATTGCTTGAAAAATGATTTCTGAAAGAAACAGGAAAAATGAGAAAGAATTACAATAATGTCAATAATAAACATGACATAGTTACATGGCCATAATTTCTATAGTTACTAGTATGTATTGTCTATACTCTATAGTAAGGATCAATCACAATTTTTTAACCCCTTAAAAAAATTCTCATTTGGTAAATGAAGCTAGACTGGATCAGAGACAGTGAACCAAAGAAATTTAGCTTGTGTATGCTTGCATTATACAACTTGTAATGGAAATGGTGGCATTAGTGTGTCTTCAAATGAAAGGATTAGAAAGGGATTTAGCATAAGTATATATATCCTCTATTTTATCAAAGTTTAAGACCAATAAATACTTATAAAAACCTTACCACCCAACCCAGAACAGCAGAATCTTTGCCAAGACCATTAAAACGATCCTGGATAAAAGCATGTTGGTGAACATGAGTCACTGTTGGTTCCAAAACTGCATTAAACCAATATGCATATAAAGATCAGTTAGCAGAGGGTTGGATGGCTTATACGAAGTTCAATACTAAGCATATTGTGCTAATCTAATCTAATGTGGTGCATATTAGCATTTAAAGTTTCATGTTGGTCACTCAAAGAGGCATAAATTGAAGCGATTGAAACATACGTAAAATAAGAGATTGGTTATGACTTATGAGATAGTTTTTCAGAAATTCAATTACCAACATAATTTGTGAAAAACTTATCAACTTAGACTTTGCCACATTGAATTTTTTCTCTCATTTTTTGTACATTTTCTTGTAAGAAATGAAGGCCATATTTCATTTATGTTGTTTTGGAATAGATTTTGATGAAAGAATACAAAGCTCATCCAAACTGATTGGTGCATACATGCATTGGAAGTTTCATGTTAGCCATTCAAAAGACATACATTAAAGAGATTAAAACGGTTTTAAACTGAAAGATCAGTTATAAAAGGGAAAATCAAGTAAAATATTGAGTTTTTCAGTATGTAATTGAAATTTAAACTGATGGGATAACTGAGGGGATACTCCCGCTTCAATTTTTATATACGATGATTATAATAGATGTTTTAAAAATTAGCAATCACAAACAGAAATTTGGCCTATAGGATCATGATGATTTGAAAGGCATAGTGTTTGATGGCTACCATACTCCATAGGTTAATGGAATAATTGAAGATAGATAAAGTAACTAATTAGTATATCTGTATACCTGGTTGTGTTTCATTTTTAATGTCATTGCTAATAGAGTCTTCCCAGTGTTTCCACTCACGTATCTGTTAATCAGAGTTAATTATTAGTACTGAAAAAAAGAGCTTTCATCAAGCACATCTTATAATAAAGCATATTATGCACTCACTTTTAGCCCTCCAAAAACAACAGTGAGAACACAAAATGTGACATGGGCCACAGCTAGGACAAAAATAAATGTATGAAGGTGATGCAGTGCCTCCACAGATAATAGAGGAACCTTGCCCTGAAAACAAAATTTAATACTTTGGTTAGGCACATGGAATAAAATTGAATACCAAAGGCATAAAAATGAGAAATCATTAAATAAAAACTGAATATGATAATTGAAACAACTAAGCTTTTATCCCACTAGATGAGATCGGCTACATGGATCACACGACGTCATTTGACACGGTTAAAAATCAAAGTTTCAAGAATATTATTATTAAGCTTGAGATCTCCCTTGATAATCGAAAGGAAGATATAACATGCATTTTATTCTAGGTTTCAATACCTTCCTAGCACAGTGTCCAAGTTTTTCTCCTGTTGCTGGTTGGTGATCGTCATTCTCACTCTCACTCTCAGCTAAAAGGCGCCTAGCAGTGCCAGAAATATCAGAGAAAGAGAAAAAAGTCTGTAAATGTGATGTGGTTTTTGTTAATTCTTCCTTTCCTTTATCCTTTAGACTGCAAGGAAGCATATGGTGAGTCCAACCCACTGGAACACAAATTCTGATTATCCCATTTTGTGTTATTGTCAGTAGCAGAGAAATAAAGCCCAACAGCATCAACTCTGAAACGAAAACAGAAAACAGAAAAGGAAAAAAATATTGCAAAATTAATCACATCCCGTTTTTCATAACAGAAGTCCCTGCATACCCATTAATCATTAAGAAGAATTTGGTGCATTCTTGAATCAAAATTAGAGTTTTATCTCAATAACTCATGCCTACTTATTGCGGTGAAACTCTAATTTGAGAACCAAACCAAAAAGCCAAAAAGCATGTGGAAATCAAATTGTTCACATCATCCCATTTAGCCTATGAAATTGATCACATCACATTTTTCATATGGAAATCTCTACATACACATTAAAAATTAAGAAAAATAAAATTAGGAAATCAATTCGTCGATAATTAACCATTTTTCATGGCTGATCAGTCACGAATTTCTCACCATCAGATACACTCATGAATAAAAATTAGACTATGGGAGATAAAAGATTAACTCAGTGGTTGGGAAAGGATGAAGGCAGAAGGGAGGGGGGAGAGGTCACGGGTTCAAATTCCCTAACAGACATTTCTAATCAAAACTAACAAACTAAAATTTGCCAATAAAAAAAATAAAAAAAACTTTGGTTGACTTCATCACTCAAGTTAGTCTTGCTTGCAAAACTCTAACTTTGAGAACCACACCAAAAGAACAAAAGCATGTATAGTTTGACCACTTTCAAAGGTTTCTTGTAAAATTGATCATATATACATATCTCATTTAATAAAAAAAATGATAAGAAAGGAAAAAAAAAAAGTACCTTCTTTAATTTTTTGCAGGGCTTCATAGAGTGGCTTCTGATTCTTCCTCTTGAGAAACCTCCCTCCATAGTGAAGAAACCTTTCAGCAGCAAATGAAGCAGCAACAATCACAGAACAAACAACAGCAACAACCCAAGTGGGAGTGAATTCCAAATTGTTCCCTTCTTCACCTCCACCACCCATTTTCTCTTCACTCTTCTAAACCTCTTTCTCTGGCTCTATATATATATATAACTCTTCTACTCTCTCCTATTGTGTTAATTTCAATTTTCTGTGTGGCAAGTGGAAACTATTCAATACCCTTTTGGCTCAATAACTCGTCACATTCAAAATATTTAATTGTGCTGAGGTTTGAACTCTGAAAGCTCGAATTTATTATTGTCTTTGGATTGTAGGGTGTTCATTTTGCAAAGCCCGCGGTTAAGGTGACTTTTGACGTATGAACGTGTTACAACAACTACTATACTCTCACGATTCAATTAATGCTATCTATGTAGTATAATGTATCTGATTCCGTTTAAATTATTGTCCATTTATATTGTTTTTTTAACCTTGCATACGCGCTTCTTTCTTATTTAGTGCAAAAGACCAAGTGATTGGTCGATCACGTTGGTTAACTTTATTATATTACAATGACTGATTTGGTGCTTTAAATTTTTAAGAGGGTATCAATGTCTTTTCACCACGGATCAATGGAAAATAAGTTGTATTTGAACGTGTAAAATGGTTTAAATATTTAATTTAATAAAATAAGTAATTTTTTTATTTTATTAATGTGTTTGTCTAAACTATTTGTACTTAAAATAAATAATTTTATGTTTATTTTAAGAAACAAATCATATAAATTTATTAAAAATACTTTTAAAAATAACTTATTTTAAAGTTATGTTTTAAAATTTAAACAAGTTACCCTAATCAGAATTCATTAAATAAGTTTATTAACTTTTACAATAAAATATTAAAATTTATATCATGGTGATTTTAAACTTTAACTATTAGACATTAATTGTATCATAAATGAGTTATAATTTAATTTTATTGGTGTTTTATTATAAAAATTCCATCAAATTTTTTAATTCAATGTCAAGCATAAAAAATATGCAACTGTAAATAGAATGAGTAATAATATTCAGCAAAAACAAGAATGAGTAATAAAAAATAACAGTCATTTAGCAAACTATCTTAAACAATAAGCAATAATATCAGTTTCCAGTTTTTTCTTTATAGAAATTATCGGTTCCAGTTATTGATAAAGTAAAAATTATTAGTATGTGTGTTTAAAATTTATTAGTCTATTTAAAAAAGGTATTAATACCCTTTGAAATGTGCAAGCACGGTAAAAAGTTGTAAAAAATAAATAAATAAAAAAAGATAAAAAAAGAATTTGATGTGTACATAAGAACAACTCTGAGAGGTTGTATCTGGATTCTGTCGTTTATGTCTGAAATTCCGAGAAGCTGACTCTCTCAACTGAAAAACGAACAATCAGGCCACATTTTCATTGTATTTTCCAAATAGAATAGAGCTTCAAAATAAAATAAATAATTGATCATATGAAAGGAACTTGACTTTGCCCGCATTAACCGGTAATTTTGTCTTTTCTGATCCTTACAATCAACAGTCATCTAGAATATCACTTCAGTGTGTTTCTAATTCTAATATTTGTTCTTATAAATTTGACCTTTTTAATCAATTTACAAAATTAAGAAATTTAGGTAGATACTATATTTGCTAATAGTTTTTAATTTTTTTCAAAATTACCTTTATCTATTTTGTTGGTCAACAAAAAACCCACCTTTAAAATTATTGACTTTTCTTTCTCTTAATTTTTTCACTATATTAATTTCCAATTAAATTCATTAATTAATGGCTTCATGCATCTCATTTGAGGATTTTTTTTTATAAAAATAAATTAATTTAGTAAGCAATTTGAATGGTGTCTTTTCTTTACAGAAATTAACGGATATCTTATAAAAAGAAATCAAGATTAATTTTCTAAAAAATTCCTATAAAAAGGATGGAAATAATAACTCTCAAGCGCGTGAGAAAATGTTTACGTAGGAATGTTGGGGCTGTAGTCATATTTGGAATGTCCGATGAATGACTCAATCCTATTTAGAGGAATATTCATATGTGGGATATGTCTTCACTCTTAAAGAACTTTTTTTTCTCTTTATGCAAAATACTTATAACGAAAAAAATAGATATTTAAGACTTTAAGATTTAAATGATTTCAGATATAATAATATAACTTCTTATTTTTAAAGGTAAAATAATATGTTATTATACTTTACTTTTTTAAAATAAAATACGTGACTTCATTGACTAGAGTTGAATTATATTATTATATTTTTTTAAGTTAAAAAATAATTTTGAACTTGTTTTTCCTTAAATCTTTTTTCCATTTAAAATATTTTTCTAGTTTTAAATCAATATTTAATTATAAAGACCGATTTACAAAAATTTAAAAGAAGAAATTAAAAAAAGTGACATATATATAATAAATAAATTATGAAATTGTATTTATTTTTAAAAAAATAATCAATCAATTATATATTATATAAGAAGGTTTTGTTATATAGGCAGATTGATGTGACATTACTATATTTATTTTTTCGCCTAAGTTTCATCATTTTTTGTTTTTTAATTAATAAAATATTATATTTAATTATAATAATTAATTTTAGCATATAAATAGATAGATTTTAGTTATGTAATGGATTTTAGATTTATGTTAGGCCTAATTTAAACGTTTTTTCAAAGAAGAAAGATGCTACGCCTCCAAAAAAATCCATTGACCTTTTTTGGGAAAAAAAATTGTAACAATATATAGATACCTCTATATATCAAACAACTTATTAATATTTATTTGTTATTATATTTTTCTTTATCTTTTTCTTCTTATCATATATATATATATATATATATATATATATATATATATATATATATGTATATATTATCGTATGACCTGTAAAACTTGACACATACTTGGCTCATGGGACCTCCACATGCTCAAATCACAACAATCCTCAACTACCAGAGACGTTTTACTGATCCTAGCGAGAGGCACATAAACACCTTAGAGTACTACTCACTTGCTCGTTGTAATCCCTTTTGTAGGTACCTCCTCCCACCTCAACATCGAAGATTAGAGATTCCACTAAGAAGAGGATGACCAGATAGCTCGGTCGGACCTCATCGAAACTCAAAAGGAACATTTGGCGCCCATTATGGGGTTGAGGAAAACTCTCCTACGACCGCAAAATGGTAGCAACAAGGAGAGGCAACCCCCAGTTCATTTGTGCACTCCACACGAGCCAAGACATTAGCCATACGAGAAATTCGAGAGCAAATGAAACAATTATTAAAGAAAATGGAGGCTGATTTGGAGACCTTGAAACAACAGCTTGAGGCAAACATGCGACAATTAAGGGAGGAAAACTTGAACCTTAGAGCCCGGCTTACAATCCAGCACCCACCTCCTCCACCTCACTCTCGTCCCCATCATACCCACCTATGCCAAGACACATACCCAAGAAAGTCACACTCAAAATTTTCCTCCTATAACCACCACGAGCAACCTCCAATCACTCTTGATTCATATCACTCAACACCCACCATGGTGTCATTCACTAGCACCCTTTCATAGATGGCATCACGGCTACCTCCCTACCCATAACTTGGAAACCCTTGAACATTGAAATGATGGTACCTCGAATCCCAACAAACACTTAGAAGCATTCACCACACAAGTCAATTTGTACTCAAATGACGACACCGTGATGTGCAAGGTATTTCCCGCTTCCCTCAAAGGGTCGACACTGACATGGTATAGATGCTTACCCCCACGATCCATTGACTCTTTCTTCACCTTAGCCCAACGTTTTAGAGCGCAATATGCAACCAGTCGCCTCACCACATCACATATGTCGCTTTGGTCAACCTCTACCAAGCTAATGACAAGTCATTGCGGTCTTTCATGGAGAGGTATGTTGCCATCTTTGTTAGAATCAGAGACCACAATCCTAGTGATGCACTATATTCTATGATCACGACGCTCAAGCTAGGACCATCTGATGATAGCCTTTGCCGGAAGCAACCCAAAATCTGGACGAGCTTCGAGCCCGAGCTGCAGGATACATCCAAATGGAGGAGCTATCAGTCTTTAACAATCGAGTACGTTCGACGGAGCATAAAAAAGACAACCACAACAAGGACTGAACGAAACCCATCAAGGACAAATCCTTCAAAAAGTCAAGCTGACAGCCAAAGTAGCAACGCTACATGCCATTAAACTTCAGTTGAGCACGTTTACTCGAGGAAGCATTCAACATGGAAATCCTATCCTTACCACCTCCGACAAGGTCGGTCAACTTAGCCTATAGAACAAAGACGTGTCGATATCATCAAAACTTTGGCCATACCACAAAGGAATGTGTGGCCTTGAAGGACATGATAGAGGAGGTAATACAGGAGGGTGCCCTTGCCAATTATATCTATACCCCTAACAACAACGAAGGCGGTTACCGAGGTCATGGTTTGTGTAACACCCCGTATGTATCAGATGTATTATCAGTTATTTAATCAGATTAGCGTGGTAATTAATTTAAAATCAATTAATTAAAACCAATGGAAGCGTTTTAATAAAAACATGACATCATCGTCATTTCCTTTCAAAACCATATTCCTGATTCATCATGTATGGTAAGTATCCATAATTCCTATTACGAATGCCAAGGCACCACAACAAGCCTTTACGATCCAGATAACATAAAGAACGGCAGGTAAAACAATAATTTTCTTCTCGATACATCAGGGGAATCAGAAGCCACATGTATATATATATATATATATATATATATATATATATATATATATATATATAT
>CM023943.1:13562848-13592404 GCA_013407115.1 Glycine latifolia
TAAAGGGGTAGCTCCCGATGGGAGCTACCCCTTTACACATGGATGCACGTATATGGCACCTCCGAGAATAGGCTTCAACCACGACGGGACCACCTATTTCTGGTCTTAAGGGATCATACACCCTTTACATGAGCAAACCGACTAGGAGTTACGCTCTACTCCTAGGGAGGTCCATATCTATCTAACTGACCAGAAAATTTATCCGAAAGGCAACCATATAAAAGGCATAGAAACAAGTATACATATTATCATGAGGAAAGCTGTAACATCCAATTCAATGCATATGAACCATGTATGCAACCATCACTCTCTCGGAGTATGGTGGAACTCAGGCAATGGAAAACGCTCCCAAGAACAAAGAACTTACCTTGAAAAACAGTGCTCTGCTGTCCACTCCCTGAACCGTGGTCTCTGCCACTGACACCCTCGGTGTCATGCCCTATACAAAGGCACACAAGTAATCAACAATGGTTCTCAACAGTTAGACTGAAAGAAACGCTATTCTTTTCCATTTAACCTCTTTTTTCTCTATTTTCAAGTTATAAGAACTAGTCACCTAATTGGTGACTTACAGACCCCTAGAAGGATCTATCTCGGTCTAACCAAGGAACTAGAGTCTCCCTAAGACTCTGCATAAACCAATCTAAAGAGTTCAAAACTCTATCCATGCCACATTTCAACGATTATCAAGGTGGCTAAAATGGTTACTTCAACACATTTTCACCGTTTATATAATCTCCTACACACATCTTGTGAAGGCATCAAGGCCCAAACATGCCATAATATCATCAATTTAACCAACATTCTTCCTACACATACATTCCTCATAACCAAATTTCCAAAATCCATAAAAATTACATTTGAAGGCTAAAACTTCATCACAACAACCTCCTAAGCATACTTTTCCAAATGACCCAAGCCTAATTTCAGCTCTAACTCAAATACGTCACTATTCATCTCAAGAACAAATTCTTAAATAATAGGTAAAACTTGTATTTCTTACCTCTAAAACGACAAGGAAGGCTAGAGGGCAACTCCTCCAAGCTTGAATGTCCTTAAAGCGCCTTCTTTCCCTTCCAAAACGAAACTTTGAGAAATTCCCTAGAGAACATGATCTCTTCGTTTGATGGTTTTCAATGAAAACTAATGTTGGAATCTAGCTCATTGAGTAGTTCCCTTCAACTTTCATGTTGGAAGTGAAGTGTTTTGGTCAATGGTTGAGTGGTTATGGAGCTTCTCAAGCTCATTAATGGAGGAAATCGCACAAGGAAGAAGAAGGTGAAGTTTTGGGCCAAAAAATCGTGAGAAATGGTCTTTTACAGTGACCTGTTCATGTTCCCGTGCTAATGGCGCTGTCCAGAGGTCTGAACGTGCTCCTGGCGCTAATCGCGCCACACTGGCGCTAACTGCCCTGGATTCCAGTGAAAATTGGTCATTTGGCGCTATTCGCATCGGAAACCAAAGCCCACAACCAAAATTTTTTTTTAGCCTTAGTTATTATAGTTTGGGTCATGGAGGCCAAGGACAACAATCCCACGATGATAGGCTAGAACAAATCAATGATAAGCTAGATAAAATCGACACCTTAGCAGTCGGTGAAGGGGGAGATGCAAAGTCATCAACACCATTACATGCGGCTTCGCTGGCGAAGGTAGCACCAAGATGGCTTGGAAAAAGGAACTTACACACCATCAAAAGCATGAACCACATTTCCGCAACGAGCTTGTGGAGATCAATCCCATCAATAACATTCATCGACAATGACTTCACAGGAGTTGATCCCGAGTAAGACAACCCAATGGTGATTACCGCTGGCATCGTCAATTGGGACGTCAGAAAAGTCCTGATAAACAGAGTCAGCTCGGTCGACATACTTTTTTGGTCCACTTTTCAAAGGTTACACATCTCACATAAGCTCATAAAACCTCATCTCGAACCCTTGATCGATTTTGCAGGGGGCAAGTCCACACCCACGGTGCAGTAGAGTTGGCGACCACCTTCAGAAGAGGAGAGTTGTCGTGAATGTTATTCATCTAGTACATTTTCATCCACGCCAATACCTCCTACAACATTTTTATCAGCAAAACGAAGTTGAATGCCTTAGACACGATCGTCTCGATGCCCCATCTCGCAATGAATTTCCCCAACCAAAGTGGCAACATAGTCACTATCAAAGCAGACCAAGTTGAAGCCCGCAAATGTTACGCCAAAAGCCTACTTGTCAAGCTCTACAAACTCACCCCAGCGAAGCTCGCCAATGTAGCAAATTTCAATCATGTGGAAAGCGCTACACTAAGATGGGACAATCTCAATCAAGGAAAGATGAGGAAGACATGAGGCCAACACTAACTGAGGAGTTGCGCTGTTTCCAACTTGGTAAGGAGCCATACCAATGCACCAATATGGGGGAAAGACTTGATGAGCACCTTAAGAGATAGATCGAGGACGTGCTGACATAGAATGCTGGTCTTTTCACATGGAGCACCACTAACATGCCTAGCATAGACCCTAATTTCGTATCCCACAAACTCTCCATTTTTCGAAGCCAAACCCATGGCACAGTGGCGACAGAAGTTCAATGAGGAGCGTCGACGAGATGTAAAGGAAGAAACTGAAAAGTTAATCAAAGTCAATTTCATCAGAGAAGTTGCATACTCGTAATGGTTGTCCAACATCATGATGGTCAAGAAATCCAATGGGAAAATGAGGATGCGCATTGACTACACCAACCTTAACAAGGCTTGCTTGAAGGATGCGTACCTGTTTTCCAGTATCTATCGACTAGTCAATAGACCCTGTGGATACCGAATTCTGAGTTTCCTCGATCCATACTCGGGCTACAATCAGATCAAGATGTACCCACCAGACAAAAGCAAGATGGTATTCATCACCGAAGATGCCAACTTCTGCTACAAAGTTATGTACTTCAATTTGAAGAATGCTGATACCACATACCAAAGACTAATGGGAAAAGTCTTCAAAGACCTACTCAAAAAAATATCGAGGTCTATATCAACTATATAGTCGTAAAGTCATCCGACCCCAACGATCATCCAAAAGACTTGGCGAAAATATTCTCTGAACTTCAAAATCACAACATGCAGCTGAACCCAGAGAAATGCGTCTTTGGGGTCAAAGGGGGTATGTTCCTTGGTTTATGATCACTTGTAGGGGGATCGAGGCCAACCCAAACAAATGCAAAGCATTCATTGCCATGCCCAGCCCGCAAAACCTGAAGGAAGTATAGAAGTTGATTGGTAGACTGGTGGCTCTATCTCGATTTCTACTAAGAATGACTGAGAAGGCGAAGCCTTTTTTCCGACACTGAAATAGCCAACTGACTTCCATTGGGACCAAAATTGTGAACCAATGTTTACCGATTTCAATATTTTTCTTGCCACTTTGCCCATCCTTACTCAGCCCATGTCTAGAGCCGAGTTGTTGCTATATTTATCCATTTCGGACTCGACAATAAGCTCGACTCTCTTAGAGGAAGAAGACAGAAAGCAGATGCCGATTTACTACACTAGGTGGGTACTCCAAGGAGTAAAAAATGCTACCAAATGATCGAAAAGCTCACCTTGGAACTAATTCATTCTGCCAGGTTATGGTAAAAATGAGTACTTTAAGGCGGTTACGACAATATTTTTAGAGTCACTAGGTTACGATAAAAACCGACCACCCCTCAAGCAAGTACTCAGAATGTCAGACCTTGTAGGATGAATGGTAGCATGGTCGATCGAGCTTTCCGAGTTTGGCTTACGATTCAAACCTTGAGGCCCCATCTAAGGACAACAGTGAAGGCTGGTGGACTCTGTATGTGGACGGAGCCTCCAATAACAAAGGTAGCAGTGTGGGCGTAACCCTTGAAGGACCAGATAATGTCTTCATCGAATAGTCAATATAATAAAGTTCGACTGGAAGGCTTCAAACAACCAAGCAGAGTACGAAGCTCTCATTGCAGGACTAAAGCTAGCGATCGAGGTCGAAATAAAGAAGTTGAGGTGCAGGAGCAATTCTAAGCTCGTCACTATGCAGGTTAATGAGGTAAGCCAGAGAGACATATATGCAGAAGTACTACCACCTAGTAAAACCACTCTTGGAGCATATTGAGTAGAAAGAACTAGTCCATGTCGACAAGGAATAGAACGACCAAGCTGATGCTTTAGCCCACCTAGCGAGCACTAAGAGATTAGGTCAGCATCGAATGTTTATCTAGGAGACCCTCGCCTACTCCAGCATTGTTGTTACTAAGGTCTGCTCAAGTGGAATTGCTCCCAATGGATGGATTTCTCCCATATGGACCTACTGTTAACTCTTTGGCAAGTGCACCAATTCGTCCAAGTAGTATTAAAATGGTAAATCCAAGTATCGAATCCACAAGGACTTCGATTGTACTCAGAGTTTGTATACATCTAATTTTCGAGCAATTGACGGACTAACTTTTGGTATTTACGAGGTGATAATGCATACATATGAATTCAATGTAAAATAAATTATAAATAGATCATGTGCAAGAGAGAAAACATAAACACTCGGAGAGGTGAGTTGACAGTTGATGTAGAATACGAAACATGTTGGGACTCAGCTTACCAAAACTACTCTTGATGCAATATTAAATATTTTTTGCCATTTAACATTATTTCACATATTACCTTTATCTCCTAACCTACTCTAGCCATGATTCCTCAAGTGGAACAGCCTAAATTACTTAATTTCATTTCAAATCCCTTAAGAGCTACATCAAATAATTTGCACTAAAAGTAAAGATGAATATTTTAGGCTAAATAATATCATTTTATCCCTAGATATGGATTATCTACATGTTTTTTTCAAGTTCTTAGATTAAAAACATTTTCCAATGCATAAACCCTATAACACTACATGTGAATGGATGATCAAACCACAAACATGACAATAAACTCATAAAAGAGACAATAATACAAAAATAACATTAAGTAGATAGTGAGAATCATTACATCAAGAGTGTTTGGTTGCTGAGCTCCCAACAATGAATGGTTTAGCCTCTGATTGTCATGAGAGACTTACAAATATAAAAAGGAAACGAGAGAAATGGAAGGAAATGGAAGAAAAAGGAAAAACAATGGCGTAAAGCAAGCTTCTAGGGAGTGGATGATATCTATTTTGTTTCAAGTTCTTATTTCCAATTTTCTTTTTCTTTTTTTTAGACATATATATATATATACACCAAAGGTACATTGTAGTTCTAGTCCTCTGTGTGCTTGTTACTCGCATCCCTACAAAAGAGTTTACCCTAAAGCACTTCCCCAAATTTGGAACAAATTTGCCTTGATCGATAACAATGCTCTCCTATACCTAAGTAGGGTACACATAATTTCATATGGTTTTTAGTTCAGGGTTCAAGAATAATATTCATTCATAGTTTAGGCTCAAAAGAGGTGCAAGGTATTCAACATTCATTTCCAACAGGGTTGGCTTTTTGGCTAAGTGGCTGAAATTAAATTAACCAACAAGGCATTGATTATATCCACATTATGTATATACTCAAACAGTTCAAGAATCATGCAAAATTGGAAAAGAAAATCCAATCGCTCTCTCACAGTTAAGATGCACACCACTCACACACATGGGCAGACCCAGGTTGAAGAGAAGGGGGCAAGTGCCCATCCTTAAATTTTGATGTGAAGTGTTGTACATGAGAAGGGCCTGAAGGGGTCAAGTGTGGTGCGGCGGTGCCACCCTTACCATGTACGAAATAGGTGCGGCGATGGTAACGTCAAGGACAAGGCTATTCACGTGGAAGAAGAGAGAGAACAACAAGAGGAGAGAAAAAAGAAGAGCCATAGCGGTGAAGATCTTCGTGGGTCTGAGGATGTATGGGAACTTCAAACTCCCCAAACACTGTGACAACAATGAAGTCCTTAAAGCTCTCTGTAACGAAGCTGGGTCTGGGTGGACCATTGAACTCGATGAAACCACTTACATCAAGGTACATTAACTCCATTTTTTCCTTTTTTTTTCTTTTCTTTTCGCTCACAATTTTAGCTACTTTAATTTAAGTATTTTTCTGTAGAGGAGTGTAGTAACACAATGATTTTATTTGGTTGAAGTAGGATCATGTCTTGTAAAAAAAATATTTGTAGTCTTAAAGAAAAAAATATATTTTTAAGATGGTATTGACAAATATTTAAAGTATGTTGATTAATAAATAAAAAATTAATTAAAAATACGATAAACTATTTGACAAAATTAAATATTATATTTTATTACAAAAATTTCATGTTTAATTGCTTGACACTTGTTAGCATTTTATTTTAATTATTTGAAAAATATTAAACAGTTTTTTTTGTAATATAATAATTTTGTTTATTAAATGCTTTTAATTGGTTATAGCTTAATATTATAATAATTATGTTTTGTTGTGTAATAAATACATTTTTTTAATATATGTAATGAAAAGTAATTATTTTAACCGTTAGGATAGTAATTAATGGGAAGAACATGAGATCTTACCACCACTTCCACCCAGCGGTGGTGGAAGGCACTAGCCAGTGACTGCTCAAGTACATCCTCTTCACAGTCCCGTACCTCCACGCCAAGACCCCGGTGAGAGTTCTTCCCAAACCACCGCAGCAGACACCAAGCTCCGCAGCAAGGGAGCACTGCAGGAGGAGCTCAGTGCCAACCATGTCACGGCTACAGCATCCTCAGAAGCGTGTTTCGCGCATCCTCCATTGACGAAAAAGAAGAGACACTCACGCAATTGCTTCTCCGACGTCATCGCGGGCCGGCCTCCATCACAGCTACGGTGTCCTTCGTCACGGCTATGTGCGTACCATGAGTGCCCACCCTTCATCAATTTCCTGGATTCGCCCCTGCTCACACAGTAACGTGAACATTTAGTTTTTCTTTCACAAGATTTTTTGTCATGCAAGCAAAGTGACTCACTCACGCACATTAATTCACAAAACCATTAATCCACAATATTGCATGCTCACTCAAGAATCATAAATTCACAACATCAACAAGACGCAAAATCTCAACAATGCAATTGATTTAACCGAAACATGCTTAAAAAGTGTTAACTATCAGAGTTAACCAAAACATATCGTCAAATTAAATTGTCTATCATGCAAAATTAAATGAAATGTAAACTGCAGAAATAAAATGTCATAAACACAAAAAAATAAAGATAAGTCCAGAAAAAATGGCAGGTCGACCATGGGTCCCAAGCTCCCTGAGCAGCTGTAACATCCACACTGTAGTCATCATCATCTCTAGCCTTTGCAACATCATCATCACGAGACGGTCCCTCGCTAGCTCCAGCTCCAAAGGCAGCACCCCCTGACAGAGGAAGGCCTATCCCCAAGCCAAGCAACTCCATCGAGAAAGTCCTCTGGCGTCATAACTGGCTGATGGAGAGAGAGCTGATGAAGACTATGCATAAGAAGATATTGTCCATGATGAAGGCTAGTCAGCATGGGAAGAAACTGCTCATGAGTAGATGATGAGTGTGGAGGAGGAGGGTTTTCCTGACGGGAAGCAGGCAGCACGAGCTCTCCGCGGCCCCGAAAAAGTGATAGATGGATCTACGGGGTTCTAGCAGTTCTTCCTAATGTAAGTTATGTTAATCATGGGGCTCAAGGACTCAAATGCAAGTGTGTCAGAATGGACACCCTTGGCATCACACAGGGCAATGATTAAGGCGAGGAAACCATGCTTGCGAAGAGATCATACTACCCAAGTCTGTATCTATCTGCATAACAATGTTGTAAATCAACCTAGCACAATCCATGTTCAGATCAGATGTGTGAGAAGTGGGTGCCAAGTTGAAGTAGGAGAGGATACTTCATGTCTGTGCGAAGGTAGTCATTTCCTTTCGTAAAATCTTTCACGGGGTACCCTCGGCGTTGGGAATAAAATGTCCGCCCGACAGACAAAGCTTGGCCCCAATGGCCTGTGGGTCCAATAGGTATGGTGGAACTGTGAAAAAGTAGTCAGCTGGTCATCCCCCTGTAGGACCACAAGTGTCTAGAGTAACTAGTTCAATGTTTGTTCGTCAAACCTAATCACCTTGCCCCGCATTTTGCACTACTTAGGTGATTTATCCTTGGGATCATAAATCTTGGAGTAGAACTCCTTCACCAAGGCCACATCGATATTGTTGCCAGCGGCCTTGTGAGCTTTCAGTCCCAGTGTCTCCTCCTGAGTTCATTCCAGAACTCATCGTACTACCCTGGCCTAATCTCAACATTCCTCTTAGGAAAGATATTATTGAGATGCATGTTCTTAGAATAACGAACCCATGCAACTTGGGAGTTGAACTTGGTGGAGTCCAAAAAGCCATGGACTGTATCAAGTTCTTGGATACGATTCTGAGAGGTGGACACACATCGTTTTCTAGAGGCCATATGCAAAAAAGATAGCAAAATGAAAGATGAAAGAAAAGTAAGAAACAATGAAGTCAAAGTCAAAAGTAGCAACACATAAAAAAAGGTAAACAGGGGTGGTGCGCTAAGCACACAGGTGCGCACTTAGCGCCCCTAAAACAAAACAAACACAAAAAGAAGGTGGGCTTAGCGCGAGATTAGACGCTAAGCCTAATTGGCGTAAAAAAACACAGCAATTAAGTTTGGCTTAGCTTACATGGCGCGCTTTGCCCAACACAAAAGTTACCAATATTGAGAATAATTGGGCTCAGCGCATAAGTGTACGCTAAGCCCAATTGGAATTAAATTCCTGATAGGGAGTTATTTGGGCTTAGCACGCCTGGTGTGCTTAGCCTAAGCAAAAGTTCAAAAATGCAAAGGGGTATTGGCTTAGTGTAATGGTGCACGCTAAGCCTACTGCACAGGGAATGCCAAAAGTCATGTAGGCTTAGCGCGTGGCTTGTGCTAAGCCCACTGGCAATAGCATAAAAAATGGGGTGGCCTGCTTAGCGCAAAAGCCTGGACTTGCGTGCTAAGACCAATTCGCGTAATAAGAGTTCCTAAGAGAAATTTGGGCTTAGCGCAAGGAGAAACCACTTTGTGTCTGACGTTGCAGTGCCCCAACACCTTCTACAGCTGTGCATTGCAGAAATGTGACCCACTGTCACTGATTAGTGCTCTTAGGACTCCAAAGCGGGAAAAGATGTTCTTCTAGAGGAACTTAATGACTGTTTTAGCGTCATTCTTTTGAATAGTAGCAGCTTCTACCCACTTGGAGACGTAATCCACAACAACTAAAATGTATTCATTACCATATGAAGATGGCAAAGGGGCTACAAAATCAATGCCCCAGAAATCAACCACATATACTTCAATGATATTCTACAGGGGCATCTCATTTCTTCTGGAAATAAATCCCGTTTTCTAGTACTGATCACAATATAGCACATGTTCATGGGCATCCTTGAAGATTGAAGGCCAGAAGAACTCAGATTGTAACATTTTTGCAGTTGTCCGGTCTCCGTTATAATGTCCTCCATAGGGTGAATTGTGACAATGCCACAATATACTCTTGGATTCTTCCTTTGTGACATACCTTCTCAACAAGTTGTCTGATCCAAGTTTGAATAGATGAGGATCATCCCACACATAGTAATTTGCATCTCGAAGAAAATGCTTCCGTTGATGCCAATTGAAATCAGCAAGAATGATCCTAGCTGCCTTGAAGTTGGCAATATCTACAAACCATGGCTGCTTACTTGTAGACAAAAGGGATTCATCTATAAACTGATCACGAATCTCTTTCTCTTTAAGAGTGACTTATTCATTGACCTATCTGGATGAGTGATTAGCTATAAGATTCTCGCACCTCTTCTTGTCTTTAATTTCAATGTCAAATTCTTGAAGCAACAACACTCATCTAATCAGTCTGGGCTTGGAGTCAGCCTTAGTCAGGAGATATTTAATAGCAGCATGATCTGTGAAAATGATGACCTTAGAGCCAATCAAGTATGACTTGAACTTCTAAAGTGCATAGACAATGGCTAGCAACTTTTTTTTGTAGTTGCATAATTAAGTTGTGCATCATTCAGAACCTTACTAGCATAATAGATAGAGTGAAACACCTTGTCTTTGCATTGTCCTAGCACTGCTCCCACAACATGGTCACTAGCATCAAACATCAGTTCAAACTCTTGACTCCAATTTGGAGCCATAATAAGAAAGGTGAATTGTTGGACCTTTACCAAGACATCCTTAACAACACCATATGGTTGTGTGGTAGATCGATATGTTAGTTGTAGAGTCATCCTGGTTGAAAATATCGTCAAATTGCCAATCCTTTGGCACATTGACAAAGGCAAAAAGTTAATGCTAGCCCCCAAATCAATGAGAGCCTTCCCAACAGATACCGTCCCAATGAAGCATGGAATGGTCACACTCCCAGGATCCTTGAATTTCTGCGTAGAAGCCTCTGAATAATGACACTACAAATTCCTTCTACCACAATACTATTGTTATTGATGCACTTACCCTTCTTGGTGAGAATATTTTTCAAGAACTTTGTACATTGGCATCTGTTGGAGAGCTTCACCAAAAGGAGTGGTGATTTCTAGCTTCTTGAAGATATCTAGGAATCGAGCAAAAATAGCGTTCTTTCTCCTTTATGGAAGGCACCAAGGGATATGGAACCTCTTTAGTATGTACAGTTGGTGCCCCACTTTTTGCTTCTCTTGCTAGCTGGCTCGTGGTCTTAGACATTAAGACCTCACCAGCCTTCTTCTAACCACTATTTTTTCTTCTTTTTCACTTTTCTCATCATTTTTTCTACTATTTTCTTCTCTCACTTTTCTCTCATTATTTTTAGCCTCTCTTTTTTTCTCTCACATCTTCTTCCTCGTTACTCATATCCTCCAACACTCCTTCAACTCTCTCTTCCCCCTCAAGACTCTCTTTTTTCTTACTTCTTGTGAGCACCACTTTGCAATCCTACTTTAGGTGTTTTTTTCTGTGTTGGCCACAAAGTTCCTGGTGGATTTCTCAGCCATTTGCTTAGCCAGCTAGCCTACCTACACTTCAAGGTTCTTAATTGTTGACTCAATGCTCTTATGATTAGAGATTGAGACTTGCATAAACTAAGTCAGAGTGTTCTCCTGAGTTCAAAGATAACATTGTCACTTACTGCCATATTCTTGATAATTCCCATAGCTTCATCAGGGGTATTCAATTTAATTGTACCACCAGCAGATGCATGAAGAAGTTGCTTTGAATGGGGTTGTAAGCCATCATTGAACATATTAAGTGTAACACCCTAAAATTTCGATAATTGAAAATAGATGTTTGATGTATTTATTGTGTTATTTTATTATTTGATAAGTTTATATTAGTTGAAATGTTGTGTGAATTATCCTTGTTCAATTGCTTGGTGTGGATGTTAAGTTAGGCGGAGTTTGTTTGAGCTGCGTTGAAATTGAGTGATTTCGAGTTTGACCCAAATGTTTTTTGGTAAAATCAAAATTATGGATTGGTTAACCGTTGGATCACCTTTAAATTTTAAAGATAGGCTTCTACTCACCATATGCAAACGTTGACTGTTGGGATTGCTGAAATGACATATGAAGCGTGAGATATTAATTTTTTACAGCAGCAGTGAAATTTCAAAATTTGGGTCAGCTCGCCTAGGCGAGCCAAAATTTACCTGGGCGAGTAATGTCGGTTTTAAAAAGGCATTGCAGCGTCAAAAAATGAAAAAATCTGACCTTCTTCTTCCCTAAACAGCCACCCAACCCCTCCCCATCGTCCTCCATCAGCCACGGCCACCGGTGACCGCCACGAGCCGCTGTTTCTTGTCTTTGAACCACCACACGGAGAGGAACACTTTAATCAGAATGGAATCTTCAAAACTCAACTCGAGGATTCGGTAGAGAACGGAGCCTCCAATCCTTCCTTCGCGGTTTCTTCAAGGTAATCGTGTTTTCTATGTCTTCTCCTAGCTAGTTTGAAGCCTCTCTTGATTTGTGATCTGGATACCATTTTTTTTGGGTGTTTTTATATTTCCTTTGAAAACCCTTTGAAAATGAGACATTGTAAAGTTTCCTTTTTATAATATTGATGTCATTTTTGTAACCTTCGTTGAGCCCTGGTCACGTTGGTGTGATCAAAATTTCAAAATGATGTCCTTTTGATGTAGACTCCCAAAACACCATTTTAACCCCTTTTAAATTTGAGTGGGTATTTGACTCCCGAATGTTAATGTTAACCTTGTCTTTGAAATCTATACTAAATTACCTTCAATTTGGTATATAGAGCTCTGCGTTTGGGCCAAAGCACGCGAACTTTAGGGATCTCAAAACAACGTCGTGAGGAGCTAACTAGAGAATTTATAGATAGCTGAGAGGAGTTTATTGTTTGGTTACAGTTTTGATATCATAATTGGGGGTCAGGGAACCCAATTATGGAGATGTATGCATGTCCCTGTTGTGTGCAGTTTTCAAGAAAAACTATGTTTTAAACTAATGGGATGTGATATATTTATTATTGATGTATGTTTTTCAAGAAAAACTATATTTTTAACTAATGGGATGTGATGAATTTGTTATTGATGAATAAAACTATGAATAATGTTGTTGTTGTAATGATTGGATTTTTGGAAAAAGTCTTAATTACAGAGGAGACTCTGCCCAAAATTTTATAATATATTTTCCTATTTAATTCTTTATTGAATTTTTAAATGGGCATAAGAGTCTGTTTTATAAATTGTAGTCCTCCTCTTTAATTTAGAGTTTTCCTAAAATACCAGTCTCGTGGTAATATGAATTGTGAATGAATGAGATGATATTGATGTCATTGATGATATTGAAATTGAGATGCTATTAATGTTGTTGACGATGTTGAAATGAGATAATGTTGATGTGGTTGATGATGTTGAAATGAGATAATGTTGATATGGTTGATGATGTTGAAATGAGATAATATAGTTGATAATATTGAAATGAGATGATATTGATGTTTATGATAATGACATTGAAATAAAATGATGTTGATGTTGTTGATGACATTGAGATGAAATGATGTTGATATTGATAATGACATCGATGAGAGATAATATTGATGTTGACAATGTTATTGTATGCTATGGATACACATGGGGGTGCATGACTGGATATCCCAGTGGGGATAGGTTTACGAATTTTAAGCATCCCTAGAGAGAAAAAGGGATTGTTTAAAATTTTGGTCCCTATCCATGGTCAGTGCATTGATGAGCCTATGGTTGTCTGATATGTATGTACATGGGGGGTGCATGACTTATTGGATATCCTTACGAGCAAGGGTTTACGAATTTTAAGCATCCCTAAAGAGAAGAAGGGATTGTTTAAAATTTCGATCCCTATCCATGGTCAGTGCATTGATGGTGCCCATGTTTCATACTTCATAATTGCATGGATGGAAATAGAATGGTGGCAGTAGGTACCGGGGGTACTTGGGGGCATATCACTCTGTTTGGAACTCCTTTGAGACTCAGGGCTTATCACCATGGGGGGAGCGACATGTGCACGACATGGTGACCTCGATGAGCTACTGCATCATTTTCCTAAGAGAGGCTATTTCCATGAGGATGGTACCACATTGCATTCTGAGAATTGAGTCAGGTGCACACATCATTTTTTAGCATAATTGTTTTAACTGTGGAAAAAGTGGATGAGTAGTTGGTTGAGCGTGTGTTGAACTGATTGATTATTGAGAATGATTGTGGTTGTTATTTTTGTTTTCTTTATAATTATTGTTATCTAGTGCTTGGTCATTTTGCATAATAAACTCACCTTGCAATTTTGTACCATGTGGTTGGTAACTGTGATGATCGCGGACTTTCATTCGTGGGAGTAGATGAGCAGCAATAGGTGACATTGGAAGGAGATCCTTGTTGTTGGAGCCGCCAAGCCGACGTGACCACGTTGGAATTCATTTTGGGAGAGAGTTGTGTTTTATTATTAACTCTTTCTTAGTTGATTCCTTAATTCTCTTTAATCGGGCATGTGAACCCCAAGCTTATATATTTATTAAAAGCTAAATTATGTTTTGACATGTGAATGATATGTAATGGTTTAAAATATACATACATATGTATTTATTTATGTATTTGTGCGTTGTTTGATAAGTTTATTATCGCAAAAAAATTACTCTCATTTCATAATCAAATTAATAGAGTTTTCATTAAAATTTGGAAACTACATGATTAGAGTTAGTGATATCATAGCGACGAGGCGGGTCATTACATTAAGCTGAACTAGCTCACTGAACCCATGTCTGTGAGTCTTACGAAGCAACCCACCAAAGTGATATAAACCTTCACCGAGTGATTCATCAGAAAACTAATGAAAATATGAGATTTCTGCCTTTCCCTTAGCTATCTTGGATTCTAGAAAATACTTTTTTAAGAACTTCTCCAGTACCTCCTCCCATGTTCTGAAATTGTTACCTTTGAACGAGTGTAGCCATCTTTTTGCTTCACCAGCAAAAGAAAAGGAGAATAAATTGAGGCGGATAACATTTTTTGAAACTCCAGTGCTCTTGACTGTGTTACATATCTCTATGCAAGTAGCCAGATGAGCATAAAGGATCTTCATTAGGCAAGCCATGAAAAAGGATGCCATGAATCAGCTAAATGAGTGAGTGAGGATATGAGATGTTGGTCGCTTGAACCTCCGGCTGCACAATACTTGTGAAGTATTGTGGCATTGTGGAGCTAGAATAATCCTCAAGCGTCACTCTTAGTGGTTTGTCTTCAGCCATTGGAGGCTCCTCAAAGATTGGATGAGGGATGAAAATGGTTGGTTCCTCCGATGTTAAAGGATGAGTTGAAGGTGATGTAGAGGAAGAGGGTTATCTTTCTCCTTGTCTAGCTTGCCTCGTAACTCTTGTCTCCTTCTTGTGGGTTGTTTCTTCGACAAATAGCTTCAGTGGAACGAGATCGTTTGTTGCCAAAGTTTTACCTCGCATATAAGAATGAGAGCACTAGAGAAAAAAATTAACAAGGTTCAAGAATTAAATGCAAAAACAAAATTAAGATAAGGAATCAAAGAATAAAGAATAAATGCTTAAAATGAGGATACATAAACTACTGAGTACAAGGAACAAAGTCCCTGGCAACGACGCCCAAAACTTGTTAACTTTTTGGCAAGTGCACCAATTCGTCCAAGTAGTATTAAAATGGTAAATCCAAGTATCAAGTCCATAAGGAATTTGATTGTACTCAGAGTTTGTATACATCTAATTTTTAAGCAATTGGTGAACTAAATTTTTGCATTTGCTAGGTGATAATGCATATACATGAATTCAATGTAAAATAAATTACGAAACAGATCATGTGCAAGAGAGAAAACACCAACACTTGGAGAGGTGAGTTGACAGTTGATGCAAAATAGGAACATGTTGGGGCTCAACTTACCAAAACTACTATTGATGTAAAATTAAAGATTTTTCGCCATTTAACATTATTTCACATATTACCTTCATCTCTTAACCTATTCTAACCATGATTTCTCAAGTGGAAGAGTCTAAATTACCTAATTTCATATTCCTAATCTCTTAAGAGCTACATCAAATAATTTGCATTAAGAGTAAAGATTCATATTTTAGGCTAAATAATATCATTTTATCCCTAGATATGGATTATCTACATGTTCTTTTGAAGTTCTTAGGATATAAACATTTTCCAATGCATAAACCTTATAAGACTACATGTGCATGGATGACCAAACCACAAACATGACAATAAACTCATAAAAGAGACAATAATACGAAAATAACATTAAATAGATAGTGAGAATCATTACATCAAGAGTTTTTGGTTGCTGAGCTCCCAAAAATGGGTGATTTAGCCTCTCATTGTCATGAAAGGCTTACAAATACAAAAAGGAAACAAGTGAAATGGAAGGAAATGGAAGAAAATGAAAGAAAATGGTAGAAATCAAGCTTCTAGGGAGTGGATTCATCTCTCCTTCATGCCTTAACTTTCTCCTCTCACCCCCTGAAGATTGGAACAGTGTTTCCCCCTTCTATTTATCTTCAAAATGCAGCAAAATCATGTTTTTCGATGTTGGTTGTGCGTTAAGCCTGCAAGTGTGCGCTAAATGCGCATACAGAGTCCAGCTAGAGTAAGTGCCCACGTGCTGCACTAGATAAGCACTTAGAGCGCGTGCACGTGATAGCTGACTTAAGTTAGCTTCTTGCACTAAGTGGAATACCTATCAAAGGTCGTAGTATGGCAGCCAGAGTCATCCGAGCCAGTTACTATTGGCCGACCTTGAGGATTGATTGCATTGAGTATGTTAAAACTTGCAAGGAACGCCAAGAATTCAACAATGTCCACCATGCGCCACCCGAAGCACTCCACTACATCACATCCCCTTGGCCTTTTGCCATGTGGGGAATAGACATCCTCGAACTATTCCCTACAACCAAAGGACAGGTCAAATTCCTCTTCATCACGGTGGAATACTTAACCAAGTGGATCGAAGCAGAGCCCCTCGCAACAATCACAGCTCAAAAGGTCCAGAAGTTCACATGGAGGAACATTATCTGCAGGTATGGCTTACCTCAAGCCATCGTGACGGACAACAGAAGATAGTTCATTGAAAAAGGTTATGAAGAATTCCTTAAGTAGCTTTGCATCAAGCATCTCACATCCTTGGTTGAGCATCCCCAGACCAATGGGCAAGCAAAAGCCGCAAACAAGGTCATCATTTTTGAGTTACGCAAAAGACTGTCAAAAGTCCCCCAGGGACTATGGGTGGACGAGCTCCCAGGAGTGCTTTGGGGGTACCATGGCACTCCCTAGTCTATCACGCAAGAAACTCCATTCAAATTAACCTATGGTGTTGACACTATGATACTTGTGGAGATCAGTGAACCTTTACTCTGCAGAAGCATGTTCAACACTGCCAACAACTCATAATCCTTAGCAGTAGAGTTGGACTTGGCCGAAGAAGTTAGAAGTGAAGCACGAGTTCAAGAAGAATCTTGTAAATGAAGAATTACTTAGAAACACAACTCTAAGCTCAAGAAACATAACTTCAAGCCTAATGACTTGGTTTGGAGGCTCAGAGGAGCTGTCAGGAAAGGAAACTTGGAAGAAAAGCTCACACCAAACTAGGAAGGCCTATTCCGTATCATTGAATTCTTGCAAAATGGCACGTATAGGCCTGAGAACATAACAGGAAAGGTCATCCCTAGGACCTGGAATACAACTCATTTAAGACCATACTACAGTTAAAATTGGGTAGTGTACTCTTTTTCCTACAATATTTTCTCCCACTTGTAAAAAAATAAGGGTTTTTGTTGAAGAGGTTTTAACGAGGCACACCCAAGTACTCATTTAAAAGGCCAATCCTTCATGAACCATACTATTAATACAATCCTTTTACTCCCCAAACTTTGTTCATCATTTCTTTATCTGCATTTATCTGTTAATTCACTTAGTAAATTTCTAAGTAAAGGAGGTCGAGTCCGAACATTGCCTTTTTCAAGCAACTCAAATGAGGTTGAGTCTGAACCTCAGCTTTTTCAAGCAACTCTCAGGAGGTTCAATCCGAACCTTAGCTTTTTTCAAGAAATCTTAGAGGTCGAATCTGAACCATGGCTTTTTCCAACAATCTTAAAGGTCAAGTCTGAACCTCAGCTTTTTCAAGCAATCTTAGAGGTCAAGTATGAACTTCGGCTTTTTCAAGCGAACTTCGAGGTCAAATATGAACCTCTGCCTTTTGTTTTGCATACAAGGTTTTTACAAACTTAGCTTTCAAGCAATTATTTTCTTTGAAGCAATTATTTAAAAACATTGATGCTCACGAAATATAAGACAAACAAGTTTTTCGCAATTTTCATTCATTAAAATTTTTTAGGCTACAAAGCAAAATACTAAACCATTACATTCATTACATTAAGTCACTTAGACTGAACCTCATTTTCTTCTTCTCCTTCAAACTCTGAGCACAACTGCAACTCCCTAATGATCTCGTCATCCACTATGTCACAATTCACATTGAGTTGTGCGGCTTCAAAAGAAGGAAGCAACACTTTGACTTGGCGCTGAGCCTTCTTGAAGCCTTCTCTGTGGTTCATCACGATCAACCTTTTGGCCTCATCCAATTTAGCCTTCAAGGCAGACTCAACCTTTTCCTTCTCCCAAAACTCGCTCTCCATATATGCAAAAGCTTCCTTCATCTTAGCCATCTCGTCCTTCACAGTCCCCAACTCTGCCTTAGCCTTCTTCTTCTCCGAGGTTAGATCCTCCATCTTCTAGCCAATGTCCTTCACTTGTTGCTCTAGGTCAACAACTCGGCCATTCAAGGCCTTATTTTCTTTAGCCTTACTAGATAGATAGGCGACTTGTTTGTCAAGGTCCTCTTGCAACTTTTTCATCATTCCCTACTCTTAGTCAATTCTAGGCCAAGTTTCTTAGCTTTACCACCCTCAACCTTCATGGATTTCAACTGCGAAACCATTGCTTTTGTCTTCTCATCGGATTTAAACACTGTATTTTACCAATGGCAGACAATAGCAAGAGATTGGCTAAGAAAGATCTCAGTCGCATCCAGACTTTCTACCAAAACCACGTAGTCCATCATATCACAATGGGTTTGGCTCAAGAAAGAAAAAGATTGAACAAACTGCGGGCCCGTCAAATCGGTATTCCAGAGCGACACAATGTTTGCAGCCACGAAAACATGGTCCAATCGATGTAGCTTGCTCTCATGATAGTGCAACACAACTTTGTTCGTTTGCAATGAGCTAGTACTTGGAGTATCCCCAAATACGACGGAGGCCAATTTCTGAGCGACCTCCACCCCTTTCTCCTTGGTGGTAGCCATCGGCTCCTCAGCAATTGTTGTTTCTACCTCCATTTCCATGCCTTTCTATGTTCATGTTTCCTTGGTAGGCCCTTCTAAAAACAATATGAACACACACAATTAACCAAGAGGAGGGTGAATTGGTTAAAACAAGGACTTTAAAAAATGTCTTTGAAACTAGTAGTGGATTAAAGATTGTATCACAAATACACCCTTTTTAAAACTGAAACTTTCAATCAATCAAGACTCTCCCTTCACTTTAAGCAATTGCAAAAAAACTATTTGTTGATCTTGGAAAGATTAACCAAAAGATTAGCAATTAAAGACAACAAGATGAGAATAAGAGAACACCCAATCTATACTGGTTCACTCCTCCAAAAGAGAAGTTACATCCAGTTTCTTCTAACCAAACCTTGGCTAGAGTTCCACTATCACAAAATCTATTCTTTACAAACTTACAAATGATAACCCTAGATAAAGAACTAAAATCTAAACTCTCTTCAGACTTCTAATGATCAAGACATAGAAAACCCTTCTTTATTCTTTCCCTCTAGAGAACCCTACTCTAGAAAAGCTTTAAAGAACCTCTTTGAGATAGAAACTTACAAGAACAAAAGTAAAATCGAATTACTACAAGAGTTTAAAGGAGCGATACAACCTTATGATCCACAGAATGAATATGAATGAATTTACCAAACTGAAATCAGGTTGAAAGAAAGCAATCTTCAAATCAGCTCTCCAAGAAATCTCTTTTCAAATCTTGTCCAAAACAATTTTATCAATGATACATGTGTTTCTTGAATTTTTGAACAAGAGCTATGGATCTCGGTATATCTTTTCACAAAATCAGAGGACTTTGGGAAATGATGAAAAATTCGAAGTTTCAAGTTTTGTTTAAAACAAAAGACCCAACAACTTTTTATAGAAAACTGTTTTAACTAAATGTAATCAATTAAATCATCCATGTAATCGATTATTTTAACTAAAGTAATCGATTAATATCCTATTTTATCTATTAAAGTGTTCTTAGCTCTTTCTGGAAAAGATATATGAGCAAAGTAATCGATTAAACTACTATGTAATTGATTATCACAGTTAGTCTACATTCATAAATGCACTGATGTAATCGATTACAATTAGATGGTAATTGATTAACCCAGTAAAACTTATTCTGTGTTTTTGTGCTGTGTAATCGATTACCATTACCTTTTAATTGATTAATTAGTTCTTCATGGCTTAAGTAATAGATTAGCAATTTTGGTAATAGATTAAATCAGTGCAGGACGTGATTTTTCAAAACTTAGCCATGAGAAATTGGCTTCTTTATGCAAACATGAAAATCTTATGTTTTTTCTCAAATCATGTGACTTAATTAAAACATGTATGCATGCCAATTGATGATGTTTATGCAATGCAAGGGATCATAAGGTGAGGCTCTCAAACAACTTAACAACTTAACAAATTACAAATGCCTTCAATTGAATGGCATGTAAAAAGCTAAACTCTGTTTAAGACACATGGCTTCATCCTTGTCTTGATCCTCTTCCAGCTCCCCGTATTTCTAACACCTTCACCAACATTGGCCTTTTCCACCAACTTGTCCTACACCTCAGGCCCATCCACATGGATGATCTCCACATCGGTGGCAGCAACCTCAACGGGCACCTTGGATGTTTTTCGCACGTTGGACTTGGAAGAATCTTTGACCTGCTTTCTTTTCTTTGATTTTTTGAGGTCTGCCTGGTCGTTAGCAATCAAACACGTCAATTTTGTATAATCGTAACCCTTCACAACGTCTACAAAAGTAAACACAAAACACTTAGTATAAACCCAACTTCCCAGGAAATCACTATCGAGTAACAATATAAACTACGTAAAATGTGGTCAGGGAAATCCAAGTTGGGATGGCCACAATGAATTTACACAACATCGCACATGGCCACTTCCCTATAATCTCTATATCTTTTATTTCCTCGGTGACAATATTAGGTGGGGACTGGATTTGAACTTGAATGGGAAATGTTGCCAGTAAAATGGGAATTTGGGAGTCTTCACATCCTCCTTGAAAAACAACTCCCTCGAATCCCCACATGCAAGATTGGGTCAGACTCGGAACAAGGTAGACTTAGAGTTCTTCCAAGATTGAGTATATAATTGGAACAACTTCTCATGCTTTTACGCGTTCAAGGACCCCCAACCCATTTTTGCACCCATTTTCAATTAATATAAATACATAAATTTATTTATAGTAGGTTCAATACTCAACCTTTTACACAAAATTTGAAAAGAGAGCAAAAAGGCCCAACTATTCAGATAAAGTTGAACAGGGGCAATGTTCATCAAACTCAGCATCTCACACTCAAAGTCGGACAAGGGAAATTGTACACTTAACTCCTTAAACACATTTGCGTACATGTACACAAAATCAGCCTCACCTTTGGTTGCCTTCATGTAAATGTGCTCATCGGTGCTACATGACTCAAAAATCAACAACTCGACATCATTGGTGATTGTCATGTCAATCCCTTTCTTCAACCTCTCGATTAATTCACGAGTTTGAAACCGAGTTGGGTACGAGTTAACCTCGATAGAAATCCTCTCGTACCCAGGGATAGTAACCGAGCAAAACTTGCCCTCCCTACCTTTCCTAAATTTTTCACCACCAATAGCGACCTTGTCCCCCTTCTATTTCTTAGTCCTTTCTGGTACCTTCTCCTTTCCCTCGCCCTTTTGTGCACAAAACTCCACTTCATCACCACCACCCACAAACACTTCCTTTACTTTCTCAGAATTTGAGACCGAGGAGGGAGATGACACCAAGAAATCACACTCACTATCTGACTCCCTTATACCCCTAACCTCCCTACCCATGAGGGATATACTGTGAATAGGAGACCCCTTCTTCATAGCAGAAGCAGAAAACATAATGACTAGAAAGAAAAAACAAGAAGAGCATGGGAGCGAGGACATACCTATGCTAGAGAGCAACAGGACAAGCCAACACAAGACCGAAGGAAGGACAAGAAGTAGGAACATAATGATAAGAGAACAATGGGGGAGGTAAATGACAGTGAAAATGATGACCTGGTCCACACACACAACTCCCTTTTTATAGAGACTTCTCAACCTTTCATTGACCAAGGTGATCCCTCGCTTCTAGGCATAACCCTACACTCTATTGTTTTGTTCGCCAAACCTAATAACCAATGGTCCAAACGCTTCATTCCCAACAACTACCTCAGTAGTCACGACTATTGACAAATGGCACAGGAAACGAAATGACAAAACTCCTTGGAGCGTCGCATTGTTACACACGCTCCATTGCGTTTCTCGATACAACAAGACACTCAAGGGTCATCATGATCGAGCACACTAATCAAGACATGTGTCATCCAACATTTAAAGATTTTGAATACTTCCACGAGGTTGTTCTCCAACCTTAGTGCACGAACATCCGAGTACCACCACACTCGACACAGAACACTAATGATGATGTCCTTGGCTTGCCCAACCTACACATACTCGACTCTATCATCTACATGTGAACTTAGAGCTTGGGGGCTTATGTATCGTACGTCCCGTAAAGCTCAACACATACTCGGCTCATGGGCCCCCTACGTGCTCAAATCGCCAAAATCCTCAATTGTCACCTACTAACTCGGCCAGGACGCTTAGAGGGGTAGTTCGCAAACATTCTGTGACTCCCACAACACCATATATATATAGACCTAGAGAGGAGACCCCAGAGACGTTTTACTGAACCTAGTGAGAGGCACATAAATACCTTAGAGTACCACTGACTTACTCATCGCAATCCCTTTTGCATATACCTCCCCCCACCTCAACACCGAGGATCGAAAATTCGACTAAGAAGAAGAGGATCCGACAACTTAGTCAGACCTCCTCAAAACTCAACAAGGAACATATATAATATCATTTATAATTTCAATTCTTATACCTAATTACCTATATTTATTTCTTTTATCATTTTGTATTTAGATTTCCATGATTTTCCACGAATTCCAAAAATTAATTCATGTTGTCAAACATCTTCCCTCAACATCCCGCAAACTTACGACTTACGTACGTTTCCTGCAACATTGCCAATTAATCATTTCTGCTAACCTTTCATTTATTTGGATCAAACAATTTTTGGTACAATTTTTATTATTATGAAATTAGTACAAAATATTTATTAATTTTATTAATGTTTAATTTCTGTAAAAAAAAAACAGTTAGTCACTTTTAGTTGGTCAACATTCCCTCTAATCTTATTTTTTTATTTATGAATCTTGAATCTTAAAGAGATCAAGCTCAATGTTACTTAAACAAATGACATGTTGGTCAATTACTGAAACATTCAAATCGCGCAACTATAAATTTCATATAAACATTTTAATACATAAACTCAGAAAAAAAAAAAAAATATATATATATATATATATATATATATATATAATAAAATAAAATTTATCAATGAAGCTTATAAAATGACTAAACTCTTCTCTATATAGTTACAAATATCACTATTTAAAAGTGCCAATATTTACTGCTAGATCCGCATCATAAAAGTTATTGTGTCATAAAAATTAATATTTGTCTCATAATTAAAATTTTTAAAAATATTATTAAATATTAGATTAATGAATTACTTTTATTACAAGTTACTTGACAAAATTATGTCTCACTAAAAGTATATGACGCTGACTTTTAGAAAACTTTATATTATATATGTAAATAAAAAAAATCTATTATATATCTAGTTAAAAATTGGAAGCAAAAGAACTATTCTCGTATATAATAAGAACTTTAAAGTATTAATTACGTTATTTTTTATTAACTATTTCTATATTAAATGTTAATTATTTCATCACTTTAATCAATTTTATTTTATAAAAATATTCCATATATAATATAGTACTCTTTTATTTTATTTTATTTTTCGTATTTTATCATAATATTTATTCCTACAATTATATAAACCGGTGCAAATCACGGGTACTATATACGACATGCTTTTTAATCTTTATATGGTGTAATTAACTGTCTGTAGCCATAAATTGGAATGAGTTTTGTCCGCGTTTCTTCCGCGTCTGGTTACTTCTTCAACCAACAAAAATAAATGAATTTAATGCACCGAGTCTAGAAGTAATTAAGTGGGGTTGTTTCTAACTGGTTACGTATTTATCTATTTAAACGTAATGTCTTATATTCTACAGTATTTATTTAGAGTTAATTACAATAATCACATATTGGTTCTGCTTTCATTATACACGTGACTTTTCTTTTTCGATATTATTTTTATCTTATCTGTTAATTTTGTATAACTTTTGTTAGTAAATTTAATATAAAAAAGATATTCATTTATCAAAGAAAAAATAAAGGAAAAAAATAATGTTTTAATAGTGATATGAAAATTTCATTGGTTGTCATTCTAACACTCAATTACATAAATTTTTTTAGGTTTATTTAATTAAACTGTCAATCTTGATTAAATTTATTAAAATTTAATGTAAACTATTTTACATACAATGCACTTCTTGACACTCATTTTTAACATAGAATAATTGTGAAGTTTAAAAAAAAAATTAGACAAAAATTTCATTAAAAATCATATATTTCTTGACATTTTTTATTATTCATAATAAATATGTTCAACTCGAAAAAGTTATAATTAATATATAATCTAAATCATGGTTTAAAAATCAAATCGGATCGATCATTCTGACTGATTCACCTGGAACCATTGTTGTCACATCGGTTCGATTCACTGGAAGGGTAAGAAATGCATGAGCTAGAAGGATTTTTGGTTGAACCAGGATGGTTCATTGGTTGTACTGAATTTTTTTTTTTATAATAAAAAATGTATAAACTTTTTTATGTTATTTTTTTGTGAACTTGTATTTATTTTAAGATATGGGATATTTTCTTGTGTTTGAAATTTATTTATGGATTTTATTGAGATGAATATTGGTTGTTACTTAGAATATTAAGTATTTTATAATGACAATTATTTTAAATTTAAAATATTGAATAATTAAATTATATTAATTTTTTAATATTTATCAAATTAAACCTATTCGATCAGTGGTACTTCAACTCAATTAGTATCTCGGCTAATTCTATGATCCTTCTGGTTTTTAAAACATTCTCAAAAAAAAAAAACTCACGAACTTGGCAGTTGGCACACATCTTTCTCTCAATGCTTGTGATGTGATGTCCACATGCATGTCTCAGTTTCTCCCTGTTTGTCCCTTGGACTACTCACGATCTTTTCACGGGAATTTCTTTTTATGGGGAATGCAATGTTGAATTTGTTACTTTTACATTGTTAATAAACACTCTAATAAATTGATCTACTAGACTAATTATATTAAAAAATAATCAATATTGTTATATATAATATTAAAAATTTTAATATATATTTAATACACATATAAATTTATATAATAAATTTTATGATAATTAATTTTGATCTAATAATATATTTTTTCTTATATAAATTTAAAATAAAAATCTTAGGTTTAATAAAAATTTATAGGTATTAAGGTAATGTTGAAGAATTCAATTTTAGAATTAGAGATACTTAACATTGCTTGCCAACGGACAAAAATATGTTTTGATGCAAGGTTTTTAAGTGAATGCAATTATTTGTTCTTTGTCATTAATAAATTTTTTTATTTCAAAAACATGATTTTTATTTAAAATTTATATATCTAAAAATAACATTATTAGATAAAAAATAATTGTTATAGTATTTATTATGTAAATTTATATGTATATTAAATATACACTAGAAATTTTAATGTTATATATAACAACATTAATCATTTTTAATATAATTAGTCTATTAGCTCAGTTGGTTAGAATGTCTAATTAATAATACAATAACAATTATGTGAATGGTGATTTATAATTAATTCATAGTATAAAATAATTTTATATATTATTAACATATCATCGTTAAAATCTAATTTACCGTTCAGTCAAACTAGTGATTTATCGACTAAATTAAATAGTTAATATCACTGATTAATTAGTTAAATTATAATACATAAAATTTTAGATTTTAAGAAATTCTCAAATATATTAATACATTACAGAACATGTTTGTTAATATCAATTTAGCATTTTTTTAAATGAAAAAAAAATCACCGAGTGTAGATTAATTGCCTGATGCTATTTCACCTTAATTAACTAATGAAATCAAATTTAAATCTTATATATAACTAGGGGTGTTCATGGGTATGGGTCACCCGTGAACCCAAACTGATCTAAACTGATCCGAACAGTTTGGATTGAATCATTTATGTATTTGGATCAAAATCAAACTAAACCGATCAAAATTGTTCATGTACAGGTTAGGTCACAGGTTTAAATTTTATTATTTATATATATGTGTATATATATATATATATATTAAAAATTAAAAATTAAAAAAATAATTTGACAATAAAAAAGGTGTGGTATTGTAAATGTGTGGGCCAAATGAAGGTCAACCCATAATCATCTCATTTTATCTCATCTTTGTTGTGGAGGTGTGGTATTGTAAATGTGGGTTTAGGTTTCTTTTTCTTCTGTGCTTCTCTGTTCTCTCTCATCCTTCTCTGCGCTTTTGTTTCCCTCTCATCTCATCTCTTTCTATGTGCTTCTGCACCAGCTCCTTCTCTGTTCTCTCTCATCTCATCTCATTAGATCTTTCTTTGCGTTGTGGTGGAATTAACTACCTTTTGCTTGTTGCTATTTTCCTTGATCCTTGTTATAAATGTGAGTACATTCAATTTTGTTTTAATCGTATGTATGGTGTTGAGAAGAGCATGGACATGATGAAAAAATTGAAAGACCTCATTCACAAACTGATTCAACAATATATACTAGAACATCTCATTTTTCATTCTAGTAGCAATTCAACTAATTCTAGTACATTGGCTTCAAACATGGTCTCACAACATAATGATGATAAAGTGTTAGAAATAGGGGGAGCTAATCAAGGATGATCAAAGCTGATCAAGGATGATGAAGAAGCCTTTAGGTTTTATCTTTTTACATGCCATTCAATTGAAGGCATTTGTAACTTGTTTAAAATGTTAAAGAGGCTTAATATGAGATCCTTGCGTTGCATAAATCATAGTCATAATCATGCATACATGTTTTGAGAAAAGGATGAATGATTACATGTTGCATATGGAATGAGTATCTCATGACTTTGTTTTTGAAAAAGCAAATGTGTCTGCTTTAATCGATTACTCTGTTTCTGTACATGTTACATTGAATGGCCATAACTTTTGATTGGGATGTCCGATGGACACCCATAATATATCGAGTGGTAGAATTCGAACAAGGAAGTCCATGCAAATTCAAACAGCCATAACTTTTGATTGGAATTTCTAATTTACACCCATAATATATCGAGAAGATCCAAATTTGATTGGGATTTCCCATTTTGTTCCATATTATATTGAAATGTTTGAATTTGAACAAGGAAGACCATGCAAATTCAAACGGCCATAACTTTTTATTGGGATGTGTGATTGAGGCCTATAATATATCGAGACACTCGCATTTGAACAAGAAAGCCCAATGCAAATTCAAACGGTCAAAAGTTTTGATTGGGATGTTCGATTAAGGCCGATAATATATCAAGACACTCAAATTTGAACATGGGAACCCTATGGAATTTTGAACAGCCATAACCTTTAATTGAGATGTCTGATTGACACCCATAATATATCGAGACGCTAGAATTTGAACAAGAAAGTTCAATGCAAATTTAAACAACCATAAATTTTTATGGGGGTGTCCACTTGATGAGGCCCATAATTTATCAAAATGTTTGAATTTGAACAAGGAAGCACCACACAAAGTCAAACGGCCATAACTTTTTTGATTGAGATGTGCGATTGAGGCCTATAATATATCTATAATAACCTTGTTTTGTAAATATATATATATATATATATATATATATATATATATATATATTATTTTATTCCCAGCGCCGATAACGTGGGATCTGGCACTGTTAGCGTGGGAGACACGCCTGAGTAGAAATACCCCCAGACTCGTATATTTGGCGCGAATAGCGCCAGGATGGCGCTATTAGCGCGGGAACGCGGTCAGGACCCCTATGAAAGGCCATTTTCGCGAAAATGGGCCAAAATCCTTGCTTTCTTCTTCCTCTGAACACATTCCACCATTGTTGAGCTTGGGAAGCTCCATACCTTCACTAAACTTCATCAAAACACTTCCCTATCAACATGAAACTTGTAGGGAATCATCCTATGAGCTAGAATCCTTCATCACTTTTTCCTAAAAACCATCAAACGGAGAGATCGTTTTCTCTAGAGAACTTCACAAAACTCGAACTCGGCGAGGAAAGGAGGCGATTCTCGGACACCCAAGCTTGGGGAAGTGGTCCATTAGCCTTCCTTGTCGTTTTTGAGGTAAGAAACTCGAGTTTTACCGTTTGATTTGTGATTTTGTTCTTGGGATGAATAGTGACCCTTTTGAGCTAGACTGGAATTAGGCTTGGGTCCTTTAGAAAAGTATGCTTAGAAAGTTGTTGTGATGAAGGATTAGCTTTGAAATATTGATTTCATGGACTTTGGGTTTTGGCTCTGAGAAATGCATGTGTAGGAAGAATGTTGGTTAATTGATAATTGTAGAACATGCATGAGCCTTGATACTTGTTCTTTATGTGCTTGAGAGGCTATATAAACGTGATATTATGTTGAAGTAACCATTTTAGCCATATTGTTAATCCTTGAGTTTTGGGCCTGAGTAATATTAAACTCTTTGAATTGGCTTATACCGAGTCTTGGGAATACTCTAGTGCCTTGGTTAGGCCGAGATAGACCGCTGAGGGTTTGGGAGTGGTCTATTGAATTGGTTAGTTCAAATAACCTTAAGATAAAAGATTAAGAGGTTTAGACAGAGAGGAATGATGTTTCCTTTCATTTTTTTAACGGTTGAGAACCGTTGTTGTTTTGCTTATGCCTTGTATGATTGGATTGAATATTGATTGTGCCTGTGTGCCTTTATATAGGGCGTGACACCGAGGGTGTCAGTGGCGTAGACCACGGTTTTGGGGTTGAACTGCAGAGCACGACTTTGCCAGGTAAGTTCTTCGCTCTTGGGGATGTTTCCCACTGCCTGTGTTCCACCATACTCCGAGGGAGTGATGGTTGCATACATGATGCATGTGCATTGAATTGGTTGTTACAGTTTTCTCGTGATAATATGTATGCATGATTCTATGCCTTGTGCGGATGATTATCTGTTGAATAGATCTTTTGGCCAGTTAGATAGATATGGACCTCCCTAGGAGTAGAGCGCAACTCCTAGTTTGGTTTGCTCGCGTAAAGGGTGATGATGATCCCTTAAGACCAAGAGATAGGTGGTCCCGTCGCGGTTGAAGCCTATTCTCGGAGGTACCATATAAGTGCATCCATGTGTAAAAGGGTAGCTCCAGATGGGATGTCACGGGTGTGAGTTCCGATCTCACACTAGGGACTAAGAGTCCCAGATGCTGATGATGATGCATCTTGTGGCGGGTGTGGTACCGCGGATATACATTAGAGCTAGATGATGGCTATGTATTGTTGTGAGGGCCGGGAGGCCTAGTGATTGTGATGCCTTTGATGTTATGTGTCATGGAAGTGAGCCAGGGAGGAGGAGAAGCCTCCAAGAGCCCTGAGCTTACTGAGATGTGTATCTCACCCCGTGTGGGGATTATGTTTTTGCAGGTGATTCATCTCTGCCAGATGAATCACCTGCAAAAACATAATCCCCACACGGGGTGA
>CM023943.1:13613165-13679358 GCA_013407115.1 Glycine latifolia
AGGTTATTTTACTTCTTATTTGACTGCTTCTTAAATTAAGTTTTTTTACATGTTTCATTTGTCATAGCATTTTCTTATAGTTAATTAATTTGTTTCTTGTTTGACTGCTTCTAAAGAAATGACAGATCAACAAAGTGGGCATGAAGATACAACTCCTGCTCCTGGCTATACTCCTTCACATTCTCCCGGTGTTGGTTATACTCCTCCAACTTCTGCTGATCATGCCCCTTCATCAACACCCAATGAATCCATTCCGCTACATGAAGCAAAAGACATAGCTGATAATTTGGAGGGGACAACACAAATAGGAACAAGTAGGCTTAAAAGTGAGATTTGGCAGCATTTTAAAAAGGTTAAAGTTAATGGAAAAGACAAGGCCTAATGCAATTATTGTTCAAAACTGTTGGGAGAAAAATCAAAAAATGGAACAACACACCTATGGGGCATAAACAAATTTGTGTTCAGTACAAGATTGCCAATAGAGGGAGTACAGGGCAAACATTTCTCATTTCTAAGGTTAACCATGGAAAGCAAGAGTTGGGTACAGGAACTTATGATGCAGATAATGCAAGGATAGAGCTTGCAAATGCAATTATTATGCATGAGTATCCACTTTCCATTGTGGACCATGTTGGTTTTAGGAGATACTCAACAGCTTTACAACCTATCTTTCAGGTTCCTTGTAGAAACACAATTAAAAAAGAAAATTTCAGAATTTATCAAGAACAAAGATCAACAACTTTGAAGTTATTAGATAGTCTTCAAGGAAGAGTTGCCATCACATCAGACATGTGGACTGCAAGCAATCAGAAAAAGGGTTATATGGTTGTGACTGCTCATTATATAGATGTCTCTTGGAACTTAAAGAGTCATATTTTGAGGTATGTTAAAAATTTTGATTTTTTTATATTATTGTTGAATTGTTGCATAATAAAATTGTTGAACTATTTATATTTTATTTTAGGTTCATTTATGTTCCCGCTCCTCACTCAAGTGAAATTTGTCATGTGTTAGTTGAGTGTTTGATGGATTGGACCATTGATACAAAGTTGTCCACAATCACTCTGGATAATTGTAGCACAAATGACAAAATAATTGACAAAATTAAAGATAAGTTGCACTTAGGAAATTTATTAAGGGATGGGACTTTGCTTCATATGCGTTGTTGTGCACATATATTGAACTTGATTGTGAAAGATGAGATAGAGAAAATTAAGGATAGTGTAGCATTTTGGACAGCCACACCAAAAAGAAAAGAAAAATTTGAGGAGACAACGAAACAATTCAGAATCCCGTGCACTAAGAGTTTGGTTTTAGATTGTCCAACTACGTGGAACTCAACTTATAAAATGCTTTAAATTGCTATATCATATGAAGTTGTGTTTACTCGGTTGAAGCAGCGGGAGACCCAATTTACTTGTTTGCCAAGTTCTTCACAATGGCAATTTGCTAAGGATGTGTGTGGGAAGTTAAAAGTGTTTAATGTTGTAACAGAAATATTTTATGTTACTAAACAACCAACAGCTAACATGTATTTTTCAAAGATTTGTGAGATCAATTTGGCAATTAAGCAGTGGGTTACTTCTCCTAATGAAATCATTCAAAAAATGGCAGAAAAGATGATGATCAAATTTGATAAATATTGGGCTGATTCATGATATCATGGGAGTTGCTACTGTTTTGGATCCAAGGTATAAAATGGAGTTGTTGCAATATTATTATGAAAAATTGTATGAACATGACTATTTTGCTCAAGTTAGTAAAATTAGACAGTTGTGTTATGACTTGGTTTCTGATTATCAGTCCAACATGAATGATGACTCCTTTCATACCTCTCCAATACCTGAAGGTGGTAATGAAGAATGTGATGAATTATGTGAATTTGATAAGTATATTTCAAGGGAAAAAAAGGCCAAAATTTCTCATGCTAAAACAGAGTTGGATCATTATTTAGAAGAGGATGTTTTACCAAGATCCACTGATTTTAATATTTTGCGGTGGTGGAGGTTGAATGGTCTCAAATATCCAACACTTCAAGCTATTGCAAAGGATATCTTAGTTATTCCTGTATCAACAGTAGCTTCTGAATCTGCTTTTAGTACCGGTGGCCAGATTTTATGTCCTCATCGTAGTCGACTTCATTGGACTACTTTAGAGGCATTGATGTGCACTAGAAGTTGGTTATTGAGTGCTGAAGTTGATGGTATTGTCTTGAATACTTAAGTTAGTTATCCTATTAAATGACTATTTATTTCCAATTTAATAACTAATTATTTACATTATGTTATATTTGATACAGGTATTTTGAAATCTAAAATTCTTGCACAAAGTAGTTCTTTGATTGATGAGATAGCTTCAGATGATGAAGGTATATACCATATAAGAATGTCAATTTTTTAATGATCAGTTTATTCTTTATATTATAATTTTGGTTTATGGTTTAATGGTTTATCCAGGTGATAATGCAACTGATATGATGAGAAGTGGCATTGGTAACCACTTGGAGGAATGAATACTACATCCAACTATTGAAGAATTAGGAGTATAACTAATTTTATTTTCTAGCAATGAACATCTAATGTTGAAATTTTATTGTAATTACATATATTTGAGACTTAGCGCCGTCAAATTTTATATTATGACTGTTGTTTAAAATTAAATTTTTAACAGCAATTTTTAAGTGTTCGGGTGCAGGGTGGGGGCGGGGAAAACTGACCCCCGTAGGGGGCAGGGGCAAGGGCAATTTTTTAAGCCCCATCGGTTTTCGAGGGCGGGGGCGGGGGTGGGATAAGCAAAAACCGCCCCCGACTGCCCCCGTTGCCATGCCTAGTGGTAGATGAAGAAGAAAGGTGGACAACCCGGCGCCGCTTGCATAAAAAGAAATTCATCTTTCCTGCAAGCATGGACATTCATCTTGTAGGAATCTTTTGGGTTGGCCAACTTCAGTTGATGCCCCAAGGCAGCGACACTCACAGTGGAAGTTATGGAGGATTGGTACTTCAGGACATCGTCCCTCACCCACTCGTAAACAGCAACAAAGGGAGGAAGTGAAGACGTCCCAACACTACTACTATGCCTACTATGAGGTGAAACCCTAACAACAACATTGTCACCCCTTCCTCTAGTCGCCAAAGGAGAAGAGGGAAGGATTGTCGTGACAAGGATGGGCTCCTCCTCCAAACAAGCAGCAGAAGGTGGAACCCTCTCACGGGCCCTAGAGCTACCCTCGCCTATGTGGTGTGGGTCCAGCGACCTCTCGAAATAGGAAGACTCGTTGTTAGAAGCCTCGTGGACAGTCTCCTCTGATGAAGAATCGCCAATAGGGACAACTTTGCGATCCACAAGGGGTTGTTGAATAGAACCACCAAAATCACTTCCACTCATACCCATGATAGAAGAATAACGTACTTTGAAGCAAGGAGGACAATCCAAGGAGAAAATGAAATCGGGAGAACCACAAACAAGATAAAGGAAGGTTGCAGAGGAAGATTAAGCAAAACTCTCTTTAAAACACATATTCTAAATAAGAATACATTGAGTATTAATTTTTATATATTAAGTGTTTAAATTTTTTATTCTTTTTCAAAAATTTAATTTTAAATTTAAATTTAATTTGATTTAAATTTTAAGTCTTAATACATTGTATCATATTGATTATTGAAGATATTTTATGGTTTATGTCAACTAAATTTTAATATTATTATTAATTAATCTTAATCTAGTCTTATATTAATATAAATAAGAATATACATCTTATAATTCCCAGTGTTCTCTTGTTTTTTTCTTGATTCTCTTTTGAATATATATTTCACTCATTATCCTTACATGTATCAAAAACAACTTTTTAAACCACTATCCTTTCATCTTTATTTCTTTTTGTTTTGGAAAAAAATAGTAAAAATAACATTGTATTAGAATATAATTATTTATTGTAAATCTAAATATAATTCAGATGTTCAAAAATATTTATTTATTATAAATTTAAATTATAATATAATTTATATATTTAAATTTGATACTATAAAAATTAAAGTTTGCTTATATAAAAAAATATTTTGTACATTACATTGACTAAAATATTAGTAAAATCAAAACAAAAAAAACCTACATCGTTATCTGCATTTTTTATTTAGTTTCTTTCTTTCACCAAACACACCATGTAATGGCAACTTAGTACCTTGTCATGTTCACCAAGTCATTGATCATGCATATTTTTTTTATAAATTATGTTTTAATGATAAAATTGTGTTCCTAATCCATTTTATATGGGTCACTCTCTCCTTCCAATCCTTACACAAAATAATATGTTATTCTTTCTTTTGAATTTCTCAGTTACCAAAGTTTAAATTATGTAATATGTAGTCTAACTCTTCCCAAGCTCATTTAGTTTCTTGAAGACACATGATGTTAAACCTTCCCTAGCTAAATCATAATGTCCCACCATCTCTAAAGGATTACATGTCAAAATACTAATATTTTAATTATACCAAAATTAAGCATTTTTGGAATAGTCTTTTCACTTACATTCATCTATAATTTAGAATAGTATGATGACCCATACTCTTCTAATACTACATTCAAACATTGTTGAAGTGGCTCAAAATTATTTAATAATATGTCTTGTCTTTTATATAAAAAAGCAAATGGTAGTATTTTTTTGTCTTAATTATGAAAAACTTATTACCACTTTTAAATGAATTAATTGTTAATTATTTTTATACCCTTAATTTATTGTGAAGTCTATTATTGAGATATCACTCATTTTCCATTTAAAGTGAATGCATTTATTGAATTATTAACAATATAATTCATTGATTCTTTGATTATGAGTAATGTTATTATATAAAACCACTATAAAGGAAGAAATCACAACATTAGGGGATTGAATTGTGATTTATAAAATTTAATGCAAACTTTTTGAAAGATGCTTCTTTTGTTTGATGAGTTTTCTAAAAGAAGGTTTTACCAATAGATGCTAGTTTCAAAATAATTTTCAAAACAATTCAAAGTGAGATCAAAATAGATAAAATACAAAGCACCAAGAGAGAAGTTTATATTAGTTTCTCTCTTTCACTAAGACTGCATTCAACTCTAGGTGACCCATTAAAGTTTTCACAATCTTTTTCAAAGGTACAATTATTATTTTCACTAGCCTCTTATGACTTCACCAAATAGTATTTATACTAGCCTCTCCAAGCTAATAACCCAAGTTTTGTTTCCTACCAAGCTACTTTTGGCTGCACAAATTAACAAATTTGTGTAAGGTTGGGTGCACACATACTAAACCATTGTCTTATAGACGGATGTACAAGATTTTAGCCCGCAATCTTTTTCTCATAGGATAAACAAGGTGTTTTGAGAGTTTTTGTAAACTTAGAACATAAAGTTTTGAATGCTTGATAGATATATTCATTCAGAGTTCATTACTTCAACACTTCAAATCTTCTAGTATAAGTATTTATAGACTTGCCGATGAAGTAAATCATTGTCTTTAAACGACCTTCTTCCATTTGATGTGCGTCTAAAGATGGAGATGTTTGTTGGAGCATTAATTTCAACATTAAATGCTAGTCACCAACTTATCAATAAATCTAATAGAGCACTATGCTAAGATTACTTGATTGGAACTCCAAATTTGAAATCAGAAAAGCAAATCAACTTTGGTATTGTGAAGTACACTGACATAGCTTCTGGACACACCTTTTGATGGAGTTGGTAGTTTTATATTTGACTTCTCTCTTTGTCTTTTGCTCTTTGACAAATCCTATGAGAATCTTCAGACGTTAATTGCAAAAAGGATTAAAACACAAAAACATTAACTTGATCATCATAAATGTTGCATACTCCAGCATTTGTCTACTATTGTTTGACACATCAGACACATACTCAACACTTGCCATCAATATGCCTTCTAGAAGCAACTTTTAAACAATATTTTTTTGCATCAGGTAAAAACTAAGGACATAATCCGTCTTATGACTACACAACCACCACTCAAACCAATTATTTCTGAGTAGTTTTGGAATAAATTAAATTTATGACATTATTAATGAGAGTAAATTACATCAACACCATTGAGATATTTTCATATTTCGCACCATACCCCTTTTTTTAATGTTTACAACAACCTCCCTTATAAAGGTACACAATGCAATGTTTATCAAAAAATTAAGAGGGTTAGTGTGGGGACAGAAAAAGGAGAGGTACTATGTGCATTCTTGAAAAAAAAAAGGAGATACAAGTGTAATTACTCTTAATTATTAAAATTAACTAATTTAATTAGAACTCATTTGTGGTGGATTTTAGTTTTAAGTTTCCTAAATTTTAAAACAAAACCATTTATTTTTAATTTCAAAAATTTTAAAAACTAGTTTTTTGAAATTTAGTTGTAATTTTCTTTCTTTCTTTTGATTTTTTAGTTTCAAAATAAATTCATTTTGAAAGTTTTTAATCTTATTACAATTAATTTAAAGGTGTATTTTTGTGATGATGACAATAACAATGACAATTCCAATACTAACAATAGCGGTGGCAATATTGGTGGTAGTTGATAGTATTGTTAGTGGTTGTGATGATGACGATTATAGTAGCAATTTTAGTATTGTTGGTGATGACGATAATGATGGTGTTGGTGGTAGTAGAAACAGTAACAATGCTAATGATGATGGCAGCTAATGTGTCAAAAATGATGGTGGTATCAATGACATTGATGTTCCTAGTAGTAGTAGGGAGAAGTATAATTATCAAATATAAGGAGATATATTGTTCTTTTTTTAAAATAATAATCAATTTTACAGATTTTTTTCTTGGTTAAGAAGATGAATTTAAAATTATTTTAAAATTGTGTTAAAAAAACATTTTTGCTAAATATACATCTAATTTGTTTAAAACATTATATTTAAAGACCAAAAATTCAAAAATCAACCACTCCAAAGAGATTCTTAATTACTGTTAGTCTTAAATTAAGTATTAAATTGTTTCTTATCCTCCTGACATATAACACGTTAATTCTGAATAACAATATCAGCACATAGATATACATATACGTTTAGTGTTTTTCTTACAAATTTTACATTAGTCGTTGACTAAAATATTTTTCTGATTAATTATTTAAAAAGTAGTAACGAATACATCCTTAATTTTACTTACTGGCTGATATATATATTACTTGTTTTTCTGATTAACTATTTAATAGAATAAGACGGTAGACACAAAAGTAAATGACTTGTCGTAAGGAAACATTTATCACTTCCTTGCAAAGATAAAAGATATATATATTAACCAACTATTTCTCAAGTTTCACAATATTTTGTTCACCTTCGCGCTGAATTTCTTTGAATTATTGAAATGAAAAGTCGCGTTATGACTTTCGTTACGATGTCGACTAGTATAATTAATTAACCTCAAGCACGTCTCCCCCTATAGGTACATAACTATAATTAGAAATTATTTCAGTTTCTGTAATGAATAGTCATACTTTTGCTGCCAATTACCATGGTAATATAGTAAAAAATCGTAAAACGTGATGCAATGAAATAACGGTGCAGTATCATATATAGCAGTTAACTATAAACAATATGGTATAATAATTTCCAATGCCATATAGTCAGAAACAAGCACTTCTCATAATTCAAAATTCCCGGTTAGGTCAAAATTGCAAGCTATTGACGAATCGTAATTTTTCTTCCAAGCTTGTGTACATTTTTACGTTCATTGCTTCATAGCAAATTTGCATCCTCCTCCTAATCCGGCGAAAATTCAATTGCTTCTATCCAAACCCTTTCAAATATTTCCAACCATACCTAAAACGCGCTATTTTTGAAATGTCAAATCCCAGTTGTTACCTATATATATTTGACTCATATTCATTCCTCGGGATAACATAGACAAACATTTCTTCATTTCATTAAACTACAATTTTTGTTACAACATGAAACGTTTTGTGTTTTCTCTAGCATGGGCTTTTGCTCTTGTGCTAGCTTCTTCGTTGGCTCATGCTGCGGTTGTGGAACACACTTTTAATGTATGAGTGAGCTCGTTCTTTTCTTCTCCCTTTCATGTCAAAGTTTTAAATTTGTATTTACTAAAATCTTTATGTTGTTATAAATAGGTGGAGGACATTACTATGCAGCGTTTGTGTCGTCAACAATTGATCACTGCTGTTAATGGTACCCTGCCAGGACCAACAATTAACGCTCGAGAGGGTGATACTATTGTCGTTCACGTATTCAACAAGTCACCCTATAATCTTACTCTTCACTGGTAAAAACTTTCTCCTCCTTCTCAAATTAATCAATAATGATATATTATATCATATAGAAAGCATGTGCTACGGTAAAACTATTATAAAAAACTACAACTTGGTTTGACCTGAAGAATTAATTATATATTATATTCATCGACTTCGGCTATCTGCTTCATATGTTTATATGGGTTTTCTTTATCGTTTCGGTACAATTTTCATTCCCCGACCCAATAGTTTTTTATATTAATAAAGAAGTAGAAAAGTTAAAACTAATGAATTACTATTTTAAGGGGACCCTAGAAGTCGATCACCCTCGATCACATGCAATTGTATATAAGGTTTGTTCTTTATATTGAAAGAAAAATATTGTAAACATAGTTAAGACTATAAAATTAGAGTATAATATATAACTAGCGAAGAATCTAAAATATATATATTGAAAAGAAAAAAACTCTGACAGTATAATATTAAACACCTAAAGAAAATTTTAAATAAAAAGTCAAGGTAATTATTTTAAAAAGAATTAATTATAAGATTAAAGAAATAAAAGAAGAAAAAAATTACAGTTATTAGGAAAATTTTCATAATGGCCAGTTAAGTCTTGTGTCTTAAGAGAAGAATATGTTTGTAAAAAAAGAAAAAAGAAAAATATGTTCTGTAAAAAAAAAGAGAAGAATATATATGAAATATCTCATTTCCAAGGATGTGCTCTTTATATAGGATGAGTTTTTTCTACTTGTAAAACTAAATTTGGATATATTTTTCAATCCATTATATGCAGGCACGGCATTATTCAATTTTTAACTCCTTGGTCAGACGGTCCTGAATTTGTAACTCAATGTCCAATACCTTCTGGTAGCAGATACACATACAAATTTAACCTAACAGGACAAGAAGGGACTCTTTGGTGGCATGCACACTCATCATTTCTGCGTGCTACGGTCTATGGTGCTCTTTTAATTCGGCCTCGAATTGGACACTCCTATCCTTTCCCTAAAGTTTATCAAGAAGTCCCCATATTGCTTGGTAATTTTCCTCATTTTTTTTATATCTTCTTGTTATTTGATTGCTTAAATATAAACGTATAACGTAGGCATGCATATCAGAAAAATTATTTGCTAAGTATGATTAATTAGTTAATATAGTTACCATAAAATATTTTTACATGAACATTTAATAAGATTGGAACACATTATATCAAGTCATCATATATTTCAAAAAAAAAAAAAAAAACAAAGATATTCGTTAATATATACTCCCTCCTGTTTTTATTGTAAGAACTAAATAAAAAAAATCTGGATTAGTACTTATTATAAGGTACAATCTAAAATATGTCTCATGCATTATTTATTTTTAATAAAAAATACATTTAGTTAAAGTTAGCTAGCTATAAAATGATAGATAATAAGAGAAATATAATTCATTAATGTTAGTTAGTTTACTCACATCACATGGATGGTTTTGAAAGAAAAAAAATTCAATGCTGCTCGCAAGATTGGTTTTGAAAAAAAAAACGATTTAAAACCAATTAAATATTTTCAACTAAATTAAATAATTTTCTTAATTTAATTAAATTATCTTTATGTAGCAGTACCTAATTAGTAGCAATTATTTATTTATCGCAATTAACAAAAGGCCTTGATTCTGAAAATCATGATTAATTGCAGGAGAGTGGTGGAATGCTAATGTTGTAGAGGTTGAGCACAATGCAACAGAATCCCAAACGGCGCCAATCCCCTCAGATGCGTATACAATTAACGGTTTACCCGGCGATTCCTATAACTGCTCTGAAAATCGTAAGCCCTTGTCCAACGATATTGTCAAACTCTTCAACACATAATTTAGCTCATCTTGTAATATTGGACAACAAATTATTAAATGTTCAAATGATATATGCTTAATTTTTAATATATTAAAAAATTAATATAAAGTCTTATATAAAGATTAGTCGTGATTATATAATCTTGGACTATATTAGACTGTTACTAATATTTCACTTTTGACCACTTCACAAACTCAGAAATGTATCAGCTCAAAGTTAAGCAAGGAAAAACCTACTTGCTACGCATTATCAATGCTGCACTGAATGAGCAACACTTCTTCAAAATAGCAAACCACACATTCACAGTGGTAGCCATCGATGCTCTGTACACCCAACGCTACAAAACTGACGTTGTAGTGCTTGCTCCAGGCCAAACCGTTGATGTCCTCTTTAGCACAAATCAACATGTGGGTTCTTATTACATGGCATTCACTCCATACCATTCGGCTCCACAAATCCAAATCAACAACTCAACCACAAGGGGGCTGGTAATTTATGAGGGTGCCACATCAGTAGAAAAGCCCATATTGCCAAATCTACCAGCCCAAACTGACACACCAACGGCCCACAAGTTCTACACCAACATCACAGGGTTAGCTGGTGGACCCCACTGGGTCCCAGTGCCACGTCATGTGGATGAACACATGTTCATCACTTTTGGGCTTAACTTTGACCTTTGCAAAAATGTATCAACCCCAAATGGTTGCTCTGCAACGCAACCTCCACTCTCTGCCAGCATGAACAATGAGTCATTTGTGCTGCCTCGGGGAAAAGGGTTATCGATGCTTGAGGCATTCTATAAGAATAATGTTACTGGGGTGTACACTAGAGATTTTCCAAATCAGCCTCCGATTGTGTTTGACTATACTGACCCAAACATAACAGGCACTACAGATAATGCCTTCAAAATCGCACCTAAATCAACGAAAGTGAAGACGTTGAAGTTCAATTCAACGGTTCAGATTGTGCTTCAAAACACGGCCATCCTCAGTCCAGAGAACCACCCCATTCACATTCACGGCTTCAATTTCCATGTTTTGGCTCAAGGGTTCGGGAATTACAACGCCACTAGAGATGAGCCCAAGTTCAATTTTATCAACCCTCAGATACGTAACACAATTTCTGTCCCAGTCGGAGGATGGTCCGTTCTTAGATTCCAAACAAATAATCCAGGTTCATTAATTTCTTCACTAAAATAATCAAACTAAATTTAACTCAAATATTATAGGTTTCAACACATTTTTAATTTCTACAATTTAATGTTATTTTTTAATTTCATTCCTAAAAACATAAAATCATTTTAATTTTTATAAAATGTGTTTGTTTTATTTTTATATAATATTTTAGATAATATTTTGAATAATCATGAATGCTTTGAATAATGAAAAAATATTATTTAAAATATGAAAAATAAAATAAAAATACTTTATAAGGATTAAAACCATTTTTTTACAACAATCAATATAAAGAAAAACATTAAATTGGAGGATCGAAAATGCATTTAAGCTAATATTACATTATGAATATTATACATGTTAAATTTAATTAATTAATACTACTTTCTATCCATTAATTAAATATGATCGTCTACGCAGGTGTTTGGCTTGTGCATTGCCATTTGGAAACTCATTTGCCGTGGGGGCTAGCCATGGCTTTCGAGGTTGAGAATGGCCCCACTCCTTCTTTATCAGTGCCTCCGCCACCAGCTGATCTTCCTAGGTGCTAAGCGCACGCCATACGTTCATGAACTATACCTTACATTTTTACACTAAAAACATTTATAGATTGGTTAATGTTTATACACATACATACTTTCATAATGTGGATTTCTAATATCATTTGTTTGACTGAGAAAAATAAGGTGTAATAAAGGACGAAAGTTAGGCTAGTCTTTCAACCATGTGACTTGATGGCCAATTGTAACTCTGTCAAATAACATATGTTATTTTGTCATTAATTATATTTTTTATTATTTTCTCTATGTTGTGTTATTTTCTTTTAGATAACATAGTTCTTATCGACATTTTAAAGTCATAATGGTGAAAATTAATTAATAATTTCCAGGCCATTTTTTCCCTTAAACGCAGTGTTGTCAACTACTACAATTATATTAGCTGTTATACCTATCTTTTTTCCTATAGAATTTCAAATATTTATTATATTAATATTTAATAAAAGTTTGAAAACTTATCTGAAAAGTAGATATACACGGCATGAACACTTTTTTGCATCAGAGAATTACCCATAATCATTACTTAAAAGTTCCTATAAATATACGTTATTGTTAATAATGAACTAGCTCGATCAATAAAATAAATAAATATTTAAAGAAGACTAATTATTTCAACAAAAAAAGGGAATAAATACTTAAACTAGAGCCTTAAATTTCTCAATTTTAATTAAGAATATCAAAATATATAGGAGTAATATGTTATATTTGTCAATAATATAAACCAAGATGTTCTTAAAAAAATTAACATCGTTATCAATACATGCATATAAAACAACTAACTAGCTAGTCGTAGAAAATTTATATCATTTCCTAGTAAAAGATATACATCAACCTGGCAAAGTTTGGCCTTTGTTAAATTTATCCCCCTTTCACTGTGAATTTGGTTGAATTCTTGAAAAAGCACTCTCATTCTGACTTTTCGTTACAAGGCATACAGCTTACTAATCAAACTTGACACGTCTGCGTGTACAACGCGCTTTACTAAATCACAATTTGATTCTGTTATGACCTAGTTACTGTAAAACTTTAACGGTAAATAACTAATAAGGGTTTTCATTCAACCTTAAGATATTCTTTGACTTTAAGATATGGTCGACAAGTCGCAAACTTTAGCCTTTGTTCAATTTTTGAATCAGATAAATATACAATTTTAATAAGTATTTAATTTATCAATTAGAATGTTTTTTCTACCTTGGAGTTAAACTCTTCTCACCCTAAACTTTAACCAAAAGAACATAAGGATCATGTTTTTTAAACCGCTGGCATAGTCAGAGTCAGAGGCTCATCCATCGATAACAATCAAAATTTCCGGTTAGATTATCAAAACAAGTTATTGACTAAGTGTTATTTTTTTCCCCATTGAAGATATTCCTTCTGATGGCGAACATAAACAATCATATTTAGCATGATAACGATAATTAATTTCCTTCTTCAATGTACCGAAACTTCAAAATTTAATGTCAAGATCACGTTGCAATATCATAATTGCATATACTACAAAACACGGAATCGTGCATGCTAACGTGAAGTCTGAAGTAGTCTCAGGAGTCTATATATAGTACTCTAATTTTTTGCTTCTTAATTTGCTTGATTTATTTCATTTATCACTCACGTTCTTCAACATGAAACGTTTTGTGTTTGCTTTGGCCTGGGCTTTTGCTCTTTTTCTAGCATGTTCCTTGGCTTCTGGTGCTGTTGTGGAACACATTTTCAATGTATTTGCTCCTTCATTCTTCTCATTTACTTTGAATACTGATAGATAGAAAGATACAATCATTGCAATCTTGTTATTACAACATGAAACATTTAATATATGTTTTCTCTAGTTTGGTCTTTTGCTCTTATGTTTGCTTCTTCAATCTTCATTGGCTCACGTTGCGTTTGAGGAACACACTTTATTTTATAATTACCATAATATGAATCTGTAACTCTCCGTCGAGATCTTGAGTATCTCTACAAATTTCAATCCTTGACTTAAAACTCTTCGTTTTTCACTGACTTTTTTCTTTTTCCTTTCACGGGCTATTAGTTCATGCTTGTGGGATGCACTTTTATTTTTTAATTTTTTTAATCACCATAATTTGGATCTTTGATTCTCCAGTAAGATAGATATTAAGTATTTTCACATGTTTCAATCCATGACTTAAAACTCTTCCTCCTTCTGCAATTTGTTGTTCTTCCTTGCATGGACTATATATTGGCTCATGCCACGTTTGTCAAACTCACTTTTATATTTTCATTTTTTTTAATCACCATAAGTAACTTTGATTTACGACTTAATCATATTTAAAATTTAATATCTTTCTCCGGTTTTTCGATTTTTCTTCTCCTTTCCATGGGCTAATCAAATTAAGTTTGAAATATATTCACTAATTAAAATCTTATATTGTTATATAAATAGGTGGAAGACATTACTGTGCAGCGTTTGTGTCGTGAACAAGTGATCACTGCCGTCAATGGAACCCTGCCAGGACCAACAATTAACGCTCGAGAGGGTGACACTGTTGTCGTTCACGTATTCAACAAGTCACCCTATAATCTTACTATTCATTGGTATACTTTTTCTCCTCCCTCTCATATCAATAATGAAATAATATTAAATCATATAGAAACAATGTGCTACGATAAAAACTATAATAAAAAACACAACACGGTTTTATCACAAGAGTTAATAATATATTATTGACTTCTGTTATTTGGTTCATATGTTTATACGCGTTTTTTTACCGTCCAATTTCATTCCTAGAAGCAAAGAGTTTTTTTATTAATTAAAAGTCGACCATCCCTCTCATTTATCTTTTAATATTTAGGAAATTCAGTCTTAAGTGTTTTCGTAAATTAGAAACATGAAAAATATTTGCTATTGGACTTTTTTAGAAAAGAAAGTTAACTGTTATGTGTTATCATACCACAAAATAAATAATATATATATATATATATAGAATGTTAAAAAAAATATTAAATTGAAAATTTAGAAAGACTTTGTGAGTATAATGAACAGCTAGCTAATCAAACAAAATTTATATCAAAAATCAAAGCAGTTATTTAAAAAATATAAGCATATGATAACTATATTGGAGATTAAAGAAAGTTTAACATAAAAGATGAACTTTTTAAAAGAAATTATTAACATTTGAGAGTGTGGTTTTTTTATTCATGAAAAAAAATACAAAGAAACTCAAACTAAGGAATCCTAAAGGAGGAATTTCAGAGTGGTTAAGACATGTGTCATAAGAGAAATTTGGAAATTTTTGTCTACATGTAAAAACTAAATTTGGATTCAATTTACAATATATTATGCAGGCACGGAATTTTTCAATTTTTAACACCATGGTCAGACGGTCCTGAATATGTAACTCAATGCCCAATACCTTCTGGTAGCAATTATACATATAGATTTAACTTAACGGGACAAGAAGGAACTCTTTGGTGGCATGCACACTCATCTTTTCTACGTGCAACGGTCTATGGTGCTCTTCTGATTCGGCCACGACTAGGATTATCGTATCCGTTTCCTAAAGTTTATCAAGAAATCCCTATACTAGTTGGTATTTTTCAGTTTTCATCCTCTTGATTGATTTTATTTTTTCTGATTTTTTGTTGTTGTTATTGATGGGAGATATTTATTGATTTTATTCATGATTAATTTTTGTGAAAAAATCAGTTGATTATTTATAATAGAATTTTTTTTTCTTTCAATCATATTTTATGAGAGTTGAATCCGAGACTTTAATTAAAAGGTTTGAACTTATTCGTTCGCTTGGGAGTTCTAAGTTATTATCTTGTATTTTGTTATTTGATTGCTTAAATTTGTACGTATCTAATTTTTTTTTTTATCAAGTATCTAAATTAAACATAGGTTTGCATGTCTGAACTATTCTTTCCAAGTAATGATTTATCATATATAAATACTATTTATAATATTTTTTTAAATTGTATAAGCTGTGCTTTTTTGGGATATATAAGCTATGTTAAAAATGCAACTATTTTAAAATGACGTGTAACTACTACGAAAAAAAAATGTATAGTCTCTAAATAAATGAATATTTTTTAAAGTAATTAGCAATTGAAAAGTCGATATCCAACAATATTTTAGTTAATGAAAAAATAATCTCTTTATAAATAAGAGTCATAAATTCAAAATCAATCTATATGTGAGTAGAAAAAATTAGTTCCTAACCTAGCCTCTAAACTATTGAATTTATAACAGTAATTTTGTAACTTTTTTGCAATTATCATATGAAGTATTTATTGATTTTGTTAATGATGAATATCCGTCAAAAAATTTAATTGATCACTTTTAGTGAGATTCTTTCTTCCAAATTACATATTTTTCATGCATAAGACTACAATTCAAGATTTTACTTAAGGAAATCAAATTCAGTATCACTTGAATCAATGACTTGTTGGTATAATAGTTCATGTAGCTAAATGTTAATAGCAAAAAAAAAATTTGGGAATAAATCGTTAATAGCAATTATTTGTGGCAATTAACAAGGCATTGATTCTGAAAACCATTGCAGGAGAATGGTGGAATGCTAATGTTGTGGAGGTTGAGCAAAATGCAACAGAAACTCAACAGCCGCCAATTGAATCAGATGCATATACAATTAATGGTTTACCCAGCGATCTCTATAACTGCTCTCAGGATGGTAAGCCCATTGCCCAACCTTCAAATCTCATATATATAAAATAACATGATATATTGTCAAACCTTCAACACATAATTTGATTCATCTTGTATTAGATGAAAATTTATAAAATATATTTCAATCGATCTCAATGTGACCCAACCACATTTTTTTTAATAACTTATCAAATAAAGATTAGTGAAGACCATAAAATTTCGGAAAATTTAACAATGCTACGTAATACTTCACTATTTTATCATGTCATAAACTCAGGAACGTACCAGGTCAAAGTAAAGCAAGGAAAAACCTACTTGTTGCGCATAATCAACTCTGCACTCAATAATCAACACTTTTTTGAAGTAGCCAACCATACATTAACCGTAGTAGCCATTGATGCGACCTATACCAATCACTACGACACCAAGGTTGTAGTGCTTGCTCCAGGCCAAACCGTTGATGTCCTCCTAACAACAAACCAAAGTGTGGGTTCTTACTACATGGCCTTCACTCCATACCATTCCGCTCCACTTGTACAAATCAACGCCAACATGACTCGAGGAGTGATAGTTTATGAGGGTGCCACATCAGCAAAGCCCATCATGCCAGATCTCCCAGCCCAAACTGACACTCCAACGGCCCACAAGTTTTACACCAACATCACAGGATTGGCTGGTGGGCCCCACTGGGTCCCAGTGCCACGTCAAGTGGATGAACACATGTTTATCACTTTTGGGCTTAGCTTTGACATATGTCGCAGTGAAACAGGAGATTGTCCTGGGCCATTACCCTTATTTTCTGCCAACATGAACAACGAGTCCTTTGTGTTGCCACGTGGCAAAGGGGTATCAATGCTTGAAGCGTTTTTCCGGAACGATGTTACTGGGGTGTACACTAGAGATTTTCCGGATCAGCCTCCGGTTGTGTTTGACTATACCAACCCAAACATAACAACGTCGCCGGATACACCACGTGAATTCCTAATCGCACCGAAATCAACGAAGGTTAAGACGTTGAAGTTCAATTCAACAGTTCAGATTGTGCTTCAGAACACGGCCATCATTGCCGCAGAGAATCACCCTATTCACATTCATGGCTTCAATTTTCATGTTTTGGCTCAAGATTTTGGGAATTACAACGCCACTAGAGATGAACCCAAGTTCAATTTTGTGAATCCTCAAATACGTAACACAATTTCTGTGCCGGTCGGAGGATGGTCCGTCATTAGATTCCAAGCAAATAATCCAGGTTGGTTAATTTCTTCACTAAAATAATTAATAATTAAAAATATGTTTATATCTTATCATAATTAAATTAATATTTATGATAAGTTTTAACTCTAACTCTTTAAAATAACTATTTTATAAGTCATGTTTTACGTCTGATTGATTAATATTATAAAATTTCTTATATTAATAGTGCATAAAAACTAAACTTGTTGAATATATCTTTATTCCATCCAAATAAGATATATATTTTTCACTATTACTTATAAATGTTTTTTTAAGTATTGATTTGTGAAAAATAAATGTAAATATATTGAAATTTTAAATAATTTTTACATTCAATTGTGAATTTTAATTGATTGACAATATAATTATTGTAACATTAATGATAAATAAATTAAGCTTGATGATATTATATAAGGGTCCCTATTTTCTATAAATTAAAATTTAAAAAAAAAGACGACAATTTTTTAAAAAAGTAAATATTATAAAAGAGATTAAGCTAATACTTCATATCATATATATATAAATAACTCAATAATTGGAGTAAATGAAATTTCAAATTATCAGCTATTATGTACGTTAATTAATTTTTTCTAGTCATTGAACATGATTGTGCAGGTGTTTGGCTTGTGCATTGCCATTTGGAAACTCATTTGCCGTGGGGGCTAGCCATGGCTTTTGAGGTTGAAAATGGGCCTTCAACTAGAGTGCCTCCGCCACCGGCTAATCTTCCTAAGTGCTAAACGCATGCCATTTGTTCATGAACTATATATACCTTACATTTTAGAGTAAAAAAAACTATAGATTGGTTAATCTTTATACACATATTTTCGTAATGTGGGTTTCTGATATCATTTCTTTGATTGAGAAAATTAAAGTGTAATAAAGGACGAAAGTTAGGCTATTCTTTCAACCGTGTGACTTGGTAGCCACTTCTCTGAAATAACATATGTTAATTTGTCATTTTAAACACTTGTTTTTTTTTTCCTCGTGTGCTGTCTAATTGTTCCTTTAGATAATATAGTTCCTACCGACATAATATTGACACAATAAAGTTTACGTATAACATATGTATTTCAAGTGCCTATATAAATAATGATAAAAAAAAGTGGCTATATAAATTAATGGACAAATAATAAATTTAACTTTATACATTAAATTGTACTGTACCCTTAATTTTAAGAGTGTTTAAGTTTCTTAATTAGTTTATTTTTTCTTAAAAAATAACATGTTATTATAAAATTCATTAACCCCTTTTATAATATTAAGCATATTCTCTCTTAAATGTTTTTTTTATTTGTATTTTTATACTTGAAGTTAAAACTTAAAATACACGCACTATAATTTTTACTAAAAATATTGTAAACTCATTTATGTCACGTACATACGTATCAAAACTAATTAATAACGGATAGGCCATTTTTTCCCTTAAAAGAATTGATGTCAAGTATTTTATTAGATGTTAAATATTTTTAATAGAATTTTAAACATTTATTTTGAAATTAATATTTAATAAAAGTTTGAAAACTTACCTTAATACCATATATATCCGTCCATGATCGAGCTCTATTCCTATAAATGAGTTTTGGTTTTTTTATGAACCTATATATATCCCTTGTCCAACCATATTGTCAACTCTTCAACACATAATTTAGCTCATCTTGTAATATTGGACAAGATATTATTAAATGTTCAAATGATATATGCTTAATTTTTAATTTATTAAAAAATTAATAAAGTCTTATATAAAGATTAGTCGTGATTATATAATCTTGGACTATATTAGACTGTTACTAATATTTCACTTTTGACCACGTCACAAACTCAGAAATGTCACTACTACATAAAATGCATTTAAGGTCGGTTATTTGGACCATACAAAGTCGGTTTTCGAACCGACCTTATCTCCGACGACGTTAAAAAGGTTAGAGAACAACGTCGGTTTTATAAGGACCGACTTTGAAATTTTTTTTTTTATTTTTAAAAAATAGTCTTTTCTAAGTCGGTTATTTTAAAAAACCGACTTTGAAACTTAGATACAAAGTCGGTTTTTTTAAATAACCGACTTTGAAAGACTATATATTGACCATTTTAAGACGGTTGTTTTAAATAACCGACTTTGAATGTCATATTTTTTTTAGAAGCTTATCGTACGGGACCGAACCTGAATCGCGAACTCGAGAGGTTATAGTGGTTTCGGTTTTGTTTCTTCTACTGCTGCGGGTTCAAACATTTGGGGCTTTTTATAAAAGTGAAGGAGAACTACCATAACAAACTAAAATGGTTTAATGGCAGAAGAGGAAGAGAGATGGGATTCACTGAGGGAGAGAGAGAAAATAAAAAAGAAATGAGAGAAAAAAAGGGAGAAGGAATACGGTGGTTGAAGGTGAGAGAGGAGAAAGAGAGAAGAGATAAGAAATTACCAGACAAAAGCAGAAGAGGAGAGGAAGAAGATGCAAAAGCGGACAGCCTAAAGCCAAAGTGGTGGTGGTGCGGTGGTAACGGCGCAACAGCGGAGTAGAATCGACGGAGAAAGGAAAAAAGAAGCGTAGAAGAGAAAGAGAGAGAAGGAAGGAAGGAGGTTTGATTTTTAATGTGAAAGAGGTTGGAATTTATAAGGTTGTTGGAATTTGAAATTCGAAATTCAAATTGAAATTTGAGTTTCAAATTGGCGCTGAGCTAGAATGGCTGAGGGAGAAGCGAGAAAGGCCTATATAACGTCGGTTGTTTTAAATAACCGACTTTGAATCTAATAATTTAAAAAAAAAAACAAAATGAAGATTCTAAGTCGGTTATTTGAAATAACCGACTTTGAATCTAATATTTCAAAAAAAATGAAAGAAAATCGGAAAGGACTTTCAAAGTCGGTTGTTTTAAATAACCGACTTTGAATGCAATATTTCAAAAAAAAAAACAAAAATGAAAGAAAATCGGAAAGGACTTTCAAAGTCGGTTGTTTTAAATAACCGACTTTGAATCTAATATTTAAAAAAAATCAAAATGAAGATTCTAAGTCGGTTATTTGAAATAACCGACTTTGAATCTAATATTTCAAAAAAAATGAAAGAAAATCGGAAAGGGCTTTCAAAGTCGGTTGTTTTAAATAACCGACTTTGAATGCAATATTTCAAAAAAAAAAACAAAAAGGAAAGAAAATCGGAAAGGACTTTCAAAGTCGGTTGTTTTAAATAACCGACTTTGAATCTAATATTTCAAAAAAAAAACAAAAATGAAAGAAAATTGGGAATGGGCTTTCAAAGTCGGTTGGTTTAAATAACCGACTTTGAATCTAATATTTAAAAAAAAAACAAAAATGAAAGAAAATCGGAAAGGATTTTCAAAGTCGGTTGTTTAAAATAACCGACTTTGAATCTAATATTTAAAAAAAAAACAAAAATGAAAGAAAATTGAGAATGGGCTTTCAAAGTCGGTTGGTTTAAATAACCGACTTTGAATCTAATATTTAAAAAAAAAACAAAAATGAAAGAAAATCGAGAATGGGCTTTCAAAGTCGGTTGTTTTAAATAACCGACTTTGAATCTAATATTTCAAAAAAAAAATGAAAGAAAATTGAGAATGGGCTTTCAAAGTCCGTTGTTTTAAATAACCGACTTTGAATCTAATATGTAAATCTTTCAAAGTCGGTTATTATAGAAACCGACTTTGTAGAGGCTTATACAACGACGGTTAAAAAAAAACCGACTTCGAAATGCGAAATCAATTCAATTATTTACAAAATTGCCACTGACCTATCTACCAAGTCGGTTTTCTTACAACCGACTTAGAAGAGACGACGTTAAAAGTGGCTGCTGTAGTAGTGTGTATCAGCTCAAAGTTAAGCAAGGAAAAACCTACTTGCTACGCATTATCAATGCTGCACTGAATGAGCAACACTTCTTCAAAATAGCAAACCACACATTCACAGTGGTAGCCATCGATGCTCTCTACACCCAACGCTACAAAACTGACGTTGTCGTGCTTGCTCCAGGCCAAACCGTTGATGTCCTCTTTAGCACAAATCAACATGTGGGTTCTTATTACATGGCATTCACTCCATACCATTCAGCCCCACAAATCCAAATCAACAACTCAACAACAAGGGGACTGGTAATTTATGAGGGTGCCACATCAGGGTTTTCCTTCCTACACTATATGCTTTTCTACATACACTATATTGTAATAGTATATAACCGAAAATACCCTTGTGAGTAATTAACTTAGGTTTAAATTTTTAAACTGTACAAAACCTTCAGCAGCTGCGCGTTCGACTTCCTCTATGGTTTCTTCCTTTGTGCTTTCTTATTCTCTATGGTTGTGTGACAGTGGTGGCATTGCTCCTGTGCGTGGTGGTCGTTGGAGTTGCAGGTTGATGGTGGTGGTTGTTGGAGTTGCAGGTGGATGGTGATCGTCCTTGCGCCGTCGGTGGTGGTGTTTGCGACACGGTGACCGGTGAGCGTCGTTTGCTGTCATGGGGTGATTACGGATTGGGAAATCCGTGGGTATGATACGGATTAGTCAATCCATAAGAGGGGGTTGGGGCACGTACGGATTGACTAATCCGTAAGCTTCATATGGATTGACTAATTCGTAAGGTCTCTTTTTTAAAATTCTTTGATAAATTGCCTGAACTTGCCTGAACTGTAAGACCTTTTTCATATTATTATGTTGAATTTGAGAAAGTACAATCAACTCAATTGGTAAATGTGATATGGAATATTGATTTTAGGCGTTTTTAATTTGGATGATTATCGTTTGACATTTGTTTTAGGTTTGATGTTTTCTTTATGTTATTTTAGTTTTTGCACTTGCAATTTGACCCTTCTGTAAATTATTCAAATTATGTTGAATTTCCACTGATCACAAACTTAGAAATGGTAGTTGGTTCAATACTTATTGGCCACTAGGCTATGTATTTGTTTTGTGTTATTGATTGTTGTTGCAAGTGGTGATGTACTTTTATTAGCTAACGTTGTTGAACCACCATCAGCAATGCTAGTTTGGTTGAAAGATTAATCTCAGCATAGTGATACCTCTGTGGGCTATATTTTTGTTTTGTGTTATTCATTGTTGTTGCAAGATACCTGTGTGTGGGCTATATTCATTGTTTTGTGTTATTCATCGTTCTTGAAAGATTAATGTCAGCATAGTGATACCTGTGTGGGCTATACCTGTGATGTACTTTTATCAGGTAACCTTGTTGAACCACCATCAGCAATGGTAGTTTGGTTGAAAGATTAATCTAAACTTAGTGATACCTGAAAGATTAATCTCAGCATCAGTAATTCTAAGCTTATTCTTGCAAGGTTTTTAAGTTTGATGTGAAATGCAGAATTTGGCTATTGTTTTAAGTTTGATGTTTTCTTTCCTTTGTTCTTTTAGTTTGATGACTATGTTTGAAAAAATTCGTCAATTGAATAAGCTGTTGTATTATTATTGGTACAGGATATGGTGAAAACATTAAATTTGCGAAAAAATCTAGGGAGACCTGCAGATCAAGCAGTTGGAACAAGTGATGTTGATCATGCAGGGGAAGCCATTGAACGGCGTAGGCCTACCGCCTCTGTTCGAAGACGACGACCAACTGATGCTGTCGGTGAGGAACCAATGGTTCAGGAAGAGCAGCTTGAGGCTGATATTCATGTGCCACATGACATAGGTTGTGAGTCTGAAGGGTTTCCAGGTGGCCTGGAAGATTGTTCGATTTTGAAAGGCTATGATAACCACGTCGCGTATAGAGTGTGGGCTGGAGAGGTAGTTTTATGACAAATTATACCTCACAAAAGAACTTATAATTAAAAATGTGATGTCTTCTGACAATAACTTATTTGCAGGAACGTCCGGAGTTAAAATTGGCTTCTCATGGACGCAAAGTTGCCAAATTTGGACTGCCGGCACCTGAGATTGAAGGCCTGGTCGCTTCTACTAGGTTAAGCCCATTGATTTCATCCTCAGTCGAGACCAGAGACAGAGGATTGCTATCCGCCTTTGTGGAGAGGTGGCACCCAGAGATCAGTAGCTTTCACCTGCCAATTGGAGAAGTTACCATCACACTAGATGATGTGGCGTCTTTGTTCCACCTGCCAATTATGAGAGCTTTCCAGACGTATGATGCACTTGACGTGGGGGAGGCGATTACATTATTGGTTGACTTGCTGGAAGTGACAATTGAGGACGCTCATGCTGAGACTGAACAATGCCATGGGGCATATGTTCGACTGTCATGGCTTCGAAAATTGTATGCTACCAAGTGTGATGCTAGGCAGTGGGTTGTAGCGGCCAGAGCATATTTTCTCCATCTTGTTGGGTGCACACTATTCACGAACAAGAGTGGCACACACATCAATGTGGTGTTCTTGAACGTTTTTCACGATCTAGACTAGTCGGCGGGTTATTGCTGGGATGTAGCTGCTCTGTTTCACATGTATGAAAACTTAAACTACGCATCTCAGCATCACGAGAAGCACATTGCTGGATATATCTCATTGCTACAGGTAATTACAATACATCATTTAATTAAGTAATGTTGTTGACTACTTAAGTAAGTTGTGTTAGGCGATGACTAATAAGCGTTTGTCGTGTGGCTTCAAAACAATTAAACTAAGCTAATTCTGTAGCACAGAATTAACCTAGGTCGACTCAGAGACACAATCAATATGGTTCCAACTTCAATTCACTAATAAATAAAAGGGAGATTTTTGTCAAATAGTTTGTATGCGCTAAATGAAAATTGCAAAAACACAAACTACAATTAAAGATTAATGCAGAAACTAACAGAATTGATAACAAGTAATGTAAAACAGATTAAAGAGCATCAATCCAATTCACTAAACCAAGCTATTCGAATCATCATCGTTCTCAAAAATTTATCCTATTGTGCAAGTTCATTCAATTTCATTAGAAGCAGTTCAATCGAATTAACCCCTAAATTAATTGAAACCACAATCCTAATTGAAATATCATCCAATTAATCTGTGATTTATATTCGAAATTAGGAAATGAATCCATAACCTAATCTGCTTTCAATCCTAAACGCATTCATAATCATGAAAACAGAATAGCAATTGAAGAAGAAAGTGAACATTCACACAGAATTCAAAATACTAAACCAGAACTCAAATTTTTCCCTTGCTTGGGTTGGATCCTTGGATTGATTGATTATTTAGCCTTCCATGATCATCACCAATGAAAGCCCCGTGAAATAAGTGCACGAAAATGGAAGAAAGGAAAACGAAAATGAAGAACAATGAAGAACAAGGAAGAACAGTTGAGAGAAAATAAGAGAAAGGGTTTTGATTCTAAAAAGTGGAAAAGAAAAATGTAAAACTGTTTGTGTAAATGAAATGTAAATGTTATAATTCCTCCTAATATCACTAACATATAGTGACTAAGTCTGAAACAAAGAATGGGCCATGAGCAACCCATCAATTCTAATTATTTATGTTATTTACACCAATAAAAAGTCCAACTCGCAGCTCAAAATACAAATGCAGTGGTTCTGAATTCAAATCCTAAAATGACCCTCCAAATGGCAGATTTGGCCTCGGCTTATTTCTGGCAAACTTGTAGATATTTTCGCTATCTTTACAAGGACTATAAGAACACTCAATTCGGAGTTCCGTAGAGCTCTGTAGATCGTGTACAAGGCAGATACGTCAAGTGAGCATAAAATCCAAAAATACGCAACAATTAGCAATTCAACCCACTAACTTGCCTAAGACAAAAACTGAATTAGAATGGAAAAATAAAAGTCCAAGAGAAGTCAAATAAGCTAAGAATGATAGAAAAATATTTAACTAAAGGCACTCCATCAATGACATCATCATTGTTATATTAATTAATGTCTTATTTTATACTGCAGTGATTCTGACTTCAAAGCCTAAAATGACCCTCCAAATGAAAGATTTGGCCTCGGCTTATTTCTGGCAAACTTGTAGATCTTTTCATTATCTTTCCAAATACTATAAGAATGCTCAATTTGGATTTCCGTAGAGCTCTGTAGATCCTGTACAAGGCAGATACGTCAAGTGAGCATAAAATCCAAAAATACGCAATAATTAGCAATTCAGCCCACTAACTTGCCTAAGACAAAAACTGAATTAGAATGGGAAAATAAAAGTCCAAGAGAAGCCAAATAAGCTAAGAATGATAGAAAAATATTTAACTAAAGGCACTCCATCAATGACATCATCATTGTTATATTAATTAATGTCTTATTTCATACTGCAATGTTGGATCTATGAACATTTTCCGACCATTGGAAATGTCATTGCAGATCCCCAGTATGATGAGAGGTTGCCCCGTGCACGTCGGTGGAAAACTTCTAAGACTTTACCAGTTACAACCTATCGACAGTGGTTAGATAGGTTGACATTGGACGATGTTTGTTGGATGTCATACCAGGACCACCGTTGCCACAGGGAGTTCGACATGATCTCATTATTTTCAGGGCACCTGAGGTGGGAACCATACATCATCAGACATTTGTCGGAAAGGGTCATGAGACAATTTGGCTATGTTCAGCAAATCCTTGACTTGCACCACTCTGACACTCCATCGCCTAAAGAGGTTGACGACCGATGGACCCACTTCTCAGAGCACCTTGTAGACACTGGAGATTTGGTGACTTATCCCAATCAGTGTGCTTGTGGTTATATGGAATGGTTCTATCGGATATCCCATCCATTTACCCATCCGCCAGAACCTGGGAAGCCTAGCCGACATCCGATGAGAGTAACAACTACCATGCAAGACCCCCCTTCTGTGTAGGACGATGGCAGACCAGGCGTGGCAGATGCAGTTACTAGAGATTCTGATGTGACTCAAATGCCCCAACATGTAGCGGTAAACAATCCCGATAACATTGGTCGTACAACTATTTTAAGCCATTGACAAGTATAAATTATGAACACTACATAATATATGATTGTTTTAGGGTATGTGCCAAAGGATTGGAGATGGGTTACAGCACGTGCTGGACATGCATATGGTAACTCTGGGTACAAATGCGTCCATTGAGTGACTCGTCTGTTGCAATTAGTACGGAATGTTACTCAGCATGGAAACGTATATGTGCGATCCAGTCGGCCTAGGGGTACGCAAAGGAGACGCCTTGATGGGACACATTGAAGACTATTGTATTCACACTATGTTTGTAGATAATGATCTATTAAACAGTTTTTACATTCATTTGTTATTGTCACTATGTTGTTCATAAGTGAATTGAACTATTGCCATCCTCACGTTATATGTCATTTGTTTTAAACTATTTTTGGATTTTTTGCGGAAAACACAGATGATTTCTTTTCTTGTTCATAAGTTGTAAGTATGTGAACCATGTTGAGGATTTTCATTCGAAAACTAGAAATGTAGTAGCTTCTAAATATAAGTCATTGTGCGTTACTACATATTACATCGATGTAAAAAAAATGGCAAGACCATCAACAATAAGTTTTAATCTTCTCCTAAATCTACATGGTCAGTGGTACAGTTAAAGTATTTAGTGTACAGTTTCATTCGATGAACATAATGAGTCGGCTAGTGCTTTGCTTCGTTGTAACAGTGAGAAGACCACAAGAATACCGTAGATGGGAGGGAACAATCGTCTGTAAGCCTGACCTATTTTAAATTTAAAATGTTAGGAATAATGCAATCAACGAAATAGGCAAATCAAATAAAATAATATCAGAACCCGTGAAAGTTATACCATAACAAAATGGTTACCAAACACATGGTCAATACATATAACTCGATGAACAGATGGATCTTGAGGTGGTTTGCTTCTCAGAGGGAAAAATGTCATACTTTGCTATAGAGAAATGGAAACAAGAATGACATTATATCTGGATGCAATCACATATCCCATGTCGGTAATATCCATCCACTTATCCATAGTAACCTATACAAACAATTAAACTATTAATTATGTATTTTGAAGATTAAAACAATAAAAGGTAATGTTATGTCAACAAAGATATTTTAAATTTGTTTACCTTCTCAAAACCATCAACAAAAAGTGAACGCTTTAACTGCTCAAACCTGTTAAATCCGCCAAACAAGGCTATACATGAATTAGACCATTGTGCCAGTTCCTTAAGCAAATGATTACATACCAATGTCCAACAATCCTCACCATAACCTAATGCGGCAGCAATTACACGATATCAACAATTCCCATCAGTTTTAACATCAGTGATGTCCACAATGAATCTGTGCATAAAAGGATGAAATTGATACCTCATCAGAATGTTCCTCTTCCTATAAGTCTTCAATGTCTTCATTCATAATATTATCTTCAGACATAATACTCTCATACATCCAGTCTTCGTTGTCCATCTTCACAAATCAAAAAAACAATTCTTACATGGACAATCAAAAGTTACGCAAACTAATAATATTTAACAACAATTAAGTCATAAAGTATTACAAATACATATAGATTACAAAAACAATTTCATTAGATAAATAACAACATTTACATTTAAAACATCCAATTTTCAATAATAATACTAACCAAAACAATCACAATCAATCATAACATACCTAATTATCCAATTTATCCATACTCATTCATCCTCAAACTTTACAAGGGGTAAACAAATTACTTTTTAATAATCTATTATAATCTTTTTTAAAATTAATTTTCCAAACATTTTTAAAAAAAACACATACGGATTACATAATCCGTATGAAGCATATGAATTATGTAATCCATATAAAGCATACGGATTACATGATCCATATGAAGCATCCATATACAGTACAAAAAAACTTACCTCCGACGACACCAGCCACCACCACTAGCCACCAACAACCACCACTAGCAACACTCCGACGCAGGTAAACAATGGATGCACCCACAAATGCACCGCCTTTACCAGCAACGAAAGCACAATGCACTATACATTTACCAATCTTTCACAGCAAAGCAAAGCGAAACCTCCTGATGCCATTTCTTATAATATTTTGCAACAAGGGTATTTTTGTCATTAAAATAAAATATATAGTGTATGTAGAAAAGCATATAGTGTAGGAAGAAAACCCTGCCACATCAGTAGAAAAGCCCATATTGCCAAATCTACCAGCCCAAACTGACACACCAACGACCCACAAGTTCTACACCAACATCATAGGGTTGGCTGGTGGACCCCACTGGTTCCCGGTGCCACGTCACGTGGACATGTTCATCACTTTTGGGCTTAACTTTGACCTTTGCAAAAATGTATCAACCCCAAATGGTTGCTCTGCAACGCAACCTCCACTCTCTGCCAGCATGAACAATGAGTCATTTGTGCTACCCCGGGGAAAAGGGTTATCAATGCTTGAGGCATTCTATAACAATAATGTTACTGGGGTGTACACTAGAGATTTTCCAAATCAGCCTCCGATTGTGTTTGACTATACCAACCCAAACATAACAGGCACTACAAATAATGCCTTCAAAATCACACCTAAATCAACGAAAGTGAAGACGTTGAAGTTCAATTCAACGGTTTAGATTGTGCTTCAAAACACGACCATCCTCAATGCAGAGAACCACCCCATTCACATTCACGGCTTCAATTTCCATGTTTTGGCTCAAGGGTTCGGGAATTACAACACCACTAGAGATGAGCCCAAGTTCAATTTTATCAACCCTCAGATACGTAACACAATTTCTGTCCCAGTCGGAGGATGGTCCGTTCTTAGATTCCAAACAAATAATCCAGGTTCATTAATTTCTTCACTAAAATAATCAAACTAAATTTAACTCAAATATTATAGGTTTCAACACATTTTTAATTTCTACAATTTAATGTTATTTTTTAATTTCATTCCTAAAAAAAATAAAATCATTTTAATTTTTATAAAATGTGTTTGTTTTATTTTTTTATAATATTTTAGATAATATTTTGAATAATGAAAAAATATTATTTAAAATATGAAAAATAAAATAAAAATATTTTATAAGGATTAAAACCATTTTTTTACAACAATCAATATAAAAAAACATTAAATTGGAGGAACGAAAATGTATTTAAGCTAATATTACATTATGAATATTATAGATGTTAAATTTAATTAATTAATACTACTTTCTATCCATTAATTAAATATGATCGTCTACGCAGGTGTTTGGCTTGTGCATTGCCATTTGGAAACTCATTTGCCGTGGGGGCTAGCCATGGCTTTCGAGGTTGAGAATGGCCCCACTCCTTCTTTATCAGTGCCTCCGCCACCAGCTGATCTTCCTAGGTGCTAAGCGCACGCCATACGTTCATGAACTATACCTTACATTTTTACACTAAAAACATTCATAGATTGGTTAATGTTTATACACATACATACTTTCATAATGTGGATTTCTAATATCATTTGTTTGATTGAGAAAAATAAGGTGTAATAAAGTACGAAAGTTAAGCTATTCTTTCAACCATGTGACTTGCTGGCCAATTGTACTATGTCAAATAACATATATTATTTTGTCATTAATTTTTTTATTATTTTGTTGTATGTTGTGTTATTTTCTTTTAGATAACATAGTTCTTATCAACATTTTTAAGTCATAATGGTTTAAGCTAATTAATAATTTTCCCTTAAACGCAGTGTTGTCAACTAGTACCATTATATTAGCTGTTACCTATCTTTTTTTCCAATAGAATTTCAAATATTTATTATGAAATTAATATTTAATAAAAGTTTGAAAACTTATCTCTAAAGCAAATATAGACGGCCATGAAGACTGTTTTGCATCAAAGAATTACCCATAATCATTATTTAAAAGTTCCTATAAATATAAGTTATTGTTAATAATGAACTAGCTCGATCAATAAAATAAATAAATATTTAAATAAGACTAATTATTTCAACAAAAAAAAGGGAATAAATACTTAAACTAGAGCCTTAAATTTATCAATTTTAATTAAGATATCAGAATATATAGGAGTATTATGATATATTTGTCAATAATATAAACCACGATTTTCTTTAAAAAAATTAACATCTTTATCAATACATGCATATAAAATAACTAACTAGCTAGTCGTAGAAAATTTATATCATTTCCTAGTAAAAGATAACTCGCTTTACTAAATTACAATTTGATTCTGTTATAATCTAATTACGTAAACCTTTAACGGTAAATAACTAAATAAGGGTTTTCATGCAACCTTAAGAGATTCTTTGACTTTAAGATATGGTCGACAAGTCGCAAACTTTAGCCTTTGTTCATTTTTTTGAATCAGATAAATATACAATTTTAATAAGTATTTAATTTATCAATTAGAATGTTTTTTCTACCTTGGAGTTAAACTCTTCTCACCCTAAACTTTAACCAAAAGAAAATAAGGATCATGTTTTTTAAGCCGCCGGCATAGTCAGAGTCATAGGCTCATCCATCGATCACAATCAAAATTTCCGGTTTGATGATCAAAACAAGACATTCACTAAGTGTTGTTTTTTTCCCCATTGAAGATATTCCTTCTGACGGCGAACATAAACTCATATTTAGCATGATAACGATAATTAATTTCCTTCTTCAATGTAGCGAAACTTCAAAATCTAATGTCAAGATCACGTTGCAATATCATAATTGCATATATTACAAAACACAGAATCGTGCTAACGTGAAGTCTGAAGTAGTCTCAGGAGTCTATGCAATGGCGGATCCCAATAATGGTCACGGTACTACCTAAAAAATAAAATTTACAGTAATTGAATAGTGGAGAATTTTTTTTTAATAATTATATATATTTATATAATTAATTAAAATTAAAAATAAAATTTGACATTATCTAAAAATAAAATTTGACATAGGTTAAATAATTTGGCTGGCTCCGCCACTGAGTCTATTGGTTTGTTTGAATGTAAGTTTTTCTAAAATTACTTTTAGAAAAAAAAAATAATAAAAAAAAAATGAAATGAACTTCTTAATTAGTTAAATGAATTTTTCATTAATTTATTTGTAAATATTATCTGATATTTTAGATAAGATATATTAATGAATTTCTAAAAATTAGCTTATAAGAAATTTATTTTTATTTATGGAAAATCTTATCTCATTTTCTTCTTATTTTCTTCTTTTATAAATACTTCTAAAAAAGTTTATTCAAACAAACCCTATATATAGTATTCTAATTTTTGCTTCTTAATTTGCTTGATTTATTTCATTAATTTATCACTCACGTTCTTCAACATGAAACGTTTTGTGTTTGCTTTGGCATGGGCTTTTGCTCTTTTTCTAGCATGTTCCTTGGCTTCTGGTGCTGTTGTGGAACACATTTTCAATGTATTTGCTCCTTCATTCTTCTCATTTACTTTGAATACTGATAGATAGAAAGATACAATCATTGCAATCTTGTTATTACAACATGAAACATTTAATATATGTTTTCTCTAGTTTGGTCTTTTGCTCTTATGTTTGCTTCTTCAATCTTCATTGGCTCACGTTGCGTTTGAGGAACACACTTTATTTTATAATTACCATAATATGAATCTGTAACTCTCCGTCGAGATCTTGAGTATCTCTACAAATTTCAATCCTTGACTTAAAACTCTTCGTTTTTCACTGACTTTTTTCTTTTTCCTTTCACGGGCTATTAGTTCATGCTTGTGGGATGCACTTTTATTTTTTAATTTTTTTAATCACCATAATTTGGATCTTTGATTCTCCAGTAAGATAGATATTAAGTATTTTCACATGTTTCAATCCATGACTTAAAACTCTTCCTCCTTCTGCAATTTGTTGTTCTTCCTTGCATGGACTATATATTGGCTCATGCCACGTTTGTCAAACTCACTTTTATATTTTCATTTTTTTTTAATCACCATAAGTAACTTTGATTTACGACTTAATCATATTTAAAATTTAATATCTTTCTCCGGTTTTTCGATTTTTCTTCTCCTTTCCATGGGCTAATCAAATTAAGTTTGAAATATATTCACTAATTAAAATCTTATATTGTTATATAAATAGGTGGAAGACATTACTGTGCAGCGTTTGTGTCGTGAACAAGTGATCACTGCCGTCAATGGAACCCTGCCAGGACCAACAATTAACGCTCGAGAGGGTGACACTGTTGTCGTTCACGTATTCAACAAGTCACCCTATAATCTTACTATTCATTGGTATACTTTTTTCTCCTCCCTCTCATATCAATAATGAAATAATATTAAATCATATAGAAACAATGTGCTACGATAAAAACTATAATAAAAAACACAACACGGTTTTATCACAAGAGTTAATAATATATTATTGACTTCTGTTATTTGGTTCATATGTTTATACGCGTTTTTTTACCGTCCAATTTCATTCCTAGAAGCGGAGAGTTTTTTTTTTTTTTTTTTAATTAAAAGTCGACCATCCCTCTCATTTATCTTTTAATATTTAGGAAATTCAGTCTTAAGTGTTTTCGTAAATTAGAAACATGAAAAATATTTGCTATTGGACTTTTTTAGAAAAGAAAGTTAACTGTTATGTGTTATCATACCACAAAATAAAATTATATATATATATATATAAAAGGTAGAATCTTAAAAATATATTGAAAATTTAAAAAGACTTGTGAGTATAATGAACAGCTAGCTAATTGAACAAAATTTATATTAAAAATCAAAGCAGTTATTTAAAAAATATAAGCATATGATAATTATATTGGAGATTAAAGAAAGTTTAACATAAAAAAAGAACTTTTTGAAAGAAATTATTAACATTTGAGAGTGTGTTTTTTTATTCATGAAAAAAATACAAAGAAACTCAATTTACAATATATTATGCAGGCACGGAATTTTTCAATTTTTAACACCGTGGTCAGACGGTCCTGAATATGTAACTCAATGCCCAATACCTTCTGGTAGCAATTATACATATAGATTTAACCTAACGGGACAAGAAGGAACTCTTTGGTGGCATGCACACTCATCTTTTCTACGTGCTACGGTCTATGGTGCTCTTCTGATTCGGCCACGACTAGGATTCTCGTACCCGTTTCCTAAAGTTTATCAAGAAATCCCTATACTACTTGGTATTTTTCAGTTTTCGTCCTCATGATTGATTTTATTTTTTCCGATTTTTTTTGTTATTAATTTGAGATATCTATTGATTTTATTAATGATTAATTTATGTGGGAAAATCAGTCGATTATCTATAAGAAAATTTTCTCTCTTTCAATCATATCTTTATAAATAAGAGTCATAATTAAAATTCAAAATCAATCTATACGTGAGTAGAAAAAATTAGTTCCTAACCTAGCCTCTAATTATTGAATTTATAACAACAATTTTGTAACTCTTTTGTAATAATCATATTATTGATATGAAATATTTATCGATTTTTTGGATCATCAATCTTCGTCGAAAAAATTAACTCATCACTTTTAATGATATTTTTTCTTCTAAATTACGTATTTTTCATGCACAAGACTTAAATTCGAGATTTTACCTAAAGGAACCAAATATCACTTGAATCAATGACTTGTGATATAATAGTTCATGTACCTCAATGTTAATAGAAAAAAAAATTGGGAATAAATTGTTAATAGCAATGATTTGTGGCAATTAACAAGGCATTGATTATGAAAACCATTGCAGGAGAATGGTGGAATGCTAATGTGGTGGAGGTTCAGCAAAATGCAAAAGAAACTCAGCAGCCGCCAATTGTATCAAATGCATATACAATTAATGGTTTACCCAGCGATCTCTATAACTGCTCTCAGGATGGTAAGCCCATTGCCCAACCTTCAAATCTCATATATAAAATAACATGATATATTGTCAAACCTTCAACACATAATTTGATTCATCTTGTATTAGATGAAAATTTATAAAATATATTTCAACCGATCTCGATGTGACCCAACCACATTGTTAAAATAACTTATCAAATAAAGATTAGAGAAGACCATAAAATTTCGGAAAATTTAACAATGATATGTAATACTTCACTTTTTTATGATGTCATAAACTCAGGAACGTACCAGGTCAAAGTAAAGCAAGGAAAAACCTACTTGTTGCGCATAATCAACTCCGCACTCAATAATCAACACTTTTTTTGAAGTAGCCAACCATACATTAACCGTAGTAGCCATTGATGCTACCTATACCAATCACTACGACACCAAGGTTGTAGTGCTTGCTCCAGGTCAAACCGTTGATGTCCTCCTAACAACAAACCAATGTGTGGGTTCTTACTACATGGCTTTCACTCCATACCATTCCGCTCCACTTATACCAATCAACGCCAACATGACTCGAGGAGTGATAATTTATGAGGGGGCCACATCAGCAAAGCCCATCATGCCAGATCTCCCGGCCCAAACTGACACTCCAACGGCCCACAAGTTTTACACCAACATCAAAGGGTTGGCTGGTGGGCCCCACTGGGTCCCAGTGCCGCGTCAAGTGGATGAACACATGTTTATAACTTTTGGGCTTAACTTTGACATATGTCGCAGTGATACGGGAGTTTGTCCTGGGCCATTACCCTTGTTTTCTGCCCACATGAACAACGAGTCCTTTGTGTTGCCACGTGGCAAAGGGGTATCAACGCTTGAAGCGTTTTTCCGGAACGATGTTACTGGGGTGTACACTAGAGATTTTCCGGATCAGCCTCCGGTTCTGTTTGACTATACAAACCCAAACATAACAACGTCGCCAGATATACCTCATGAATTCCTAATCGCACCGAAATCAACGAAGGTTAAGACGTTGAAGTTCAATTCAACAGTTCAGATTGTGCTTCAGAACACGGCCATCATTGCCGCAGAGAATCACCCTATTCACATTCATGGCTTCAATTTTCATGTTTTGGCTCAAGATTTTGGGAATTATAACGCCACTCGAGATGAACCCAAGTTCAATTTTGTGAATCCTCAAATACGTAACACAATTTCTGTGCCGATCGGAGGATGGTCCGTCATTAGATTCCAAGCAAATAATCCAGGTTGGTTAATTTCTTCACTAAAATAATTAATAATTAAAAATATGTTTATATCTTATCATAATTAAATTAATATTTATGATAAGTTTTAACTCTAACTCTTTAAAATAACTATTTTATAAGTCATGTTTTACGTCTGATTGATTAATATTATAAAATTTCTTATATTAATAGTGCATAAAAACTAACCTTGTTGAATATATCTTTATTCCATCCAAATAAGATATATATTGTTCACTATTACTTATAAATGTTTTTTTAAGTATTGATTTGTGAAAACAAAAATGTAAATATATTGAAAATTTAAATAATTTTTACATTCAATTGTGAATTTTAATTGATTGACAATAAATTATTGTAACATTAATGATAAATAAATTAAGCTTGATGATATTATTTAAGGGTCCCTATTTTCTATAAATTAAAATTTAAAAAAAAAGACGACAATTTTTTAAAAAAGTAAATATTATAAAAGAGATTAAGCTAATACTTCATATCATATATATATAAATAACTCAATAATTGGAGTAAATGAAATTTCAAATTATCAGCTATTATGTACGTTAATTAATTTTTTCTAGTCATTGAACATGATTGTGCAGGTGTTTGGCTTGTGCATTGCCATTTGGAAACTCATTTGCCGTGGGGGCTAGCCATGGCTTTTGAGGTTGAAAATGGGCCTTCAACTAGAGTGCCTCCGCCACCGGCTAATCTTCCTAAGTGCTAAACGCATGCCATTTGTTCATGAACTATATATACCTTACATTTTAGAGTAAAAAAAACTATAGATTGGTTAATCTTTATACACATATTTTCGTAATGTGGGTTTCTGATATCATTTCTTTGATTGAGAAAATTAAAGTGTAATAAAGGACGAAAGTTAGGCTATTCTTTCAACCGTGTGACTTGGTAGCCACTTCTCTGAAATAACATATGTTAATTTGTCATTTTAAACACTTGTTTTTTTTTTCCTCGTGTGCTGTCTAATTGTTCCTTTAGATAATATAGTTCCTACCGACATAATATTGACACAATAAAGTTTACGTATAACATATGTATTTCAAGTGCCTATATAAATAATGATAAAAAAAAGTGGCTATATAAATTAATGGACAAATAATAAATTTAACTTTATACATATTAAATTGTACTGTACCCTTAATTTTAAGAGTGTTTAAGTCTCTTAATTAGTTTATTTTTTCTTAAAAAATAACATGTTATTATAAAATTCATTAACTCCTTTTATAATATTAAGCATATTCTCTCTTAAATAATTTTTTATTTGTATTTTTATACTTAGTTAAAATACACGCACTATAATTTTTACTAAAAATATTGTAAACTCATTTATGTCAAGTACATACGTATCAAAACTAATTAATAACGGATCGGCCATTCTTTCCCTTAAAAGAATTGATGCCAAGTATTTTATTAGATGTTAAATATTTTTAATAGAATTTTAAACATTTATTTTGAAATTAATATTTAATAAAAGTTTGAAAGCTTACCTTAATACCATATATATCCATCCATGATCGAGCTCTATTCCTATAAACGAGTTTTTTGTTTTTTTATGAAACTATAAATATGAGTTATAGATACACTGTACTAGCTAGCTCAATAAAATAACTAAATATTTAAATTATATGACTAATTATTAATTCAATATAAAAAATGGAACAAATATTGATATTAGAGCCTTAAATATGTCAGTTTTAAGAACATAAATTTTTTTATGAATAGAAATAAAAAATAATATAAAAAAATTTATAATATTCACACACTTTTATCTAACTATTTGAACTTGATTCCATTCATAAGACCATGGAAATATATATTATGAAATATTTGTCAATATAAACACGGATGTTCTTAAAAACTAACATCGTTATGTATTGACGTTGACGTATATATAAAATAACTAAAAAGTAGAAAAATTATATTATTTCCGTGTATAAGATCGATATATATCAACCTGACAACCTGTCTCAGTTTCGCCTTTGTTAATTTTTCCCCCTTCGACTGTGATGAATTTGCTTGAATTGTTGAAAATGCAGCCACGTATATTCTGACTTTCATTACCAAGCTTGACACGTCTACGCGCTTACTAAGTTGTTACTTGATTCTGTTATCACATTGAACATATACTAAGTTATTACTTGCTTCTGTTATGACATTGAACATTAACAACTGGCAACGGTAAAAGTCCCCGAAATTTGAAATCAAGAAAACTAAAGGGATTGAAAAAAACTATATAAATAATAACAAAAACTAATATGATAACATGATTAATAAATAATATTGTCTATTATCTTTTTAGTATACAATTATAAGGATTCAATTATCCTAATTTATGTGTATGAAAAAATATCTATGGTGAGAGATTAACTTCCAAAATGAATCTTAATATATCTCAAAGGATTAATTCTTAACTTTTGGTCAAGAAATACCTTTATTTACAACAAAAAATATAAATAACAAGGATCAATTATAAATTTAACTCAATTGATTAAACAAAATGAATCTCAATGTGTCTCAAAGGATTAATTCTTAACTTTTGGTCAAGGAATACCTTTATTTACAACAAAAAATATAAATAACAAGGATCAATTAAGGAGTTTAACTGAATTGATTAAACAATATATAAAAATTATTATAAATCTTTTAATATTTATCTTCAATTTAGATAAATAAAAAATATAAATAACAAGGTTCTCTATGCAACCTTAACCAAAAGTTTTTTCTTCCTTGGAGCTAAAGTTTTCTCACCCTAGAACTTTAACCAAAAAACAATGTGTATCATGGTTTTTTAGCCGCTTATAGTCAGAGTCAGAGGCCTATCTATCACAATCAAAATTTCCGGTAAGATGATCAAAACAAGTTATTGACTTAGTGTTATTCTTTTTTTCCCCTTTGTAGATCCTTCTGATATGGCCTAACTAAATAATCATATTTAGCATGATAACGATGATTTCCTTCTCCCTAATGTTGCGAAAATTCAAATGCTTATATCAAGACCCCGCTGCAATATCATAATTACACATCTATCTGTACTATAAAACAAGTATGTGATATAAATTTTTAGATCGTATTCAATTACTGATAAAAAATAAATAAATACGTGGTAACATGAGCTCTCAGATATAGACTCGAATTTTTTGCTTCAAGACAACAGACATAAAAATTTTGCTTGATTTATTTCATTTATTGGCGTTCTTCAACATGAAACGTTTTGTGTGTGCTTTGGCGTGAGCTTTTGCTCTTTTGCTGGCTTGCTCCTTAGCTTCTGGTGCTGTTGTGGAACGCTCTTTCGATGTATGCTCTCCTTCCTTCTTCTCCTTTTCTTTCCTTATAATATATGTTAAATTATCATCTTGCTCTCTCATAGGTTTAATTTAGTCTCTTTTTTTTAAGTTACAAAATAATCTTTTATTTATTAAAAGTTATAAAATGGTCCCTGAGTAATTTTTTTATAGCATCTTTACTCCTAAAGTAATGTCTTCTTAATTTGACTTTTTTTTATATAAACTTGCAATAAAAATAAATTACTTGAGGGATCATTTTATAACTTTAAAATAATAAAGGATGAAATTGTAGCCTAACTAAAATAAAAAGGGACATGTGAATAGTTTAACTTAAACTATATATATAAATAGATATGAACATAGATATAAATAGAGACATACATAAAGAAGATGATGTTTATGACAACACTATTAGAAACGAGAATTATAAACTTATATCATACAACCACACATAAATTATGATTACATGTTAGTAATAATGACTATTTGAAAAGTGAGCATGTGTATTTTTTTTTTCATTGTTCTCTTTTTAATTATTCTCATTTCATGTGAAAATTCTGAACGGTAATAATAAATCATAATCATATAACCAAATATAAATTATTAAAAATAAAAGTTAATTAATAATCTCATTTGAAACTATAAAAATTAATTAATAATCTCATTTGAAACTATTTTTTTATCTATCTAACTATATTTAAAAGGAATGCTAACAATACTTTTTTACATCTTCTCCATATTGAAGTAAATTTATTAGAAATTACAAATTTTATTCACTTCTAAATTAAAGAGGTAATCAATAAATGAGAAATGAGACCCACCAACTTTTGTATTTCTTATAAATTTTAGTCAATAATAAAAAATGCGTTAGAAAGAAAGGATAAGGGAAAACATATCAATGCATGGACCACATGGCACTACTAGAAAAACAGCATTTAACATCGGTTATTTTTTACATTTCACATCGATTTTAAACCGATGTTGAATCAGGTGACGGTGAAAGTGTGGAAGTTAACATCAATTTTCAAAACCGATGTTAACGAAAAGTAAAAACATTGGTTTTTACTGAAAAACCGATGTCCCTATCTAATAAATAAAAACATAAAAAAATATGAAAGCTGGAACTTCAACATCGGTTTTCTTTCGAAAACCAATGTTATAGTCTAAGTTAACATCGGTTTTCTTAAGAAATCGATGTTGTTTTTTTTATTTTTTTAATATTTTGTCTATTTTTTTAATTTTATGAGTTCTTCAACCTGTAAATTAAATACCGGACATCTAGCCAATTTTAGAATACAATACAGTAAAATATTATTTCAATAACAAATAAAATTCAATAGTGTCAATGTACATAAAAATGATTTCCTAACCAAATGTTTATATACAATTGTTTAAAAATCTCTTAACCACCTAATCTGGTATTTCATCTCTAACTTTAAGATAAAATATAGCCCACTGAACCCTAACACCCTTCAATCTATCAGCTTGTAGTGGTCTTTCATCAGTGAAATACTGAATGACATAATAAAACATAATTTAATAAGTATAAATAAAAACAAGTAAAAAAATGAAAATTAGTTTTGAATTAGGCAATTACCATGCTCTAGTTTTCCCTGAAGCCTCCTTGGACTATCGTGGACATCCAATGCATGACATAATAGCCACACCCAGTGCTTTTTTTTTTGCTTATTACACTAAATTCAATAACATGGTCAAAGTTACACGAAAATTAGTGTAAATGGTAATAAAAGTTATTTTGAATACATAAACCATGATTTATTAAAAGACTTACTTTAAGCACAATCCATTTAGTAGTAGCTTTTGATTTATTTCCTTGAGTGTCATAGAGTCCCTTCAAAGCACTGTTTAAGAGAAACATGCATGCATATTGTACAATTAACATATTCATGTGTTAGAAATAAAAACAGAAATGTCTCACAAATTACAACCTACCTGTTAATAATTCCTTTGAGGTAGTTATCAGGCTTGTGGTGCAACGAACAGAATCACACGACAACATTGGCCTTAGGACATATAACGACCAGTTGTCAATGTGCACTGCATTGGAGAAAAATAAGTCATTATACTTCATACATTAATTAAATTCTTTTGTACAATTTTACTTACCCATTTAAGTACGCTGCAAGGTAGACATCTTTCTGTGAACTCTGCATCCATTTCTTGATATAGTCCTCGGATTCAAATTGAGATTGCCCTGATCTCTGTATGGACTGTGACTCCATGAATCCATACACATTGCCATGATCCGATTGCAGACATCACTCAGTCATATGCCTATTGTTTTGAAAATAAAGTCAATTATGCAAGAATATAAAACAATTAGTTATGTAACGGTAGCTAATTGAAAGTGACTTACAAAATCCACAGTTGTATAACGGAGATGCTTAGACATTGACCACCGTGGATGATCTCAAAATATCCTCATGCTTTATGTACAATGGGAATTCCTCAACCTGCAGCCCGAACATAGTAGGGTCTCATTGCACCTGCATGGGTCTGGGGAAAAGATTAGGGATGATCAATGTGATCTAGTACAGGGGATGGACAATATGTTCCGGCTTATGTACAGGTTTCGCCGGTCCCTCAGGTACCTGTTTATCCTACATAGTTAAGAAACATAAGTGAACGACCGTCTTGACTTTATATGAGACAAATCATTCTTAAATGAGAAGAAACAAGCCAAAAATGAAATACCTTTTTCAAAATAGCCTATACAAGATGTGTCGCCCAAGCAAGGAAGGTGTTAAGGGCCTATCCCACTAACTGAACCTCGTCAGTGGGTATAGGGACGCGAGCCTCAGCATCTCGAACTTCCTCAACACCTACCTTGACCTGATTGTGGGCAAGAGGGATGCTGTGCACAGTTGTCGACCCCTCATAAACTCTTCCAAGGACAACCACATGGGGGGGATTGCCATCGATATACAACCCACGTCTATCAGATGCACTCGTGTCTGGGTCATTCCTTGAGGGATCGACACAGCTTCTCTTGGTGCTGACACTTGCACCATAAGGACATGACTAGATGAACAAGTAAGTGAACCATTATGTCAAAAAATACATCTCAACTGACAAAAGATAATTGCCGCCTCTTCTTCCAAGTCATCTAACTTTAAAGGGTCCACGACTTTGGTACAAATGGCATTGAAGAAAAAGCACAGCCGAGTTATAGCATGCCTCACTTTGTTAGGCAAAATGTCTCGAATCGCCAGGGCTAACAGTTGTTGCATCAACACGTGGCAATCATGAGACTTTAAGCCAACTAGTTTCAGATCTTTGATCTGCACAAGACTCTTAATATTTGAAGAGTATCCTTGTGACACTTTCACTCGACGCAGACACTGGCAGAAACTTATCTTCTCTTTTCTTGACAAAGTGTGACATGCTGGAGGCAAGTATATTTTCTTACCATCAGACCTAGGATGTAATTGCTCACGTATACCCATCTCAGCAAGATCTTGACGAGTGTTCAAACCATCCTTTGTCTTGCCTTGAATGTTAAGAAGCGTGTCGATGACACTGTCACACACATTTTTCTCCACATGCATAACATCGATACAATATCTAACATCTAGATCAGACCAGTATGGAAGATCAAACAATATCGACCTCTTCTTCCATATGCAAGTATTACTTTTCTGCTTCTTTTCGGTCTTTCCAAATATAGTATGGATGCCCTCAACCCGCTCAAGAACCTGCTCACCGGTTAACGGAATCGGTGAAGTTTCATGTTCTTGACTTCCATTGAACGCTTTTTTCAATCGCTGATAAGGGTGATAAGGTTTCAGAAAATGTTGATGGCGAGTGTAAACTATTTTTTTGCCATGTTTAAGTTGTACGTAGCTTGTGTGTTGTTCACAAATAGGGCATGCACAATGGCCCTTAACACTGTATCCACTCAAATTCCCGTACGCTAGAAAATCATTAATGGTACAAAATAGCATTTCATGCAACTTGAATGTCTCCTTATGATACCCATCAAACACGACAACCCCCTCGTCCTACAAGTTTGCCAAGTCTTCAATCAAGGACTAAGATAAACATCAATGTCATTTCCTGGCTGTCTTGGGCCCGATATCATCACAGACAACATTATGTATTTTCGCTTCATGCACAACCAAGGAGGCAGGTTGTAAATGACCAGCAAAATAGGCCACGAACTGTGTTGAGTACTTAAACTGCCGTAGGGATTCATTCCATCACTGGCAAGTGCAAGTCTAAGATTTCTTGGGTCTTCGCCGAATTCTGGATACAAACGATCAGTCTTCTTCCACTGGGAGGAATCTACCGGATGGCGGAGCATTCCATCACAGTTTCTCCCATCTGCATGCCATGTAAGGTCTTTTGCATCATCTTCATTAGCAAACAGACGTTTAAACCTTGGAATAATCAGAAGATACCACAACATCTTCGCGGGGGAGCCTTTCTTTGTGCTTTCATTAATGCTACAGTCGTCATCGGCCTTCACTTTGTACTGTGATATCTCACACTTGGGGCATTTATGCATTTCTTGAAATTCATTTCTGTACAATATGCAATCATTAGGACAAACATGAATTTTCTGATACTCCATACCCATCGGACAAAGAATCTTCTTCGCCTGATAGTAACTTCTTGGCAATGTGTTTTCATCTGGAAGCATGTCCTGAACTATCTCAAGTAGTGAACTGAAGCTTTTGTCACTCCACCCATATCTAGCCTTGACATTAACCAGATTTAACACCGCTGACAACAGTGTCAATGACTCTTTGCACCCCGGATACAATAGCTTCTTTGAATCACTTTCCAATGTATCATACATAGGGGCATGTGCTTGCTGAAAAGATTCATGTCCCAGATCATAAATCATATCCTCTAATCGATCTCCGATGTCAACATCAACCCGGTTCAGTTTGCGACCCCCTCCACATGTTTGTCAATTCACCATGCCATATCCATGTGGTATAATTCTTCTTAATCCCATCACACAGAAGATGCTCCCGTATGTTGTCCAGCGCTTGGCGTCTCCCATTCAAATAATTGATACAGGGACATATATATTTTCCATCCCCATCCGGTCGACTTCTTTCGGAGGCAAATTGCAAGAAATGTTCAACGCCTTCCACATACTCAACCGTGATGCGACTTGCATTCATCCAACTTCAATCCATCTAATTAATAACTCTGTGATACTCACAAAGTTATTCCATGCATGAAAACCTCACTTTTTTCATTAAAGGTGTGGCCCTATCCCATTCAGGAAGACTTTTTTTAATAGTATATTCATATGTATAAGTTGAGTTTCTTGTCTTAAATTTGACAAAATTTCGGTAGCATTTCACTTTGGTCTCCAAGTACACGACATGAAAGTGGTGACATGAATTCCACCATAATCAAGTATGCACCCGGAGAACAAAGTGAAATGCATTGTACCGAAATTTCATCATATTTAAGAAAAGAATCACAACCTATACATATGAATATACTAAAAAAATATGAGTCTTCCCAAACTGTCCAAACGGACAATTCAAGAATCAATAGAATGATTAATCCAAACTGTCTGGAAGAATCACTGTAATGAATCTCAAACGGTAAACTAAGGTTGACTCATAATGAACATTAATTGTATATATAAAGCACTAGTAATTAATCACATAAAACAAGTTACAAAACCACCAAATACAAAGTCAATGGAAGGTACTAACCTTGTGGGAGCCGCCAGAAGTTGTGAGTAAGAGAACCACCTCCGAGAATGACACCAACAGTGGAAGCACAGTGAGAATGACCTAAGTTAGGTCTAGATCAGCTTAAAAATAGAAAAATTCTCATATAAGCTTCAAAGAACACCCAAATTACTTTGTCAAACATAAACAAACCATAATTCTTGACCCGTAGAAAAATTCTCATTTAATGTATAATAATGAGTAATGCTTCTTGTTCCCTTACAATAATCATAACCGATTGATTTCATTCATCAGTCTCTACCATGCATCTCTAGTCTCTATTAGACATTTACCAGCTACATACAACCATATCAACTTCTCAAAAGTAAAGGTCTAATTAGATGAGATAGGATAAGTTAGCTATGTGGCCTACTAGTTAACTAAACAAAAAGGCTCAAGGAATCTCCAAGATAAGTTAGCTGTGTGGCCTACTTGTATATATGAGGTCCAAACCTTCTCAAAATATTCAATATACAAACAACTTTTAAATACTGCACAAATAATTGCAATTGTAGTTAATAAATGGTAATTTTAACACCCTTAATGGTAGTTGTTGTTCTTTATTCTATTGGTGCATTATGATGCATAAGAGAGAAAGACAAGGATCAAAATCAAATTGACAAGTTTCTAGAAGTGTTGGAGGAGGGGTTGAAATACTATTTAATCGAAAAGCATTGCTTAAGCAAAATGTTAAACGCTTTATTTTATCAATTTCAGATGCTCTAATACTTCAAACATGATCTGCTCAATTTTCTTGCAGAAATTTTACAAGCTATGTATAGTTATGTAAATAGTTTTCTCATAAATTTCACATTGCATGCCTTTCACTTTCCATTTCAAACAAGAACCATATCTCATTCACCTTATTCTGATATTCAAAAGGGTCATTGTATTGTGCCACAGTGTAAACAGAAGCATGGCCAACTTTATGGCTTTTGTCAATGGCACCAGACCATTTTGTGCCTTCAATACTAGCTTGCAACACAGCGGCTTCCACCCCCAACATTTTAATCATTTACGTGTCCACCAAACTAAGGAACATTTAATCGTGTTTAAAATATCCCTAGAACAAATCAACTAAGGTAGCTAAATAGTGAATATACAGAGCATAATCAGTCTTCTACTATGCCAGCACAATGTCTCACAGTTTGCATAGAATTATAGGTGTTTGCATCCATTCACAGTCACATTCATGCTACAGAGAATCACAAAACAACTCAAAAAACTACTCATGCTACAGAGAATCACAAAACAAGTCAAAAAACTCAATCTATAGAGAATGACAAATTTACCCTAGTTACTGATGCTGGCTTATAACAAATTAGAAGAGAATAGAAAAGGTTTAAGCTCCCTTACACAAAGACGGGTCTTCTTGATTGAAGATGGTGAGCCTTTGATCCCTTAGGTCACAGTTTTGCTTACAGAAGTAACTTTCATGGTTTCGTGAAAGAATAGCTTGCTAGAGTAACAAATACATCAATAACAAAAATAAAATACAAAACAAAAATCATTGTTTAAGTTGCCAATCATATATACCTGGAGCGAGAATGACATAGCAACAATGCAGAGAGGAACGAAGGTTGAGACAACGACAATGGAACGACAACCACACCGCGAGAGTATGACAGCCACACCGAAGCTTCTTAACTGCCGTGACACTGAGAGTGAGAGAGGAGAGTGAATAAAGGAATGACAGTTAGAGAGCGAGAGCGATAGTGATGAAGAAAGTAATGGGCGCCAGAAAAATATAATATAAAAATTAAACAACATCGATTCTCCAAACAAAACCGATGTTATTGACATAAACTCAACATCGATTTTCTTCAGTTTTTAAAAAACCGATGTTAACAGAGTTCGGTAACATCGGTTTTCAGTGGTTTTATGAAAACCGATGTTAACATAAGTTCGTTAACATTGATTTTTAGGGGTTTTTTATGAAAATCAATGTTAACATCACTTTGTTAACATCGGTTTTTAGAAAAACAGATGTTAACGAACTCACTTATTTACAAAAATGTCACAGCGTTTTTGTTTACATCGATTTTTAGCAAAAACTAATGTTAACGTAGCGATGTTAAAACTAGTTTTTTTAGTAGTGTGGTTAGTCAGTAATCTTGTTCCTTAAACATACAACAACAATTCGATCCATGGTTCATGTTATATATGGAAAAACAGATATTAGGAGATGTTAATCACTAAAAAGAATATTAGTATTTCGATATATTAATTATTGATCCTTAGTAAAAGTATATCCCAAGTTAAAAAAAAGCATTGTTAATTAATATTCACTAATACACATGTGATCTTTAACAATTTTTTTCTTAAAACTTAGTAAAAATATTGCAAAAAAGTTTTGGTAACATTTAAAAAATGTTGTCAAATATGAGTAAATGTTAGATTACACACAATATTTAATAAAATATCATGAAAATATATTAGTACCATTTATTTATATTCGACAATATTTTTTAAATGTTGTCAAAGGTTTTTAACAATATTTTCATCAAGTATTAGGTAAAAAATATTGTTAAAGATACGCAAGTTAGTGATTTCTCTATATTTAAATAGTAGTACGTATGTTTTGATTTCTTAGTAAATAACAAGCTAGATATCATCTATTGCATGAGATTCATTGAAATTTCCTTTATTGTAGATAGGTAACTTTACTGTGTCGCGCTTATGTAATGAGGAAGTGATTACAACGGTCAATGGAACCCTGCCTGGACCAACGATGTATGTTAGAGAAGGTGACACTCTTGTGGTCCATGAAATTAACAATTCACCCTACAATATTAGCCTTCATTGGTAAATCTTTTTAGGTCAAGAAAATCAATCCTTATATATATATAAAACATCAATCTGAGTCATCTACCCATGTTCCTAAAACACAAACTGGGTCATCCATCTAGAAAACCAAATCCCAATAACAAATTGTAATGTTCAGAATATGAAAAATACACGTGGTCATTTATGCGAGACCTCCGTATCATTGTCAACCCTCCACAACCCTGCAACAAGAGCTCGGATGCATTTCCCCCACTAGTCGGGCTGTTATGCCCTACAAGTTATCTCTAACACATATTTATTCAAATGTTATTGATAATGATGTAACTACTTTTCAAATAATAGGTACCTAATTATCTACAAGCTACCGATTATTTATAAGGTACACAATATCTACAATCTAATTATATATAATCTGCAGTTATCTATCAACCTTATTTATAGGTTAATTGTCTACAAAGGTCCAAGGCCCACACTTCACTCTATAAATACAGGTTTCATCCAACCTTTTTGGATCATCCCTTTCATGGTGAACACACCTGAATACATTCACTCTCATACTCATTCCGTATACTTGAACATTCATATAATCAGATATATGTTTTTTTTTTCTCTCTATACAATTGATGTACTTACTTAAGCGTTAGAATCTTTTCCTTTGTTTTGCAGGTCCCCCTCTTAACAAGGTCGACTCATTGTCCGACATGTAGAGTCTGAAACCCACTTGGACTATGTCCATCCTTAAGCGTGGTACTTCCAGATTTAATTTGGTAAGAACACAAACAAAGGTTGATTATGTCATGCCTATACAAACTCTTCTATCCTTTCAAGAACAAGGTTTAACCTAACTTCCCAAAGGCCTTCCATCCAAATCTTGGGCTCACATAACCTTGGAAGAACAAGATAATGAAAGTCTTTTGACCATGATTGAAAATCTCAAAAATAAACAAGTAACCTCTCATCAACTTAAAGGCAAAGCTATAGTTCACCAACTCGAACCTTTGGTCATCCAAAAGCCTAAATCTCAGACCCAATACATCCTGAAAAACAAGTATCAGGATGTTATCCAAATGGAACCAAAATTATGGGACCCTAAACCAATCAAAATCCCCAAAAAATCTTTTTGAAAGATTTCTAGGGTAATCAATTCCGTTACAAATCAATTTCAATTAGTAAAGCAAGACATTTTTATGAGTTTATTTTGGTGGATTCCAACTCAGTCCAAATTAAACACCATAAAAATAGTAACTCAAAACAAATTTCTTATTCAACACTTCAAATGCTTAAGGTACTAACACCAAAAGAATTTGAAGACTTGAATAAACTCAAAAAGTTTTCTCAAAATTATGATCCCATTGGTTTTACTTACTGGGATTATCAAACTGTTTGGTATAATGTCTTTTATTTTCAAAAAAAAGACTTTATGCACTCCTGGCTAATCTATTTTTAAACAGAATATGCAATACAAATTTCCTTAATGGTTTATTCATTGGTGGAACTATTTTGGACCAATCTTGGAGATACTTCCTTATGAGGTTGTATCTAGTTTGACTACTTTTACAAAGAAATTTGAGTTTGCGGATGATCCTTTCCCAGCAGACCTACATTTCTTTAGTAAAATGTCTCTCGCCTGGATTTTCCAATGGCGATATGTTTATGGAAATGTCTCAACCAAGGGACAACTCCCTATGCTCAGAAGACAAGCTCTAGTCAAATGGTGGTCTCAATTTGATCACTCTAGAGCCCATCCAGATCAGGTAAAGATTTGGTTTAAGAGTCATCCTAGAATGACTAAAGTTGCTAATTCAAAAACCTGTCAGTTTCTCAATCAAAGGTCAGTAACTCTATCAAATCTTTCATCATCAACATCATAGGAAAAGTTTGTTGAGAATTTGCAAACAATCCTCAATCTTTTGAAGAAGTTAGAAGCTTCTTCATCAACAAAGAAATCAGCAACGACTGCTTCATCATCATCTTCAGATGATTACAATCAGAATGAAGATGACTACTTCGGGATCAACCTTGCTGAAGACTGATGTCATCATAACATCATCTTTCTCTGCGGATGATCATTGTTCACTGTGGTTGTAGGTCACCCAGCTTTAGTCACCAGAATTGTAGCCACAGTATTTTGTAATATCTATTTAAGGGCTACGTCCCTTATTTTGTAATCAGACTTTTGGATAGCTTAGAATTTCCAATTCTAGAGAGCTAAGACAGAAGTAGGTAATCCGTTGAGATTTTAATCTTGTAATTTATTTTTGAGAATTATAAACTTCATCTTTTATCATCTTTGCATGTTTTTTGCATAATTGTATCTTTCTCTTCTCACATGATCTCTCTCACTCCCAATGGCTTGTCGCACTTGAGAGTTTAACTTTATTTTTATGCTTTAAATTATATTTTGAATAAATAGTCATTTTCTTCTTTGGATGTATAGAGCGTTGACAAATTCGTCCCTGAATGTGCAGTATGCTCTTTCATTAATGATAATGGACAGAAGTTAATAGATGAATAAATTTGTCACATTTTTTCACTTTTAGGGACTAAAATTTAAATTTTCATTTTTCGTATACGAATTTGTTAACACTCTACATATTCAAGATGGAAATTATTATTTATCCAAAATTTAAATTTTGAAATCTCTCTCTAATTTCAGAAGTTTTTATATGAGTAAAGACACCTTAAAGTTATATGTTTTTCAAATTGGAGATTTTGTTAGAATGGTTGTGGGCTTGACACGTGTCCAAACTTACCTCCAACAATGAGCTCCATTGTAGTTATTTTAGATATGATTAATCTAATCTTTATAAGATTTGGACAATTCTTGACTTTTAAGCAGGTATTGTGTGAATTAATTATCCCTTAAACCTAAGTTCTGATATAGTCTTAAATTTGTTATAGACCAACATGTATATGTTTTACATTTAAGATGTCCCAACCTCCTTTTCTTCCACACTAGTTTTGTAAGATTGGGTCATTCCATCTTTAACATGATTTTCAAACAAAAGTCCTTAACACGTGCAGGTTTATTTTCCTTGTGTTTGAATTGAATAGCTTTATTTGAAAAATAAATATTACTTAATTTTAAAGATTATATTATTATGAAATAAACTAATTATATATTTTACTATATATTGATACAGTTTTGTGATTAGTATTATTATTATATCTCTAATTAATGATTAGTGATTAAAAAACATATGACAATTAATTGCAGGGGAATAGTGGAATGAATATGATAATGTTGTTGATGTGGAGAACGCAATAGAAACCTGTATTGGTCCAAATTTTTCAGATGCTTACACAATTAACGGCTTGCCTGGAGATATTTACAATTGCTCTCAAAATCGTAAGTGAACACTTTAACGGTATCACTTCTTTTTTTATTTATTTAAGAAACGGTATCAACTTTTAATGTAATTAGAAAATGAAGTTTATTTTATATATTTAAAGATTTTCAACACTTTGTTTCGCATAGGTAGTTTTGTCCTACATTAAATCCCCTCATATACCGTTGTTTCGCATTTTAACTTTGATATTACTGGGCTAGCTGGTGGGCCCCATTGAGTCCATGTGTCACGTGATGTAGATGAACACATGTTCATAACTTTTGAGATTGGTCAGAATATTCCCAAGCCAGCACCAGATGGGTGTGGTACAAGAGATTCTCCCGATAATTCTCTGTTTGAGTTTAACTACACCGATCCAGCGTTAGAGACCAACTAGTATTTGACCCGTGCGCATACGCACGAGTTAATTATACATTACAATACATATTATCGCGTTAAACAGATTAAGATAGATTGAAAAGGTAGAGAAAAATATAAAAGCAACTTATATAGATAGTATCATTTATACAACTTCTGGACATAGTTAAACAGTGCAAGATAAAGCTGATAAGTTGAAGAGACATTTGCTACAAACTGGGCACAACTTGTAACTGCACCATGGAGTTTCTATTAACATGGATATCTAAAAGCTGGCAGGTAACAACTATTTTTTTCAATCAACACATCCACCAGTGCACTATATTGCTAGTTGGGTATGGAAACTTCATGATAAACTCGAAATCATCTTTTAAATTGTTATTTTGTGCAAAAGCTTTCCAACCACCTCCTATTTTAGCGCTTTTTCTCCGGTGGTTAAACACAATCTTGCATGTTGTTGTTCCTTCAAAATAGACTTGTGTGAAACATGTGTCCTTCAGGTAGTAATACATTGTACTTGAGACATCCTGAAATTACCAATAAAGTAATTTAAATAAATTAAACTCTTTATATGTATCATTACTAAAAAAAATTATTTATGATATTATTGATAAAGTAATTTAAATAAATTAATTTTGATTATCTTATAACAAAGAATGAAACTATAATTTTCTAATAAATATACTAACTAAGTGTTATTATGTTGGTTATCATAACAATTAAATTAAATAAAAAGAGTTTAAAAATTTCAAATCTTTATTAAATTTTTAAAAAAAATATAAATATTTTATTTTAATTTCTTCATTTCTTCTTCCCAGCTGTACCTCATGTTCTTCCCGGCTGATAGGGTTCCAAAACCGGCCGGGTTGTTAGAAAATGGTCGGGTTTCACTGGGCAAAACCTAGCGTTCTTCATCTCTTCTTCCTAGTGGCGCCTTCTTCATTTCTTCTTCCCGGCTGTACCTCTTCTTCTCGGCAGAACGGGTTCTAAAGCTGGCCGAGTTCTTAGAAAATGGCCGGGTTTGACCGGGCAAAACCGAGCCAGGAGCACGGCCGGTCCAATCCTCAACCTGGCCCCGGAGATAGCACCGGTTCCCTGTTTTCATAACACTGCATGTAATAGTCAAATCCAAACGAAGGCCAGAAATACGAACTGAATAACCAGAACTCCATGATGGGAATAAATATAGCAGTAATCGAAGAAAAAGCATAGAGAAATTAATGGACAATTGAATATATCAAAATAGCATGGCTGACATGTTCTCCAGGATAAGATTATTTCAAAAGTTAGGAATCTCGATTTGTCTCTATTTTAAATTTACTGGTTGGTACTTTCAATTGTCTTTGTGGTCATATTTAAGGTGTATTTAAGAAAAATAAAATAAGTTTACATTAATTTAGAATTTATTGATTATAAATATCCATTCACACTATAATCAGTGGACATTTCTAACCAGTATAGCTTATTGTTATTATAATTATTATTCTGTGAATTAGTGTTAGACACTGGGCAAGTGGCAAGCCATGATGATAACAATATTATGTTATATGGATTGAAGAAGTTCATTTACTCTAAATATGTGATTTTAGTTTAACTTTAAATGTTAACTTAATTAATTTCAAACTTGAAATCCATGGAATCTCTAATAAGCTGACTCAAAAATGCTACATCATCAGACATCACACCAAGGCCTTTTAGCAGCTTAGACCCTAAACCCAGGTGCAAGCTAGACTGCAAGAATAAAATATTTAGCACCAGTTTCCAAGCATCAAGGGAGGGAAAGAATTTTTTGATAGTACCTTTGCATTTTCCAAAATGGCATCCGTTGCACCTGCATTTTTCATATCTAAAAGATGCTTGAGATCACGAGCTCTGGCATAGATTGGGATATGAGGAATTTCATCACTAAGTATACTATTAAACCAAGAGAGAAGAGAGCAGAACTAAAGGAAGATACGAAACACACACCGTTACGAAATTTTATTAGTCTTAAGTCACCCTTATATAAATGATAGCAGTTTATGCATTCAAGTAAAAAACCATTTATTTGGCGTCAAGACAACAGTTTCAGCTAGGATTTTCTCATATTTGCCTATATTTTGTAGTTTCCCATACATATTTCTGTTCACATCAAAAGAATAGCAGACAAGACGGACAACAACAACTACAACCAAAATTTGAACTCTGTTATTAGAAAAAAAATACAATTCAATTGATTAATATTCAAATGTATATTTCTAAATCATGATGACAAGTATCTCCACAAATTATAAGACTATTTACCTTAACTTTGTCGCTATCCTGATCCCAACTGAACGATGTGAGTGCGGCATACTTCAGTGCAGCTGAAGGTGCCACCTTAGTTCCGATAGAAATCGGCGTCGGAATCTGCGAAGCTTGTGCAGAAGGTGCCTCTGATGACGATAACTGCAAAATCATCTCAAATTTTTTCACATGAAGGAATGACAGAGGAATAAACTGAAATAATTAACATATATGCGAGGAAATTTGTTATTTGTTATAAATGAGAACCTTTTCGAGGTTGTGAATTTTAGAGGAGAGTAGAGAGAGGGTTCGAGGTCTTTTGACGATGCTGTGGAGGTAGCGAAGCTGCTCTAAACCTTAGTCTTCTTCTCCACCGGCTCCACCATTTCAATTTAATAAATATATTGACATGTGATATAAAACTGCATATATCTAACCATGACAAAATAGTAAATGACAAGATAATCTTGTTAATGTAATTACTCAACGGAAAAAAATTACATGTGATATATCCGAAGCAATAAACTTAGAGGAATAGCCCAAGCAGGAACTTTATTACTCTTTAGGGGATATTTGAGATCAATCATCATTAATCAAACCTAGAATAGGAATAATTCCAGTATCAATCATCAGCTCATGAATATGCTTTCCAATATTGTTCATCAACATTTCCAGCAACTACAAAATCAATAGATCAAAGATGACTCAGTAAAACACTACAGAACAGGAAAGCAAGAAATGTAAATATTCTACACAAGAAAGTCAAATAACCACGCTTTTGTGTAGTGAAAATTGTCTTTATATAAGTTTTTCATTATAGGTAAAACTTTTAGAAATCCACACAAAAAGTTATGAATAACTATATTCATAATGAAGTCATTATACTCACCATGACAGCAAAGAGTTGAGAATTGGGGTGTTTGCTTCCTAGTCTATTTTTTATAGCCTTAACAACATCTCTTGCTTCTCTGCATATTCAAATGATATTATAGTAAATTAAGAGCCAGGTATTATCCTGACAATCTGACACATTCATCTATGTTCATAATCAAGTGAAGAAAGGCAAGCCAGGGAAAATGGTGAGCAAGAACCGTGAATAGCATAATTTGAATCGCAAATTAAGAGCCAGTGAAGGCTGGAAGTGACACGTGGGTAGCGGATGTTCTTTTATTATAAGTAATAGATAGATAGGTAATAGATAATAGATTACGTCAAAAATTTCCCATCTTTTGCTTAATATTTTGAGGTCTCTAATCATTTGTCTATCATTTACCACAGCAATCAAATCCATAATAATCTGATATAAATTACTTTGCTTAGACATCTCAAAGACTTTATTCAATCCCCATTTGTCTGAGGTGCAATAAGGTTATAAGTGCTGTTTTCTCTTCTTGAACTTCTCTTTAATCCTCGGATCCTGGATTAAAGGAAAAACGTATACAACAGGCAGAAAATTCCTGAGCCTTGTTTTGCATCATTCTTGAGGAAGGAAAAGAAGAAGAAGCAAAATGTCATTCACAGGAACTACAGATAAATGCAAGGCTTGTGATAAGACTGTTTATGTGGTTGACATGTTAACTAAACATAATTAACAATAATGTTTAAAACCTTATTTCAGTATTGCAAAACCTTAAAACCCTTAACATTAACAACAACTAAAAAACTGAAACCTTATTTGTTTCCCTTCAATTGTTATCTTATCAGTTAATTACCGTAGTAAAAACTAAAAACTCAATTGGTGAAAGTGAAACCCCGTGAGACATTTCATCGAACAGGTAGAATGGAGTGAACTAAACCTGGCAAACGCGAACCCAAGGGCTAGTAGAAGAACCCATAACTTCTTTGGAGAAGGTGGACTTCCCGCTCCCTGGTGCGGCCACCAAGATCACCAAAACGGGCTTTCCCTCTGCGTTTAACACATAGACACTCAGAATCATCAAAAGGGTATCAATTTCTGTGATTCATTTCATGCACGAAATGGTGAAGGTTCTAGAAGGCAACCTTTGGGTGCAAAAGCTTCTTCCACGTCCATGTCCATCTTCAAATTCGAGCATTAAAGAAAATAAAAATTGAGAACAATTTTCTGATCACGAGTAAGCCTCTTCTGAGAGCAGTGTGTGTGTGTGAGAGAAGTGATTCAGATGGACACCACTTCTGATTCAAGATTGAATAATAGAAATCTATGCTCAGCTATGTTCTTTGATATAATTTAGAACCACCACTGATGTAAGCACAAAAAGTAACCAAGCATAAATAATCATACAATAAGCATATCAATAACTTCACATCACCTGCTTCTGCTAAACATTTCTTCCATACTTGTTCCTGAATTATGCATTAGAATCCTCAAATAAAAAACATACCATATACACCAGTGAATAACAATCGGGCAAATCATGCGCCAAGTCAGCTATTAATTTTTGAATAAAAAAACAGCTATGGTAATGCAAAAACATAAAATGTGGTGAAATTATGCATTGAAAATCATTCGCCAAGTCAGCTATTATTTTAGAAAACATACGATGCACTCAAATCATTTTGAATAAAAAATAATAATGCATAACACAACACAACTATGAAAAAAAATTGAAATACCATTGTTGTCTAGGCCAGAGTTTTTAAAAAACATGGCTATTAAGTCCTTGAGTGACTATTAGCATGCTATGGAGTACTTGTAAAAACATAGGTATCTACCGATGAAGATAGTATTATTTAAGACTCATAATTTTTAAAAGAACTTCAATTTTTCTAAAATTGTAATAATAAAAAACACTAAATTATATTAGAAATTGCTGCTACTATATAATTTTTAGAACATATTGAGTTTCAAATTGCTTATGGCGATATTTATATAAAAGAACTTCATGATGAACAATAATTTTTACAATTTTTTACTCATTTGGCAATATTTATATAAGGTTAAATTTGCTGCTACATATTGAGTGAATATTTAATAAGGTTCAAATTCTGATTTCTGTGTTCAAATAAATTTGCACCTAGATATTAGATGATGCCTAACCTTTTTAACTGCTCTTATAGTGATTGCTCCTAGCCATAGCAGCTTCATGAGCCCTCTGTTCATCATGAAGTTCATTCTCCAGATATTCTATCTTGATTTGCAAATAAACTTAAAACTAATATATGCTTTAAAACATATATTATTTACCTAGCAAGTCAAGTTGACAACACTTGCTTATCATATATTTTATATGAAGAAGAATGAAAGTCTAAAAAGTGGATCAACTAAGAACTTATATTTCTTAAGCTCACATTTTTAATCACTTTAAAAAATTCTCTTAACATATAATCATGATACATGCCTAACTAACGATAGTATTTTTCATGTAGGAATACAGCTACGAAGAATTTAGTGTTTGCACATAAACCATGAGATTGTAAGAAAAGAGTTTATTGAAAGTCAACCAAACATGAGATTGTAACTCTATTCAAATTGTTTCATGGTTCCCTAATATTGCTCCATTATTACTTTAGAATATTTAAAGAAATCAGCACAGCATACCAGCACTTTGAAAGATTGTACTAGAATAAAAAAGAACACCATTAATTCCAAAAAGCTGTTGCAAAATAAGCAGTCCAATTCCAATCTACAGGATGAGTTAGTAAAAAGTGGTTAGGCTCTAATGGTCACTGCCAATTTATTACGCAATCCAACTCCATAAAGCATATGGATTTTTGAAACTAATGATTGTAGATAATAGATAAGAAATACCATTAAGGGAAGCCAATATCTTCTTTGTTTGAGGTCTGCAAATCGAACGGTAGTTCTTCTGTTTGTTGAAGCAACAGCCCTCTGAATAGAATGACTCCCACATAAAAAGTCAATTTTAGGATACATTTAATGGTAATAAAAATATAGGAAATATGAGGGTCATGCATTGGAACAAAACTGATGATGCTTATTACCTTAATTTAATTCACTTCAACAGAAATATCAGTCTCAAAGCCTCAGAGCACTTGCAAGGAAGCTTCAAATTCGTCTGTCATTCCCATTTTTGCCTATATTCAGCAAAACAAATTCACTTTTAGAAACTAACAACACATATTCAATGACACTCAAGAATACTGATTCACAAAGCTTACCAGCCATCTAAGAGGCTCAGGAATGAAAAATAGGCCAGGAATAAATATTGTACAGGGTAAAATTCCTACAATAGAGCAAGGACATAGAGGTCAACAAATGTAATTCTTTATTCGTTAGCTTATTTGAAGCATTGCATGGGCTTTAACCCTTCCCAAGTCCCAACACTTCAAATTTGAACTAAATCTAAGAAATGTTCTGATTGTCATTTATTCACAACTGAGTTGACTAATATTAGAATTTGGACTTAAGATTTAACTAAAACCTCACAAAATTGGCTTGTTCCAAACTTTTCCCTCACTCTTAGCATTTGAGATCAACTTCAATATTTTTTCATAGGAAAACTGTTATAACAATACTCTTAGATTTTCAAGCAGCAGTATTTTCTTGGATTATGTTACCATTGACTCTTATATAAGCTAACCTCCTTGTCCATTAATATAAGCTCAATGGTAATCCTAGCTGATCTAGGAATAGTCCACAAGTTTAAGACCCGCACAACAATTTTCCAAGTTTCCTTTTCATCATTTATTTCTGCTATTGCATTCAATCTGCGTAATGCTGTTGTTCAACATAGAAAATACTATAAATTAAAAGTAACACTAATGTAATATAATTAGAGAAAATAAATTACCAGAATATGTTAAAAATTTACCAGGCGCCATTGACCGAAAATGGGTCACCAATGCGCATTTTTGAATGTCAAGGACTCAAGTTGGCCTTGTGGTCAAGTTTATTCGAGCACTCAGTTTATCTCAGCCTGTAACACGGGACAAATTTGATGAATGTGAAGGAAAGTCTAATAATGGGTGGGTGAAGAAGGAGAGAACGGATACCAAATTGACGCTATTACCTGGTGAATGGAAATAACCGAGTACTCACCATTGTTGTTGATAAAACATGTGCATGAAAATAGCCGATAACACATAAGCGTGTTCCTAACACAGAGAGACGGAGATGGAAGATGAAATTGCAGACCAAAAGTTGATGTAGACAACAGAGTCACTGCTGTGTCAATCGTTACATGAACACAAGCGTGTCAACCAAGATTAGTAGGTGACGAACCATGCTGGTGTCAAAATATGAGACGTGGGAAAGAGAAAGAGTGGGATTTTGAATTCAAACTGGGCGGTGCTCCTCTGCTGCTTTTCTAAATTTTTTTCTGCCTGCTGCTTTGGCTTCTGCTTCTGGTCATGGTTCGGTGACCTTGGTGGTTTGGATGAAGAAGCTGAGACAGTGTGCTAGTAGCAGGACACGTATTCTCCAAAGCTGAGGAGTGCTGAGAGTAGGACAGCTGTTATCCAAAGCTGAAATTGCACAGGGAGTGACACGTACCCAAAAAATGTTCTTTTATTACTGTATAGATTGTACGGACATAGCGTTTGCACCGAAATCAACTAAGGTGAAGCCTTTGACGTTCAACTCAACAGTGCAAGTGGTGCTTCAGAATACGACTATACTTGCTAGGGAGAATCATTCAATTCACCTTCACAGCTTCCATTTTCATGTTTTAGCACAAGGGTTTGGGAATTATGATTCCAACGTGGATGAATCAAAGTTTAATCTTGATAACCCTTAAATACGTAACACAATTTCGGTGTCAGTGGGAGGATGGACCGTTATTAGATTCCAAGCAAACAATCCAGGTTGGTATCTTAATTTGGTTAATAAAATTGATACTTATTTTTATGGGTAACATAATTTAAGTTAAATTTTACTATGACCAATTGAAATTAATTTTATATATGCCATGTGCACTGTCATTTGGAGACTCATTTGCCATGGGGTTAGCCATGGCTTTCAAGGTGAAAAATGGACCTGAACCATGGGTGTTGCCTCCGCATCCAGCTGATTTGCCCCAATGCTAAGTGAAAAAGGCACCAATTCACTCATACCTTACAAATTTTAAAATAAATTATGAACATTTGATCATATATTTATCTACTATTTCTTTTGATGATGTGAATTCCTAATTCAATTGTTTGACTGGGAATAAAGAAAGTATGATAATGAGCGAAAGGTTATCTTTTAATGATTCTACTCAGTTCATGCACCTTGTGAAATAGGATGATCTAATTTTTTTATTTTTTTTAGAGCCAACCAAAGTAGTTATATTAAAAGGGGTACAACGATACCCAACCCTTTTATATCAACATAAAAAAAAATTCAAATCAATGTTTAAAAACCTGAATTGACCCAGCCGGTTGGATCGTTAATCGATGGCTGGACTGGGTCAGATAAGCTATTGGATCAACTGTGCTTTCATCCAAGAACGACCCGGTCGGGCTTGTGGTTGAACTGATGACTTGTCAACCCGGACCGGGACAATTTTTTTTCTCTGCTAGCGAAATGCCGAAACAACATCATTTTGATTTAGGTTTTGGAAAGCTTGAGAGTTGAAAGTTGAGAATCTTACGCAGACTCGCAGGCTTGCAGTTCAACCTTCGTCTTCAACCTTGAGCCATCGTCTTCAGCCTTAGTCTTCAATCGTTCGTCGGTTCAAGTTCTTGCTGGTCGTAGCTTCGCGCAGCTCCATCATCTCCCATTCTCACTTCAAGTTCTCGACGTCATTCGAAAAGAGGGTGATTGCCTACAAGGTATATAAATGTACATTTCTATGTTGATTTTTGTCTCTATTTTCAACATGAAAATGCTCAACTTTCATGGTAACATAATGATAAACGTTATTGGTCTATAGCTTGTCAAAAGAGTTGTCTTGAAAATGTGACTGGACTTTTATATTGATGATTTTGTTTCTTAAAATTTTAAAAATAAGTATATTTATCCATAAACATGATAAATTCATGAAAAAAATGTCTAAATTTATTAAGTGTTTAATTGTATCATAGATGACATCTTGTGAAACACCAACATCCCAAGAAGCATCTACTCAAAATTCAAGGACTAATATTATAGGGAAACCGACATAGCTTGGGCACATTGTAAGCTCATTCAGAGGGTGACAAGAATGCTATGATGTGTATTTACTCTGATAAAATTGTTAGGGGAGGTGGAATTAATAGATTAAAGAGTCACTTGACTGGTGAAAATGGTCAAGTTTTTGTGTGCAAGAAAGGGCCTCCTGATGTTCGTTATCAAATGAAACAAAATATTGAAGACAATAAGAGTAAGAATAAGAATAGAAGAATTGATGAATGACATGATTTTTATTCACCCAGTGAAGTAAGTGGTGAAATGCCAATAGAAGTGAAACAACAAAGTGAACAAACATAAATGACAACTGAAAAGTGAAGACAAGTGGTCGTATTGGGAATTATTTTCAACCTAGAACCACTCCTGGATCTCAACCTATCTTGAAAAGTGTGCTTCAAAATAAACAAGTGATACAAATGTGTGACCTTGCTATTGCTAAATGGTTCATTGATGCATCTATTCCATTTAATGCAGCTAATTCAGGATATTTTCAGCCTATGATTGATGCTCTTTATAGCATGAGTTTAGGATACAAGGCTCCAAGTATGCATTGTCTTTGTGACAATTTGTTAAATAGTTGGGTTGATGATGTGCATAAACTTGTGAATGATTATTTCCATTTGGAAAAAATTGGTGGACTGATAGGAAAAGGAGAACTCTTATCACTTTTTTGGTTTATTGTCCTAAAGGAATTATTTTTCTAAAATTTGTTGATGTCTCTTATACTTCTAAATCTATTGATTTATTGTTTAAGTTTTTTAAGGATATCATGTTACATGTTGGTCCTGAAAATGTAGTTCACATAGTTATTGACAATGTTGTCAATTATGTTGCTGCTGGTATGTTACTAGCAAAAGAGTTTCATAAACTATTCCGGTCTCCTTGTGCAACACATTGCATCAATTTGATGTTGCAAGACATGGGAAAATTGGAGGAAGTTTGTGAGGCCGTGTCACATGCCTAAAAAATTACTAAATATATTTATAAACATTACTTTGCTTTGTTTTTTATGAGAAAGTATCTAGGTGGTAGGGAAATACTTTGTCCTACTCCTGCTTGCTTTGCCACTAATTTCATTGCTTTGCAGAGTATTTTGGCTAAAAAAGATGCAATAAGAGTCATGGTAACATCTAAAGAATGGACAAGCTTAGCTTATGGCAAAGAAGCCAAGGCAAAACAATTTGTGGATTAAGTCTTAGACACTGGGTTTTGTAGTAAATGTGTTGATGTAGTGAAACTAACTGAGCCAATTGTATGTATGTTGCGTATGGTTGATAGTGAAGATAAACCTGCTATGAGTTTTCTTTACCGAGCCATGTATAAAGCTAGAGAAGAGATGGTAAAGAGGTTTCAAAGAAATAAAACAAAAGTGGAGCCTTACTTGAAAATCTTAGATCATTGTTAGGATTCACAACTTCACAAAAATCTTCATGTCGCGGCTTATTGGTTAAATCCTGCTTGTCGGTTTAATAAGGAAGAATTTGAACAACATACGACTACAACAACTGGTCTATTGGATGTCATTGAAAGGTATGCTCATGGAGATAGTCAGTTATGAACTAAGCTAACTAGTGAGTAGAGAATTTACAGTAATGTTGAGCTGGATTTTGGAAGACAAGCTGCTTTGGATGAACGAAATACAGTCATGCCAAGTAACATTCATAATTTGTAAATTGTAATCCTTCTGAATATTTATTTGTTAGTTGTCACTTTAGTTGTTATTAATTTATTTTATGACATGCAATATTTCAGATCAATGATAGGCATCTTATGGATGTGGGGTACCACATTTGCAAAAGTTGGCTATTCGTATTTTAAGCCAAACTTGTAGTGCTTTAGGCCGTGAGCGAAATTGGAGTGTATTTGAGCACATTCATTAAAAAAAATGGGTTGGAGCATCATAAACTTAATGATTTAGTCCATGTTCGTTACAACTTGAGGTTGCAAAATAGGTATTATTATATTTGTATTCTTTTTTCATTGTTTATCTTTCTATATTACATATGGTAACATTTTTGTACATGTGCTTAGGAAAAAGAGACAACAAAGCTATGATCATATTAATTTGGAAACACTTGATGACCATGTTGATTGAGTAATGGAGGATTCACCACCATTCTTAACCAATGAGGGGGTGGATGCATTACGCAAAGACCTTGCAAATTTGACCATTCAATCACTTTCAAATGATATTGGTATATTTTAATCATAATTTTTTTATTTTAAATTTGTTTCATACTTGTTATCTCTAAATGCTAATTAGTAATTACTACTTTCTATCTAATTTTTTTTGTCATCGGTACTTTAAATTTGGATGATGATGTTGATGAAGCACTAGGCAATCCCATGGAAAACATGAATTTAAATGAAAGCAATGTTGATCATGAAGTTACAATGAGAGATATTCTTCTGAGTTCTTTAATGAAGAAGAAGTTCTTGAAAATGACAATGACTTAGTTTATGCCCCTTGGCCGTAGAAAATAGTTGAACTTGTTTAGGAACATATGTTGAACTTGAACTAAACTAGTTAACTATTTATTTATGTTTGTGATCTTTGTTACTTGTTTGTTTGAACTTGGATGATGATGTTTTTTTTTTAACATTTTGGTATCTAATTATCTATGTTATGGAATTATATTAATTTGCGATATTTTTTAAAATATTTTAAGATAGGTATAAACAATTTATATATTTTTTATTACAGACCGAGTTATGCAGGTCAATTAGTGACCTACCGGACCACTGACCTAGTGATCTAGTGTCCTGACAAGGTTAGTCATTGGGTCAGTTTTTAAAACTATAATTCAAATTGTATGGTCTTAACTCATACAATTGTTGTTACACATATCTCTTCCCTTGAATTTCAGTTACCAATTGACAGTGTACTCCCTATAACTTTAGTTCCCATTTACATTGAAATTTAGAGATTAAGTTTCCATTGAACTTTATAGGCATTAGACAAAGTAGGATGATGTAATTGATGTTTATCAATATGATTTTTAAAATTTTTCTTATAAGATGTTTTTATTTATTTATTTTTTCTTCCCATAGGCATTATAGGCAATATATTTGCTTATAACTAGCTAGCGTACGTGGATCAATTAGGAACAATAAAGTAATTTTTTTTTTTAAGAAAGTATAGTACACGTTATGCCCAGACAATTATTGTCCTTACCCCACCAGTGTTGTGCTTCATACATAATTAGGCAAATAAAAATCTAGTCTAATTGTAGAAAGAAATAGTAAGTATTAAGTTATCGTATCCACAAAGACTATGTGTAACGTAAAGGGAATCACCAAACAATTTTTATAGGCATTTGCTACAACCAGTTATAAATTTGTTGTGGTGAATGTGTTAAGTTTCAATTTTTGAAAAGAAACATTTTGTTATAGTGAGTGGTCAATTCGTTATGAAGAAACTAATTTTTTTTTTGTTTTGAAAGAAGATTTAAAAACAAAAAAAGGATTCAAATAGAAAAAGTGTTGCTAAGATGAAATCCATAGAATTCTTCATATGAAATTTGTTTCTAATGAATCTCCTAGTTCAATGAAACCAAGATCCAAACTACAATAACTAATTCTAATTCTCTACTGATTAATCCTTGAGTGATCTAGACCTAGAAATTCAGAGCTTGATTAGTGAATATTTACAAATGCAAGTATTTGCTCATTCCTAACATGTAAGTCTTACACAAATTCAATTCAGATCTAGAATTTGAACTTTTTCTACACAATCCAAATCCTTAAAAGCTATAAGTTGGTCACCCTTAACATGCATCTATGTATAGAATTAAATAGGATTACATTAAATACCAGAATTGATAAGAAAATATAGAATTACATACTTGAATTCTACTTCAATCACTCAACAACTATGAAATTTAGCTCATTTAGATCATGAAGGATCCAAATAGATCTCAAGAAATAGTAACAATGGAGGAAAAATGAGAGGGAAGAAAGAGAGTTTTAGATTCTATTTATGAAATTCACAAATGAACCAAATTGTTTTACAAAGGATGTCATAAGCTCTTTATATAGAGCTGAAATTGGGAGGATTTTTGCTGCAATGAAAGCATAATTCATTGTAGTGAAATTACATTTATTCACTAAGGACTTCTTCGCTTAATCTTCATGCTTCTGAACCTTGTTCGCTAGGACGAATGGATGACTCGCTGGGGCGAGTTTCTCTTAACTCCAAAGTCTTAAACTTTGTAGATTTATTATGGCAAAATGCATCTTTGCTAAGGCGAATCTTTACTAGTTTCAATTGATCAATACTCCTATTTTGTTGTGATGAAAACACATCTTATTATAGTGGAGTACATGTGTGTAGAAACATATGTTAGCCAAAAAGGGAAATGCACAAACTTATCTTTCGTTATTTCATTTTTGCCTATCTTATTTTGAATTACTAATATGTGTATTCGAGCTTAATTGTTTATCCACTCTATTGAGTGGTTTGAATTGATGTATGTAACGACCAGCCTCATTGCTATAATATCACTAACTCTTAATCATGCAAATTCAGATTTTAATGAAAATCTCATTAATTTGATTATGAAAATGGTAGTAAGTTTTTTGCAATAATACAATCATCATACACACGATACAATTACAATAATTGAATACATATGTATACATATACTAAATCAGTACTCATCATGCATATGTTTAAAACTTAATTTAGTTTTGCATATATTTACACCTCAAAATATACCTGTTTACAAAAAGAATCAATGGACTAACTATGAAAGAGTTGATTGACAAAACACAACTCTTTCCAAAAGAAATTCCAACATCATCATGTCGGCTTGGCACTCCAACAAAAAGAAGATCTCCCTCTAAAATCACCTACTGTTGCTCATCTGCTCACACGAACGAGGGTTCACGATCATCACAGGTACCAACCACACGGTACAACAAATGCAATGGTGAGTTTATTATATAAAACCAACAAGCATCAGATAACAACAATTGAAAAGGAAACAACATTAACAACCACTATCTTTACCAAAAGTCTATCAGTCCAATACACACTCGACAAACCCATCATTCCATTACACATCCAACAAAAACAATCATCCAATGCATTCCACAACTCAAACAATCATGTTCAGAATGATGTATGCATCTGACTCATCACTCAGCATGCAACATGGTACCATCCTCATGGAAATGCCTCTCTCAGGGAAAATGATGCAGTAGCTTGTCGAGGTCACCCTATCGTGCACTAGTCGCTCCCCCCATGGTGATCAGCCCTAAGTCACAAGGGAGTTCCAAACAGAGTGATGTCCCCTAGTACCCTCGTACTTACTGCCACCATTCTATTTTCATCTATGAAATATGAAGTATGAACATGGGCACCATCAATGCAATGACCATGGATAGATAGGGACCAGAATTTTAACAATCCCTTTCTCTCTTGGGATGCTTAAAATTCGTAAACTCTCCCTCGCAAGGTTATCCAGTCATGCACCCCCCATGTACATACATAACATCACCAATACACTGACCATGGATAGATAGGAACCAAAATTTTAAACAATCTCATTCTCTCTTAGGATGCTTAAAATTCGTAAACTCATCATCGCAAGGTTATCCAATCAGGAACCCCCATGGTATTCATGTGTATCCACATCACACATTTCAATATCACCATCATACATATTAAACTCATCTCATTTCAACATCAACAACCAATTCATCATCATCTCATTTAAACATCATAAACCACATCATCATTATATCATTTATACATCATCAAACACATCATCATTATCTCATTCAATCATCACCAACACAT
>CM023943.1:13679458-13713275 GCA_013407115.1 Glycine latifolia
ACATTATCCTCATAAACATCAACTTCATCTCATTTCAACATCAACAAACATTTCATCAGCATCTCATTTAAACATCATAAACCACATCATCATTATATCATTTATACATCATCAAACACATCATCATTATCTCATTCAATCATCACCAACACATCAATAACATCTCATTTCAACATTATCAATGACATCAATATCACCTCATTCTTCCACAATCCATATTACCACAAGACTAGTATTTTAGGAAAATTCTAAATTAAAGAGGAGGACTAAAATATAGAAAACACACTCTTATGCCCATTTAAAAATTTAATAAAGAATTAAATAGGAAAACATATTATAAAATTTTAAATAGAGTCTCATCTTTAATTAAGACTTTTCTCAAAAATCCAATCAATTACAACAACAACAACATCATTCATAGTTTTATCCATTAATAACAAATTAATCGCATCTCATTAGTTAAAAACAGTTTTTCTTGAAAACGAGCACACAACAGGAACAAACATACATTAATCATAAATACATCGCATCCCATTAGTGAAAAACACAGTTTTTCTTGAAAATCAGCACACAGCAAAGACAGACAGTTATCTTCATAGTTGGACTCCCTGGCCCCCAACTATGGTACCAAAACTATAACTAAATAATAAACTCCCCTTACCTAACTAGGAGTTCTCCGGTTAAAACCTCACAGTGATTTTTTGGAGATCCTTCAATACGTGTGTTTTCGTCCAAACACAGAGCTCTATATACCAAATCGAAGACAATTTAATATAGATTTCCAAGGTAAGATCAATATTAACATTTGGGGGTCAAATACCCACTCAAATCAAAAAAGGGCTAAAAGGGTGTTTTGGACATTTACATCAAAAGACATCATTTTGAAATTCTGATTACACCAATGTGATCGGAGTTCAACAAGGATCACAAAAATGATATCAATTTCATAAAAAAGGAGACTTTTACAACATCTCATTTTCAAAGGGTTTTTCAAAGGATGTGTAAAACTCCTAACAACGGTACCCAAAACACAAGAGACACTAATAGAAACTTAAACTAACTAGGAGAAGACAAAAGAAACCAATGTTACCTCAAAAAAACCAAGAAAAAAGGATTTTCAAGCTTGGTTCTTTACCGAAACTTCAAGAAGATTTTCGAAGATTCCACTCCGAATAAAGTGTTCCTCTTAGTACGGTAGTCCAACGGCAAGTGGCAGTGCCTCGTGGTGGTCTCCGGTGGCTGTGGGTGGTGGAGGAGGAAGGGAAGGGAGGTTGGGAGCTGTTTTGGGAGAAGAAGGAAGTCATTTTTGTTATTTGGAGGCTGCTGAATGTATTTAACACCGACTTAACTCGCCCAGGCGAGCCAAAAAGCCTTCAGAAATTTGCCTAGGCGAGCTGGCCAAATTTTAAAATATCTGTTTCAGTGAAAAATTATTATCTCACTCTAAAGATTTTATTTCGCCAATCCCAACAGTCAAATGTTTTATATGTGGGTTAGAAACCCATCTTTAAAATATGAAGACGATCCAACAGTTAAAAATCAATAATTGTGATTTTAATAAAACAGGTTTGGGGTCAAACTCGAAATCACTCAATTACAACACAGCTCGAACAAACTCCACATACTTGACATCTACACCAAGTAATGACACATGGATAATTCACATAACATTTAAAATAATCCTAATTAATAAAGAAATCAAATAATAAAAGGAATACATCACACATATATATTAAGTTATCAAAATTTCAGGGTGTTACAATGTATTCATTTTCAATTTAGGAGAAGTCTAAGGGTGTGACATTAGTGGCCTAAAGAATACTATTGTAGCCACAAGTGGTAGGATAGAGTACTTGTTTGTAAACAACTTTGATTAGTGAAACCCTTTACAAGTTTGTAAAGGAGAACTAGACGTACATAGCTCTATTTGAGTGGACTAGTATAAATTAAGTATTTCTAATTCTCTCTTAAGTTATTTGATTAGTATTCTCTTAAGCTTACTTCACACGCTTAGTCACCAAGTGTTTATATGAAAACTTTTGTTAAAACCTTATTTTATCTTACATTGGATGATAGTCATTTGTTTTCACTAAAATTGTTTTTCACTCATTGGACAACACAATCAGAATCTAGTGTGATCTTTGATATTTCATATATATTTTCCCTTTTGTTTGAAGGAGGAGGAAACATGTTCATATATACTATTTTCATGTGAAAAGTATGGTTTAATTTAGAATGAGATTTTAGGGTGGTGTGGGATTAAAACTATAGTACCACATGATTCTAAAATGAACTTTGGGTAATTTTTTTGGTGTGGATGGTTCCCATAAACTCAGTGACAGGTGGTGGATGGTGTGGAGCTTTACTTATGGAATATTTGGAACACTAGAAATGCTTGTATCTTCAGTGAGAAAACTTTTGGTAGAGAGGAATTGATGCAAAATATTATATTCTATTCTTGGTGTTGGCTAAAGTCCATTGGTAATAACTTTGATGTGCCTTTCTCCTCATGATATGGGACCAAATATATTTGTTGGTTATTGATGTGGAGCAGGGATATATACTGAAGCTTAGATTGTGTGTTGCATCATAGTAGGGGACACAAATTCATAATACCACTTGTGTGATAGAGCCACATATCATGCGATATAGATACTATGATTTGATGTTTAGGAGTTTGCAAGGTGAATTCTTTTTGTCTAGGGTCACTTTGGTTCCTGGGATATTTTGGATTTAACTGTCTATGCATTATTAAAATTTCTGGTAACCTTGTTTTCCTTGGATCCCCTTGTAAATGGGTTTTGGTACCCCTTGTACCTCCTTAATTTTTTTTTGCCTTCCATTTTTAAAAAAAATTATTCACATAAAATTAAATAATTAAAATTAACCTTTCTTACTCTATACCATGAAACACATAAATTAGTTGTTAAAAAGTTCTTAAAATGCAATTACAATAAAACTCAGAAGAAAAAGTTTTGCAATAATGATCATAGCTAGCTCAATGTGAAATATGGTATATCAAATTCAAAAAGAACCCAATAGATGGAACTCAGTTGGTAACACACGTTGAATTTGTGGGGAAGACCAGGGTTAGATTCTTGTATAATACATTCTTAGGAAAGGACAATCAACTTTAAGTGTAACTAAGCCCGAGAATGAAGATTAGTCTCACAATTGGCCTAAAGGACTGAATGTGTCACCCTTCTACCGAGAGATATACATTCATAATTATTATTGTGAAGTAAATTAAAGGAATGAATAGTACATTTTCTTAAAACTTTTCTCCCACAAAAGAATATCACATATGTGTTTCATCTCAAACTCCAAACTTCAAAAATGTACATAAATTGTTTAAGCATCATTGACACTCCGAAAGTCATACAAACTATTAAATATAACTAATACAAAATAATTATGTTGCAAAACCAACACAATAAATATTAAAACTCAAGCCTCGATGTCACATTATATCATAACTTTATAACCCATGAAAATTGTAAAGGAACAAGACTAAGGCCTATGCCCTTCCAACATCATCATCAACATACAACTAAACCTTACCTATAAATGACAATCAACCCAAACACAAACAAAGGAAAGAAGTGATATAAACTCACATCATGATCTCAGTATGAAATCAACTCGTGGATAACACTTATACATATATGTAAGTCAATCACATTTATTAGATAAACATATAAAACTTTAGATGCTTATGGCATGCAAGGCTTACCTACTTATTCTCTTAATGCATCTAGAACCAGTCAAAACACTTGCAAAAAAAGCTTAGGAGGACATCTATTCGATGGATTGACACACTATGGATAATTTGACACTATACTCTCAATCGAGATGAGACCGCTAGCAGCAAGTCAAGGTTATTTGCTTTACAAGTTCACTCTAACACATGGGATCAACATGGGCTATAAGGAGATCCCACACTAGATAAGACCCCTAAGGCCAGAGATTCACATGAACTCATTCATTACCTTTCCAGTTAGGCTCAACAACAACTTTCAAAACAACTTCTATCATGTCATGTGAGATATATGTGAAGCACATGGTTTTTCATACGTCTTTATCACATGGTGGGTCCTATCCCACATAATCTAGGGAAACATATGTTTCATTTCATAGCATTACCATGGCATCATTCATTCACATTATAAGTATAATATCATGCATCATCTCATCCTTCATTAAGATTTTCATAACAATTAGTCACATTTTCTCCTACATTACTACGACCTTCATAGAGTGTGAATATAATATATAAAGTTGTACTAATCCTATCAAATTGCTTCTTATCTTGTTAGAAAACTAAGATAGTATCTATAACTTATATGTTGACTTCAAAATCTAGTTTAGTCGTTTACCATGCCTAAAATTCAAAGCTACAAACATGAACTACTACCTAATTCTAACAACTCGATCTTTGCTCACTAATTTGATCATATCTTAAGTTTCAGGAATTTTTTTGAGTAAGACCAAAGCCATTGGTTAACCAACATCTAAGGCTACATACAACTATTATGAAGATTGCAAAGTCTAATTTGATCATTTTCCTACTTGTTTTTGGTTTGAACTTGATGTTTGCTATTAAGAAAATTAGCACGAGCATACTGAAATTGATCATGGTTGTGCTTTACATTTTTGTGAAATTGGAAGTGTAAGATATAAAAATCAAGCACAACCATGCTCTCTTAGCATAACCATTCTAAAATCCAGCACAATTATAGTCCTCCATATTAGGAAAATCTGAAAAAGAGGATAAGAAAAGTAAGCATGGGCATACTCATTGAAGCAAGGGTATGATCATCATCCTATAGGTTGAGCACAAACATGCTCATCATCCTACAAAATAATGTAATAATTTATCCCCAATTATTGGTACTTAGTGTTATATAACTTCACATTTTTTACAAAATAATGTGAGTAATAATTTGTCCCCTATTATTGGTACTTAGTGTTATATAACTTCACATTTTTTTATGCTTCATCTTGGTCACTACCTAAGCTTAGATAAATGATGGGTAACTTTGTCCAAATTTAACCATCAAATTAAAAACTTGTAAAACTACGTTGACCTAATTATAATTATTTACATTTTTATAATTGATCAAATATCCAATTCAATCCCGAACATTATCTCTACAAATTTAAATTATACTTTTAAATTGCCAATCAACTCACCTTACCGATATCATCCTAACAATAAAATTTAACTCCAATCTAAATCTTAAATTTCTTCATTGCTAAGTAGCATGCAATTCAACCATAAATCCTCATTAAAATTGAAATTTGATCCTAATCTCGGAACACACAAAGCGCTCTTCCAAAACTTCAGATAAAAAAATATATCCAAACCTTTAAAAATCAATAATCAAATAACAAAATTTAATTTCCTTTTAAAAAAAAGTAACCAAATTTAAAAACATGATTTATTTACATTTCATTAAATGAAGTCATTGAAGTGTTGAAAATATATTCATAAAACGTAAAGGAAAAAAGAGAGAGAGTGAACTAATTAAGTCATTAAACACAAGAGTTAATATTAAAGTTAATGTTAAATCATTCCGACACTAACTTCTTTCACGGAAATAATCCTTAGAGGGAAGGGTATAATTGCAATTGAACAGTTGAAACATGGACATACGTCTTCCTTCGCTGTGAACAAGCTTGTGTTGAAAAAGTGCCAAAACATTTGCGCTAACTATTCTATTGTCTTGTCCTTTTCCACTTATCACTCGTCACTTCTTAACTAACCTCACAGATGGAACCAGAAGAAACCGCCGCCGCCGCGGCCGACGGAAGCGGGGACGAGGGGCTGCTCGGGCTAGACAGCGGCGGCGGTGGAATGGACAGAGTGAAGGGTCCATGGTCGCCGGAAGAGGACGTCATTCTGAGCCGTCTGGTGAGCAAGTTCGGCGCGAGAAATTGGAGCCTCATCGCGCGCGGGATCAGCGGAAGATCCGGCAAGTCGTGCCGGCTCCGGTGGTGCAACCAGCTCGACCCCGCCGTTAAGCGGAAACCCTTCACCGGTAGGTAATCGGTTTGAATTTGAATTTGAATTTGGTTTTGTTTCGGTTTGGTTTAATTTTATTTGTTTTAGATTCCGAGTGTAGAGATGGGAATGCAGTAACGGAAATGGTTTGAATTTTACTTATCGTAATGTTTTGTGTATTAAGATCTTTTGTTTTTGATGTTTGATGGTTTTGTGGTTCATTTTTTGAATTTGCTATGTGCATTATTGTTCCTTAATGGATAAGTCACACATTTTTGCTTAGCTGTTACTTTATGAATTATTATCATGTTGTTACCCAGGGTGATGGTGTTATTGGGATGGTGGTTGGTAGTTATCATTGGCTATAGGGTATGGCTACTACTTGGTGACTGATACATGTGATTGTTGTTTGAGTAGAGAACTCTTTCTGTCTTGTACTTAAAATGGTTATGGCGGTGTACGCTACTGTGTGTTTGGATTGGTCTTGCTCACAGGCTATGCGGGTTTTTATCGTTTCACAAGAGGACTCACATGGATTAGGACTTATGAGAGGCTGATCTTATTGTGGATAGGTTTAGTCTGACATTTGGAAAATTATGAACTTGATGTCCTGGATCGTTGTAAATTGATTTCCAAGTGAAGTTCATACTTAATATGGATACTCACTATACTATAAAAGTGTCTTGTCATGCACTGAGTTGGTTTTGTGTCTGGTTCGTTTTTGTTATTTTTGGTTTTCAACATAGGAATTCCATTTAGAATAATGGTTAAATAAAGTGTCTTTTGATCCCGAGTGCTGTTTTTTGTTTTTGTCTAGTTCCAACTTAAAATTTTCAGATTTTTTGGAAAATCCAAAGTTTTAAATTGTGATTGCAGTTGTGGTTTCATCACAATCCTCGACATTGTGGGAAAATGTGACTAATGCGGTCATGGTGAGTAAAAAAACCTTGACATTGCAGCCACAATTGCAGTTGCAGACTATTAATCTCAATTTTCTTATTTCTTGTCAAACCATTTTCTTTTTAAAGTCTAATTCTTAGAATGCAATGTGAGATTATTTGACGAATTCACTGCATGTATATAATGTTTAGCAAGCTAGCTAAAATGACATCCCATCAAGTTAAATGAATAAATACATGTCTTTTTTTTTTTTGGTCAGCAAATAAATACATGTCTAAAAGCCTTAGCTCAGGCCTCAGGTGGTACCAAATTTCTTTGGAGACTACTGGTTAAATTTTATAGATTTAAGAAAAGGAACACTTCTGTTAATGCTTTACTGATTCAAAAATGGAGAGCAAAGGAGTGAACCATTCTTCCAAGGTTCCCCTTATACAACTCAGATGCTGATTGATTTTCCAGAACTAACGAATATGAATGCTTCCTCTTCTACCTAAGCCAAGACCATAATCTTATCAACTTTAGCCGCCCAACCAATTCTATAACTACTCTAACTAGCTATTCTCTGGGCCTTATCAATATCATCTGCTCAAAGTTCAACCTTGTCGGCTTGTCCACAAGTTTGAAATTGGGGAACTGAGATGAGATGTGTCCACACTCTATATCCTTCCCACTGTGTTTTGCCCGTGCCACCAGGATTCCAAAATCTTGTATGTACTCATCAATAAATCCACTTGCTGCAAGGTAAGTAATCTTTCATACAAACTGCACAATCATGGAACCGGAGATATAAGGTTGGTTGGGAAAAAAGTTTGAAGAGGGGAAGGAGGGAGAGGTCATGGGTTCGAATCCCTCCACTAAAAAAATACTAACATTTAACAACTAACTTTGGCCGATCAAAAAGAAAAAAATGTTTCTGGGAACCTTTGAACCATAGCCACTGTCAAATTTTCCCAGGTCAAATCTGATGTCTTTTTTCTCAAGAACACAAACAAATGCCCTGCTGACCCCTCCATGATCATGAATGTGAATTGAAACTTCTCATTTGGCATCATTTGTTGCACTTTGAAGAGTTTCTCAACTTGGGCAATCCAACTCACCCTGGTTGCTGTCATGGATGCTGGGCAATTCAATCTTTCTAGCCCAAGATTTTGATTCATCACAGAAGGACTCATAATTGGCTTCCTGTTATGACTCTGTTTTCTCCATATTCAGTCTTCACATGTGTCTTGTGTGTGGGTTGTTCATGGTCTTCTTACTCCTTGAATCTTTTGCCCAGTTTCTTCATTCACCTATCTATTGATTGTCGAACTTCTTCAGTACCAACCATAATTATCTGAGTCTTAGCCGAATTAGAGGCCAGAGAAAGTAATTGCGCCCTGTGACCATCGGTTCTCTTTGTTTAAGAACTCCCCCTTATTCTTCAGAGCTTTCATCCCGTGTTCCATGTTAACCCATAAGGGATCTAGCATTTGGGTTAAAATTGTTATAGAAACAACATAAAACTTAGGTTTTAGAAAGAGTCTGAGCATTAGAGAAGAGATAAATAACATTTCTGTAATGGTTAACTGAATCACAGACCAAAGGACATAATCCTTCTTCCAAAGATTTCCCTTCAAGGCTATCCTTTACCACTAAGCTACTGCCCAGCTTCCCAAAACTAACAAATCTGATGTCTGCCCTGCTCCTACTATTTAGGCCAAGTCTCTATTCTTCACTATTTCAACTGCCCAACTAACTTTATTACTACATTAAAAAAATATTCTCTAGTCCTCATCGCTTCTTGATCCTGGGTTCAAAACCCACTGAGGCCAATTTGCTTCGTATTTAGCCTATGTTGTCCTTGTTGACACTAGATCATGGACCTCACTTTTAAAAAAAAACAGAAAAAAGAACAAATGCTAATTCAAAATAAATTATTCTCCAAAATTTAGATAAAATGGGCATCTCAGGGCACGAGGCTCTCACCTGGTGGGGTTTGGGGATTTTGAAATCAAGGAGACTATTTCCAAGATTTGAACTCATAACCTCTAGAGGTCACAAAGCGGAAACCTTACCATTTCGCCAAGGCGCACCCTAAAAATGATATATTGATAAATAACTTTTGAACCAAATACACTGGATGATAATCCCCACCATTTTGTAAAGATACCCAACATATATTGGCTTCCATTCATTATATACTTTAGGATGAGATTATGTAATATTATAAAGGACAAAACTTTGGTACAGTAACTGATAGTACTTTTCTCCAATAAAATTATTACACTGGTTACCAAGATGTCAATTCTAGTTGCTGAGATGAAATTGATGGCTGCACTGAAGGTGGATACTTGACAGCACTTACTGAAATGAAATATGACCCTTGGTAATTTGATTGAAGAACAGTATGACCAATACCTATAGTTCTATATCTTAGCTTTGAGCCATTGTTAATTTAATATATGGTTAGTTAACTAGATATTTCAATTCTGTCATCGCAAGTAATACTCCGTCTCAATTGTCATACTGCTTTTTGGAAGCACTGACTATAACATATTCACATCGCTGTTTGTTTTATACTTACATCATTTGTTGGGTTGCCTTTAATCAACTTGTGTCTATATTTGTGTACACTGATCTTAGGTCTGACTGTTGACTTGAGGGATGATGATCTGTATTCTTGCAGTCATGTGTATGTGATAGGAGTAGGAGGTGGGGACAGTATTATAAAAGAAGGGTGTAGTCAGCAATTATGTTTAATACAATTAGTATGCCTAAGTGTCAGTTAGTTATAACTAACTGGATAATAGCATAAGTTATAAATAGAAGGGGATAGCTGAGGGAGAGGGTACCTGAAAGGTAGTTAAGGAGGGTGTGACCTCGAAATCATTGTATTGCAGGAGATTATCTCCATTTCAGCAATAAAAGTTCTTTTTCATTTCTGTCTGAACCAGTTCTATCAACTGGTATCAGAGCTCCAATCTTGGGGCTGTGAGGAGTGGATGGGTTCGAAAAACAGTCAGAAAATGGACGCGAGAATGGAAGCAATGGAGCGAGCCATGGAAGACACTTGCGAGGCCGTGGAGACGAACCGGGATGTGATCGAATCGCGATTGAGTTCGATCGAGACCATGCTTCAGAAGTTGGCAGCGATGTGGGAGAGGCCAAAGGTGGTGGAGACTAGGTCGATAGGGAACGCTGCGAGGAGAAGCAAGGAGAGCGAGGCCGTGGGTGCTAGCCGGTGGAGGAATCTAGAAATACCCATTTTCATGGGAGAGGATCCTCTCGGGTGGGTGGCTAAAATCGAGGTATTTTCGGTTACAATCACTGTCCGAGGAGGACAAATTGAAAGCAATTATGGTGGCGATGGAGAGTGAAGCATTGGCCTGGTTCCAGTGGTGGGAATTGTGGAATCCCAATCAATCTTGGGAAGGGTTCAAGCTGGCTATTACCCAGAGATTTCAAGGATCAAATTTGGGGAGTCCCTTTCAAGTGTCACTAGCACTCAAGCAAGAAGAAATAGTGCAGGGGGATATCGGGCAGTTTGAAAAACATGTGGGAGCTGGAAAAGGGCTGGGGGAATCCTTCTTAATGGAGGTATTTCTTAAAGGTTTGAGGGAGGAGATTGGGTCTAAGGTAAGGCTACATGAGCCAAAAAGTTTGATGGGCACCATGTTAAAGGCAAGACAAGTAGAGGAAAATAATAGGGTGCTGGGGAATCCTATGTAGCACCGACACCGACACGTGACACGACACGTGACACGACACGACTCGACTCTCCGACACGTCAATCTTAAAAAATTATGGATTTCGACACGTTGGGACACGTTTTAATATTAAATAATATTTTTAATTTATATAGTGTATATTTAAGAATTAAACTAAACTAATAATAGCCATCAATGTAACCGAAACAAATTCATAGAGGATGCATTTCAATCTTCAAAACAGAATATTCAATATCAAAACAGATTTTGAACCAAAAAAAAATCAAATAGGCTGCATTTGATTACCTTCATGGAGCATTTTCATCAATAGCATTTGACTCCATCTCCGGCTCATCAAGTGAAAGAGTAGCAACTTCAAGCATTCCAACATCTTCAAATGTATCAAATGTATCTCCAGCAATGTCCCACATTTTACTCTCCCCCTGTGTATATTGTGGACTTTTTCTTGATAGGAGTCGAAGGTTGCTATGTATATAAACTAAGTCTTCAGCACGTTTTGGAGTCATCTTATTCCTCCTTACAGAATGCACAAAAGAATAAGTACTCCAATTGCGTTCAGCACACGATGAAGAAGGCTGTGCAACAAGTTGCAATGCTATCTTTTGAAGCATAGGTGCACAAGCACCATGAAGCACCCACCAAGCTTTGGGCTCCATAGAATATCGATTTTGGATGACATCATAATCTCTAAAACCCCCACTTGTACTAGCAAAGTCCATATACTCCAAATTTATTTTATTTCGGTCCTCCAAGTTAGGAAAATATCTCTTTAAGCATTTTTGTCTTTCTTGATTAATCTCTTGATCCTTGTGTGGAGGAACTCGACTAGAATCTTCATCAAGCCATTGTTGACTATAGTATCTAAAAGAAAAAAAAAAAGAAAAACAATTAACAGATTATATCAAATAAGAGAAGTATTAAATCCATTAATATTTAAAAGCTTACTTGGGATTCAAAGCATGTGCCAAACAATGAAGTGGAGTTGAATTTTTTGTCCAACGATCCACAAGAATGCCATGGACCATGTCATAGAAAGTTGAGGTCTCATCCATTCTCTTCAATTCCTGCAAGTATATAGCTTTCTTCTCTTTCTCAATCATCTCATCCCACATATCATAAATCAAATGAAGGCAAGGTTTATTAGTGTCACAAATCCTGATCATATTATAAATGGGAGCAGTGAAAGCAAGTATGTAATCAATTGAATCCCACCAAAGATCATCCAATATCTTTTCTTTAACAAATTTCGCCCTCCCTAGATTATCATCTTTATACACACTCCATTTTTCACTGATTACCATATTTTGGAGACCACCTTTTATCAATTTGAATCTCTTTAGCATCACAATCATGGAAGCAAAGCGGGTTTCAGCTATAGAAAGCAACTTCAATCCCACAAACTCATTAAACATTGACAGTCTCATAGAATGATTCATTATGAAATGCTTTATTGTAGAAACATCTCCAACAATATCAGAAATCCAACTACACTCCTCATATGTTATTTGATTATTCTCCACATTTTTAGCAGCACAAATATTTTTCACAGCTAAATTCAATGTGTGAACAACACATGGTGTCCAAGTAATAGATGGAAATTCTTGCTCAATAAGATGCCCTACTCCCTTACAATTTGCAGCATTATCCGTGATTACTTGAACCACTTTTTCATGCCCAACTTCTTGAATTACTTCTTGTAACAACCTAGCAATAAAATGTCTATCCTTAATCTCTCCTGAACAATCAACTGATTTCATAAACATAGCTTCACCATCGGATACTGCCATGAAATTAATAAGTGGTCTCCTTTGTGAATCACTCCATCCATCGCTCACAATACTAACACCCTTCTCATTCCACCCAGCTTGAATAGGTGCACACAACCTAGCAATATTTTCCTTCTCTTTCTGGAAAAGAGTGGTTCGCAAGGAGTTATATCCTGGTGGCAAATAACCTCAAATATTATTATCCGCAGCATAAGTGAAGGCTGCTTGAAAGTATGGGTTCCTTGCTAGAGTGAATGACAATCCTGCTGAATAAAACAACCTAGCAATCAAGTGGTTCAATTCTTCCCATGCTCCAACATTGAATGCCCTCTCAATAGGATTTCCAGATGAACTTACACCCTCACTTCCACTTCTTTTTTTCGAGCTTGAATCCACTGAAAAACTAGAAGGGGGTAAAGGCACATTTTTGGGTGCATTATTCCTTAATCTCTCACTAGCTTCTTGTTCTAATTTCTCCATCTCTAGCAAGTCCTTTGTTTGCACATGTAAACATTTTGCAATTCCTTTACCTGATAATTTTAATAGATGAGCCCTTATTCTAGTATACGAACTTTTAAAATCCTTTGAGCAAAAATTGCATTTCCAAGATATATTTCCTCCCGCTTCGGTTCCATTGCCTAATTTGGTAACATATTTCCATAATGGCTTCCTTATATATTCATCATCTCCACTACTTCCAATACTTGAATCCATTCTAAAAAAAATAAAGATAGCACAACCCACAAGGTTTAGTCCCAAACATGCATCAAATTATCATGTATTAAAAAAATAAAAAATAGCACAAGCTAGGCTACAAGGTTCACTGGTTCAGTCTCAAACATACATCAAATTTGCTTGATTAAAAAAAAATAAAGATAACAATATAACAAATTAACACAAGCCAGACAGTCAAACACCTAAAAGAAATATATCAAAGAAATAAATTTGATTAAAAAAAACCTAAAAGAGCACAAAGTTCACAAGCCAACAGATCTGCACAAGGTTCAATACATAAATGGGATTATTTTTTTTATAAAAAAAACCTAAAAAGCAAAAACCTAAAAATACTAAGCAATTAAAAAAGGAGCACGAAGCACTTAGCCACTTACCTTGTCTGTGTGCGACAGCGGTGGAGGCGGTGAGAAGAGAAGGAGACGCCGAGACACAACGGCGGTAGAGATGGAGACAAACGGCGATGCGAACGGCGGTGAGGACGAACGGGAACGACATCGTCAACGAACGCGAACGGCGGCAGTAACAGCGAGCGTGAAGGATCAAGACGGCTATCAATGGCTGTCGAGAGACGCGAGTGTGAAGGATCGAGAGACGGCGGTGAACGAGCGTGAAGGTTCGAGAAGGAAGAAACAAAAGAAGCACTATGCGCGACAATGGAGACACAAGTAAGGTTTTTAATATTTTTTTTTTTACGAAAATGCCATTTGACCGTGTCGGACATGGTCAAATTCGCGTGTCGGCGACGGTCAACGTGTCGGAGATGTTGACCACGTGTCCGACACCGTGTCGGAGCGTGTCGGCGTGTCTGGTCGTGTCGGACGTGATTCTGCCTCTATTTTGCCGTGTCCGTGCTTCATAGGGGGAATCTGCCAAGGAATAGTAAATGGACTCAGCCATTTCAGAAGTCTAGTTTCTTGGGTCCAAGAAATGAGAGAGAGTGGCAGCAAGCCAGTAGTAAAGGAGTGGAACCAATGGGGGGAACAAACACAGGGGGAGAATCTTGGAAAGGTAGGAGGAATTTTCAGAGGTTAACTCCTATGGAAGTTAATGAAAAAAATGAGGAAATGAGTGTTTTACATGTGAAGAGAATTATCATCCAACACATGTGTAAAAACAAGCAACTGAGGTTGATGATCATAGAGGAAGAGGAGGAAGAGGAATCAAATAGGAATCAAGGAGAGGAGAGAGATGAGGAGGAAGAGGAATTGCACCAGTTGTCTTTGCATAGCATTGAAGGTTTCACTACCAAGAAATCTTTAAAGCTGTGGGGAAAATTTTAAAACAGAAAGGTAGTGGTGTTGATTGACTGTGGGACAACTCACAATTTCATTTCTATGAAATTAGTGAAGGAGTTGGCATTGAAAGTGACTCCCACAAATCCCTATTCTGTGGTGGTAGGGGATGGACACAAGGTGAGGTGCCAAGGGGTGTGCAAAGCTCTACCCATTGAGTTGCAAGAATTACAAGTGATGCAAGATTGTTACTTGTTTGAGTTAGGAGGAGCAGATGTGTTGGGGGTTGAATGGTTGGCTGGATTGGGAGAGGTGGAAGCCAATTTCGAAAAGTTAACATTGGCTGTCAAGGTTCAGGATAAAAAGATTGTTTTGAAGGCTGAACTTGAGTTGATTAAGGCTGCCATCAGCTTGAAGTTGATCAAGGGCACTATGCTAGAGGAGGACCAAGGGTTTTGGGTAGAGTTGAAAACAGTGGAAGGTCCAAACAATGCTAGAGCAGTGCCTGCATTAGTGGATCAAATTTTGGAACAGTTTGAGAGGGTTTTTTAAGGAACCTTAAGGATTGCCACCACACAGGGAGAAGGATCATGCCATCACCCTTAAATCTGGTAATTCTATTCCCAATTTGAGACCCTATAAATATCCTCATTATCAAAAGGATGAAATTGAAAGATTAGTGAGAGATATGATGACTGCTAGAATTATTAGGACAAGTACTAGCCCTTTTGCTAATCCTGTAATTTTGGTTAAGAAAAAAGATGGGAGCTGGAGGTTTTGTGTAGATTATAGGGCTCTCAATAAAGTTACTGTTCTAGATAAATTTCCAATTCCCATCATAGAAGAGCTGTTGGATGAGATTGGAGGGGCTGAGTGGTTTTCTAAATTGGATTTGAGGGCTGGTTATCATCAGATTAGGATGAAAGCTAAAGATGTGCATAAGACAGCTTTTAGAACCCATGAAGGTCACTATGAGTTCTTAGTTATGCCTTTTGGGTTGACTAATGCTCCTTCAACTTTCCAAGCACCCATGAATGAAGTGTTGAGACCTTTTCTAAGGAAATTTGTGTTGGTTTTCTTTAATGATATCTTGATATATAGCCCTGATTTGGAGGAACACAATAGGCATTTAAGGGTAGTGTTGCAAGTGCTGCAACAGCAAAAGTTGCTTGTAAACAGAAAGAAATGCACTTTTGGGCAGCAATCATTGGAATACTTGGGGCACTTAATTTCAGGGAAGGGAGTAGAAGCAGATCCTAGTAAATTAGAAGCAATGACTCATTGGCTTGTGCCCAAAGATATAAAAGGATTGAGGGGGTTTTTGGGGTTGACTGGGTATTACAGGAGGTTTGTAAGGAATTATGGAAGATTAGCACAACCTTTAAATGCCTTGTTAAAGAAAAATGTCTTCCATTGGAGTGAGGAAGCTACTAATTCCTTTGAGCAACTTAAATCAGCTATGCAGGGTTTGCCTATTTCAATGGTACCAGGTTTTTCTAAGCAGTTATTGTTCAAAGGTTGCATTAGAATTTGATGCCTCAGGTACAGGGTTGGGGGCAGTATTATTGCAAGGACAGCAAACCCTTAGCCTTTTGGAGTAAAGCTTTATCTGACAGGGCACAACTCAAATCAGTTTATGAGAGGGAGTTGATGGCTGTGGTGTTAACTTTGAAGAAATGGAGGCATTATCTGTTGGGTAGAAGGTTTTTGATTAGAACTTATTTGAAAAGTTTAAAGTTCTTGAATGAACGGAAACTTTTGAATGAGGAGCAGTTTCAATGGGCTACTAAACTCATTGGGTATGATTTTGAAATTCAGTATAGACTTGGAAGGGAAAACATAGTGGTTGATGCAACTTCCAGGAAATTTTCTTTTTCTGGAATTTCTATTGTGCAAGAAGCAGAATGGGTTGAGTGGGAGGAAGAGTTACAAGCTGATTCTCAGTTATGTGAGATTTATGAAGGGCTGTTGACAAAAACATCAGAAAAACCAGGTTAACTATTAAGGGAGGCAAGTTGTATTATAAGGATAGGTTGGTGTTGTCCAGAAATTCCTCTAGAATTCCTTTAATTTTAAAGAAATTGCATGATTCTCCTATGGGAGGACATTCTGGTTTCTTTAGAACTTTTAAAAGGGTGGCCAATGTGGTTTTTTGGCAAGGAATGAAGAAGGACATAAGGGAGTATGTAGCTGGGTGTGAAGTTTGTCAAACAAACAAAGCGAGCACTCTGGTTCCAGCAGTTTTGATTCAGCCATTACCTATTCCAACCAAGGTATGGTCTGATATATCTCTGGATTTCACTGGGGGTTTGCCAAAAGCTCAAGGAAAAGACACTATCATGGTAGTAGTGGATAGATTGACTAAATATGCTCATTTTTTTTATTCAGCTAAGGATGTGGCTGAATTATTCATAAAGGAGGTGGAATTACATGGATTTCCTGCCTCAATAGTTTCTGATAGGGATAGGTTATTCATGAGCATATTTTGGAAGGAGCTGTTTAGGAAGGCAGGTACTCAATTAAAGATGAGTACTGCCTATCATCCACAACCAAATGGGCAGACTGAAGTGGTTAATAGGTGCTTGGAGGTTTATTTGAGATGTTTGACAGGTACCAATCCAAAACAATGGCCTGATCACTTAGCTTGGGCTGAGTTTTGGTTCAATTCCAATTACAACATTTTTGCTAAGATGTCTCCTTTCAAGGCCTTGTATGGGCAGGAGCCTCCACTATTAATCAAGGGAGCTGATATCCCTTCTAAGTTGGAGGAAGTGAACCAATTGAGTAAAGATAGAGATGAGTTGCTGCAGGAGTTAAGGATGAATTTATTGAAAACACAAGATCAGATGAGGAAATATGCCAACAAGCATAGAAGGGAGATAGTTTTACAAGTGGGGAATTGGGTGATTTTAAAGCTGCAGCCCTACAGAATGAGATCCTGGCCAGAAAGCCTAATGAGAAATTGGGTCCAAGATTTTATGGACCATATAAAATCATCCAATGGGTAGGAGAGGTGGCTTACAAACTAGAACTGCCAGAGGGCAGTATGATACACCCTGTTTTTCATGTTTCTTTGCTCAAGAAATCAATCAAGGCTACTTGTTCCCCTCAGCCTTTACCGGCAAATTTGAGGGAGAATGGGGAGCTGCAAATGCAACCTGAGAGGATAATGCAGCAGAGGATGACAGAAGCTGGGAGGCAGGAGGTACTTATCAATTGGAAGGATCTACCCCACCATGAGAACAGCTGGGAGTTGGCTGATGAGATGAAGAAGGTTTTTCCTGCTTTGGACCTTGAGGACAAGGTCCATCTTGAAGGGGAGGGTATTGATAGTAGTGGGAGGTGGGGACAGTATTATAAAAGAAGGGTGTAGTCAGCAATTAGTAGTTAATACAGTTGGTATGCCTGAAAGTTCTTTTTCATGTCTGTCTGAACCAGTTCTATCAGTATGCTGTATAGAAAGGACATTCATCAATAAAATACAGCTATCATGATCATAAAAGTGTAGTGAATTTAAAGTATAGAACATACTTATATGCTTATGCTCACAGTTACACCTAAAAATAGCATACACAATTTTAGATTATACAACTGAGGTTGACAGGTTGTGAAAAAGCAACTGATCTTATGTATCTTTCATGTTTGGAGGTAAAAACCTATTAGATAATGGAAAAGCTCAATGCTTGGATAGGTTATATCATATATATAGCTGTTAGTAATGGTTTGCAATGATAATCAAGAATGTGGTATTATGAATACATCTCATTTCATTTGTCAAACTGTCTCTGCTTTTGTTTGTTGACCATTAAAATTTAGTCCTCTTTCTTGTGCTAATTTTATATCTAGCTATGTATGATATTAAAAGTTTAATTGCAGTTTCCAGCAACAGTAATATTATAATAAATTCAGGATCTAAAATGAGAATCCGCAGACCAAAATGGCCTTTGGGAAAGAATGAGATTACAGAATGCTTTGTAAATTTTTTTTTCTTTCTCTAAAAACCCAAGTACCTCACTTTCAATACTAATCACCAGCTGCAGTAGCAACAACAACAACAATCATCATTGTCATCATAATAAGAATACTGTGAAGAGAGTCTGTTTTTTTTGGAACATTTCTGTTCCCTTGTGATAAATCTCCTTACTCTCACAGATGACTTTTCTGCAACCTGCAGTAAAATAAGCCACAATTTTTTTGTTTTGTGCAAATTTGCTCACCTGGAACAAATTATAACTGTCTACATTATCTTATCACACAAGTCATAATAAATCCAATGTACAGGAAACATGCATTCCACTGAAATATGTTGGTAATCTACATCACAGCATGCATTGTATGCTACATGAGAATTATATGATATATTTACTTAGAAAGTTTTGGATTTCATCTATTAAATCTCATCATGTTACTTCCTAAAGATATAGGCTTAATAAAATACAATTCTTTTCAGATGAGGAGGACCGGATGATAGTTGCTGCTCATGCAATCCATGGGAACAAATGGGCAGCCATTGCCAGGCTTCTACCAGGAAGAACAGATAATGCCATTAAGAACCACTGGAATTCCACTCTGAGACGTCGTGGAGTTGGACATGATACGATTAAATTAGAATCTGGCAGCTTCATGGATGATGTTAGCTTGGAGAAAGCAAAAGCATCATCAGAAGACACTCTATCAGGTGGGGATGTTTCTTTGAAATCCTCAGAAGGGAGAGATGTCAGTTCTATGGAGATCATGGATGATAGATCTGATGGCAAAGCACAAACTGAGGGCCAATTACACCATGAAGTCAAGGACCCACCTACCCTTTTTCGGCCAGTAGCACGCGTGAGTGCTTTTAATGTTTACCACTCATTTGATGGTACACAGCCTTCAACATCAATTCCAAGATCTGTTCCAATGCAAGGACCCGTTTTACAATCATCAAAACCAGATATGGAATTTTGTAGAATGCTTGAAGGAATTTGTGGTGACCAGTCAGTGCCTCACCTGTGTGGCCATGGTTGCTGTGCTGCTCCAAATGGTAGAAAGTCCGAAAGCTCTTTGTTGGGACCAGAATTCATTGAATTTTCGGAACCTCCATCTTTCCCAAATTTTGAGTTGGCTGCAATAGCTACAGACATTAGTGACCTTGCTTGGCTTAAAAGTGGGTTGGAGAGTAGTTGTGTCAAAATAATGGGCAACACCTCTGGCAGGGTAGTATCTAATGGATCTCAAGTACATATTGGCCATTAAAGTGCCAAATAGATCATCATTCCTATTCTGAGTGAGGACTGGATAATGGGTATGATAAAGGCTTTAGTAATGACAATCTATTTTCCTTCCAAATGTAATTAGGCAATCAAAGTTATGTGAATCACTGCTATAATGTAAATGGATTCACTAGGTAAAAGGAGGTTCATGAGTTCAAGGAACAATTATTTTGTTTTTTGGGTGTTGACTGATTAGGACTTGATTTGGGACCCTGTAATTGCTAACAAATGTTCCTTGTAAAATAGGCCAATAGGGTAAAATTACTTGCATATTAGTCGGTTCAAGTTGCTGTTGTGATGCCGTTTTCTTTCTAAGAGTGAGTAAAGCTCATTTGTGTGAAAAGGCAATTGCAGCTTAGAGAAATCAAATCAATGCTGAAGAGTTATTGTTTTCTGTTGTGAATCGCCTAGGCTTTACTAATGTTGCTCAAGTATTGGTCATGCATGATTTTAAGTTGCAACTATCTCGTGCAATGCTTACTACCATCTACCATGTTATTATCATCGTTAACTACTGCCTGGTCTTAAATATAAGGAAAAAACATTATTTTGTCTCAAATATAAGTTAATTTTAATTAATTTTACTTTATTTAATACTATTATTGTTAAAATATTCTTCATTTAATTGATGTACTAGTTTTAATGATTATTTCTTACTCTTAATACCAAGTTTTAATCAAGGGTAGGTTAGGGGAAAAATTACTTTTATATTAAAATTGATGCAATTGAATGTGGTTAACTAATTTTTTTAATTTACGTGTCATTTTTTTAATTCTTATATTTGAGACCAGAGGAAATAAGTGTAATACTTGTATCATGCTTGTCACCTGATACATGTGACTGATCAATACAAACATTGGTTTTACATTTTAGATGTTTTTGTTCCTTCAGCTATGGCAAAATTTATTTACATGAAAGTCAGTGCTCGTAACAGTGGGGTATTGACTAATAACTATTCCCCTGTGCTTATTACAAAGTAAAATTTAAAAGTGTAACTTGATCCTTTTCTTAAAATGTTCTAGGCATATATAATTTTTCATTAAAGTACTTTTAAGGAAAATCAATTCTAGAATGACGTGAAAGTGAGAGAAACATAATTCATTAATATTTATTGGTTTTGTTCATTGGGATAGTTTTAGAAGAAAAAATATATTATTTTAAGATAAATTTAATGCTTGCAGAAGCAAATAATAAAAGGGGGATTAAATTGTGGTTTTAGAAATTTAAATTTTTTTCTAAGATTGATAGCACATTTATCATCTGATGTAAATAGACCTAAAATCAGTGATATAAAAATCAGCCCGATTATTGATCCAATCGAGGTAGAGGGTCAATTGGTTAGTGGTTTAATCGGTGGTTAGTAATTGGTCTGGTTTGACTCGGTCTATATTAAAAATTTTAAAATTATATTATATATAAGTATATAACTAATATTATTTGATTAAGAAAAATTACTAAAAAATGCAAAATAACAATTAAAGTATTAAAGTTGATAACACAAGTAAAGTGTATTAATAAAAAAAAAGTGTAAATAGCAACTACTTAAATTAAAACATAAGTCCAGCTTTTAATAAAAAAAAATGATTCAGAAGGAGTACAGTAAGCAACAAAGGACTGTAGGAAGCAAATCAGTTTGTGGCCCAAATAAGAAAAAGTGTTGTGTGAAGTGTTGGCCCAAAAAAGCAAATCAGCTTTAAATTAAAACCCTATTCCCCGTCTCTTCTGCTTTAGTGTTGCGCATCCGTTTGTTTTATTAGCCTCAGAACGTGTTGCAGCCAAAGGAGAGGCAATTTGCAGCAACAATATTTAGAATGCGTGAGTGCAATCCTAGATCAAACTTGTGTTCCCCAGGCGCTATGAAATGTGGGTCTTTCCTTCAGTAATGGGAGGCACGAGTGCTCTACTGCATGCGTGACTGGAGGCTCGAGTGCTCGACAGTGATGACGTCGGCGTGAGACCTCGACATCAGTGGCCACACGAGAGTGTGAAGGAGGAAGCACTGCAAAGCAAAACCCGACAACGTGAAGGAGGAAGCGCGAGGAAGGAGGGTCACTAAACTCCAAAAAATGACGTCGTTTTGCTATTTTGGAGCCCTTTTCTCTTTCTGTCAAAACTTGGTCCGGGTTCCTAAACTCGACTGGGTCGTGGGGTTTTTAAAAATCGGCCGGTTCTTGTCGGGCCTAACCGGGCCACTTGCATGTCTGGTTCCACACCCAACCAGGCCCGGATCTACCTATGGTTCCCGGTCAAACCGGTCGGTTCAGATTGGTTTTAATAACATTGCCTAAAACACTTAGATATCAGACTATGTTAAACGATGATAAAAAAATTTGTGTAAAGAAAAACAAGATATAAACTCTTATAGAAAATCAAGAAATATCAGTGGCTAATTATTATAAATATCATCAGTTTATTTATTTCCATTATTTCCTTTTATTAGGATTGCTTTTGTAATTAATTAGTTTCCTTTTTTACTCTTTGATCACTTGTATAAATTGTAATCATTTCCTTTAGTGGAAATATATGAAAATCACACATTTCCACATGGCATCAAAGCAAGTTTTTGTTCCTAATCTTCACCCAAGGCTGAAACCTGTTTCTTGTTGTCTATATTCTTCCGCCATTTAAAAAAAAAAACCACCCTATTGTTTTAGCGGAAACCATCAGATGCAGCGCTCTGATCATTAAACCAAGGGCACTAGTCGAATCAGCACAAAAATTTGAGTAGAACCGAGCCAATCCCGTCGTCGAAACCAGCTCCATGTGCTATCACACAATCCTCCGACGAGTGTAGCCCACGCACCACCTTCCTGACCTTCGTTCTTCGCACAATTCTCCATAACACACTGTTGTCACCTCCTCTATCTATTTGGGGGTCAAATCGTTGTTATAGGTACTTTTCATTTGTGGGGTGTTTTTTTTTCTTCATCCTTGTGTTAATGACTTCGTCACTTTCTTCTGCTAGCGACTCTAGATGGGATGGTTGTCCTTGGTGCAATCACTACAACAAGGTTGGTCACACACGTGAAAAATGTTGGGACATTCATGGAAAACCAGCTAACTGGAAGCCTAAGGGGGTCTAATAAAGGTCGAGCTTATTAGGTTTTCATTGAAGACAAACCTGAAGAACGTCACACCACAAGTGACTCTGGTGGCATCACCATTCATTTATCCCAATATGATCAATTTTAGAAGTTCTTACATAAGTCCTCTAGCTCTAAACCTAGCACCACCACTAGCCTTGTAGCCCAACAAGATACAACTCTTCATGTCCACAATAGCCCTTGTTGGATACTTGATTCTGGTGCGTCTGATCACATGATAGGTAATCCAACATTGTTTTGTTCTTATACCCTATGTTATGAGACCTCATGAGTAAAACTAGCATATGGAAGTTTCACACAGATTACTGGGAAAGGATCAGTTAAACTCTCTGAGAATATTATTTTGACTTCTGTTTACATGTGTCCACTTTAGCTTGAAATCTTATTTCTATCAGTAAATTGATCTCTGATCTCAATTGTCATGTGACGTTCTCCATTCACAATTGTGTTTTTTAGGAACAGGGTTTGAGGAGGACTATTAGTAGTGCTAGAGGAGGAGGAATTTACTAATTTGAGGATGTGAAGTCTCAAGCAGCCTTTGTGGAGAATGATTCTATCTTTGTTTCTGATTCTAGAATCAATGTAATGTTGTGACACCGTAGGCTTGGCTACCTTAGTTTACCTTATCTTTAAAAATTGTTACCTAGTTTTTCAATTAATAATATAAGTTCTTTATCTTAACATTTGTCCTATTACAAAGCAGTCTTGAGTCACCTATCCACCCAGAGTCTACACAACATCTTCCTCTTTCTCCCTAATTCACAGTGACATATGAAGTCCCACTCGTGAGAAAAATATCTCTGGTACTCGATGGTTTATCACCTTTATTAATGACCATACCAGGGTTTGTTGGGTCTATCTCTTGAAGGAAAAATTAGACACTGAACATTTATTTCGTCAGTTCCCATGGTTCAAACTCAATTCTCCAACTCTATCAAAATCCTCTGCACTAATAATGGTAAAGAATATTTGAGTTCTGTCCTTGGAGAATTCTTATCCTATAATGACATCCTTCACCAAAGTTCATGTCCTAACACAACTCAACAAAATGATGTAGCAGAAAGAAAAAGCTGTCATTACTTGAAGTTGCCCGATCCCTTTTGTTCACTATGAATGTTCTGTAATACTTATGGGGGAAGTTGTCCTCACTACATCCTATCTTATTAGTCGGATGTCTTCCCGTGTCCTAGGGTTCAAGTCACTTTTATTATGTCTTCTTGCCTCATTTCCGTCTACTCGGTCAATCTCATCCTTTTCACCTTGAGTGTTTGGTTGTGTCATTTTTGTTCACACACCTCTTCATCATAGGTCTAAACTTGACCCAAAATCCCATAAGTGTGTCTTCATTGGATATTCTCGTGCCTAACGAGGCTATAAGTGTTATTCCTCGACTTTGCGTCGAGTCTTTATGTCTATGAATGTTCAGTTATTTGAAACTCAATCCTACTTTCCCCAGCCTTCTCTTCAGTGGGAGATTTTGATGAAAGAAGAAGATAAGTCTGCTAAACCTACATAACTCACAATGTTACATCATTGTCCTGAATCAACAATGTTGCCTTTTGATCCTTCCCTCTATCTAGAAATAGGGGGAGATGTAGAGCCACAACCACAACGACAAATATTGGTTTATAGTAGGAGACATCATCCTCAAAGTGCAACTAATCCAGAGCCTCTACACTACCAAGAATCCACTCTCGAGTCTAGTTCCATCACACCAAAAGTTATGCACTCCGATGACATGCATTTTCTGATTGCAGTAAGGAAAGGTACTAGATCATGCATTGCTCATCCTATTTCTCACCATATCTCCTATGATAAATTGTCTCTAGGTCTTCGTGCATTCAACACAATGTTGGATAACATAAGGTTACCATGAAATATTCAGGAGGCACTTGATGATCCTAAATGGAGACATGTTGTTTTTGAAGAGATGGATGTCTTGGAAAAGAATGGAACATGGAAAACTGTGACACTTCTCATAGACAAACAAACAATGGGTTGCAAATGGGTATTCACTATTAAATTTAATTCAGATGGAAGTATGAACAGGCAGAAGGAAAGATTGGTTGCGAAAGGATTCACCCAAACATATGGGATAGATTATCAGGAGACCTTTGCACCAATAGCTAAACTCAACACCATTCAAGTTCTTTTTTCCTTGGCAATCAATCTTGATTGGCCTCTACATTAGTTGGATGTAAAAAATGTATTCTTAAATGGTGAGTTGCATGAAGAAGTATACATGGACCCTCCACCTGGTTTCGGGAAAGGAGTCGGCAAAGTGTGTAAGTTGTGAAAGTCTCTTTATGGACTTAAGCAGCCCCTAAAAGAATGATTTGAAAACTTAACTCAAGCAGTTAAAGGGAAAGGATTTCTATAGGTTCAAACTGAGCATACCCTCTTTCATAAACGTTCTAAGGATGGTAAGATTATTGTTCTTATTGTTTATGTGGACGACATAATTATTACCGGTGATGACTATGAAGAGTTGAAATCCTTAAAAAATTATCTTGTGAATCATTTTGAATTAAAGGATCTTGGAGCTCTTAGGTACTTTCTTGGTATGGAGGTTGCATAGAGTAAAATTGGAATCATTATCTCCCAAAAGAAATATGTTCTTGACTTACTTTAAGGAACATGTATGTTGGGATGCAAGCCAGCACACACACCTATGGATCCCAATATCAAATTGGGGATTGAAGATGGGAAAGATGTGAACAAGGAGTAGTATCAAAGGTTAGTTGATAAATTGATATACTTGTCTCATACTCGGCCTGATATTGCCTTTGTAGTAAGTATGACCAGTCAGTTCATGCACTTACCAAAGGAGAGACATCTTGAGGCTGTCTATAGAGTCTTGAGATACCTCAAAACTCAAAAGAACTCATGGTAAGGGACTTTTCTTTAAAAAGGGTCATAACAAGATGGTTGAAATTTACACTGGTGCTGATTGGGCAGGTTCTATTGTGGACAGAAAATCCACTTCGGGTTATTCTACCTATGTATGGGGTAACTTGGTAACTTGAAGAAGTAAGAAGCAAAATGTGGTTGCAAGGAGTAGTGCAGAAGCAGAAGTTAGGGAACTTGCTCATGGTGTCTATGAAGGAATTTGGTTGAGAGACTTCTTGAAGAACTAAAGATTTCTTATTCTCTATCCATAAGATTTATTGTGAGGCAGCTGTCAGCCTTGCCCAGAATCCAGTCCATCATGACAGAACAAAGCACATTGAGGTTGATCGCCACTTCATCAAGGAAAAATTGGAATATGGAAGTGTGTGCATGACATACATTCCAACCAATGAACAAACTGCGGACATCCTCACCAAAAGTCTACCTAAGCCAACATTTGAAGATTTGATTGGCAAGTTGGGAATGATCAATCTTTACCTCCCAACTTGAGGGGGAGTGTAGAAAATCTAGGAATATTAGTGACTAATTATTAGGAATATCATCAGTTTATTTGTTTCAATTATTTTCTTTTATTAGGATTGATTTTGTAATTAATTAGTTTCCTTTTTTACTCTTTGATCACTTGTATAAATTGTAATCATTCCTTTTAGTGGAAATATATGAAAATCACACATTTACACAAGTCTAAAAGAAAATTCAAATCTTTTGTTAGTTAAAGCAAAAGAGAAAAGCACATAAAGAATTATATTGATTCATCTCAAACCTGAGACTACATCCAGTTCTTGGCAACCATCAAGGTTCCACTAATTTATTGAAGTTACAAGTATTGTTCACTACCACTTTTGGGCACTTACACTTACAAGCTTTACCCCAAGACTTAAGCCCAATATTCTTTGTCCCATCAAGCCACTGTTGGCTTTAAGGAAATCAACAATATTTGCTGGAAGATTGCACACTGATTAAAATGTGATCGTCTTATAGACAAATATATCACTCAACATTTTTAGTCTTTTTCTCTCAAGGTATGGAAGGTGTTTTGAGAGCTTAGTATCCTCTACAATAATTTACAGAAAAATTATAAGAAAGAATGAAGGAATAAGATCGTATAGATGATTCATGTCTTGTTTTTTCAAAGCTTCTTATATATATACCTTTCATCTCCAAGTATATGTTGTCTTACAATGGTTGAATTCTTCACTCTGTTTTTCGTCTGAAGTCTTGAGTTCGTTGGAGCATTTAACGCTTGCATTAAATGTACGTCCCTTCTTCATACAAAGTCTATGTTGATAGGTTAACGTGTCTTGTACTTCAGCAGAAAAGTCACTTCTTTCATCATAGAAGGTATGTAACAATAGAACTCGCCTTTTGATGAAGATCAACATCTTCCAAACTATGGACTTTATTTATTTTTCATAAGACTTTGATAAATCTTTAGAGAATGTTTTCTATATGAAATAATCTCATACACAAAGTATTAAATGAAGGTCTTAAATGTTATATCAGATCGTCTTATGAGTATATCGTCTGAAACTTTTGACGCGCAAATACAAATGATGATCTAATAGCATATAATATACAACTTTTATCATTTGTATTTATTTGCATCTAATCAAAATAATTAAGAGTCCTAATTCATATTTAAGACATAAATGTTTTTTGACTTAGTAATGCTCTCAACTAAATTAATAATTTTTTTAAAATCTTGGTAAATTAGTTAATTGGACCTCGTAATAAGGATTAGATGAAGTATTTTTCTTGCTTAAAAGCTACTTTGCAAGATGATGTAATATAAAACTTAAAATAAATCTTTTTATATGTCTTGTTACTTTTAAAAATTTAATTTAAATGCACTGTTATCTAATATATTAGTATTTTAGATTTACGATAAACAATTTATAGGTTAAATTAATCTACAAGTTTTTTTAATTATTTGATAGTTTTTAATTAGACCTATAAATTATTTTTTAATTAGATTCTTAAATTTGTATTTATTTTTTAATTAGGTTCTTGCTAGGACCTAATTAATTAAACTTCATAGTTCAAGAATGTAATTAAAAATTGTGATGTTTATTGTTTAAGAAGGTAATTAAAAAGGTTTAGAGATGTATTTAAAAATTGTCATAGTTGAAGAACGTAATTGAAAATTGTTAAGTTTTTGCAGTTCAATAATTTCACCTTGTTGGCCAGTATTCTCACATATGCAGCTTTGTAAGTTCTTAATTCAATATTCTCAATCCGCAAAAGTTTGAACTAAAGACATTGAAATAGATAAGAGGTTAAAAAAATCTATAAAATGTAAAAATGCTTTTTTTTGTTGTTAAAAAGTAAAAGTGCTATTGTCGAAGAAAAATAACTAAAAATATTCTTGTTGAAGAATGACAGCTAAAAATCCTCTGGTTCTCTAGTTATTTAAATTATATTTACATTTTTTTTTTACATTTGCAATGCACAAACTAAATATTTGTTTTATATAACTAAAATTTATAATAATTAAATACTTTTAAATATATAGATTACATTTTAATTAAATTTGTAATAAATAATACTTTTGAGCATATCAATTATATTTTAAATTTGTAATAAATAATTTATAATATGATATAATATTTTTTTTAAACTAATGAGAATTATTTTTTGAAAATATTAAAATTTGATTTAGAAATAAAGATGAAAAAAATAGATTAAAAAACAAGAAAACTTTCTAAAAAACTCTTAAAAACACTCTTCTTTAATTGTCGGTATATTTATAAACAAGTTAGTAACGTATAACTTTATATTTTTTCGGTTTCTTTTTTATGATTTTTCTTCAATTTTGTTTCCGGGTGCAATCGATAATTGGTTCAAGGATCATTACTTTTTTTATCAGCATAATTAAGATCTTTAATTTATCGATAGGACTCTAATATATATGTTTATAAGTTTCGATCTTTGAACTCATTATAAAACTAAAATAATTGACCTTTGCTTTAATTGTGTATCTATAATCTTGTCAAACCATTCTGAAGATAAAAACACAGAAAACAGAAGAAAGAAGAAAAGACAGTGTTGTCAATAACATAAAATCTCTGATCTAATTTAGTTTCCGTTTACCATCGGTCTTTGTTCTCTTAGACAGCTTTGAGTGGTCAATTTTGGATCCAAATTAACCTTTCACTTTATCCAATCTCAAATTCCACTAATTTCGAGGGAAAATATGTGGAACAAATCACCCAAATTGTCCAACAGATCATGGGAAGTGGTTTAGAATCGCTTTCGCACGTTAAAGGCCGTAGAACCAATACTTGGTCAAATTGAAGAACCATATATCACGTACCCAGTTTCTTTATTGAAAAAAAAAAAAACACATGTTACCATTAAAGTTTATTAGGGTCTGTGTAAAAATAAGTAAGAACTATTTGAAAATATTTATTATTTCAAATAAAAATTATATATTAATTTTTTTTGAAAGAATATATGAAATCTTTTTGCTAATTATATGAATTTTTTGTCTAACATATATTTTGTTTTATAAAAGTTAAGATCAAATAAATTTTTTTAGGCTTAAAACTCAAATTTCATTTATGAGAACAAAGATTATTAATAGTAATAATATTATCTATTAATGACTGTGTGTATATTATAAATTTTTTATACCGTATTTAATTTTTTATTATAAAAAATATATTGTTCATTAACGATTGTGGTGAGATGCTATAGGATGATACTGTAGGGTGCACCTGAATTATGGATTGGAAAAGCTGAATTAGTAGAAGAGCTTAATTCTTAATATATGGTATTCCTGACAGAATTATGCAGACGATCATCATTGTGTTGCTCAGCATTAGTTCCTAACATCTTGTACTGCTTCTTCACTTTCTTGTATTGCATTTTCTGTCGCTAATCATTCACCTTCATTATGTGTATTCCGCAACGAGAGATTGAGAAATTTCTGTTCCAATTTTATCTCACTTCGCTAACCACGGACACTTACTACATAATTATTTTTAACCATTCATGTTACGGGAGATTAATGAGATTAATCTTATCTATATCTTTGTATTTCAAATTGGTTTGTTATATATTTTAAATATAGGTTAGTTGTTAGTTTGTTAGACATAATCTTATCTAGTTATTAGTTTGTTATCTAATTTGTTATACTTTGTAACCTATAAGTACAGAGTTTTATTATCAATAAAATTACTCAACACATTTCTGTAAATATCTTCTTAACATGGTATCAGCCTAAGATCTATTCCTGTCACTTTATTCACAATGACTACACCACCAGATCATTCATCTCCATATTATCTCCACTCTTCTGATCAACCTGCTCAACCACTTGTCACACAGCTCCTCAATGGTGACAATTACCCCACTTGGAGTCGAGCTATCATTATGGCATTAGAAGCAAAAAATAAACTTGGATTTATTGATGGTACCATTCCCAAATCTGAACCAAACAGTCCAAATCTTCCATTATGGATTCGTTGATACTGAACCAAAGTCTTATTCGGAGGCTAAGAATTTTCCGGAATGGCGCAATGCCATGCAGTCTGAGATTGATGCCTTATATGAGAACAAAACTTGGTCATTAGTACCTCTACCAGCCGGAAAAAAGGCAATTGGTTGTCGGTGGGTATATAAAATTAAACGAACTTCAGATGGCAGTATCGAACGATATAAAGCGAGACTTGTTGCCAAGGGTTATACTCAGATTGAAGGAGTTGATTACTTTGAGACTTTTGCTCCTGTTGCCAAACTTGTCACAGTTCGAGTCCTCCTCTCCATTGCTGCAGCTAAATAATGGTCGTTACATCAACTTGATGTCCATAATGCCTTTCTACACGGGGATTTACATGAGGATGTATTTATGCAACTACCCCCTGGTTTTCGTCGTCAAGGAGAGACCCGCGTTTGCAAACTACAAAAATCTTTATATGGTCTTAAGCAAGCTTCAAGGAATTGGCATTCAAAATTCTCACAAGTTCTTCTTGATTTTGGTTTCACTCATAGCAATGCTGACCATTCACTATTTTGCTTGCATCACAATTCTAGCTCTGTGTTTCTTCTTCTTTATGTCGATGATATCATCATTACAGGTTCACATCTTCATCTTATTACTCTGGTTAAGGATTTTCTACACAAAAAATTCAAAATTAAGGACTTGGGACGATTGAAGCACTTTCTCGGTATCGAAGTTGCCACATCTAAAAAGGGTTTATTTCTATCTCAACGTCAATATGCTCTTGACATCATCTCTGATAGTGGTCTTACTGGTTCAAAACCAGTAGATTTTCCCATGGAGCAACATTTGAAATTCTCTCCATCACATGGTACTGCATTATCTGATCCTTCCCCATATCGTCGCCTTGTGGGTCGCTTAATTTATCTTACAGTCACACGTCCAGATATCACTCACTCGGTCAATATATTAAGTCAGTTTATGCATGCTCCTTGCCAATCTCACATGGATGCTGCTATTCGTCTTGTTCGTTACCTAAAGGCCACACCTGGGCAAGGTCTGTTTTTTTCATCTAATTCAGACTTCTCCCTTCGTGCTTATTGTGATTCAGACTGGGCTAGTTGTCCCATAACTAGACGGTCCACAACTGGTTATTGTATTTTTTTGGGTACTAGCATCGTTTCTTGGAAAACAAAAAAAACAAAGTGTGGTTTCCCGTTCATCCGCTGAAGCTGAGTATAGAGCAATGGCAAATGCAACTTGTGAAATCAGTTGGCTTTCATATCTTTTGCAAGACATTGGCCTTCCCATTTCCGGATCAACTCCTCTGTATTGTGATAATCAATCTGCTCTTCATATTGCTTCCAATCCGGTTTATCATGAGCGCACTAAACACATTGAAATTGATTGTCATGTTGTTCGTGAAAAAATTGCTTCTGGTCTCATTAAAACTATGAAAGTCAGTTCAGTGAATCAAATAGCAGATATATTTACCAAGTCTCTTGGTAGAGATCAGTTCATGCACTTAAAAGCCAAGATGGGTGTTTCAAACTTACACACACCATCTTGAGGGGGAGTGTTACGGGAGATTAATGAGATTAATCTTATCTATATCTTTGTATTTCAAATTGGTTTGTTATATATTTTAAATATAGGTTAGTTGTTAGTTTGTTAGACATAATCTTATCTAGTTATTAGTTTGTTATCTAATTTGTTATACTTTGTAACCTATAAGTACAGAGTTTTATTATCAATAAAATTACTCAACACATTTCTGTAAATATCTTCTTAACAATTCACTTACTACATAATTTAATAATTTTTTCAATTCATTAGGAGAAACAAACATCGATTAATTCAGAGTTAAATAAATAAATAAATAAAATCGGACAAAAAAATATTTCTAGACAAATATCAATTTAAGGTGATATTCGAACAATTTAACCTTATCCTTAAAACATTAACCATTTATACCAATCACTTGCCTTAATATTTTTAAGTTGATAAGTAAAAAAAGAAATTATATAAACATAATTGTTTGCATTCAATAAAAGAAAACTTGGTGTCGAGCTTAAGTTTGAAAAAATTATATTTGTGTCGGTCCGATCTTTTTATTGACTTACATAACTTTTCAAGATTTTCTTTTCATTGATAATATAAAATAAATTTATATTATATTCAATTACACATTATCGATATAATAATTTTATTGATTTTTATAATAATTATTTTAAAAGTCATATTAATTATAATTTTATTTATTAATAATGTAAAATGTTTTATACATAAGAACTCTATTCTTTTCAATAGAAATTTTACATATACCTCTTTTGGTTGTAGATATGAGAAATCGGTTTTGTGACTTTCGTTTCAGATTTGGCCTATATCGTGTCAGGTCTTGTGTGTTCGTTTTCCTTTAAGAGTGTTGTGATGTTGCCTTCGAATACATTGTTCTCAGTGACAATGATATATCGAGTACTTTACATGATCCACTATATTCCAATTACTCAAACACCACGTATAAAGTTGCTTCAATTGTCTTTTTTTAAAAAGAAAAAAAAGAAAAAAAACACGAAAATAATAATAAGTTGCTTCTGTTGATAGCCGCCAATCTGCAGATGTACACTTATATAGCACCAGCTGTTTATTATGGAAAAAGAAAAGAAGATGTGTAAAGAGTTTGTAACAATTATTTTGAAATTTCATAACGTTTTCTTTATGACATTTATGTCCATCTTTTTAATTATATGAATTTAACTTTTAGGGACAAAATCATTCTTATCTATTAAAAAGTTGAAATTAAATTTATCAGAGGAATATGTAAAATTTAAATAAAGTATTTATAAAAGAAGAAGAAAAAATTAGGGAAGTAAAACAAATTAAAGTTTTAGCAATATATTTGTTAGCATGTACCTATTAATCTTTTTAGAGATAAGTATATATCTATTAGTTTATAAACTTATTGACTTGTTTAAGTATAAGTCCATCAACTCATTTAAAGAATTAATATAAAATTGACCTTTAAATAAATTATTACGTTGAGACTTATATAAATAAAAAATAGGTCAAATATTTTTATAATAAAACATATAATAAGTTAATAAATAGGTCAAACTTGAGTCATGAGATTATAAAGCAAGTCAAGTTCAAGCAAAGCCAACTTGATTTAACATATTTCCACTCTTAGTTCCAACAAAATTATGGTATTTAAGTGGACTTTAAACCATATACAATTAGCTTACTATATTTACATTATCTAATTATTTTTATTTACCAATAAGATAAGCATTCTTTAAGGTAAAGTTCTTCTCAAGTGAGAATTCATCACATTCAATCGTAATAGCAGGAACTAAAATGGCTTAATGTGGGAGTGTATGTGCAAGCAAGTGCAAGGACAAGGGAGATCTTAGTTATATTTATTACCTTAGAGTTCACAAGGGCCTCACATTTCCTCGAATTTCATGCATTATTCACATTACATCAGTTCTAAAACAAGAGATATAAGATTGGTTTGGTATTGAAGGGAAAAGAAAAAAGAGACAAGTGAAATCACGAGTTTGAATCATTCCACTAACAAATTCTAATAATATTAACAACTGACATTTGTCAATTAAAAAACATTATTCCAAACAAAATTGGTTTGGTATTGAAGGGAAAAGAAAAAAGAGACAAGTGAAATCACGAGTTTGAATCATTCCACTAACAAATTCTAATAATATTAACAACTGACATTTGTCAATTAAAAAACATTATTCCAAACAAAATT
>CM023943.1:13713285-13734521 GCA_013407115.1 Glycine latifolia
CTAAACTTTAGGAGCAATCGAGCAGAATAGGTAGGAAGCATGAGTTGTTAAAGATAACATATACAATGTAAAAAATATACAACAATTATAACAAGAAAGAACCATCATCACAACCTATTGTGCAATCGAGGAGGAAAATACCAGGAAGATTTACACCAATTGGTCATGAGCAACCATATAAATGAATATGACACCACATCTTAACCCAAAATCTTAAAGTATCCTCATTTATATGATGCTCAACATTCTCATTCATACCCGGTACGAGACTTCACCTCACACTTGTACTCTAACAACCTCTCCCTCAAATGTGAGTTTCTTCCACATGGTAGCCTCCCCCTCAAGGAAAGTCATTTTCATTCATAAGTATTCCATGGTGGCCCTTAGAGCTTAACCATGGTTGCCCTAACTCGCTTAGCCATTGCCACCAACATGCTCTAATATCTTGCACTGCTACAACACTTACGAGACTCACTGTCTAGCCTCCATGTATGAATTCACTGCCATAAAGACTTTCGATACAAGGGATCCACATGTACATGAATCCACTGCTGCCATCTTAATCATTTGAGTCAATCACCAAGTTGAACCATCAACTCTTATGCCAATTGTTGCGCAATCAAGGGATAAGCACATGGACATTTTCACCGGCCAATTGCCTCAAGCACACCATATAAGTGAACTTAACACCACCATTTAACCCAAAACCTTAAGGCTCAAGTTTATAGATCTTATCCTCACTTATATTGTATTCAACGTTCTCATTCTTATCCACTGTGGACTTCACCTCACACTTGTACTCCAACACCATCTCATAAGGGTGTATGTGGGTCAATTTGGGACGGGTCAAACTCAACCCAATCAAATTTGAACGAGCTGGTTTTGGTTGATTTTCCAAGAAAAAAACTCTAAACCCAACTTAAACCAACCCATTCGTAAATGAGTTGGGTTGGGTTAGGTTAATAGGTCAAAGTATTTAAATTTTCCTGTTAACGCATTTAAAATTCAATATTTTTTATAAGCTAAAATTTTAGTTAACCTCTATTTCACTATTCCAGTGTGTTTCCAAGTTTCAACATGGTCGAGGTGTGATTGCGAGTTGCGACTGAGTGAGGTGCGACGAGAAGAAGATGAGAGTTGAAATCTTGATTTTGTGAGAGTGACTTAGTGAAATCATGAGAAACTGAGAAAGAAGAGACAAACTCATTCTTAATTACTATGTCTGATAATAATAGTTATTGATTTTCTAAAATTTAAAAATATATTATATATAAATAATAATTTAATACAAATTAAGGGGTCAATAAGTCAGGTTAATAGATTAATGGGTCCAAATATTAAAACGCATGACTCAACCCAAAATTCAACATATTTGAATGGGTTGGTTCATATTTGATCCAAAAAAAATACACAACTCAAACTATTTTTTTTAACTCGAATTTGCGGGTGACTCATACCGTTAAACACCACTACCACCTTATCATAATCATGATTGTAAAAGATTTGATGAGAATTATAAGGAGGACTTAGACTTTTAGTTTTTCTATTGTCACTAATTATTTATTTTTATATTGTAACTTTTAGATGTTGTGGTAACATTCTTGATTTATATACTATAATTTATTATTATAGTTTATTTATTTATTTAAATTTCTTTTAGCTATCTTAATATGAAATAATACTCCAAGAGTTATACAATTTGAATTAAAAAAAATTATACTTAAATTAATAATTATTATCATTTTAAAAAAATATTAACAATTATTGATTACTATGGATAAAGATTCTCATAAATCTGATGGTTATTAATAAACGACTAAGAATAGACAATAAAAAAATACAAAATGTTATGTCTGGATTACAAGTGAATTAGAAAGAAAAAAAAAAGAATAGGAATAAAAATAAATAAATAGGATGAAAAAGATATATTATTTAAATGGATAGAAATAAAAACAAAAGAAATGAAGAAGTTTTATTTCAAGTGTTTTGGATATGGAAATGAAAGTAATTAAAAAGAATTATTGTTAAATAAGTTTTTGATTTTAAACTATTTTAGATTTTAGTTTTTAGTCCCTTTTAGAAAACATTGTCCATTTTTAATCCCTATCAATTTTTTTAGATGACTAATTTTAACATAAATATTTTTCATATACAACACATATTTTTCACAAGTCAATCTAAGCTTAACTCAACAATAACTTTATTGGAGAGTCACACAACAAACCTTGTGCATAAAAACCACTATTCTAGAAGCAACAATCCCCTTACTATGCTCTTTTGAGTTTCTAACTCATTCGGTTCTAATTGGAACGACTCAAATGTTCTCCCCTAGATGCTCACTTCAATGAGGTTACACGAGTTTGGAGACTTACATATACTCTCTAAGTTGGGCATAAGGTAGACTCTAATATTAGAGTGTTTGACATAGGAAGACTTTCGTATTAGAAGCTTATATTTTTTCTGGATGGCTTTGAATTTTTTGACCTTATCCCTTCTTGCCTATTTTTCTTCCTAGCAACTAACTCCTTTGAATGAATGTCTTTTTATAGGTTTTTTTTACTAATTGTTTATGACTCTTGGAGAGAATTTTAAAGTTATTCAAATATTATATGAGCTTTCTCTTTCAAACAACCATGTTTTGACTATTTTTACTTGTGATTCATGTAGCTTATGAACTTTTTCTTGCTATATTCTATTTGTTGCTCCCTTTTTCCGCATATATCTAGCACATTTCAAATTTAAATTGTAGCAATCTGTCGGTGCATACTTTTATCGTAGGGATTACCTTATGATAACTTTTGGTACTTTTCACGGGTGTTGTGTAACACCCTTGAATGTCGATTTCTCGATGGCTCACTCACTACAACATTTCACACAGTGACACTTCACCCAACATGCTTGTTGGTCATAACCCTCCATCGATTAGAATCTTTCATTGGTATCCCTTTTCGAGACGTCAACAATCATCCCTGACTGCTTTCAGGTTCAATGACTATTCACACAAACCAACACGAGACTTTTTAGGTGTTTTGTCCTCATTCATACGCTTCCTGGGAAACTTTCCAGAAGGTCACCCATCCTATAATTGCTCAAAGCCAAACACGCTTAACTGTGGAGTTCTTAAGTGATGTGTTACCGAAAATTATATACATTTTGTTAATATAGTATTAAGTTAAAAGACATTTATGCCTTAAAGATGAATCAAGACTCCTAATTATTTTGATTAGATGCAAATAAATGCAAATGATAAAAGATATGTTTGATATGATATTAGATAATGATTTGTATCTGTACGTCTGAAGTTTCAGACGATGTATTCATAAGATGATCTAGTATAGCATTTAAGTAGTGCATTTAAGACCTTCATTTAATAATCAGTGTCTGAGATTCTTTCATGTAAAAAATATTCTCCTAGGATATGTCAAAGTCGTATGAAGAATAAATGAAGTCCACGGTTTGGAAGACACTGATTCTCATCAAAAGACGCACTCTATTGTTACAAACTTGCTATGATGAAAAAATGACTTCCCTACTGGAGTACAAAGCCATGTTAACCTATCAGCATATACTTTGCAAGAAAAAGGAATATGCATTTAATTCCAACGAACTCAAGACTTCAGACGAAGACAAGAGTGAAGAATCCAACCATTGTGAGACAACGGATACATGGAGATGAATGTTATATATAAAAGAAGCTTTGAAGAAACAAGACACAAATCAACTACACGATCTTATTCTTTCCTTCTTTCTTGTAAAGCTTTTCTGTAAATTCTTGTGAAGATACTAATCTCTCAAAATACATTGTATACCTTGAGAGAAAAGACGAAAAGTGTTGAGTGATATATCCTTCTGCAAGACAATCACATATTTAGACAGTGCAATCTTCCAACAAATTTTTTTGATTTGTTTAGAGCCAGCCGTGGCTTGGTAGGACAATGAATATAGGGTTTAAGTCAAGCTTGGGGTACAACTTGCAAGTGTAAGAGCCAAATGTGGCAGTGAACAACACTTCTAACTTTGATAGATTAGTGGAAACTTAGTGATTGCCAAGATGTAGATGTAGTCTTGGGTTTAAGACAAACCAATATAATTCTTTGTTTGCTCATTTATATTTCTTGAAATGACAAAAGGTTTGAATTTATTTTTAGATTTTATATATCTGTTTATTTTACAAAGAAAACTATTTTTCTTATTGTCTGATAAAGTCTGATGCAAAACCTTTCTAAGTGATTTTAGGTATATCTGCATCAAACGATAAACATGTTTTCAATCTTAGAGAATTTTAAATTTATAAAACAGAATTCAACTTTCCTTTCTTGTGTTATTTGCTTCTACAATTTGGTATTAGAGCTCAGCCTCTAAGGGTTTAACACTTAACAGTGTGTAGGGGAAAAATCCATATAGCAAATAACTAACATCAGTTCAGAAATACAACAAATCACACTAGAAGAGAGGTTGAATAGTGCGTTAGTCAAAACATAAAACCTTTTCGAATGGAAGATTTTTATTTAACAAATAAGTTTATTAAAAACCCTTATCTAGTAACTAAGATAAGTTTTCTTAAGTACAGGTGGACTGTCGTCCAAAGATGTATAAAACTTATTTTTCAATGAAAACATTATGTGCATAATGTATCAATAATGGACTTTGAAATACTTTGAAAAATCTAAAGAAGAGTAGTAAAAATACTTCTTTTTATACTTTTACACTCAATCTGAACAATGTCCAGTTCTCTTTCACCAACTAGTAAATGGTTCCACTAATAAGACTTCATTACGACAAGTATTTTTTTCAGCCACTTCTGAATTACAAGTATTCTCAAAGCCACTATTGGCACAACCCTTAGACTTCCCTTGAATATAAGAACACTTAAGTATTATTTTGTCACTAAGTCACTTCTGGCTTTTACAAATAGAAGTTTGATATATAATCAACAATTCTTTATAACACTCAAATAGTGAATTTACAATGAAGTTCTAATTTCTCACAAGTACTTTGTATATCACAAAGGATGAAATCTCTTAAACTTAGTGTGTTTCTCAACAAATACTTTTATTTACTCTTATTCCTTGATTCACGACTTTTATTTTTCTGTATGTGTTCATTATTGTTCTTCAAATCTTGATGTCGTATTTAAAGAGAAACTTGTAATTGTGGAGAGTATCTTCATGATTGAATAATATGACCGCTGTGTAGCTTGATCTTGTTTCTTGGAATAAGCCCAAGCGGATACTACGTATCTTTGTCTGATAGGACCAAGACTTTCCATATCTGTGATTCATAACTCAATATGACTGCTAGGCATATGAAAGGAAATATAAGATAGATTCACAGATATATTCCTTTTAAATGAAATCATATAAACTAGAATAAACTGATAATTAAAATAAGCATTCATATTCTAATTGGTGTTTGGATGGACTAGATGAGTACTTCTTGCTTCCAGTAGATGAGGTATCCACTAATTGATAAGTATCTCTTGGTATTGCTTACAATCATCAAACTTGTTGACTTACATACAACATAATGGTTAACATAAATTTATATCTTTGTTTTAATCAAAACCTTAAGAGCAATCTAGCTGATCAAGTGATGGATCGTCCAGTGTCTAACAAGTTCATCACTAAGGGAGCATCTTTCATAAGGCCACCAGGCTTTACTGAAGAAGATCAACCCTAATGGAAGGACAAAATTGAGATGTACATCAAGTCTACCCAATATAGAATCTAGCTTATCATCACCAATAGGGATATTCCCATTCCCAAACCTGAAGTTGAATTGACAAATGACAACCTGACCATTATGGAGCTCAACACAAAAGCTAGATATACTCTGACATATGCCCTATCAAAAAATAAGTACAACAAGATCTGCAAACTAAGAACTGCTAAAGAGATTTGGGGCTTATTAAGCATAAACTATGAAGGGGCTGAAGATTTCATACTAAGGAAAGTCGTGACTCTAACCAAACATTATGAAAGCTTCACCATGAAGGATGGAGAGACTATGGATGACATGTTTGGAAGACTTCAACTTCTTCTAAATATTCTGGAAGCTCTTGGACAAACATACTTCAAGGCTCAGCTAAACTTGAAGGTGTTCGAAAGTTTTCCCAAGCTGTAGGAACCCAAGACCACAACCATCCAAGAAGCAAGAGATCTGAAAAATCTTGCATAGATAAGTTGTTGGGTCTCTTAAGAGTCAAAGAAGTCCACCTTCAAAAATGGGATCATCTACAAAAAAAGAATTTGCTGCCCTCAAGTTTGAAGAGACAAGTTTCAGGAAAGAAGAGAAGCAAAACTTATCCAAAGCTCTAAAAATGCATATGCAAGAATCTAATGGCTTAGACAACTCTAGTGGATCCACAGATGATGAAGTAGCTCTCATGTCCAGAAAGTTCAAACAGATGATGAAGAATAAGAAAAAACTTGCAATACTCCTCTTGACGCAAGGATTCCAGATTCAAAAAGAAAAACAAGGAGGAAAGCAATGAGATCATATGCTTTGAGTGTTGAAAGCCTAGACAAATGAAGGTTGAATGTCCCTAGCTAAAGAAGAAGAAATATTCGAGGGACAAGGAAAAGAAAAGTCTGATGGTCACTTGGGATGACTCAGACGGTAAGAAGAGTAGCAGTTCAGACGATGAACAAGCCAACATATGTGTCATGGAAGATATGGACGATTAGGTAAAGGTAAAAACTTGTTTTGACTTTGGTACTTCTTCTTGTGCTTCATCAGACAATGAAGAGGGTATTCCCTATGATGTTCTTCTTTAGAACTATCATATGATTTCTTTTCAGTGTAAAATTTTTAAAGAAATATTCAAAGATTATGCTTCTTGATATGCTGCTAGCATATAGTAGTTTTTAGGATAAAATCATTAATAAATTAAGTAGAAATATCAAATAAATGCTAGAATAGGTATAAGTTTCATTATTATTTTTTTATTACTGATTTTGTGCATTTTTGATATGAGGAGACAAGAAAAGGAAGAAAAGAAGCAAAATAAAGAAGCTAATGTTTTCTGGGAGCTCACGCGAGCCGTGCCAGTTTCGCGCTAGTCACGCCACACTTGAAGCAGCTCACCCGAGTTGCGCCAGAAGTTGCTCTAGTCACACCGACGACACAGAAATTACGAATTAGCTTAAAGATAACATGAAAATAAAAGATTTTAGGGCTTTTATAACCTAGATATAAATAGGAACGTGATAACACGTTTTGGAAGGGGGAACGACAGTGAACACAGAGGCGGAAACTGAGGGAAAGAGGTATTGGCAAAGATCACGAAGAAGGAGAAGGAAGATTAAGAAAAGGCCAAGATTGAAGGGTTTGCACACTCTTCTTCCTTAGTATTCTTCTTATGTACCTTCCAATCATTGTATTAAAGTTAGACATAATTATGTCTGGCTAATTCCTCTATTCTTGTGGTTAGAGCCAACTGATGTGAACTCCTTTGTATTGGATTAACATTGAAATTAATGATTATAATTGTTTTCTTCTATCTAGTTCTTTAATTGAAACTTCCTTAATAGAGTTGATCACTCTGCTAAAGTACTAAGGGTTAGGATTTACAATAGGGATATTGAAATTCTAATTTCTGAAAGTGATAGAATAACAGTTTTTACATCACCTAGGGATAAGGATGTAGGATTGCGGAATAATTGATGTATTATGTAATGCTTAACTTAATAAGAAATCACTAAGGAATTAGGTTTTTGAGTTGGTTAAAGGGTTAAATTACTGAGGAATTAGGATTTAACTATTTATGAAAAATACATTCTCTGAACAATTATAGTTATTGAAATCAATAATTAATTCAAATATCATTGGTAGGGATCAAAAGTGGAAGCGCTCTAACTACAATTATTTCTCATTACTGCATAATCTTCAATTTACATTGCTTTTGAATTTTCTTAAATTTAATTCAGTTGTTCTACTTTCTTAATTCCGAATCGCAATCATATTCTCTTCAATTATATTATTTCTCTTCCAATTTAAAGATAATAAATTACAATTAAATTTAGTGCTTCAATCCTCGTGGGAACCATATCTTACTTATCATATTATTACTTGAAACGAACGGTGCACTTGCCGAGTTCGCAACACTTCTAAAAACACTGATTTTAAGAAATCAATGAAGATCTTAAAAAGAAGATCCAGACTCTAGAAGAGAGTTTGAGCCTGGTCAGTAATATTGATGAAACTTCCATTGTTGAAAAACTAAGGGAAAAAGTAGCATGTCCTACTAATGACTTTGAGAAGTTCTTTGAAAGTTCAAAGACTTTCATCACTCTTTTGAAATTCCATCATCATCCCCATGACAAGTATGGTCTGGGTTTTGAAAAGGGGACAACATCCTCCAAGTCATAGTTTGTTTCAAACAAATGTGACTTTTGTGGTAAGTCTAGACATTCCGAGTTCAAATGCATCCATAAGAAGAAATAGATGTCAAAGGGTACAAACTATGTTGGACCCAAAAAGATATAGGTACCAAAATCTATAATAGTGTTTGTTGCAGATATCCTTAGTAGGAAAAAGTTAGGGTTTAAGCCAGTACCTGGACAATGGATAATGGGGATGATGATAATTATAACCATGATTGTAGTGGTAATGATGATGGTTGTAGTGGTGGTAGAATTTATCAAGAACTGTATCCTCGCCACATCGACAAATGGCTAGATGTATTGCTTCTAGGACAAGAGAAGGGAGAAAAAATGTAGTGCAACAATCTTGAAGAGTTCCTAGACAATGGGAGGGTGACCACATGAAGTGCAAGAGGTTTGAAGGATTTAACAACCACACAAGAGAAGACCATTTTCCTATAAGACATCATCCCACCACGAACTATAAAATTCTCATAGTGATTTGTAAGATATCTTATTGTTATTATAATTAGAGAAATGTTATGAACACACTCTTTGACACACTATCTAATTGGTTGAAATTTATTAACAATGACAATTTATTGGGTCACACATCATATTTAATTATCCTCTCTTTCTCTTGATTTTGTAGCTTTCAATAAATTTTAACTAATTAAATAGAGTGTGTTTAAAAGAATGCACTAGATAGTGATGACCAGGACTTGAAGATTGAAGAAGTCATGTTGTATTTATAGTTTTGATGATGTAATTGAATATGTAAAAGCCTTGTATACTGTTGTTTAGTATGAACACTAGTTATCTTTAGGTTTTTTAAATCATTTTATTGCATGAATGTGTGAAACATGCATCATAATTGATTTGTATGATGTGAGCTTGTGAGCTCTAAGTAAAGTACCCTAAAGTGAAATTGAGTAACTAGAAACTAAGAATTAATTTTTGACTAAAAATCATTTTTGAGAATCTTATGGTTTTGAATCAAGAACAAAATAATTGATCATATGAACAATATAATTAATTATATGTGGCTTAGTTTTTTTTTTGAAAAATTGTAAAGATATGCAAATAATTATTTATTTTACCCTGAAGAAAAACTATCATTTCTTAGATAATCCATTATTTGGAAAAAGAATTGAGTATTTTGATATTTGTGTTACCCAAGTAATATGAAGCATGAAATAATTGATTATACTTATGAATAATCGATTATCTTAGTTATTAGTCTATATAAACTAAGTTGTGACATTCTCTATGTGTGACAACCATTTTTGAAATTTCATAGAGTTTTTCAAAGCATAGTGTGTAATCACCTTGAAGATTCATGGCTTGCAACATCAAATTCTTTACTTGAAGAATCCATCAATCTTGCAATGAGAACATAAAAAGAAGATTACAAATACATTAGAATAAGAACTCAATTTTCATATTCTTCACTCAGGTGAAATTTTTTTCTTATCTTTGTTGTGAAAGCAAATAACACAACAAAGGGGGGAGGGGGGAGTTGAATTGTGTTTATAGAAATTTAAAAGTTTTTCTTTGACCAAAAATATGTTTATCGTCTAATACAAGTTTTACAGGAAAAAAATAAAGGATATTAAAAAGAGCTTTATCAGACGATGGTTTTCTTTATTAGATCAAAACATATAAAGGATATTAAAAAGAACTAAAAATAAATTCAAACCCTTTGTCAGTTAAACAAAAAGAAAATAGTAAAGAATAACACACAATAATTTATATTGTTTCATCTTACCACTGAGACTACGTCCAGTTCTTGGCAATCCACCAAGTTTTAACTAATCAAAAGTTACAAGTATTTTTCACTGTGACTTTTAGCCCTTACAAAGACAAGTTCTGTTCTTACCAAAATCTGGAAATTCCACGTGTGAGGTAGGCGTGGCCAATGTGGATCCCAAATTCTACACGTCGGATGGAGATTCAGCCTTGTTTAGAGGAGGGACCTACAAAACAAATGAAAGACACTCCGACGCTCAAGTAAGTACATCAATTATAGAAGAATAACTGAGTAAGATAGTAGAGAAATTCTGAGTGTAGAGGTACTCAGTCTCGAGTGTGTGTGGAATAAGGTGTATTCAGAGTGAGATGGGATGAGTAAAGGTCTAGAGATAACCTGTATTTATAGTGTGGAGTGTGGGCTTTGGGCCTTTGTTTGTTAGCAATCTGTAGATAAGATAATAACAGATAATAGCAGGCAGTTATCTAATTTAAATATAAGATAATGTGTACCTTATTGATATATTGTTACTTGTAGATAACTTGTGAAGATATGATAAGATAAGGTGGTTGCACCAATTTGAATATCTAAGCATAGTTGATATGCTATTAATAAGGAGATATACGCAGTAGGCATTAGTATTCCTATAGCAGGTTGATGTTTGCGCTCCTATAGCAGGGCTGGCTGGGAGGGTAGACACGTGTGTCCAGGTTGACACTTGGAGAGTGAATAAGCACTATTAATGTAGCAGTGCTGACGTGGAGGGTGTCCACGTGTATGGTGACCTTGCAGTAATGGCCATGTGTAATTTACCATATTTGGACGGTACATAAGCCCCCAACCTCTAAGCCAATTTATGGGCGAAAGAGGGTGAAAGAGTGTCGATGGAGAATGTCTCGTGTCATGCTAGTAATATGGTGAGTACTATTAGCCCCTAGGGTGGACAAGTGATGTCGTGTGTTGAGGTCAATAGCTTTGTTAAGGAGTATCGTGAACCTGAGCTGGATTGGCCAGATTGTATAGATACCTGAACCTAGACAAAGTGGTCCGGGTTGTGAATGCTGAGCTGTCCAAGGTAGACTATTTCATTTAATGGATAAGTCTGAACTTGGCAGGTATATGAAGCATCGAGGATGATGATAGGTCTGAGCATGACAGGTAAGTGAAGCGTCAATGTTGGTGACTTCTACCAAAATATGACTGTTTGATGTGATTATTGAAAACATGCGTTATGTCTTCATAAATGATAGCAGTCATGTGCCGTCCACGCACCATTACCCATGCACATGTGTCACTCGATGAGTGGATACGTTTTGGATATCATGCGGTAGTGAGGGTCAATCATGGTGCGAGTTTCTAGGGGACGTTTCAGAATCCCACCAGTAACCGTCGACGTTCACTGTGCGCTTTAAATAGCTGGGATTTTTTTCAATTTTGATCATCATTCCTGAGCTCTTTGTTTTCTCCGAGTCTTCTTCTTGCTTGAACTTTTCTCAAGGTATTCTGCAAAATGTTTGTCTCACCCATTTCCAATTCTGACTTAGGCATGGGAGGTAGTGACTCTGGTGGCTCGATAGAACAGGGCGTTGTGCGCGAAGTCATCTCTGTGGGTGACTCTTCGGAGGAAAACACCCATGGAGGAGTTTTAGATGGATCGTCTTCTTCCTTTGAGAGAAGGGCGAGTTCTCATCGAGCTAGTGAGGACACTTCTCATCCTCGTCAGCAGGCAAGGGTGGATGAACCTTTGCTGCTCACCATCATCCCTGCTCCTTCTTCGGGGTGGATGAGGCAAAATAACCCTGGAGGCGTTAGAGCTTCCTCTCGTGTGCATCACAGTCCCGGTGCTGGGTCGCCGCTGGCAGTTCCAGCCATTCGTGGGTATGAATGGGTAAGGGAGGACGTGTTTAAGTATTGTTCCTCCATGACTTCCCTTGTTTCTATAAATCTCCTTCGCTCGACGTTGCAGATTACAGCTCCTTCGGATGCCCGTAAGATTATTGTTGAGCCTTGCGGGAATATGACTTTCTCTGCTTAAGGGTGGCGCTGGGCACTCTGCCCTTCTTCTTCATGTACTGATGCCTCTTCGCGGTGTTTGGTCTTGTTGTCCCCTTCTCTCCTTTTCAATGTGTTCTGCTGGAGTACTTGAATGTGCTCTCCTCCCAACTTCACCCTAACAGTTGGGCAGTGGTGCAAGCCTTTGAGATTTTGTGTTCTTATTTGCACATTTGTGCTACTGTTCCTATTTTCTACTTCTTTTTTTAGACCAAGTTATCCGGGAAGGTCGCTTGGGTCTCCTTGCACAATGTCTCAAAAAAGCTGTTCTAGGTAGACACCAACGTCTTCTGCCGCTTCAAGGACTAATTTTTCAAGGTCCGCGAAAGTCGTGTTGTGGCTGATGGGTTGCCACTGATGCACAACAGGGATAGGGAAGCTCACTTTCCCTTCTACTTGCAGGATGACCCTACCAAGTTTAGGTCCTTTGATGAGGACACGCTAGCCCTTGTGGAGAGGTCTGACAAGGCAACCTTGGAGCTGTTGCCAGGCTCTTTGGATGCACGCGCCATTTTGTTGCTGCCTTCGGTCGATGACCCCTCTGCCGCACTGGATGGTAAATTTTTCTTCCTTATAACTTCTTGACTTTTTTGGAGCTTTTATGTGAGAACTTTGACACTTTCATGTTTTTTGTGTTTTTGCAGGCATTATGGGTAACTTCCAATGGAGGCCACTGGTGCGCAATGTGGGTGGCGATGTTATGCCGCCCCCTGTTCCCCCCCAACTGAAGAAGAGGGTCGACCCACTGTCCGGGTTGGCCCTACTGAAGTAGCTGCTACTTTCCCTGGCCCTTCCCATTTTGATTTGACAAAGAGGAAGAGGGAAGAGGGTGCTAGGATGTCTGGCCACAAGTCTCGGGCCGCCCCTCCTCCTCGTGGCCTACGTGCATTGAGGGATGTAACACCTTGAAATTTCGATAACTTAAAATATATGTGTGATGTATTCCTTGTATAATTTGATTACTTTATTAATTATGATTATGTGAAATGTTATGTGAATTATCCATGTGCAATTGCTTGGTGTAGAGGTCAAGTTATGTAGAGTTTGTTTGATATGCATTGTATTTGAGTGATTTCGAGTTTGACTTGAAACCTATTTTAGTAAAATCACCATTATAAATTTGTTAACCGTTGGATCATCTTAAAATTGTAAAGGTAGGTTCTTAACCTACATATGTAACTTTTGACCTTTGTGATTGTCAAAATAATGTTTGGAACGTGAGAAATTAATTTTCTCATAGAAGCAGAAATTTTAAAATTTGGTCAGCTCGCCTAGGCGAATTTTGCAGGCATTTTTGCTCGCCTGGGCGAGTCAAGGCGGTGATAAATACGTACCAGCAGCGTATTTCATGAAAATGGAGGTTCTCTTCTTCCTCCTAGCTTCCCTCAACCTTCCACCATCATCTTCAACCACCCAAGACCATTGGTGACCACCTGCCATAAGACCACCGCACGGAGATGAACACTTTCATCGGAGCGGAATCTTCAAAACTCTTCTCAAAGTTTCGGTAGAGAACGGAGCCTCCAATCCTCCTTTCTTGGTTTCTTTGAGGTAACCTTGGTTTCCTTTGTCTTCTTCTAGCTAGTTTAAGCTTTTCTTAGTGTCTTTTGTGTTTTTGGTACCGTTGTTGGGAGTTTTACACTTCCTTTGAAAATTCTTTGAAAATGAGATGTTGTAAAAGTCTCTTTTTTATTAAATAGATGTCATTTCTATGATCATTATTGAACCTCAGTCACATTGGTGTGATCGGAATTTCAAAATGATGTCTTTTGATGTGAACTCCCAAAGCACTATTTAGCCCCTTTTTCGATTTGAGTGGGTATTTGACCCTAAATGTTAATTTTGACCTTGCATTTGAAATCTATACTAAATTTTCTTTGATTTGGTATATAGAGCTCTGCGTTCGGACAAACACGCGTATTCGAAGGATCGCGAAACAATATCACTAGGCTGTAACAGGGAGAACCCCTAGTTAGGTAAGGGGAGTTCATTATTTAGTTACAGTTTTGGTACCATAGTTGGGCCCAGAGAGTCCAACTATGAGGATATCTGTTTGTCCCTGTTGTGTGTTGGTTTTCAAGAAAAAAATAAGTTTTTAACTAATGGGATACGATGAATTTATGATTGATGTGTGTTTGTTCTTGTGTGCACTCATTTTCAAGATAAACGATGTTTTTAACTAATGGGATGTGATGAATTTATTATAGATGGATAAAACTGTGACCGATGTTGTTGTTGTAATGATTGAATTTTTGGGAAAAGTCTTAATCATAAAGGAGACTCTGCCCAAAATTTTATAATATGTTTTCCTATTTAATTCTTTATTAAATTTTTAAATGGGCATAAGAGTGTGTTTTCAATATTATAGTCCTCCTCTTTAATTTAGAATTTTCCTAAAATACTAGTCTCGTGGTAATATGGATTGTGGATGAATGAGGTGATATTAATGTCATTGATAATGTTGAAATGAGATGTTATTGATGTGTTGGTGATGATTGAATGAGATAATGATGATGTGTTTAATGATGTACAAATGAAATAATGTTGATGTAGTTGATGATGTTGAAATGAGATGACTTTGATATGTATGATGATGAAATTAGATGATGTGATGTGGATATTGATAATGACATTGATAAGAGATTATGTTGATGCTAATAATGTCATTATGTGATATGGATATATATTGACACCCATGGGGGTGCATGACTAGTTACCCTTGCGAGGAAATATGTGTTCCTAGTCGGGTCATGCATTGATGGTGTTCATGGTTGTCATTGTGTGATGTGGATATACATGGATACCTATGGGGGGTGTATGACTGATTACCCTTGCGAGGAAGGATGTGTTCCTAGCTAGGTCATACAGTAATGGTGCCCATGGTTATATGCTGTGTATGTACACGTGGGATGCAGTGACCGGTTGGTTACCCTTGCAAGGAATGATGTGTTCCTAGCCACGGTCAGTGCATCGATGAGCCCATATTAGGGTGTTATGTATGTACATGGGGGGTGTATGACGGATTACCCTTGCGAGGAAGGATATGTTCCTAGTCGGGTCATACATTGATGATGCTCATGTTTCATACTTCATTTGCATTGATGGAAATAAGATGGTGGCAGTAGGTACGGGGTACTAGGGGACATCACTCTGTTTGGAACTCCCTTGTGACTCAGGGCTGGTCACCATGGGGGGAGTGGCCTGTGCACGACAAGATGACCTCAACAAGCTACTGCATCATTTTCCTGAGAGAGACTATTTTCATGAGGATGGTACCACATTGCATGCTGATAGATGAGTCAGGTGCATGCATCATTCTGTGTATGATTGTTGGAGTTGTGAAATGCATTGGATGATTGGTTTGTTGAGTGTGTATTGGAATAATGGATTTTATCTAATGATTGTGGTGGGTAATGTTGTTTCTTTTCCAACTGCTGCTATCTAATGCTTGTTGGTTTTATATAATAAACTCATCATTGCTTTGTTGTACCGTGTGGTTGGTACCTGTAATGATCGCGAACTTTCGTTCGTGTGAGCAGATGAGCAGTAGTAGATGACTCTGGAGGGAGATTCTTTTTGGTTGGAGCTACCAAGCCGACATGATGACGTTGGATTTCTTTTTGGAGAAAGAGTTGTGTTTTGTTAATCAACTCTTTCTTAGTTAGTTCTTTGGCTTTTTGTTAGATATGTAATTTCAGATGTATATACATGTAAAACTAAATGAAGTTCTAACATGTGGATGACATGTACTGATTTAATATATATGTACATAGGTATTAATTATGTAACTAAAATATGTGTATGATAATTGTATTATCACAAAAAATTTACTACCATTTTCATAATCAAATTAATGAAGTTTTTATTAAAATTGAGATATGCACGATTAAGAGTTAATGATATCGTAGCGACGAGACAGGTCGTTACAAGGGAGGCTACCGGGCTTCTTCCGACTTCTCCTCCTCCTGTCCAAGCTCCACCGCCTATGGTGGCTGCTGCCGCTGTTTCTCCTGCTGCTTCTCCCATTGTCGTGACTCTAGCTCCGACTATCATTGCTGCTACTGTGTCTCCTGTGGCTTCTGCTCCAACTCCACCCACTTCCCGTCCTGTTTCTCCTGCCGTTGTTGTTCCCTCTCCTTCTCCGCCTCCTCCATCTGCAATGTTGCCATTTGCTGCTCGTCCTGTCACTTCCCTGTAGTTTTTGAGTGCTCCTAGAGAGGTTGACTCTTTGTGGAGCGTCAGACATCAACTTGATCGAGGACTGCCGACTCCTTTTGACAAGAACTTGATTAGGTCAACTGGTACCCATCATTCACTTGATGTTGTTGAGCTTTTTCTGCAGAAGGGCCTTGCCATTATAAAGGAGCATAGATAAGTGCATCAAAAGGCCATGAGCAAGGCTGCCTCTTTGGAGCAGGAGTACCACAAGCTGAGGGGTGTTGTCCATGGTGCTTGGTGATTGGAGCGCAACAAGTTGAACAATACTATAGTGGCTCTTGCTGAGTCGATTAGGAATAACCACCAGCTGTCCACCAAGACTGGTGAAGCTTTGTCCAAGTTGTTGCGGACTAGGCTTGACGGTGATGAGCTGGTTGTTCGTGATAGGGCAATTGTTGCCAACGCTTTGGCTGAAAATGAGGAGTTGGCGAAGAAGGTGGTTGAGCTGGAGGTGAAGCTGAAGGATGTCGAGGACGGACTCGCTGCTAAGATGGAGCTTGCTGAGAAGGTGACAAGTCTAGAGGAGAGGGTGAAGAAGGCTCATGTTGAGCTTAATGTTGAAATGAAGGTCAATAAGGAGCTTGACGATGAGCTGAAGGTATACAAGCAGGAAGCAGTGGAGCTGCATGAGAAAGGCTTCTCCAAGGCAGTGCGCCAAGCTGGGCTTTTTGTGAAGGACCTTGACTTGGGTCAGTTTGATCCCTTCAAGGATGGTGCCTTGGTTGATGAGGAGGAGCTTGGGTCTACTGAGGAGACTGCTAGTGATGCAACTGATGTATAGGCTACTTTTGTTTATGCTTCTTTTGTCTTTTTGCTTCTTTTGTACTTTTGGCCATTAATGGCCATGTAAAGTTATTTTTTAACTTTAATGAAAGTACTCCTTATTTTTCCATCTTCAATCTTCTTTTGTCTTCTTTCCATTGCATGTTGCCTTTTCATTAGTAAGTAACTTGAATAGTATCGTGGTCGAACCAGCTTAAGACGTTTTGTTGTAGTAATGTCTTGTCATTTTCGAGTGGTTAGACGTATCAACATTGCTTGCTGAATTATCCAGTTATTGAAGTACCAAGAATGTCTCTTGGGTTTTGCATGTTATGAATTCATGTTGTCATGAAGTAATGTTGAGTTCCTGTTTTCGCAAAAGTAGCTAAGTCTTTAGCTTTGACTATCGAGGTTTTCGTTGATGATGTGTGCTAAGAGTATGTCTTAGGCTTGGAAATGTCGAGGATTGACCATGGACATTTGTGTTGAACTCTTACTTCTGCAAATGGCTAAGTTTTTAGCCTGGCTTATCAAGGTTCTGCATGAAAAATACCAAGAGTGTTTTCTTGAGTTTGTGATGTCGAAGGTGGACTCTTTTGTTGAGGTTCCCACCGAATGAAAGTACCAAGAGTTTTCTTGGGTTTGAATTGTAGAGGGCGGACCTCAGACAATTATTCCTGCAAAATAAATGATCCTATGGTATTGTGTGCCAATATTCCATAGGAGTTAGAGTACCAAGAATATTTCTTGGGTTTATCATGCCAACGAGGCCTTCGGCTTTGGTATACCAAAGATGCTTCCTTGGGTTTTTGTGCAACTCGTATTCCTACGGGAATAGAATTTGTGAGCGCTGAAATCATCAAAGTAAAGCTTTGAATACCTCATGTTTCCGTACTGGATAAGTTAGTCAATATGAGGTTGACCAAGGATGATCCTCAAGCTTTGAGAGTTGTGAGTTATCAAGAGTTTGTTGATAACTATGTGGGTCAAAGATAGACTTTGAGTATCTATTTCTGCAAAACAAACAATTCTTTGGTCCGCCATGTTGGGATTCTATAGTGTGTAATATGAAAACAATAGGAATACCCACAATTAACCAAAAGGGGGGTGAATTGGTTAAAACTTGGTCTTTTTAAAAATTTCTTTTCTAAATCAGAGTTAGGATCTTAATCAATTTAAAACCAAGAAACCATTAATTCAATCAATTCACTCAGCTCAAGGAATCAATGTCTCAAAATAGAACTTGTTAACCAATGATAAGAATTCAAAGAACCAATGAACAAGATAACCAAAAGAGATTAGAGAGCAAACAAATAACACAAGAATTTATACTAGTTCACTTCTCAAGAGAAGCTACATCCAGTTTCTAATCAACACTAGATTAGAATTCCACTATTGAAAATTTCACTTCTTACAAGTTTGATTACATTTACTCTTTATCAACCCTAGATAAAGAAAGGAAATCTAAAACCCTATTAGACACCTTAACAAGAATCAGAGAACACTACTCTGTTCTTCCCTAGAGAACACTACTCTAGTGCAAGCCTCAAGAACAAATTACAATAGGAACCAAATACAAAACAATTCAAAACAGAATTACACCCAAAGAGAATGGAGAGAAATAATCTGATGATCCAATGTTTATGAATGCAAATGAATTACCAATAGTGTTGAATCATAACTAAAACTTCAGAACAAGCTCTCCTATTCTTCTTTGAAAGACTCTTGCCCAAGTAATCAATCAAGAACTCATGTGATTTAAGAAAGGGGATAAGAGGTTTAATACGCACAGAAAAACTCTTTGAATCTTGGTGAAGGCTTGAAGGTAATCAGAAATTCGTATTAGACAAGTTTTTCAAGTTCTAAAAATAGAGCAAGCCTTTACCTATTTATAACAAACTTTCGTAACTAACATTAATCGATTAAACGCGCCAAATAATTGATTAAAACGCTTAAGTAATCGATTAAATCACCATTTTAATCGATTAAAATGTTCATGAGTTTTCTGGGTTTGAATAACGAGCAAAATAATCGATTAATACGAGCTGTAATCGATTATTCCAGTAGCACAACATTTCATAAAAGCTTGTGTAATCGATTACGAGAAATGGTAATCGATTATTGCTGTGCAACATGTTTCTCTGAATGTGTAACACCCCGTATGCATCCGGTGTATTAACATATTACTTAATCAGATAAGCGCAGTAATTAATATAAAACCAATTAATTACAACCACGGAAGCGTTTTCGAAACCATGTTTCTTGATTCATTATGTATGGTACGTATCAAACTTAAACAACACTAAACATCAACACAAACCAGATTCATCGATCCAAACAACATAAACGACGGCAGATGAATAATTAATATCTCTACAGATACATCAGGAGAAAGCGGCAAGTATATATATACATATGTACATCATCTAAACTATATGCACATGCATATCTTCCCTCTACAGGGTTACAAAACCATAAACATAAGCAAAAATAACTGAGCAACAGTGCTCTGAACATGCTGTCCCAACAGCTACACAGAGTCTGTCCCTACTGGGGCCTCCCGCCCTGGAACCTGTCATCTCTGCTATCAGCATCACCTGAAAATAACATCCCCAAACAGGGGTGAGATAAAAATCTCAGTAAGCTCAGGGCTCTTGGAGGCTTTTCCCTCCCCCTGGCTCACTTTCAAGGCACACAGCATCACAGGTATCACAATTACTAGGCCTCCCGGCCCTCACAACAATACATAGTCATCATCTAGCTCTAATGTATACAACAGGGATCATTATCACCCTATACAAAATACCCCAGAGAATAGGTCTCATCCGCTACGGGCCCACCTATCTCTGGGTCTTTAAGGGATCATCATCACCCTTACAAAAAGATGCATCATCATCAGCATCTAGTGTGAGGCCGGAACTCACACCCCGTGTCATCCCATCAGGAGCTACCCCTTTACGCATGGATGCACGACATATGGTACCTCCGAGAATAGGTCTCATCCGCTACGGGCCCACCTATCTCTTGGTCTTAAGGGATCATCATCACCCTTTACGTGAGCAAACCAAACTAGGAGGAGGTGCGCTCTACTCCTAGGGAGGTCCATATCTATCTACTGGCCAGAAGATCTATTCAGAACACAATCATATATACAAAGCATAGCATAATGCATACATATCATCATGAGAATACTGTAATAACCAATGCAATGCACATGCATCATGAATGTAACCATCACTCCCTCGGAGTATGGTGGAACACAGCAGTGGGAACAGTCCCAAGAGCAAAGAGCTTACCTGACAAGGCAGTGCTCTACTGTCCAATCCCTGGACTGTGGTCTACATCACCAACACCCTCGGTGTCACGCCCTATATCAAGGCAATAAGCATAAATATCAATAACCTTACAAGGCATTCAAACACTATATAACGGTTCTCGACCGTTAGAATGAAAAGAAACGCGATTCCTATCCATTTCAACTTCTCTGTTCTCTATCTTAAAGTTATCAGGACTAATCACCTAAAAGGTGATTCACAGACCCTCAACAGTATCTATCTCGGCCTATTCAACGTACTAGAGTCCCTACAAGACTCTGTATGAGCCAATTCAAAGGATTCAATTTCCTTAGCCAGGCCAAATATCAATATTTGTCAAGTTATCAGAACGGCTATTTCAACACATATTCACCGTTTATTTAGCCTCCTGAACATCTTTTGTAAAGGCACCTAAGCTCATACATATCATAATACCCTCCATTTAGTCATCATTCTTCCTACTCATACATATATTGGAGTCAAACCCAAACTTCATCAATAGACATGTTTCAAAGCTTATTATTCATCAGAACAACCTCCTGAGCATACTTTTCTAAAGAACCTAAGCTTAATTCTAGCCCCATCACAAATGGGTCACTATTCATCCCAAGAACAAATTCCCAAATCAATCAGTAAAACTTGAGTTTCTTACCTCAAAACTGTCGAGGAAGGCTGGAGGATCACTTCTCCAAGCTTTGGCGTCCTTGAATCGCCTTCTTTCCCTTCCAACCTCAGTTTTCTCAAGTTCCCTAGAGAACGGGATCTCTCCGATTGATG